>CM062236.1:30682264-31282264 GCA_031216185.1 Syzygium aqueum
TAAACACGTTCCATGACCAACAACAGATACAGAAGAGTTATTAGCTCACAGAACCAACCCGACATATTTGAACTAATGAAGGTCTACTACCACTACCAAGTGAGCAATTTTGCCTATTACCAAAGACTTCCACTTTACACCTCAACTAATGTTAAATATGTACGGTACCTGGTAGTAGCTTCCGTACGAGGTTGCGTTCTGGAATCAAATTATACAGAAAGGAGCTCGCTGATATACAAAGCAGAGAGTCTAAGGCTAAGAGTAAAACTGAAACAAAATCCGCAACTAAAAATGCACTACATACAGCAACAAGTTCGAGCCATGCATCAACTTCCAGAGCAAGAAAAAGTTCACTAATTGTTGGATGTCAAAGCCCGATGAGTTGGTCTCACTGAACCGTTCACTGCTTCATTTATTCGACTAAACACTACTTTCAATGGAATGCAAGCTATAACAGGACCAGCAGGCTTCTCTACCGCAAATTTCCCCATGTCCTCGCCTCGCTTATGTCCGGTCAATGAGGACAACTTCCGCATCTTTTTAGATAACTGACCCGATTTCCTCGCCTTGGATGGCTTCTTTCGTGAATGAGACTTCGCGGTTCGTCGGACATGGCCCGAGCTTCTATTAAGTAGATGACCCATATCAGAACCTCCCCAAACAGAGAGATTATTTGCATCACAGCTGCCCGTATTTACCAGATTATCACAATACCCACCATCTAGGACCTCAACTGAGAGAGGGTGTCCAACAATGGCTTTACCGTTTAATTTACTCATGAGCGAAACCAAAGGAACATGAGTTGGACGATAGCTAGCCTTCACTTCCAGCTCAACATCGTACAAGGGCGAATTGGAGTACAAGTCCCCAATAGGATACTCATCTGTCTTATGCCTAGAGTGCACCGTAAAGCGAGACTGACGATGAGGGAGCGATCTTTGAGAAGTCGGAGAGCCATTGGGCAATGGCTTCAGCTCAGCTTGCCTTTTCATGTGAGATTCTCCTGGGAACACTCGTGAGCCCCAATCGGGTACCCCATCCACCTGACCTTCGCTACCTGATTTCAGTTTAGCATGCAAAGTAGAGGATCCATCAATACAAGTGATGCCAGGTTTCCGATCAGAACCCAGCAAGCAACCATCAGGGTTATGTAGACCTGCCAGATAAGTATTGGTATCCTCGTCCATTTCCAGATACCTGCCCGGATGTCGTTTCCGGTTTTTACTTAACTGCCTGGAATTCCTCTTTCCTTTCGACTGCCACTTGGAAGTACCCTTGTCTATCCTTTGGCCGACTTGATCTACATGAACAGCAGCCAAACTGTTGGGACCAGATTCATTAACGTGGTTGCATGGCAAAGAAGCAGCTTCTATCTGACTGCTTTGACTCGAATGCCTTCCTAAGCTGCTGAGTTGAGCCCTGGCTAGCATTGGAGGAAAACCTGGGAAGTCATCTAAAACATCATTACTCGGCCCCTTTTATTAATGGCACGATACAAGATAATGATAAGACAACACAAATACTAGGTAGATGAGATTGACATAGACAATGGAGGATCTTTTTAAAAACTAAGCTCTACATCACCAAACTCGGGTTGCAAACCTGAAAAATTACTTATATGCAGACATATATAAAGCAAAAGACTTCCTATTTTCATTCCTCCTTTTTATATCTTTCCTTCTGCCACCAGACCAGACAATCTACAGCATGAGAGAAGCATTGTATTGAAAAATTAAAATGCCATGAAAGGAAAATGCTGAACCCCAAAGGACTAGATGAACTTCCACTTTGGTTGAAAAATGCCATTAAACCCTTTACAGAAGTACTTTTCGAAAAAATGCATATTATGTAGTTTTGTCAATCTCCGACTTGTATAAGAGGAATTCATACCTGTAAAATTCACAAGTCGAAATCTAGCTGCATTTTGATTCCAAAGACCAATTGAAAATCAAGAGCCAAGGGCCAAAGCAAACATCTGGAGCAAATGGCCCCCTGTAGACACTAAGCGTATGACTTTTTGCCTTTTGGAGTTTGAGATGTTGACCACTCAAATCTTTACAATCCTAAGAAATATAGACATTTGGAGTCGTTTGTAATCATGGAGAAGCTTTTCATAGATTTTGTTGGGATAACTCCTTAAGTACTTACTGATTAAAATTAAGTTTGCCCAGAAAAGCCCCGAGACTTTCTTGGTCTAATCAAACAGCTCACGGCAAGACCACATTGATTCGCTATCCAGAATCTTATCCTTACTTGTCACACGACGCATGCTTCCCCAGCAAGGATTAGTCACGTTAACTCCTTAATCTATCATGAAGCACAGCAAAGTGCCAAGTATCTTTGGTGAAAATGCCCATTGCACCAGCAATATTAAAACTAAAACTACTTCCCAGCTTACGATAGAAAGCCAACAGATCCAAAGATATTCCTAGAGTAAAAAAACCTTTAGCAAAGCAATATTGAAACAATAAAAGGTAAATACACTAGATAAGAAGGACACATACAGACACCAACTTCATAACATAGCTTACCTGTAGAGTCTCTATCAACTCCAACAAATGGCACATCAAATAACACATCAGATAATTCATTCTCATGTAGCCCCGATAAGCGGGAAGTTTCCTTTGTCTTCGAGCAATCGTTGGTTTTCTGAGCATGATTGCAATCATTTACTGTTGGCTCATTGTCATGTGAAACTGCAGGGCTTTCTGAGTTCATCGGGACAATGGGAGACGTTTTCTTTGAATCAAGTTGTTCCAATTTAGATGCCTTGCAGTCGGATGCAGTGCCAAGACAACCACCGCTTGAAGAGGCTAACTGGTCACAAGTAACAGGAACGGACACCATCGCCGTACTCTCCAAAACTTTGGTCAAAGGACGACGTCTATTTTTCTTTTTAAGGAAGTCATGCACTAGTGGCACTTGAGATCTCTTTCTCTTCAGAGATGAAGAATAGTTTTTGCAACCATTAACAGGAATTCCATTTGGCACAAAATTGACGGTACTTGTGCCAGGAGCAACATCTTGGTGAACCGACTCAACAACGGCAACAACCTGAACTGTTTTGTTAGACACCACACCCATGCCTAGATCCTCAAGCCCTCTCATGCGCTTGGTTCCTTCGGTTCCATCATCTTCCGAATCATTCGGGGTTTTCCTCCTTCCCTGGGCAGATTGCAGCTTAGAAGAACAGACGTGATTTGGTTCTTCAAAAGATATGCCAGACCGAGATAACTCAGGCCCAGAATGTGAATCGGTATCACCGTCACTCTCATCTCCAGAAACTTCATCACTTCCTCTACCAGAATCCGAGATTGTAGGAGACTCTGTAGCCAAAGCAACATCTCTCACTGATGAATAATTTCTACAATAAAAATCTGGATGGTCCTTCCCCAATCGAGAACTCTCAAGCTCAAGAGCATGCAAGATTGCATCCTCTCTCCTTGCATATTTCACCACTTTCTTACTTAAAGTGGCTGCAGCTGCCTTTGCCTTTTCAATGCAATCGTCGTACTCCCCACAACGAAACGCCTTCACTCTCTTGGATTTTTCGAGATTATACCAGTCTCTGCATCACATTTGGTCAAGAAAATGAGAATATACTTGACAAGTTGAATCATTTCGCCAGAAAGAATGTTTTAAACATCAGCTGCATGGTCCTTTCATTCTTGCAATATTGTCAAGGAAAATATTCCGAAGCAAGTTGCGTTCTGAGCAAGCTATCAGACAATAAAGAATCTCAAGGAGCAAAATAGTCATTCATTACGTGCAAACAGGAGCAATTACAAACAAGACTTTGGCACGTCTTCCTTCCATGAATCACAAATCAGGATTTATCGGGTCGCCCGTAAATATCGCAATCAGATAGCTGTGGTTAGGTAATTCTTATGCAAATTTCATAAAAACATGCCATGCAGATTGCATGAACAGATACAATCAATATGATACTGTGTTCTGCAGCAACATAAGGCATAATAGACCAGTTTAAGATAATTTCACAAGAAGTAAACTGCTATCAAGAATCTCTCAGTTAAAATGCAACATGATTTCTGATCCACATACCCGAAGTAAAAGATGATGTTAGATCTTTTCCTTAATCATGTAGAACATAAAGGACAAAATCAGCTCAAAAGCAGCTGCAAATAGCAAGCTAAGTTTTGATTTATGTCTATGAGAAGCATGTAAACAATTTCGGAGTGCACATTCAGTCGGTATTTTGAAAAAAAAATGGATTGGATCAAACCTCTCCAGTTTTGCATGAATTACAAAATGCAAGATAAGGCCCAGTATTCTGAAGTCACATTCTACAGCCATGAAGTAATGATGCATCATCAAACACTACAACCAAGCAGAAGCAGGCAGATGTTGTGACAGGCAGAATCAGGTCATCACTGAAAAACAGAAATGCAAGTGTTTGACTAATGGATAGGGCTTTCAAGTTTAGCGAAGTGTTTCACCATGTCAAATGCTCCAACAACCATGTTTCACACATTAAATAACATCGACATCAGAACTCATCTTTACTGCTGTCGATAAACAGTGGTGGTCGAGCAACATTTTGAAGAAGCCTTAGGAAGTTAAATTTAATCAAGCTATCCCAAGTACATCTATCCATCAACCGCAACAAAAAACTAACAGCATCTCAACAGGTTTTCATCTTGATGCGATTATGGAAACAGAAGTGTTTCGGTTAAATAAGAGTTAAAACAAATCGCCAACTGATGAGAGGGAAAAACAACACATGGACTGCACATAACCAGGGCAAGCTAAGGGACTCACATGCTAGCATCCTTGCGACCAAGGAGCTTCACCGGAGTACCCGATCTCGGCGAGACCAGGCAGCTCTCGGGCAGCTCGTCATGGCCCATAATCCGACCAGGCCACCAAGAACCGTTCCGCCGCCTAACCCAAACCAACCCTCCTACACTCCCATCAATGCCCTTGTTGCAGGGCTCGCCAGTAGAGCTGCTCATGCCACCAAATCTCCACCGCCGCCGCCGACGACAACAACAACGAGGTTCCGATCCAAATCCGTCTCAACCATTCATCCCCGAACCTCCCAAGCTCCGAAAACAATCAGCCCAAGCAATTCTGAGCGGGCGCAACGCGCATGCGCTTCACGCCAAAACCGCGAAATCCCCCAAGGCCTGCCCAAAACTCCGGAGGGAAGAAATAAAGAATCAAGATTCGACCAAAATCAAAAACCCAGATGAAAAAAACCACAATCTGGAGCGCAGAAAAAAAAAAACTCGAAGCGCACAGATTAAAAATCGCCAAGAAAACATAAAAAATCAGGGCAGGCGGGGGAAAAACCAGGGGAACTGCAGAAAGACCAAGAAACCTAGATTGGAGAGCCTCGCGGAAGGATCGGGAAGGCCGCGGGGAAACGGCCCGCCAGGAAAGTCCTCCGCTTTCTCTCCCGCTTTTCCTTGTTTTTTTTCCTACTCGGCGTCGCTTCGGAAACGGAGCCTCCGGCTTCTCGGTTCTTGGCTTCTTTCTGCAGATTCAGGGGCGCGACGTCACGTGGGTCGTCTTCTTCCCTCGCTGTTTTCTCGTTCTCCTGCGGAATGCGTTGGCGAGGGAGGGAGGGAGGAAGGTTTGGAGAACCCTGCGTGCGTGCGTGCGTAGCTCGCAGTGTGAGGTAGAGGCAGAGGAGGGAGGAAGAAGAAAGCAAGAGAGAGAGAGAGAGAGAGAGAGAGATGGTGGTGAAGTCAGTCGGAGAAAAGTGGAAAAATAGGTTTGTTACGTTTGTTTCTTCGATCGGACGTGCGTTTCTTGAATAAATAAAATAAAATAAAATAAAGTTACTTCTATTTAGCAAGAGATGTATGTGAATAAATAAATAAACGAGCATGTAAAATTATTACACGTGAATTACGACCCCGAAAAAAGAATTATTACATGTAATTTATGCGGTTCGGACAGTTCATCTGATGCGGTCGTGGATACCGATTTCCATTTTTGCCCCCCCCTCCAAAAAAACAAAAGAATAGCGGCATTCGCACGTCCCATGTATTTTGTTGACAATTTAAACTCCTTGTATTTTCTTCTTTTCTAAACTCGCATTCCGTCCTCCATAATTACCATCTTGCCTTCTTTTTTTCCTTTTTTTTTTGGTGATTTCAACGTGTGAATGTAACCACCGGGGTTTGAGGTGAGCTCTCTACCTTCTCGAGGGTTAGAGGTGAAGACTTTTAATTTCAAATGTGAATTTTGACTCCCGTGCTTTGTAAAGAAATTGAGCAGAAATTTGAAAATAAGCTGAGAGTTAGAATATGACATACCAAAATAAAAAACATGTGAATGTGAAGTCCATGATAAACATTTTGTTATTTGGTCACTTGGTACGAAGTGAAAAATGTCGATAATGATTTTTCCTTTTCAAAAAAACAAAAAGAAATTTCTTATTTTGCTTTTTCTAGTTTGAAAGTAAACAGATTGACATTAAACATAGTGGTTGGTCCTCGGGAAATTTTCAACCATCTTTAAAAACATCATTTAAATCGGAATTTGACTAGCACCAGAAGTAGCCTAACACCCCGCTTTAACTAATATTCACCAAGTGAATATAGAAAGCACTCCCTAATAAATGCAATCGCATTGAAACTTGTTTTTCCATCCTAAATATTTTTACATATATTTATGTTTCAATGGAAAAGAGTGATGTTCGACGAGCGTCATGCATCACGTATCGAATAAGGATGAGTATGGGACTCGTATACTCTCTATATCTCGTGAATACCGATCCCAGTCAAGGAGCATTTATGGCAATTTTCGCAGGTTGCGAACCGAGCACAGAGCGCTAAAATCATAGCCATCACTTGTCGTGGGCTGGAGGCATTGCCAACGTTAGACACGGGACGGGGATGGGGCATACAAGGACGTTGATATTTTTCTCACAGAGAATTTATATTTAAAAAGACCTGTTTAAAGTAACTAAAATATAAGATGATAAATTTATAGAAATTTAAACGTGCTTCCCAGTTGCATGCGGTTTTTTAATTATACAAATTTCGCTTTGGCAACAATTTCCAAATCATAATCCCTATCCATCGTAATTGAAGTTGTGGTTCTTTTTTATAATTAGAATAAATCGATTGATTCGACGATAAGTTATACTTAATTTGTAGAATAAGTTTGCCCAAAAGAGCCGACTCGAGCCAGCCACATGGCTCGAGTCGGCTCGGCGAAATCATACCTCTAAAATTACTGGCATAATTTATACAGTTACGATATTAAATTCCTCTCGATTCATGCTTACTAAAAGCAAATGCAAATCATGTAAATGATGCAAATACTCTAAAGAGAAAATATCATGTTTCCCGGATACGACGTCGCTCGAGGGTCCTTTTATCTGTCGCAGGTCTCTCTCTGTCTCGCAGTGTTAGGCGTTTGCGCAGCTCGAGCTCGATTCGTGCTCCCTCGCCGGCGTCTCCGCTGCGGCGAGAACCGAAGAAACCGAGCCGGCGAACCGCGACGATGACCGGTAATCCGTCGACTTGGAAAACCCTTTTTTTTCTTTTCCTCACTGGTTGTTGTCGTTGCTGTTGCTGTTGCTTCCGCTTGATTTCGGCTGCTGTCCGTTCATCTTCTCCGATTTCATGGGTAGAAGTATTTGCCTCCTTTCATCGTGATTTGACACGGGTTTGGCTCGTGTGAAGATCACGGGAATTTATAATCATGGGTACTTTTGTCTTGAATGGTCTGTACCGGTTATGAAGTGTCAAAGAATCTAGATGCGTAGTATTATGATCACCGCACGTCGTGCACGGTTAAAGCTCGAAGCGAGAGGAAATTTGCTGGGCGTGGAAGCCGCGAAAATTATGCTCTTTTTTTGAATTCATGTCAATTAGGAAGTATACTGAATGCGGATTGCTAATAGTATTCAATTTCTGACAATTCAATGCCGGTGCTATGCGAAAGTTCTGATTTTTTTTCTTTCTCATTCCTATGATGGATGGGTCACGTAACAAAGCTTATGCTTTCGTGGAAATTGAATCCGGAGATGAAAAAACTAACCAAAGAAGATTACATGATGTAATGTGAAGGGCCATCGGCTGGCATATGGATGGATTTTGGCTTTTTGTTTATCCGAAGCCACCTTTTGTATTCATGGCAATCTTGAATTGTGGATGTAGACTATGAGCTGGAGCAGTCGATGGAAATTGAAGCATTGGAAGCTATACTCATGGATGAGTTTAAAGGTATATATTTACGACATTCATTTCCATTATAATTCATTAATTTTATTTTTTCCTCGTCTTGACCTGTGAGGGATGCTATTTGCTGTTTTCTTTTTAATTCCAGAGATTCATCCCAGTGAAAGTGGGTTAAATACATCCAATAAATGCTTTCAAATCAGTATATCTCCACAGGTATCCACTGTTCTCCCCATCATACATCTCGTACCATATGTTGTGATTATCAGCTAGAGAATTCTTACGAAGTTAAAAATGGTTTACATTTGGTGTTAAACCTTGTCTTATTTTCCAGATCTGATATGCTCAGAGAGCCATGGCATTTAATAGCTAAGACATGGTTTTATGGGGGGTCCAGATAGCTATACAATGATGCTTGATTTTCAGGGTTTTAGGTGAATGCAAGACTAGCGAGGATATGTGCATTAGCTGAAAAGAAGCTGAGGTTCTATCGGTTACTGTGAAAAATCATACAACAATATAATTCCAATTTGTCTCCTCTTAGTTTTAAGCCTTTTGCAATCCTGTGGCAAAAAGGAAGGGATTTTCAGATTTTGCTTTTGTCATAAGAAGACTTTGCTGTGACATCTCATTTTGCAACTACATACTATTTGTCCTTTACAGGCACTTTCCTTTTTGCCTTTCTTTTTCATCATTATATCGCTAACTTGTTTATAATATTTTATTTGACAGGAAGATGATTTAGACGAGCCAACAACTACACCAGGTTATTGATCTTCCATAGAATTTTCGTTTCCAGTTCGGTTGATTTGATGTTTGAAGCTGAGGCGATGAGCTTTCTTTGAGAGTCTAGTTCGCGTGGAGCTAATATGTTTCTCTGACATCATATGCAGTTCAGCTGGCCTTGATATTCTGCCACACAGAAAGATATCCAGATGAACCTCCACTGCTAAGTACCAAAAGGTTAATGATACTTCCATGGAAAGAAGTGTTGCTTTCCTTTTCTTGTTTATCCATATACTGTTGATAAAAATGTTCTCACATTTTTTTTAGTGGAGCTAGCTTTGTCCTTGACTTGTAATTTTTCACTGTACTTAAAAGAATGCTTCTTAATTCGGGCGGTTGCAATAGTAGGGAACAGTGATATTAAGTCCTCAATGGTGATTCTTTTTTACCCCTTGTTTTTGGTTTGCTGGATGGCATTCAAGGTGGACCTTTCTGAGTAATACTCCTGTCCAGTGCTGTGCAACTTCTTAGTCAACTTCGAATTGGAAATTGCTTCCAAGCTTAATCTTCTATCAAGTGTCATATATTCTACTTGTGTGGTCTGTTTCGTCGCAGTTCTCTGTTTGGTTTTTCCTCTAATTATTTTAATGTTTTGCAGAGTTTGCATAATGCTTTACCTGTCATTGCAGTTGGATGTAAACAAAATCTCAGCTTAAAAAATCCCCCTTTTTCAGATTCTCATGCAAACTAGATAGTTATATCTTGTGAAAGTGAATCAGTGTTGGAAAATAGACTTTTGAGTAGTTTACTTGTTGATCATTTACAACAATTGAATTATCCTACGTTTTGCCTTCTATTCACTAGTTCTATGAGTTTTTCACTTTTAGAAATTCTTGGCTTAATACTTGTGTCAAAATTGAAGAGTATAAGCTGAAATACTGTTTGATCCAGTATAATTTTCCAATTTCGCATGCGTTTCCATGAAGTTTCTGTTGTTTAGTTTGAATGGTTACTTTGTAAATTTCAAACAACCTCAGTATCAGCTTCTGTTTGGCTTATTGGTTCTGTTTTGCAAATGGTTGATGTGATGTAGCTCATTTGTCTGCTTACTTGTAGTATCGAGCCTACATGTAAAGAGCTTTTTAGCCTTTATATTGTGCAGGAGAATATGATGGATGTTGTCATAGGTTCATGAAATTCATCGAGAATTCTATTTTATTATGTCATATCTGCTGATAATATAACTTTGCTTTTCATCGCTGTTCATTTGATATAGCAAAACTGAGTTCGATTGTTAAAAATGTTCCTTGCTAATGTAGGTTCTTTCTTGGATATCTCTGACATTGAAATGACATTGATTTACTTTGTCAATTTTTTTATGCTGCTCCATTCTTATCTAGGTAGATCATCATAAGTAACAGCACTATCGCCTGTGACATTATTGCCCAATAATTCATTTTACAATTAGAAGCATTATTTGAATCCTGCAGTTTACGTGGAATACCAAGTGAAGATCTTAGGACATTGAAAGAGATGCTCCAACAAGAGGTAGAGAATTTTCCTTATGTAGGGCTACATTGCTTGGACATTGATACGTGTAATCAGCTTTGGTCATGTCACTACTTTATGAGAGAGTGAGATAAGGAGAGCACTATGAATCCGTGATAGGACCTAATACCCGTCCTCTTAAGCCCATCTTATTGCTTCAAGAAACTGTAATCATATTATGTATCTTTCTCAAATCTTTTGATGCTTGCCTGCTTGGGGATTTATCCACATGCTTGAGATTTTCTGCAGTTCTGTACCTTTTTCCTCTGAATCAGTCTGTTTCTAAGAGATCTATTTCCATGAACATGTCAAATAGGTGTGCAATGGCTGAATAAATAAGGTCTTAATTTAGACAATGAAGCTTAAATGCAAACGGTAACACTTTTGGGCAAATACTGTTTGTGTTATACCTTGCAAGATAGGAGCAAAGTATGCATTACGTTTTACCTAATTGCTATGAAGCCCTATAAAGAGTAAAATTTACCTTTCTTTTGGAATTTGGAAATTATAGTTTATCTCATTTATTTGGTTAGAACTGTTAATCAACTTGCTTCAGTGTAACTCAATGACCATTGTCAACATGACTTTGTATGATTCGATCAAAATGCTTTTGTTTGTTCAGGCAGCTGAAAACGTTGGAATGGCTATGGTATACACTCTTGTTACATCTGCAAAAGAGTGGTTGTCGGAAAGATTTGGTCAAAAGGACAGCACTGAGGACCTCGAAGAAGAGGCAGCAAAGGACGAGGTATCTATATTCCAGCTTTCACAATCCACAGCTATTTGCTAATATGCTACAGTTGGACCATATGCGTGGGAAATAAGTGAAAGCTCAACTGTTTTTTTGAACCTTCCCTTGTCTTGGAAATTGAGTCTCTCTGGATTGCTGCAGCTATTGTGCGAATCATGCTTGTGCAGAGAAAAGCGTGGTTGTAGATATAGACCATTGGTATTGGCATTAAGGCTGGAAAATGGGCTTGCTGAATCTTGCATCAGATTAGATATTTGACTTCTGTTTCCCACGTTATGTTATTATATATTGATGAAGAAAGCATTGACTGCTTATTGTGTATATAAAATCTTTCTGTTGTAACTTCTGAGAAAGAGCCTTAATTTTGTCAACAGTTCAGAGGGAACGTGGACCCATTGTTTGCAAACTGTCTAGCTTGAGAATGTATCGAAAGATGATAGCAGAAACTTCTTCAGGAGTTTGTGAGAGGATCACGTTCTTGTCTCATCTTATTCAATCCATGCATCACAAAACCTCGAAAGTTAAAGACACTGCAGTTTTCATACTGTTGATATTTTTGGTTTTGGCTAAGTGAATGGACATCACCATCAAATATTTGAAATTGTCATTCAGTAGATGGTGGCAGAGTTTTTCTTACTTTTTGTTACCTCTCAGATTGTTGTGCCCCATGGAGAACCAGTCACTGTGGACACGTTTCTTGCATGGAGAGAAAGGTTTGAAGCAGAGTTGGCACTAGAGCGAGCAAAGTAAGCCTCAATAAAATATTTCCTCTGCTTGCCCTACTGTCAGCTTTGCATTATCTGGGAACAGATTGTATCTTGCATCATATTCTTTTGTGAATTGTAGTCGTAGGTGATGAATTACTGTTGTGCAGAAAGAGCTGATTTGAACTGCTCTTAATCGCATTTCGTTCACTTTTGTTTGGGAGAATATGGAAATTGATTAAAGGGAAAATTTGGAAGTAAACTGACTATGACGTCCTTCAACTGCCAATGGAAGAGCCCAATGGAAAGTTTGGGTTATAGGGCTTAGGAGCTTGTTGGTATTTTGGGTGGATTGAGGGGCCAACAGAAAGTTCTCTCTATTATCTGTGCCTTCATTTTCTCTTGGGTTTCCTGAAGAGAAGAATAAGATTCCATTCTACTCCAGTGCTGTCTATTATCTTAAAATAGTTTTCCTATTTTTGACTGATTTGCTATTATAGGATTTTCTAGTTGTGAGCAAGCAAATTATTAGAACAATTTGAGATATTTGTTTCACCCACTAGTGAAACCAATTTTGTGTGATGATATGAGGACATTGGTAATGGAGGATCTGTAAAAAGTGGGAACTTCCAAGCCTATTGATGCGGAGGTTCCCTGTGGTGGAAAATGCTTTATGTTCAATTAATGATGGCAATGGCTGCATTGCCTTGGTTATCGCAGAGAAATCTATTCCATCCTGGGAAAGACTCTCTTACTTGTTATCAAAGATTAATTTCTCAATACCTCTGTATATTGTCACGATGGACCTGTTAGCTAGAATGAAAGCAATTTATTCACATAGAACCTGAAGTAGTTTCTGGGTCATCATTTCTCGCAGTTATGAGCCCATGCTTTTCTGTTCAGTCCCTTGTCCTAGTTTTCTTGACAGATAATGGCAACATGTATTTCAGGCTAATGCCTGAGTCTGCACTTGCGGCAACCAAGGAAAAAAGGCTCTCTGGAAGACAGTGGTTTGAAAGTGGAAGAGCGGTAACTTGACTTCTTCACGGTTTTCATATATAGCTCTATTTTGTGCCTGACATTCATCTTTATTATTGAAACTGTAATAATGGCCCACAGATGGTGTGAAAAACGGATAGGCTGCCTTAAATGATTCCTGGAGTCGGTTCATGTAGTCCAACAAAAATAGCCTATGAGGTAGTAAATTCTGAGGATGGAGTGATGTTTCTTCAAATACTCATAAAGTTTTTCCTTATCAGAGATATTTATGTGAAAGAGGGAGGAAAGAAAGTATAAAATTGAAGCTTCCTGTTCTCTGAGAGAAAAGAGGTACTGGACTGACCAGTGGGCAGTCCACAGTGGACCAGTGGGATCACGGGAGGAAAAACTGCAAACAGCATCAGTCACTCTTGAATCTCGCTGCATGCCATTACTAAAATTCGAAAAGATAGAACTTGTGGATTAGCCTGTGATACATTTAGTTTGCTAGTGTTAATGTGCTTATCTGCCGAGAACGGTAAAATCGCATTTAAATAAGATGTTGGCCGTCATCTTGCATAAATTCCATTTCTGTTTGAAAAAAAAGGCTTAAAGTACAGTTAATCTCCACTTTTGACAGAAAGGTGCAGCCGCGGCTGCCGAGGAATCTGATGAGGAGGATGAGGAAGATATTGACTTTGATGACGATGATTTTGAAGGTAATCTGTATTTGTCTTTTTTCCTGGGCCAGCTATTTTGTTGCTGTGGATGGAATATTATTTGGATGGTCATGGTTGTGATTCTCTCTCAATTATAATGCCAGATGATGAAGACGACATGCTAGAGCACTATCTGGCCGAGAAATCAGATTCATCCGCTCATTCGTCTAGGAGAATGAGCTAAGCCTAAAGTTGCTGGGGAGTCATGAATTATCTGAACAGAAGTACCTGTTTGCATGGCCTTGTACTTGCTCATTCAACACTAGTTATTTCTTGAGGCTAGCCACACAATTTCACTGCTCGGCATTAAGTTATGACATGAGAAAAAATCTGGTAGCAGATGGGGCGAGATTACGCAGATGATGGGTTCCCTTTTCATTTTTCGTCTGCAAACTGGTAAGAATTACGTGGCCAGAGCATTTTGTGTTGTGACGGGGAACCATTAACCTTTTTGTTGTACTCGGGGAGATTGGTAAATGGAAGCTTGTTGCATCCGGCCTCAGAGATTATTCCTTGGATTTGTGCGAAGTGTAGTGGGTCGATGGTCATTCTTCACTTAAAAGTTTCTTCAAGGCGAATTCGCGCCGGAATCGGTTGGTAATGTGAGTCATGACGGGGACTACAATTTAAACTGCGCGGCAGACATTTGTAGAGTAAAAAAATCGTGATATCTGTTGCGATATCTCTAGGTTACGCTGGTGACCTTGTTTGGTTACATGGTTGTTGTTCATAGGCATGTCATTGCATGAGATAGATTGATATTAAGCTCGTTTCACCGACCCTCTTCCTCTGTTCTCTAGATTCGAATGCACTTTAAATTTCACGGGGTCTGCCGCTACTTTGATATTGAACCAAAGACGCATCTGTCTTTCCAAAGTGGAAGTGGCCCTATTGGAGAACTTTGACTCTCAACTTCCGTTTCTTGTGATTTTTCACCGAAGTTGTTGTTCATTATCAGCGTGAAGAAAGATCGAGCCGGTCTGCAAAAGTCAGGACGACTTAACACCACACTTTTTCTGCCGAGTGAATCGAAAGGACGTTCAAACATGGACAAATTTTATGTCGTTCTAGTTCTTCAACAACGATAGGTACCGGGAAAAAAACGAAAAGATGGTTTGGGGCGAAATATGCATTCCTAATGCTTGGTGTTTTTGGGATAAGTGCAATAAAAATCTTAAAACTTATCAAGAGAAGCGAGATTAAGTGCTAAATTTCTTAAAAAGTGCAATAAAATCTTCAAATTTGTCAAATTTGAAGATCGAGCCATGTCGTTAACTCTGTCAAACTTAACTAAAGGAAAATGTTGACGTGACTCTTTTTATTATTTTCTCTCCTACGTGGTATTAACATTATTAGAGTACAAAACATAATATTAAAACGACATCGTTTGGTTCAAATTTTGATTTCTTACCTAAATTTTAGTTAAATTAGATTTTTTTTGTCGCTTAGTGAAATTAGATTAAAAAATAAAAAAGGATAAGGTTTATATCTTTAAAAAAAAAAAGAACCCCGCTGGGCAGGCCGCCCCATGGCTGGAGAAAATCCGATGTGTTCACGAGATCTAGCCAAGGCACCAGCCATCGCCGACACCCCGCCGGCCCGTTCCAACAATCAGGCGTCAGCCCACAAGCCAAGGGACTGGTTTTTTTTTTTTGTAATTTTTACTTTTACTCTCTTTTATTTTGTTAATCTAATTTAATCAACATTTAAGATAAATAATTAGGTACCGCATCAAAACGACGTCGTTTTGATCTTATGCTTCAAGCTTTAGAAATGCCCATGGTACGCAAGAGAGAGAAAATAGTAATTTCGATTAGTTAAATTTAACAGAATTAACTAAAGGCTCGAATATACCAATTTAATAAGTTTCGAAACTTGATCGCACGTTTTTTGTTTTCGTGGAAGTTATTAAAAGCCGAATCGCAATTCTCTCGGTAAGTTTTAGCACCTCCCACTTTGTTTCCACGGATAAAAAAAAAGGGGCATGTGGAAAAGAGAATCGAAGATGGATTTTTCTTTTCTTCCGAAAGCGACGTTGGGCTTGCACAGAGGACCTAGCCCCGAAGGAAGAAAGAGCTTTGCCCCCTCTTCAAGCCAAAACCCACACGTCCCCGACCCTTCCCGTTTCATTACCCCCACCCGTTCGATCTCTCTTCTTCTACCCCTCGCTTCGTTTTCTTTCGATCGATCAACCGCGGCTCGGAGCTCATCCTCCTCCTCCTCCTCTTCTTCGTCGGCTGCTTCATCTTCGACCATGCTCAAAGGTCAGCTAACTCTCATCATCGCTCCTTCTCGTGCGAATCTCCTCCGCCGACAACCGCCGACCTCGATGTGCTTTGTCTCTTCGCTGACCGACCTTTGGGCAATCCTCAGTTGCTCCGCGATCGGTGCTGGGAGAGCGAGCTCGTTGTTGTGTTTGTCCGAGCGGCGGATTCGCGCGGTCCGTTCGTTCCTCTTTTTTTCGCTTTTTGGTTCCTCCCTCGGCGTGCGTCGCGGATCCCTTGTGCTGTGATTTTGAGTGCGCGGAAAATCCTGGAGCTATGCGCTTCCCGTAGGATTTGTAGTTGCTAAAATTGCGGGCTGGCGGATGAATCTTTCTGCTTTGGTGATGTTCTTCAAATGCTTGTCTGAACCTGCGAAATGTTGGTTATATATATATATATATATATATATATATATATATTCTTAGGGAGAATCTGGGGCTTCGATTCGCTTCATCGGTTCTCCTTTCGATGTATATAGTGCATCTCAGTTGATTGTGGCCGTTTGATACCTCTCGGAACGGCGATACGGCTGCTGCCTACTCTACTTTTACATAACGGGTCAATGCGATAACTTCGTTTCAACATCATCGAGTAAAATTGTTGAGAGGCTCTGGTAAATCAAATCATGCGCAGAAATGATTTTCGTTAGAACTTCTAGTTGTGTTAAGCGCATTCTCCATCCTTCGGTTCAAGATTTAAGAGGAATATGGTTCGGGTACGATTCTAAAAGAAGCCGAATTGACTCATTAGCAAAGTAGTTCGTCATAAGCAGGTGTATGCTTGGGCTCTGTGGTTAAGTAATAACCTTTATCTAGTATCTATGAGAAGAACAATCTAACTAATTGTATCAAGCCGGATTGGGTGGATTGTTTTCAGATGATCACGGTTTCTGATTTGTCTTTATTCGAGAAGCTTTCCTGTTAATGGTTCTCTTCTTTGTCACCTATCTGCTAATAATTGTCGGCGCCTAAATGGCTCCTTTACCATGTTTTCAATCTAAATAATGCATCTGGCTGTTCTGACAATTGCAATTTTCTGTCATCTCTAGTGAGTGTTAAATGGCAAAAGGAGGTCTTCCCAGATGTCGAAATCGACACCAGCCAGCCACCTTATGTTTTCAAGGTCCAGTTATATGATCTAACAGGAGTCGCACCTGAGAGGCAGAAGATCATGGTTAAGGGTGGTTTGTTAAAGGTATTTAGGTTTTCTTGCATACAATTTTAGTAGATCCGCTCTTTATTCGTGCACATTGTCCTTTTCTTCCCTGTACAACATATGGTTAAAAGTAAAATACTCTGCTACGCAGGATGATGCCGACTGGAGTACATTAGGAGTCAAGCAGGTAATAAGCTTAATTGCGATGTCCTTCTGGGTTTGTTTTTCAAACGAGGGAGTCCAATAGATGTTAGTTTATTCTTCGTGTTTGGTGGATAACTCGTGCTGCCCAGTTGCTTTGCTTGTTTAGATGGAAGGAATTGGTGAAAACAGGATCAAAAGGTGAAAGAGGACTCCGTTTTTCGCTCATGAAAGTTCTGGAATATACAACTATCTTTCATCAATTGTCATACATCTTGGTGAAAGCATTAGGTTTCCTCATATGGGGATACGAGGCATATTACTCTCTCTACTTTAAGGCGCATTATATACTCTGTTGTGATATATAGCTTTTGATCTAGATCGACTTTTTACCTACTTTAATTTTAGTAGAAGTAAGCAATCGTACCTTGTCAATGTCGTTTTACTGTTTCGGAGATGGAAACTTATTTTCCAGGTCTATCGATTTGGGTAGAATAGCTTCATTTAACCAAGTATACTTTTCCTTGTCATTGGTTTGTCTATGAATTTGGTGGGAAGAAGTTTAGACATGGAGCGGATGAGCCAAAATAAGATGTGAAATTGAAAAATAAACTGTCAACATCAGTTCAACAGAAAAAAAAAAAAAGGCTGCATTATGGTCACGTTTGTATGAATGCATCCTTTGAGCTATAGCCAGTGTACTGAAGTTTGCAAGTTCTTTCCTTTTAATATGTATTTAGCACCTCTCTTATTTGCTGTCCTCTGCTATTTTGTCTTCACATGTAAGTTTCAATTTCTTTGTTTGAAGACCCAAGCTCATGTCAAGGAACTTTACAATATCCTGTGTTGCGTAATTAATTTTCTGGATATTGATTCATCAGAGTAAACTCGTATAGGGCCAAAAATTGATGATGATGGGAACTGCAGATGAGATAGTGAAGGCCCCAGAAAAGGGTCCTGTATTCATGGAAGATCTTCCAGAGGAAGAACAAGCTATTGCAGTGGTAATTTTTTTAGCTCGGTGGCATACATCTAGTTGCATTTAAGCAAAATGATAATCATTAGTGTACCTTCAAATTTTTTAAATGACATCCCATGTGCTTGTCAGTTATAATGCATCTATTGTGACCTTGAGGAACTGTTACTATTTTTTTCTGGATTAAAAGTTTGTCATGGTTGTGTAATTCTCCTCATTTACCTTTATATCCTCCTTTGCAGTCTATCTCTCCTTCCTCTTCTTCTTCTTCTTCTTCTTGGTGTTTTTTGGTTTTGTTTTGTTTGTTCTTCCTTTTTATTTATTTTTATTTTTTTTTGGGGGGGGGGGAGGGGGGAATGGTTAACTCTTCCCATCATTTTGCGATCAATATCAACCTTTTCTCATTGGTTATCACATACGAAAAGTTCGAATTGGACTTGCATCATTCTGTTTGCTCCTTTTTAAAGCTAGAATTTGCATGTTGCTGTTTCTGTGGTAGATAGTGACATTAGTGCGTGCTTTTTATGCTCTCTGGTATAAGCATGGACTTTTTTGCCTTATTCCATGGTTGCTGATACTTTTTCTTTAGGGTCATAGTGCAGGTTTATTCAACTTAGGAAACACCTGCTATATGAACTCTACCATTCAATGCCTGCATTCAGTTCCAGAATTGAAGTCTGCTTTGCTTCAGTTAGCCATCGACTCTTCTGACTTTTCTTTCTTCTCTTCATTTTTGTGTTGGCGTTTTCACAGCAGAGCATGACTGATATTTTGTTCTTCATGGTGTAAATCTTGACTAGGTATACCCAATCTGGAAGAAGGAATGATTTGGATCAACCTTCTCACATGTTGACTGTTGCAACCCGTGATTTGTTCAATGAGCTTGATAAAACTGCCAAACCAGTTGCACCAATGCAATTTTGGATGGTTTGGGCTTTGATCCTTTAACTGTGGTTTATTTTCATTTTATCCTTCTCTGGCCCTTTTTCTTGACCGCTGTTGAGTATCACCGTCTGTCGTGTTTGCAATAGGTAGCCATACTTTTAGAAAAACGAAATAGCAATGTATGGTGAGCTATAAGTTGATCTGTTTCTCCAGGAAAGAAATTGCTTCGTGATGTTTTGTAGGTTGTAGGCAAGTGTAGGGAACTGAAAGAAGCATGCACCTCCTGTGATAGACTTTTGTATAATACCATGACCAAGTGTTCTTACTTTTATGAGTTTGTGGTTTTACAGACAAGGTTGAGTTTATCCCATAAAGCATGCTATTCTTCATGAGTTAAAAAGAGCTGGAACAAGTGACTCTAATGCTGGTAGAGGTTTCTTGGGATCTCTGTTTCGATCTAACTACAGCTAAAAACTTATAGGGTTGAATAGAGATTGCATTCTTATAATAGATTATCACAAATTTGTTGTACTTTTTTGGTAATGCTGTTGGATAGACAAAGTTAATTTTGTATGAAGGTTGCAAATTCTGTTGCTGTTACTTAGCTGGTACATCTTCACAGTGCTTAAGATAAGAAAACGGGCATCATCTTCACCTCTTTGTCAATATTTGCAGTTGTTGCGGAAAAAGTATCCTCAATTTGGCCAGCTACATAATGGTGTCTTCATGCAGCAGGTTTTCTTGCAACAAGAATTTGATTTATGTCTCATTGTGGAAATCTATAATTGATTATTGAATTGTGTTTTATTCTACCTAACAGGATGCTGAAGAATGCTGGACTCAACTACTATACACCCTTTCTCAGTCCCTTAGATCACCAGCTGCCAAGTAGGTAGCTTGTTTCGGTTTGTAATCTTACATGGCCATAAGATTGAAAACAAAACAACTTGTTCTTATTAGTGGTTATTAGAAGTATTTCCTGATAATTTGTTCTTATGACCTGCTATTGAGATTGAAAAAAAATACAACTTGATGTTGTTTTCTATCATAGGATCTACATTTGATTGACTGTGAATTTAAATTGTACGAAGGCAAAATAATTTTACTTTTGCACATTTCTAACTTTAGCTAATATGCTGCCAACTAGAGTTGGTCAAGCATGGGTATTTGCACATTTCTTGAATACGAAAGTTAAAATTACAGTACACCATTCTGATGGTGATTACAAAGGCATCTTCCTTTAGAAACCCACCGACTCTTTCTTTCCCAAAAAATAAAATGCACTTTTTAGAACGTTTTGAAGTAAACCTATTAGCTTCTTTCGAGAATTCTCCTTCTCTATCTGAAGATTCTAGCTTCTGATTCGCATTGCTGAAATTTATTATTGTAGGCTTTGAGGTGTGAAATTTCTTTTGGTTTTTGAGTTGAGGGAGTTTGATCATATGATATTCTTAGAGTGAAATGATGATATAGGGCAAGCATTGGAAAGATATTGTTTAGTCAAATTGTGATCACTTAATTGATGATAACAGTCTATTCAATTCATGTCAATGTCATTTGGAAGTAGAGCTATTGAATCGTTGACATTACTGTTCATCTACGCTTGTAATTTTTCCTACATTCTACTTGCCCTCCAACAGTTTGAGAAAGAAAAAAAATGTAATTGAGTTTTGGAAATATGTGGGAAAAATTCACGCATGTCGATATTTGTATATTTCAAAAGGTTTCAAATGTTTTGTGTTAGATTAAAGTCAAATTATGAGAGCTGTAAGATTTGAACAAAGACAGTGTAAAAAAAGTAAAAACTAGGAGTCACTCTAGAGAGCCCAGTATTAATGTTTCAATACTATCTAAAAAAAATTATATATCATTAGTGCTGGAACATGCAAAGGAAAAATACGGCAGTTGCTTTCTTAAATCCATCATTGACAACTTCTAGGCTGCTTCTTACGAGCATCTGTACTTAGATGATTTATCACTCTCACTATTTCTTGTTGACCAGCATATGCTGGTTTAGCTGTTTATTAATAATTCTTTTAGTTCCGCCTCGTGGTAGTTATGATAAGTTAAACTGTCGATTGCAGTGAGAATCCAGATACCGTGAAGGAACTTTTTGGAGTTGAACTTGTTAGCAGGTATTCAATGAACTTTCTTAAAGCTAAGTGCATATATTTTGCTTAAGATTTATGGCTCCCATAATTGCATATTTTGTGCTTAAAATTTTTGGCTCCCCCATTTTTTGCGGAGTTACTTCCTGGTTAGCATATTCATTGAGTATGCCATTGTGGGCAATATTCTATTTATGGACTTTTCACATTTCGCTTTAGCTTGTGCCTTTATTTGAATTTGATTGAGGAAATACCCTGCACGGATCATGTTATTCGCACATTTAATACTCTATTCCAAATGACTATTGTTTAGTGCTTGGCAACTCTTCCTCTGTTACACTTTTTGAAGCCTAAATTGTGAACATAAATATGTATTTATATTGTTGGATATCTAGGACGCATTGCCAAGAAAGTGGTGAAGAAAGTTCAGAATCAGAGACAGTTTATTCACTTAAATGCCATATATCACATGATGTGAACCATTTGCATGAAGGGCTAAGACATGTAAGTGGTCTCCCCCCTCCTTTCTGGAGTATGATACGGAATTGTTCTTGTAGATCCCTAGATGCGACTCTTTCGACGATTTTGTTTATTTACTGTAAGTTTACTGTATATATGGAATATTCTTTTGCAATTGTTGTTAATTGGTTATTAGTAGACACTTCCAATTATTGTATGGCATTGACACCAAGGCTGGCCCAGTCTGTACTAGGCATGTTCCTGGGCGTGGGTCTCTTGTTCCTCCCTTCATGTTACTTTCCACAGTTGGCTTCATTCGAGAATAACTGCACCCATCTTTTTTGTAACTCAGCTAGGATAAAAATTCATAGTTTCTTTTAATGCTTTAACTTCTTATGCATTGTAATGTTGGTTATACCAACCTAGGTATTACTCCATCCAAGCGAAAACAAATAGATTAGGGAGTTTGTTGCCTACTCTGTGAGAACGACATTTTAAAGAAATTTAGCTGGAAATTCTACTTAATTGTTCAGAAGAACTTCAGTTTCTTTCTCTATCTTTTGAATACCTCCATTGAAATGTTTTGAAAGATAAGGAGAATTTGGTTGATGGCCTGAGCTTGTACGGAGTAGCTACAGTTTACAGTTCTAATTAAATGGCCTGAGCTTGTATGGAGTAGCTACAGTTTACAGATCTAACCAAATTAGAGACTGACCTTGATATTCTGTTAAATGCTCATGATGAATTGTTGCCTGTGGTTTCTTTAACATGTTAAATGAGTAACTGTGCTCTCTTTTCCAGAAGTGAGACAGTAGATACCGACCATCTTATAACAATCATTTTAATTCACGTAGGGGTTGAAATCAGAATTGGAGAAGGCTTCCCCATCCCTGGGGCGGAGTGCAATTTATTTGAAAGAGTCTCGTATCAATGGCTTACCAAGGTGGCTTGGCTTGATTTTCTTCTATAATGATTGGAATGGATTTCTGGTTTTTAACTATGTATTATGCTGTAACTTGCCCTTCGAGGTATCGACAGTCTGATAGAACGTCATTCTTTCAGATACTTGACCATTCAATTTGTTCGTTTTTTCTGGAAAAGGGAGTCGAATCAGAAGGCCAAGATATTACGGGTAGGATGTTCTGCAGACTTGCTTTTAGAGGATGCCCTTATTTTCTTCTGTGTCATCAGAGATTCATTTAGTGTCAGAACCTTTCCCTTTATTGATGGGTGTATCAGATCTCTTATGCAAGACAACTAACTAAAGTTTACCTGCTCTCAGAAAGTAGAGTATCCATTGGAGTTGGATGTTTATGATTTTTGTTCAGATGATTTACGGAAAAAGTTGGAAGCTCCTCGCCAGGTTTTTTATGTTACTGGTCTCAGCTATAATCCCTGTATGTGTTCTATTCTTTCTTACCCTGATTGTTCATTTGTTACTTGAGCACCAGCGCCTTAGGGATGAAGAAGGAAAAAAGCTTGGTCTGAAAGTAGCAGAGAAGAGCTCTACTTCAAAAGACAACGATGAGAAGATGTCTGATGCCGAGGTGAGTGAATGATGATACTCGTGCAAATGAATGGATATAAATGGGGGTTTACTTTTGGATGTCTGATTTATCAACTGCTGGACAGGGTTCGTCAAAGGTAGCTGGGGGATTGTCTTTAACTACTTCCCAGGATGGTAAGTCTTACCAACACATCAAATATCTGTATGAGCTTTTAGTACCTAAGCCAGTCTTGATACTGGTCTCCTCGTTTAGTACGTGCAATTGCTGTTTGTATTTTTGGGATGAAATTATACTAATGCTGATTGCCTAGATACTTCTGTGCTTCTTAAGGGAATTTTGTTCCTTAAAAGTGATGGTGGTAGCTCTTAGTTCTGAGTGTATTTTGCAATATGTTGATATTAGGCTTTCCTCAATCTGATTGTAATGGTACAAGATGGTGGTTTTCCCCTATTAAAGACTGTTGTGGTTATAATTTGTTGAGCCAAAAAACTTTTGTAAGAGGGAATTGCCTCATAATACTAAGAAAATATGTGGTCATCCATGTAAAGTGCATATGCGTGCTCTCTCTGTGTCCACGGTACTAGTCCTGGTTGGTGGTGACCCTCTCTCTTGTCATTCTTACCTTTAGGTGCCCCAGCTGAGGAGAAACAGTTGACTGGAATTTATGATTTGGTTGCTGTATTGACCCACAAGGGCCGGAGTGCTGATTCAGGACATTATGTTGCTTGGGTCAAGCAAGAAAGTGGTTAGTTATCTGCTAATCTACTTTCCATCCAGGAAAAATCTGCTGTTACATTCTGGTATTCGTTCTGTTGGATGTAATTTTGAATTAAGAGTTGATGTCGGTTGTAGGTAAATGGATTTTGTTTGCTGATGACAATCCTATTCCTCAGCGGGAAGAGGACATCACAAAACTGTCCGGAGGAGGTAAGGTCATCCAGATTTGTTACGAAATTCCATCTTACTAAGGACCTGATCCATGGTTGTCAAATTTGTATGCCGTGTGTGCGCAACTGCAAAGAGAACCGGGGTGCCTGTGCTCTTATTCCGTTTTCCAAGTTATTTTCCTCTGTTGTCTCACGCAAAGAAATGTTCTTTTCATTGGTGTTTTTTTCTTCCTTTCAGGTGACTGGCATATGGCGTACATATGCATGTACAAGGCTCGAGTTGTTCCCATGTGATTCTTTCATTTATTTTCTGCCGTCTAATGCTTGATACTGAGCATCTTTGGATTCATAAATTATTGTCTAGAAAAACTTTTGTGGCAGCTGTTGAGAACTGTGAAAATAGCTGTAAAAAGTCTCTGACAGTCTGTGTCTGTTTGTACCTTGTGAAGTGTGGCTCTGTTTGGCCATGTAGCATTTCACACTTCTCAGAGAGGGGAATGTTCGAAATATTGGACTCCAAACTCATCCAGATGTTTCAAATCTTGAATGTGTTTGGATGGTTCCGACATTGAATATCAGAACTATGGTAGGGACTTCAGCAATGCTTGTCAAACGCAATAGAGCAGTCAGGCTGCCACTTTGCTTGTCCTCGCTTAGCAGAACCATAGAAAAACGAGGGAGGGCTGCTTACTCTTGCTAGACGATGGAAAGACTGATCGAAGAACAAGTCTCACTCCCGCGCGGCTTGATTCACGAAATTACCACCAAACTGGATAAGCTCCAGCAATTGAGAATCTCTCATGTTACTACTACAATCTGCCGACACCTGCAATGGTTTGGTCACCTGTTCGTCCATCAGTCCAAGCGAAGGTTAAGATGAAATGGCATGTTCTCATTGCTAGCGGGATAAAACGTACCCAAACATCACATGTATGCAAGTGGTCTTGTTCCACTAGTACTAGTACGCCTCAATTATTGGAGGAAGCAAGTCTGGTGTGGCTGTTGGCCTTCGAGTTTCCGAGTACCTTCCTTCAAGAAGAGCACAAATGGGTGTGCTGCAGCAGAGTGGAAAGTCAACAATCCCTCCGTGGAAGAGCAGTGGGGCTTTGATTTAAGAACTATAGACATGATTCTCATTTTCAGACGCATTAAAGCCTAACTGTTGACCAACACATCACCCGATATGGTAATAACTTAGTCAGGAATCAAATCGAGATCAAAGCCCAACCCTATTTCCTGCCCCAATCTTCGGTTGATTATCCATGGAAACAAGTTTTCGCCCTCGTTATATTCTATTGCCAGGAGCCTGCTGACTTGACTCGATCTTCCAACATCGGTGGGCATCCTCGCGCTTTAAAAACGAACAGAGCAAATCTTCAACATCGCCGGTCACGGTCAGCCGTTCATCTTCTTAGCCCCTCCAAATCTATCCTTCCCTCGTCCTACATAGACAAATCCCACAAACTTGTCAGTTTGGCAGTAGATGACGAGACTTTTGAAGTGGTCCAATTCACAAACTAATGAGAGAGAAAGGAGGGGTCAAGTTCGTCCCCTCTAGCTGAAAACTAGCACATCGATCATGACCGACCGTGCAGGTCCAATGCAATGCACGACCGACCGATTGGACCGCCCTCTAGTTCTAGGTGAAGAAAAAATCGTTCGGTCCAAACTATTTTCTGCCTCTAGTCGAGCATTGATTTGACAGTCAACTGAAATGGCATGCCCATTATTCAAATTTCCAAGTTGATGCATATAAGAGATACCAAAACAAGTATAAGAACCAAGAGGCGATTCCAATCGACCCCACGCGAGATGCCAAAAATTGACAAGATAAAGAAAAAAAAGGCCCTTCTACAGCCCCGCAAGAGGAAAAACGGGGCCAAATCCCACCAAATTGATCCTAACTTTCCTTTGACGTTTGCTATAGTGATTTATCGGTTACATATCGCTTTCATAATTTTCTTTTACGGGTCATAATTTCTCTTTTGCTGCCGTAATTCTGTGATTATTATGGTTTGTAATATTTCACAAAAAAAAAATCATCCGGTGTAAGTTTATAGAAAGTTTATTTTCCTAATGTGAGTAAATCACCAAATGGATTGTAACTTTCTTTTTTTTTCCTTGCTACGAAGGTCGTAGGTTCTTCGAGTCATTGCATTCGTAAGATTTCACTAGAATAGTAATGTAAGAATAGTAATGTACTTAAGTTAATTTGTAAATATCTTTTTGTGTTATTATTAGTAATAATCTAATTGGTCATTTTCTTCTCATCTCCTTCTTTTCTTTTTCTTTTTTTTTACCATCGAGGGTCGACAGGGGGCTGCCAGACACCACGAAGGACCAACAGCCCCTGCCGGCCATTGGGCGAGGGCCACGAGCTCTCCTTAGTGGCCGGCAAGGACTCGCAGGCCCTCGCCCGGTGGCCAACAACCCACCGCCGGCCCTTAAAGTAAAGAAAATGAAAAGAAGGAAAAGAGGAGAAAAGGAAAAAGAATAGAAAAAATTAATTAAAAAATCGAAATTTTTTTAAAAAAAATATTCTCGTGAACACTAGCCATACCACATAGAACATCCAATGTCCATATTAGTAATTTTCGACCAAAATTAGTATGAATGCAAAATGTTTATGATTAAGTTGGTCAAATTGAAAGGTTTATAACAGAATTGATATCAACGCAATAAGTTTAAGAATTTTTTCCCGTAATTTATCCAAATATTCACATCGAACGCGAGACCCATCTCGTGAAAACACTTGTGGGACAGTAGAAATTCCACAAGGAAAAGAGAAACGGAGGAAACTTCACAATCAGATGGAACAACCCAAAAGGCAAGGGAGCTTAAAGGAAGAAAAATCTGTCTTTGTCCTTGTAAGCTAGTTGGGAGGCAAGATTGCATTGGAACGGGGGCTACTTTCTTTCCCTCGAATCCAACCATTTTTCTCATTGCCCCAAAAGCGACAAGTCGTCCAGCCCTCACGCATGTCGACGTGCTTACAGACGGTAAAACCGTGCGTGCATGCTTCACACCCGACCCGAAAAACCGACTTTGCGTCTACAGCAATGCAGAAGGTTTGCTCATGACAGTACTAGCTGCACGATTTATTTAGCTTAGATATAGATGCACTTCGTAGTCTCTAGATTATGAAGACACATAATGGATTACAAATTGTACTTATTTTTCTTGTTATACCGCCGGTTTCTTCGTTATCATTTTCAGAATTAACTCTATCGTGCGATGTTGGGAAAAAAGTGAGTACCGATCATCTCGCAATCTTACATAAAATCACACACTAGGCCAGAAAAGTGAGAAACTAACATGAAATCACAAAATTACACTAGGAAATATCGCCATCCCTTGGTTGCTTGCTGGTCTTTCGGCCTTCACATGCGAATGCAACCTGCTGATGATGATGCTCTCGTCTTGCTTCGCGAGATCTCTGCGGTCCCCCCCCCCCCCCGAGCAATCTCGTTCTCGTTTCTCGAATTGGCAATTTCACTGGACTCCTCCTGTTCAACTTACTGTTCATCACATATTACCATCTCTCGTCTGTAGTATTCTTGAAGCTAGTGCACTCTAAATAGCAAGACCATCGTGCATGATCGATATGATCCTCCCGCCCCCTTCCGTCTCGCCGCGAGTCAAGATCCGCTTCGGGCCCCATGACAGAACCGGGACCCAGACTCGAGACCGGGTTCAGGCTAACTCCATATTCACCGGATCCCGCCCCCGATCGGCTGACACCCTCCAACAGGGCCCCTTCTGTGACGTTAGACTGCCGGGAGTCAGCCGTGGTTGACTCTTGGAGCAGCAGCCGATGCTTACTGGGTCTCGGGTCAGCATCTGGTTCCGGGTTCTGGCGTTTCGGATTGGAGGCCCGTTTGCTGGAGGAGCTCTTGCGGGTTCCGCCACCGACGGGGATGTTGCGGAGGGAGCCGCCTTTGGTCCAGTAGCGCTTGCAGTTCTTGCAGAAATGGCGGGGCTGAGAGAGGTTGTAGTTGTTGAAGTAGCAGAACTTGGTGTCGGTCGAATCGCAACGTGGGCATATCAGCCTCTCTTGCTCTGGGAACTGTAGCTTCGTGCTCTGAAACGCTGTCGTCTCTTGCATCTCTCTCTTCGTGAGACTGATAGCGCCACGAAAGTCTGAAACTTTGTGATGGACAAGGGAGTGAGGAGTTATTGAGCTTTGAAGTGGTAGGAGTGAAGATCCTGACGATCAGCCAAGTCTAGGGACCAGAAAAGATAGATTGAGAATGATCAACAAGAATTGGTAGCTCGAGAAGAAACTTGTGGAGTAAAGAAGGGAATTTGGAGAACTGAGTAAGATGAGCAAATCAAATTCAGTCAGCAACACGTGAATTTGAGGAGCTTTTGTTCAAAGAAGAGAGAGAGAGAGAGAGAGAGAGAGAGAGAGAGAGAGAGAGAGGATCAGAGTGACGGAAACAGAAACAGGTTTGGATGTTTCTCAGTCCAAGTTGTGGAAATGGAATATCATTTCAACAACCGTGAATAATTGAAGAGCTTCAAGCTGCAGAGAGAGAGAGAGAGAGAGAGAGAGAGAGAGAGAGAGAGAGAGAGAACTAGTTTGGTCCCAAAATTTTGAATGAAACTGCTCTTCTGGTTGAAAGGTAGATAGACGAAGATAAACATTTGAGTGATCTGGGTTCTTATCACCTTCGAATGCCATTCAAGAACGAACAGAAAGAGCTTAAGATGCTGTTTTGATCTAGGAAGTGAGATGCCATAACAGTTAGCGATGAGGAGGAAGGAGTCATGGGTCTGAATTCTCGAAATACGATTCTGTCACTGATGAACGATCTTTATAACGGGCCCATATAATACGTACTTATGGTCTTAACGAGTGGTGTTCTGGGCACCCTATTATTATCATCCTCATATCATCCTTTTCTTGGACCAAAACAGAGTCCAAACAACTATTCTCTCCCTCGACTTAAGACTTTTTGCGATCTGTCTTCAAGTAGAGAGAGAAAGTCACCCCTGTGGCCCCCCCAATCTCTCTCTCTCTCTCTCTCTCTCTCTCCGTGCGAGTCATAGACAAGACCAACATACTCTGCTGAAGTTCTGGGATAGCTCTAATCACATTGATTTAGACCCCCCACTTAAAAAGTGTAACGTGGTCTGTGCCCGCCAAGTTGACTTGAGAAGCACTTCTCTGGTTGGCACATGAGAACAAATGTCCGTCGTGGCCGATGTCATGGGCTTGATTTTTTGAAGTCCTGATCAAACCATCTAATAATTCAATTTGATATGCTCAGCGCTCGGCGAAAAGTTAACTTCTGTAAGATAGTATATCCATGCTAGAGGAGGGAAATCAGGGTTGTTGAGGACTCCGCTCAAACTTTAATTTAAGCCCAAACTACTGAATGAATCCTCAAATTTGTCTTTAGCATCGAGTAGGGTTCTTAAAACTTCTTCTCACTGTTCAATCAAGATTCTCAGCAACCTGATTTGTTCAACTAAGCTCCTGTTGACCGAAAGAACATGAAACCACAGAGAGAGAGAAACCAGCAGGAAGAAGCAACAATATATTCATTTTTTTTAAGCAGCAACATCCGTTGGCCCCAAAAAGTGGGACCAACCTCTTAGACCATGTTCTTTCATTTGGCTATGGCAATATCCACACTGTTATGTTACCTAAGAACAGTAGCCAAAACCCTAATTAAACTCAGTCACAAGTGAGGGCCGTGGGCAAGCTTCTCAGTCCCGCCGGTTCAGGAGCTTAGGCCCGAGCGCCAAGAGTTTCCTAGTTGGTGTCGATGACCATCGATACAGAACAAAGAGTTGGGAAATTACTAGACACGAAACTCAAAAGTATGCATCATTATTGATTTTTCGACTAATTAATCCTCTATACCGTCACCACCTGCCTGGGTGACACTGTTGGCGCGGGCACTCTTCCTCTCGCAAAAGGTTGAGTGTTCGACACTACAAAAAAACATGAAATTTGCGACGGAAATTTGCGACGAAATTTTTTACGTCGCAAATTTGCGACGGAATTTGCGACGTTTCATATTTTCCGTCGCAAATTTGTGACGGAAATAATCCGTCGCAAATTTGCGACGTAATTTGCGACGGCAAATAATCCGTCGCAAATTTCCGATGGAATTTGCGACGGCAATTTTTCCGTCGCAAATTTGCGACGGATTGTATTTTCCGTCGCAAATTTGCGACGAAATTTGCAACGGATTGTATTTTCCGTCGCAAATTTCGTCGGCAATTTGCGACGAAAAATACAATCCGTCGCAAATTTCCGACGGAAAATAATAAAGCCGCAAAGTCCGTCGCAAATTTGCGACGGCAATGTACATCCGTCGCAAATTTGCGACCAAAACGCACATCCGTCGCAAATTCATATTATATCAACCCGTGACTTATAATCACTCTCGCTCTCTCTCGCTCTCTCTCGCTTTGTCTCGCTTTCTGTTACTTTCCTCCCTCTTTTGTATATCTGAAATCAGCAAAATCTACGTACGGACATATTAATCTCGGTGAAGCTTTTGTACTGGTAAGTGCAAAATTGCTAGCTTCGTCACTATTCGTCATTGCATTCTAATTTTTTTTTTAAATATATGTTTATGTTTGTGTTTTTTTTGTATCTGCATCGCCGGTTTAACGACCAGTGACACCTCGCCGGCCTTCGGATGAGCCGAACGGCCACGGCGTTTTGCGACGGAATGAGGTATCCGTCGCAAATTTGCGACGGATAGCACAATCCGTCGCAAATTTGCGACGGATTCGCATTTATTCGTCGCAAATTTGCGACGGAAATTGTTATCCGTTGCAAATTTGCGACGGAATTTGTAGTGTCCGTCGCAAATTTGCGACGAATAACAATTTCCGTCGCAAATTTGCGACGGATGAATTACGTGATTATTAAAAATTATTAAAAAATAATTCTTAAGTGATTATTATTTTTTGGGTTTGTGCCTAATTGAAGGTCTCGCAATCCAAGTGGACTTTGCAATTCTCATCAAATTGATCACTTTGTCCTATCAATATTTCAGTCAAATATTTGGGTAAGTCTTCTTTACATTGTAATTTTTTTCTATTTTTGCAATTTCATATTAATTGTTGTGTGAATAACAAAAATTATAATTTCCAAAATTTTATAGTTTTAATTATGAACAATAAATATGATATTTTAAAAATTTTACCCGATTTTTTTATTTTAATACAGAGACAATGCAAAGAGAAAGGGTTTGGATGTATAATAAGAACTTACCTGGACGTCAAGGATTGACAGATGAGTTTCGTAATGGGTTGGAACTATTTTTAGACTTTGCTAGTAGTAAATATGAGTTTATGGATGGAAATAAGTTAAGGTGTCCGTGTAAAAAGTGCGGTAATGGTAAATTTCGTGTATGTGATCAAGTTAGAGAACACCTTATTAGATATGGATTTACTCCGAACTATTATAATTGGACTTCCCATGGTGAACCATTTATATCTGATGAAGGATATGGAAGAAGTGACCAATTTTCAGTTAGGGAAGAATGTGGCTATGATGAGCAATTGAACTCATACGAGAGGATGGTGATTGATGCAACTACTTATAATTTTGTCACAGAATCAAATCAAGCAAGTACTAGTTTTACTCCTACACGTGAACAATTGGGTACTAGTCATGCTTCACAATTGGAAGATATAGGAGTAACGGGTTTTGAGGAGAATGTATATAATGAAACTTTTCAATCTAATCAGTTTTGGGATGTGTTGAAAGCAGCAGATGAACCTCTATGGGTAGGTTGTGAGGACCACACAAAGTTATCGGTAACAACCCGACTATTAAATATCAAGGCAGAGAATAATGTGTCTGCAGATTGCTTCAACTCTTTTGTTGAAGTAATGCGAGAATCATTGCCTCATGATAACAACATGCCAAGTGGATTGTATGATATGAAAAAACTAGTTGATAACTTAGGTCTTCCGGTTGTAAGAATTGATGTATGTAATAGGGGTTGTATGCTATATTGGAGAGATGATGAAAATGCAGAATCTTGTAAATTCTGTAGCCAACCTAGGTACAAGATTAACAGGAGGCCGGGTCGTAAATAGAAGCGTAGAGCATGCAAGCAAATGTTTTATCTGCCATTAATCCCCAGATTGCAAAGGCTTTATGCGTCTAAAGCCACTGCTGAACACATGACTTGGCATGCAAATCATGAAACAGAAGAGGGTCTAATGTGTCATCCTTCAGATGCAGAGGCATGGCAACATTTTGATAGAACATACCCTGAGTTTGCAATGGAGCCTTGGAACATCAGGTTAGGTCTCTGTGCCGATGGATTTGCTCCATTTGAGAAAACAGGAAGAAGTTATTTATGCTGGCTAGTTATCTTAACACCGTACAATCTTCCACCCGGTATGTGCATGAAGATAACTTCTATGTTTTTGACATTGATCGTGACAGGGCCGCAAAATCCGAAAAAGTTGATAGATGTTTATATGCAACCATTGATTGACGAGTTACAACGGCTTTGGGTTGAAGGTGTCTCTACGTATGACGTTTCTACCGATCAAACATTTGTAATGAAAGCTGCCCTTCTTTGAACGATAAATGACTTTCCAGCTTACGGAATGTTATCTAGATGGAGTACAGCTGGGATCTTAGGATGTCCGATATGTTTGGAGAGGTCAAAGTCATTTAGATTAAAACATGGAAAGAAGCCTAGCTATTTTGACTGTCACAGACAATTTTTACCGCCAAATCATCCTTTCAGAAGGAATAAGAAAGAGTTCATAAAGAATAGGACCGAAAGAACACGTCCACCATTGAGGTTGACCGGCGATCAAATTTGGGAACGTGTGCAGGACTTTCCAACTGTTGTTGAGAACCCGCATGGCACGACTTTTGCGTACGGAAGTACACATAAGTGGACAAAACGCAGCATATTTTGGAATCTACCATATTGGAAGGCCCATCTTATTCATCATAATCTTGACGTCACGCACATAGAAAAGAATGTTTTCGATAATGTCATAAATACCGTTATGGATGTCGCCGGAAAAACAAAAGACAACTTGAACGCAAGAAAAGATATGAAAGATATTTGCGATCGGCCAATACTAGCTGTGGATGCAAGCAGCAGGGGACCAAAACCGAAAGCAGTTTATACATTGGCTAAAGAGCAGAGGCGAGTTGTTTGTCAATGGTTGAAATCAGTGCGGTTTCCTGATGGATATGCTTCAAACCTTGGGAGATGTGTTGATTTGAATGAATGCAAGTTGGTAGGTTTGAAGAGTCATGATTGTCACATCATGATGGAAAGACTACTTCCAATAGCTTTAAAGGAAGTTCTACCGAACTTTGTATGGGGCGCCATTATAGAATTAAGCAATTTCCTCCATTATATTTGCTCGACAGTGTTAAAAGCATCGCACATGGAAAAACTAGAGAAAGATATTCCAATTATTCTTTGCATCTTAGAAAGGATATTTCCTCCGGCGTTTTTTGATTCGATGGAGCATCTCTTAGTTCACTTGCCTTATGAGGCCAAAGTTGCAGGTCCCGTCCAATTTCGATGGATGTATCCATTTGAAAGGTAATGTTTTCTTTTACAATACAGTTCAAATTAGTTTATCGTGTAATATATTCCGATAAGTTTCTTTTTATTTCAATTAGATTCTTATATCATGAAAAAAAAAAGAAAAAAAAAATAGATTCTTATATCATTTGAAGAAAAAAAGTGAAGAATAAGGCACGTGTTGAAGCTTCAATTTGTAATGCATATATTGTGGAAGAAGTGACAACATTTGCATCATACTATTTTGAGCCGCACGTTCAGTGCAAGAGGCGGAGAGCAGGCAGAAATGATGAGGGCCCCATTGATCCCAATTGCACGGCATTCTCTATTTTCAATTATCTTGGTCGACCAAGCGGCGCATGTCAGTTTCGGTACTTATCAGGCGAAGAATTGCATGCAGCCCATACTTATATTTTACTCAACTGCCCAGAAGTCGAGCCATACTTCAAGTAAGTGTAAATTTATAAATATATGTTTTGCGTGTCAAATATTTGCTAATAATGATATGATTTTTAATATTAGGATTTTCCAAACTTCAATGTCTGGACTACAACCAAATGAGTTTGACCGTTTGTGCGATGAACAATTTGCAACATGGTTCAAGACATATGTAAGCTGCCTATGCATCAAAACCAAGTTATTAAAATTATATACATCATTTAGTAAAATATATATTATTAACTTTGCATGTGTAACCTTAGGTTCACAGTAAGTATGATGAATTTGGAGGGCAAGGATTGCTATATTATCTGTCATGGGGTCCACAGTTAAGAGTTCAAAGCTGGCCAGCATATTTCATAAATGGATATAATTTCCATACTCAAGAATATGGAATGGGAAAATCCACAATGAATAGTGGTGTGTCTGTTCGGTCATCCAATGGTGACAGTTGGCAAGATGATTTTTATGGCTTGTTGGATGAAATCATTGAGATAGAGTACCCTGGACCATTAATGATGCGGGTTGTGTTATTTAAGTGCACGTGGTTCGACCCCGTCAAAGGAATGAAGGTTCATACGAAGTTCAATTTAGTTGAAATAAATCACAAGAAAAGGTATATGAAGTATGAACCATTTGTCTTGGCACAACAAGCAATTCAAGTATGTTATGCATCATATCCTAGTTTGAAACGTGACAAAGCTGATTGGTGGGCTGTATGTAAAATCAAAGCACGGAAGAAAATCGAGGAGCACTGGAAGGATAGAACCTACCAACAAGATGAAGTGTGTAACACGGTTGAAATTGAGGAATATAACATACCAACTTTACGAGATCCGTGTGGAGCAATGATAGATGTGGATCCAACTGAAATTTGCGAAGTAAATGTACAAGAATGTTCTGAATCTGATTTTCAGACAGATGACAAAGACGAAGACGACGACCAAGACGAAGATGAGGACGACGACGAAGACAAGGACGACGACGAGGACGACGACGAAGACGACGCCGAAGACGAAGATTAACATGTTTGTCACAAAATACTACAGATGTGTAATTATTAATGCTACAAGTGCTATTTTTGCTGTTATTATTATTTTTCTTGTCATTATTGTTATAATGATTTTTTATTATTGTTATTGGCGATTAGTCTTTCTATTTTAATGTATCATCTGAAATTTTAGACTGAAAAAAATGACACGTCAAATATTCGTATCAATTTCCGACGGATGATATGTGTCCGTCGCAAATTTTGCGACCGACTTGCTCGGTCCGTCGCAAATTTGCAACGGACACAATATGTCCGTCGCAAATTTGCGACAGAAATTGGACGTCCGTCGCAAATTTGCGACGGAACAGTGTGTCCATCGCAAATTCCGTTGCAAATTCCGTCGCTAATCAAGTGTTTTTTTGTAGTGCGAATCCCGGGCGCCGCAGGGTGACTTAACCGGTGGCACGTGTGTGGTGGCTAGTACGTGTCGCCCCCAGGGTTTACCTCCTGGCTGTCGGCTGTGCGGGAGTTCCCTGGGTTACCAAAAAAAAAAAAAATCCTCTATACCGTCGCTTCTCGAGAATTTACCTGCAATTAATAATGTAGGATCTCCACTTCAAACGTCATGATTCTTCTTCATCATGTTTAAACACCAATCCATAACGGATTATCTTCCCACTAAATTGGACTTTATCTCCATGGTCGGTTAAATATGAAATCCATCACAGAATCCAAAATCCTCCAAAGCTTTTCAAATTCATTGTGCATTAATGAATGCATGCCCACTCTTATAACCAGCACAAACTCGCTTTCATTTGATTATTTATTCACTTTTTTTAGAGGCAAGCAAGGAAAAACATATATAATAATGTAAATAGGAAAAGAAAATAATGTGATATTATTGATAGGAAGATCGAATAGGATAAGAGCAACGAAAATCTCACCAAGCTTCAGGTAGGGGGTGAGGGTGGTACCCAAGGAGTGGGGTAAGCTGATGAGCCCTCCACCTTCCCTGGAGGCTTACACAACATATACGGACACATTTCTTGACTTGCTGGTAAGATGTTCAAATGGTTTGCATGAATTATTCGATAACTTTGGCAAATCGTAATCTTCTGTAACTCAATTTGTTAAACTAGAAAAAAGTATTGCGCGCACAATTTGAGGCTAAATCATTCATTGATTCGAGATTCAAACAGTATGAAAAAGTAATCAAATACCTGCACCTATTAAGAGAGGGCACAAGAAAAAAGTAAAACCATAATGGAGCTAATCGTTCCAAATTCTGTTTAGCTTCTGAATTTGCTTGGCACAAGATTGTACTCTGAGATTCACTTCTCCTGGTTCTGCAGATGGAGAATGCTCCAAGTCTAGAATTAATCTTCCCAAGGGAGCATATGTTTTCATTGTGCTGGAGAGTCTGGTGCGGGACTGGGCTTTTTCTATATCCAGAAACTCCCTTCAGGGTGGGTCGAGCTAATCAAAAGACTAGGATTTCTTGCTTTGAGAAGATTTCAATGCCGAGTTTCATTCCAACTCGGATTCGCATCTTCAGATCAAGGCCAAGGGAAGAAACTGCAACGAAATCTCTTAGTCTCTAACTTGGAGGGGTCCTTCAAATGATGATTGGATTGGTGAAGTGGACTTAGCATAGTACAGGGGAATAATTTACGAATTAAACAGCAACATTTTGCTAGTTAGTAGAGCCACAAACCAATCTGCCAGATGGCGTAAAAATGACATGTTGACAATGACGAGAGAGAGTTTCCATTTTATATTCCAAGAAAGCACTGGCCGAACATCGCTAAAGTTCCGTGAGTATGAATCACGACAATTCTAATGCATTCTGTTGCTTTTGATGGTGACTCAGAAGAGACCAGCAGGATCGCTACCCTTTCACCTTTTATATTATCCTCCAAGATGTCGTTGCCACCTCATAGATAAATACGATAAACTAAACATCTAGTGCCAAGGCCACAATCAACCAGGGCAAGGAGTTCAAAGCAACAACTAATGGCAAGGCAACCTTCACTCGGACAGCAGAAATTAGAGAGAGATACCCCCAAAAACGAGTGGATTTACAGAGTTGAGTTGAACTGGTTTGGTGTGAAATTGGTCAAGTTGAGCTGGGTTTCTGTTTCCACAGATCAGCTGGCGAGGCTTCAAGGAAAGAAAGGAAATAGAGAATAGGTATCTAATAACAATCAGACAGGTATTGGTTCGAATCATCTACATAAGTGATCTCACCAAAAAGGAGACCTGTGAGAAATATGGCTTTTGTTGCGCCTAGTGCGGTGTCCGGTAAACAATATATCCAGGTATTTAGGCACTGAACTAGTAATGTCTTTAGTGTCAATGGAGCCGCACAGAAAAGAAAAGAACTGAGTCAACTGAATTTGAGATGGGAAGTACATAAGACTAAACTAATGGGTTAATGCCACAGCAAAGATTTGTCTACACTGAAGCTCAAAAGTATATTAAAGAAAAATCTCGCACTGGAGACCCTATCGGTGACCTAACTCACCCACTTATGGAAGTCTAAACTGGAAGTACTAGATCCTTTATTACCAAAGCAATTTCTATCAGACATGATATCCCGTGATTGTAAACCCTCTTCCAATAATCTCACCAGCACAAAACCAGGCAAAACACTCAAAACCAAACAAAGCAGCTATGCCAGCATTCTCAATGTTCAGCTCCTGCTTGTTCTTCCATAGTTGCTTGAGATAATCTACTTCCTTCCAAAAGGCCTTACGTCTACCAGGGATGCTGTAGACAACATAAAGAGATACGAATTTCAACATTACAAATAGCATCACTGACAAGAACTCTTAAGGAGAATACATTTCTGTATATTTGCACTGCAAATGCACATGTTCAACAACTTTAGCTATTCGAATGAATTTACCACTATAACTCTGTACGTGGAGTTCTACCATGTCAAAATTGAAAATTTTTAACATAAAAATATGCTTTGTTAAAACAATGATAACCTGTTGGAGGTTATACCTCCAATCTTGACAATTCGAAATTCATCCTATCTTACGTAGATTATCAGAGCCTTCACAAGCCCATCGTGAATATAAGATAAAGGCTGAAGTACTCTGTGCATGTTCTGTGACATGTGTGGACTATTCATAGATGAAAAATGCAGCAGAACGGCCTATTTAAAAGAGCCAAAAAGAAAACTATGCAATTCAATATCAATGTCACGGGCTCTCAGAAGATCAGATAAAAGGGAAGTTTTATGGTTCCCACGGGTACAGATCCCCCGGCCATAGCTTGTCGTATCTCCTTGTGGTTTTCCATTACTCCAATACAAAATGCTGTAACACACATAAACCTAAATATTTTTTTCGATCAACCAGTGAGATTTACTCTCTTTTTAATCCGATGGCCATCTAGGGATTGGGGATCCCGTCCCCAACAGTCCTTAGAAACACCCTAGATGGAAATCGCAATTGATCATTTTAGATGTCAAACTAAAGGACATGAAAGGGGGCGGGAGACATAAACCACAGTTCGGATCATGAAGCCCAATTTTCAATCATGTAAATTCCCAATAGCAAGCACAAAAGTGCATACGCATGAACTTGTTTAGAGCTAGTAAGGACCTGGCAAGACGAGTGTAAAGCAATTGGTTGGACAACAGTTGGCACTTCTCCACACTGGGTGGCTCCTGAACATATTGCTTGTTCTGCTCCATCAACTGCTTGTAGTAGGCATTTCCATGCTTCGCGGCATTTTGAGTTGCCTGAGCCACCTTCTTCTGCAACTGAAGCAACTTCGACGCCATTGCTTCCTCCTACAGTTTTCCCAGCACACACCACCGTTCAGACACACCGTTCCACCCAAAATTCATGCGCATTGAGCTGCACACCATTACTTCCCATACATCTCGATCTAAATCGCAACACGAAGACACACCCGAACGTTTAACAACGCGAGAATCGCCACAACACCAGAGCTCGCACTCACGTGTCTAAAACCCCAATCAGAACGAAGCCCGAAACCCGTATGCCGCCATCGCGCAGCGACCATCGGAACAGAGAGCAGCAGCAACTGCCGCCGGCTCCGAGACTACAACCGGTCGGAATTTCCATCAATTCACGTATGGAAAGACTACCCACCCATTTTCACCAGATTATCATCGGAAACAGAATCGCGAGAATGTGCGAGAATCGGGAGAGCAAAAAGGCGAGATCAACGTTACCTCGGACCAGTTCGGTGGACCGTCCGTGCGTTCTTGTTCTCCTTCCTACGTGAAAAAAGAAAAGACGGAGCTTTAGACCGACGACGGAGGGGTTAGGGGTTTTGACTGTTGACTTCGCCGCGTGCGAAACGTCGGCGTTCCAGTTTAAGGACCAATTTTTTTGCGTATCGTATCATGATACCACGTACGGTATGGACGCTGTAGTGTCGTAGGAGACTGTGAAGTGTGCATTATTAACAAAATCCCAGAATTTGTCGAAGTGACGTCACTAGTTTGAACCAACTCATGCTCCAATCGAATCATCTTTGCACCCGTTCGATATTTTTCTTTTCACAAGTTCGTGTCTTCTTAAGTCTGAGGTAGCGCGACGCGACTTCAGAGTTGGATTTTACCGGTGTATTCATCTAAGCCGGGTACGGGCATTTCAAAAACATATTTGGCAGGTGAATACAGGAGAAAGAACGAGATTTGGTTCGGGTTGGTAGTAGATACTAAGACTACATAGAGATATACACCCCCAACAAATAAACAAAAACATATGTCCTGATCTCTTTTCTCTGTCAATCATCAGTATTTCACAAGATTGATCATCTAAAATGTATAAATGTTCACGTGTAGTACACAAGCACTTGCCCTTTATCTGACAACACGTAAAAGGCACGACAATCATTTGTCTAGGTTCTGCTGAGCGAGAAAACAACCCAAAGAAAATCGGGCTTCTTCTGACATAAAAGCCCGAAACATTATAAGAGAGGTATTACAGTACAAAATCCTTGATGATCAGACAACGTTTTTGCTTAGCTTATGTATCTTTGTACTAAACGTATCTATTCCCTAAGGTTTGAGCAATATGGCCAGGATAGATAGAACTCTGATGCACTAGAAATTTGGGGCGACAAAAATAGAAATAATCAATGGAGGAGAGAGCTTCCAACCGAGGGACTGCAAAAAACAAACACAAAATACAACATCAAAAAAGTCCAGAACCAACCCTTTTATGAAATCTTTAGCCAAGACAAAAGAATCAATAAAAAAATCGATGCAGTGAGTGTACCAGACAGCTCCTTCCCCACCAGAACTTGAATAAAGCTACAGTCATAATCTTAAACCTAGTGGAAGTTGCAATAGAACATTCTTCAGTTCTTTTTTCTTTTTTTGTTCCTTTCTTTTTTCTGGTTGTAGGAGAGCTACAATCGCATACCCTTTTCCGACTTCAACCCAGAAACAAATTTAGAACAGAACACGGCACCTTCCCTTTGAGAAAAAGGTGCCCAAAGAGAGAGAACAAATAATTGGGGAAAGAAAAGAAGGAAATTCCACAGGGTTAAAGAGCAGTGGGTGGAGAAACATGCGAAGCAAACTGCCACAGCAGGACCAAAAATGAGTTGCTTCCTCACTGATTTCCGGGGCAAAGACCCTGTGATACAGCTTTAACTTTTTTCGAAACCACATGCTACAAATCTAACAGGCACTTGGGAGGCAAGATGCAATTCGGTCCCCGCAGCCTTCTTCTCCAAGAGCAGCCCGAACCAATACCATCAAGAGTATCTGTCACTGTCCCATCGTTATGCGTAATACATGTACAAGCTATTTGCAGCAGCACAGGCAATTGAGTCTTCAGACGGGTGCCACGCGAGGTGCAACAACTTCGTGGTGGAATCGATGGAATTTCCGTTGGCATCAACTGAGGGTGACTCTGCCCCTGGTTTTGATCTCCCAAAACAATGTTAACCTCATTGTCATGAAGAAACAACAGCAACAACAACAAAGGACAGCTGCTACTACTAGAAGAGACTGAATGGTTCACTAAAAGTAAAGGAACAAAGCAAGTGAAAAGGACAGACCTCGTCGGACTACTCGTGTAATACTGCTGAGGGATCTGGAAGGCCTTGAAGGAGTCGGAACTGGTTTTCTGGGAAAAAAAAAACAGCATCATTAATTTGACATAGATCTCCATGTGCCATCAGAAAAAAAACCGCCCATATTCTTCTTATTCATTAAGTGAATACTAATTTACCTCATTGGATTTTTGCTGGCTTCCAAAGTTGTTGCCTCAGTACTCCCCGGCACACAACCAAAGACGCGGAAGAGATTACTGGACATGAAGAAATATCCATCTGAAAACCAGAAATCATGTATGCAGTTCATATGGAAAGAGAAAAGCAGAGTTGCGCAAACCTGTAAGAACCTGTCGCCACTCGTAACCCATCACCACTTAGACAACACTCAAATTTGTCAAATATTGAATCATTTTCGTACAAATCACACAACTGAAAAAACAAAATCGTAAGTTAGAAACCAAACAGCATAATGGAACTATCACTTCCTGACTAGTTTCTTTAAAAAATGTCACCTTGGGTCTCAGATATTCATGGACCTGGAAGGTTGCAACCGGACCTGAATCCATGTTGATATCCCATAACTGGGGTAAAAAAAAAAAAAAGAGCAACTTATTCAGAAGTGCGAGAAGATCAACTTAAAACTCAATACAAGTTGCAAATCAATTGCCCAGCAGCAAGCAGACAACGATGTTATGGTGTTAGGCTCGTTAAAAAGTGAGGTAGGTAAACCAATTCACTTTCTCCCTCACTTAAGAGGAAACACAGCTTTGAACCTATTCAGAAAACTTCAACTGCTGCATTCAGCTGACCTTTAGAGCAGGTCATCTCAGGATCCTTTGTTTTCAAGTAGAAAAAGACACTCTGGAACTCCATACTTCGATCAAAATTTACTTTCAGCATGCGCATGTTTATTATACCCTTCATATAGGGATTACCAGGGGAGTTGAACACACAAGGTAACAAAAAGGGATAACTTTAATCACACTAAGAGTTTTAATCTCTAGCTGCTGTATCAAAGAAAACTTTGTGCCAAACAAGAACAGAAGCAGAAAAACAGATATCCAACCTTTAGAGTCATATAGTCACGACTAAGTATATATCTCCCATCCCTTCCAAACTTAATATCTGAAATCGAAGCAATAATCTCCGTGAAAAATGATTTAGATCCAGGTTGTTCCGGCTCCTCAAATCTGAATGCACAAAAAACCATTAAGTCCACAATGACCGACCATAAAATTCTTCAAATTTTCCTCACGAAGGGAGGATCCCACAAGAAACGAATTAACAACTGAATAAACGAAAGCAATGTAAATAGAAACTACTCTTGACAGGTCATCTTAAGTAGTTCAAAAGTCATTGTTTGCAGTTTCCCATAGCAAAAGCTCTATGCATGCAATAGTACGTAGATCAAAGCAAACTAACAGCATTACTCACATTTTGGCATGAGAATCCAACAGAGCTGATTGTCGCAAATCAATGAGGCGGATGCAGCCTTTTGAACTGCTATATGCCAACAGATTACAATGTGTAGGGTGGAATTCAGCTGATGTTATCACCTCTGTCAAGTTCATGTACAGATCCAAACATTCAGTGAAAGCAAGCAAAGGGAAAGAAACAAAATAAGCATCGTGCAGTATGTCAGGGCTAAGCCTGAGATATCTCACAGCTCAACCTATCCATTCAGAATCAAGAGACAGTTCTATGCCAAAAAGATTTTACACTTTTTACTAAAAGTTAGATGGAGCCAACCTCTACAACACTCATTATACTAATGCACAATAACAGCACCCGAATTAGCTTTGTCATTGCAAAAACCTTTACTAAATGCTAGTATCTCAATTCTCGAAGGCGACTAAGAAAAAAAGGATCTGGAGAGATACTAAATAAAGCTTACCAGTTAAGTCCTCCATATTTGCTGGCTTTACATCAACGATGTTGAAACTTTGATTGCTAATTTCTAAGTTCCATAAGTTTATACGCAGATCATCAGCAGATATGAATGTTTCACCGTCACTGAACAATATGAAGAATGAGGCTTATCAACAAAACAAGCTAAAAACCAAAAGTAGATAGTCTGCAAACCATTAAAAAAAAATTGGCAAAACAGAATTTTATTCTTAAGTGCAATAATAAGAGATACCTACAGAAAGATTCTCTTTGATCTAAAGCCACAAAACAGCATTTCAGCAGTCTAAGAATTTTAAAAGGTTTGCTATAAGTATGAGAACGACATTACACTTCCACCATGTCAACTTCATTCAAGAAAAGAACTCTAATTGGAAGCACTATGGGATAATTTTTCATCTCTTATTTTCCTGCCCTAGTAAAGCTGAGTGCCAAGGCCATGAAGCTTGAGTCATGCAAAAAAGCATGAGGAGTCAATATACATGAGGACAAAAGTCAAGGTATCACCTTAAAACAACATACCTATTATTTGAAATGGAATTGATATGATAATCATGAGCATGAGCATACACCCTTCGACATCTGGCAACCAGACTAGTCTCATGGCTGGTCACCTGTAAAAAGAGTTCCAGCGTCAAACCACATGTGGTTCAAACATTCCAAAGAACATGACACAAAGAGACAACCAAGAGCAAACAACATACACGATCACAAAAAACAAGATATAAAAATGTAAGGGGAAAAATTTCCAGAAATTATATCAATAGAGCGGGTTGAGCACAACTACCACAGGTAAGCGTAGTGAAGGGATGCCTCCTGGAGGGAATGAGAAATCATTGCTAAGAGAATTGTATGATCTGTCTGGGGATCCCCCATTTGCCAGACATGTTCTGTGGCTGTTTGAACTGCTGGAGCTCGCAACAGTACCATTGCTTACAGCTTTAGGAGGGTCCACATTCATTTCAGAAATCTTTTTTATCTTCTTCTCCTGGACCTAGTCAATTCTCAATAGAAATTACAAGAAGTAAACTCCAAAAGATGCCAGCAGAAAAACAACTTCAGACCAAAAAACTAAGATGGTTAAAGTTCAAAACCATTACAGCCAATAATATAACAATTTGAACAATTTGGACAAGATCATGTCTTCTAACCCATGCCAAGTATATACTGTTTACATTAAAAACAGGGGTTTGTCATCAACAGCTTGCCTGTAAGGAATTCCTTACCATTACAATCGGCTTATCGAGAACGTTAGTGAGTTATTACTCTGTGAAATAAAGAGTACAGGAGGAAGCACAGTACTGTAGTTATCTTAATACATGTTTACAATACACATGAGAAGCTATCCTAGATGGAAGCGTAATATACAACTCCCAAAAAAATATCATGATTACAATGTACAAGTTACTTTCTTGCAGGATCGATAGACGAGAAATCTTCCCTAGTGCTAATGTGTGTGGGTGTGCGTGTGTGTGTGTGTGTGTGTGAGAGAGAGAGAGAGAGAGAGAGAGAGAGAGAAAGCTTGTTGACTCTCTGAAATTCTATGACACTTAGAATGAGAATAGACAAGTCAGCATAGAGATCATTAGCAAGTAACAAAACCCACAAAAAACTTTCACTTCATAAAGAACTTTAAACAACATGAAGCGCAAGTTGTTGCGTACTCATCTACTGAAAGTTATTCTAACTATAAAGAAGGAAGCAGCAGACACAAGCCATAATCCTACCTTCCAGAACTTGATAGTTTTATCATTGGTAGATAAAAGAAATAGCGCACTATTGGCTGTTTGGCACCATCTGATTTTATTGATTTTCTCCTCTATCTCCAAACTCTTCAGATAGTCAAACTGACAAGACAAACCAAGACACAAACAGATCAGGAGTTCCAAAAGGCAGACAAAACTCAATATGAGACAGCAGAATGTACAAAAGACTGCTACCTCAGGCTCATGGCTCTGAAACTCTGTCTTGTAGCGAAACTCGGGATGTCTACTAACAGTATGGTCAATTCTTTCCAGATCCCGTCTGGATCCACCAACCTAAAATTGATGACATTAAGTAAGCTGAGGTATAGGACAGATATGAAATTAAGTAACAGAAACCACTAGGACAGAGATACTCACATCTTTTGTATCGGTCCTTTCAAAAAGAACCACCCGACCACCCCGGTCACCCGTGGCAAGATGATCACCGGTTTTATCAAACTCAATTGCTGATATGATATCAACTGCAAACACATTACGAAGTCCATGATGATCATCACATACTTCGACAAGACAAATGCGTAATGGTGAGAATAGGACAGTACAGTAATCCTTCGTCAATGCAGTCACGAATCATTCTACTCTAGAGATACTATTCAAAGTACATATTTTATGCACGATAGTTTCATTTCTTTCAATGCATAGGGAGATTCGCGAAAAACTAATGAAACTGAGGGAACTTAAATAGCATGCATAGCTATCATTACAAAAGGTAATAGATAAAGAAAAAAAATCTTAAATCACCGAACAAACAGCTATGCATCACTCCTCAGCTACTCCACTCTCATTCCCCCATTTGACCACGCCATGTACTAATATCCAGCCACACCACATCGAAACCAAGTAGAGATACACCGGTACAAGAGTTAACAACTGCACAACTTCTAATGCACTGAGGAAGCCAACTTGACCAATCTAAGTACATAGTGCTAGATTAGAAGACACGGTAAAAAGGCAGAATCTTTGGAGCTGAGAAGAACCGGTCCTGACTGCAAAAGAAATGCATGCAACTCACTGACTTCCCCCAGCTCCATCTAACGTTCCCATCCGAATCAAACTAGCGCACTGAACTAAAATCAGACTTCATCGAAGCATAGCATGCACAGCCCTGAATCAATCGCACCTCAGAAACCCACTAACGCCCATCATACAAATCACGCGCATCGAAATCGACAGTCCCCACAAACTCAAACGAAACAGATCGAAACCGCCCGAACCGAGCGGCAATCGAGACACACCGCACAGATCGGATCCAAGCACGCAAACCCTACGGCCCGCCCTAGCCACACAGCACGCGCCCGCATTCACCCCTAATTCTCCCTCCCTCCTTTGTTTCCCCCCTTACCTTCTTGGATTTCTTCGCCGGCGGCGCGCTCGCCGAAGACCTGCGAGAATTTCCACTCGAGAGGCGGCCGCAGCGACCTCATCGACGCCGCGACCTCATCGCCGCCGTTCATCTCCCCTCCCTCCCGCCGCGCCGCCGCGGGCGCCCGCGCGAGACGCGAACAAACGGGCCCCCGGAATCGCCGAAACCGCGACGGGTCGACAGGATCAGCGCGCGCGCGCGCGCACCCCGAAATCACTCCCGCACCGGAGATCCACTCCGACCCACCATGACCAACGAACGAGAGCTCCCCCCGCGCTTCGCGTGATCAATCGCTCGGAAACCAACCCCCCCAAAACACGCCCCCGCGCGCACAGCTTCAGAGGAGAAGTGATTCCGAAGCTCCCGATTCGACGACCATTGGATCGCCCCCCCCAACCCCCACGAAGAGTTTTTCACTTGTCCGACTGTGCGCGGATTTTGGTTTTTTCCTCTTCGTTTTTGGCACCTCTTCCTTTCTCTCCTCCTCCCTTTTTTTTTCTTTTTTTTTTGCGCCCCTTGGTCGCGAGGAGGATGGGGATGAAACGAAATGACTGAGACGAGAGCGAACCGTTCTTAAAGGGAGCAGGAGAAGCTAAAACAGAAACACCATCTCCAATGGGGACTCCCCCCTAATTTCTTCCCCCCTCTTTGTCCGGTAGTTCCCCTTCCCTTCTCGCTCGTCTCAGTCACGTAAATGTCATCGTCATTGGCTTCTTCTTCTTTTTTTCTTTTTCTTTTTTCTTAATTTTTATTCGTGCCGTGCCCCTTACTGTAGCCACGATAGTTTCGACTGGATACGATGCGGTGGAGTACGAATAGTTATTAAGACATGTCGAATCGTGTTGATCTATACTTTTTTCTTTTTCGGATGATTCGTATGCATATTTGATGATAGGGACCAACTTCGGAATACTTTATTTGAGCCATAACAAATTCTTCGTGCAAAGTCTCGATCCTAGAAGGATTTGTATCCTCAAGGCCCTGCAAAGGCCATACGCCTGTTGCGGCAACGTCAGTGTATCTTGACCCGCTTGCGAATCCACTTTTAAAAAGAACGGGTATCTCGACCCGCCTAAACTCGATCAATCCTATCGAGACAATTTAACGTCGAAAAGGATTTCGATTCTAGGTCCGGCATACCCAGACTCGACCGACGGTCCGGTCTACCGATCGAGCGTGAAAGGAAAGTACAGGTACTGTGTCCTCCTCGCCCCACGGCACGGCCATCATGCTCCGGCGATGTGATCGAACGAAACTTAACGTACGAGACGATCGTGCCGTGTTCAAGCCGTGCATATTCAAGTGTGGACTGAAGAAATGACGGCGCTCTGTAGGGCCGAGTGAGAAAAGCGGGATCCGATTGGTGGGGTGAGGGGGATGCGAGTGACCGGCGGTTAGATTAACAAAGTGCAGGACCTAAAACTATCGTGCAGTCGCGGGTTTAAGAGATGGGGAGTGAGGAATGACGCGGATGCCCCTCGAGTCTTTTCACCTTCCGGTGCGGCACGTGGGGTCTTTTTTGTCTTTGGCATCGGGCGTGGAGTTCGATTGGGGAGGGGGGCGGGCCGGTCAATGTTCACTCGATCGAACGGTCGTAAAGGATCGGGAACCTGCGCGTGTCTCTTGGTGGTTGTCGCCGCGCGTGAGATCTCTCGATGTTTAGGTACGGCGCGGTGCGTTCAGGGGCTCCGCAAAAGAGAGCAAATTTGGGTAAAGCCCGACCGAGGTTGATCGAATTTGATTAATGTTCGGAACTTAATAGGATCCTAGGAAGCGATAATGGTTACCAAATTATTGATTCCTAGAGCCTATTTGCAATTGTGTTTGGCCCAATTAGTGTCTACTGAAGCGAGACTAGTTGAATTGATTAGGATTGGAAGACTAATCTATGTGACGGGTCAATTGAGTCGACAATGTTATCAACATGTTTATTGTTTTTATGTCGCGATCAAGTAGTATACCAATAAGCAAGATTCGCATGCCGAGAATCCATCACAAGACTAAGCAATCTAAGAGAAAATTATTGTATTCCTCCTTAAAGCAGCTACGAATTTCACAACTCGCAATTACTTTCGTGAGGTTACGATTTCGACGGTTGATGGGCTAGAAGATACACCAAAGTACTATTGGAAAAAAAGAAGAAGAATAAGGGGAGGAGAAGAATACACGTATTGAGGAAAAATACGTAACACTGTTTGTTGTGATCAGAAAATTTATCGAGAATGTGACAACAAAATAAATAAGAATTGGAGGTGAGGTACAGCTAGCCAAATCTCCTTAAGACAATAAGTTCCTGCTAACGGTGCTAAGCAGATTCATGAACTTCGCCTCCCAAGATACAACACCTCGAACATGTTGGTATTAGCATTATACCAACAGGAATCTGTCGAACACTTCTTGAAACCGGCACACTTAGAGAAAACTTGAAGAGAGGAAATATTGGTGATTTTTGCTTCTTGCCGGAATGCTCTTTTTTTTTTGGAATGAAGATTTTGAATTCGTGTACAGAAACGTACATGAATCACGAAATAAATAGATTCAAGAATCTAGTAGATACATGAATTAAATGGATACAAAAATCCAAGAAATACATTAATCAAGAATTAAGTAGATACACGAATCCAAGAAATACATGAACACGAAAAATACATGAATTCATGAGATATGTGAATGGAAACAACGTATCGCGTTTTGCTCACATTCGTTGATCCATTAACCCACCATAAATACAATAATCCCCCACATTAATGGATCAATAAAATATTTCGACTCGAGAAATTCTAAATATGCCTGTGAAAATACACTGCATCAAGATAAGTAGTTTTTGCTTTGAACCTTCTTTAGTGAAAGCCTATCGGACATACTTAACCAGTCGGTGGACTAGGCCTTGAACTGCTAATTGTTGGTGTAAGCCCAAACAATAGACCTCATACAGAGTATCTCCGAATCAAGATTGGTTCTCAGTTGCGCTCATTCTTTCAATCATGAACCTCTCAAGATTCATGCATGCCTTAGAAAAATACAGCCTTTAAAGATTTTCACAGAGTCGGCTAGCTCCACGCATATAGGTGTATTCCTACGAAAGGCATCCTACCATACCTCACAGGGATGTTGAAATCCAACTTATACGAATCATTAAATGCATAGCGTACTCTTAAAACGCTGTAGGAAGCACTATTGCATCATGGAAATGGAAGACAATGCTTGCCCGAGTCCTCAGTTTTGTATTTCTTTTCTAAGGACTCTCATAACTGTTTAGCACTTTCAATGTTACAATAAACATTATATAATGAATTTACCAAACAGTTAGGAATATAATTTCGGCAGAAACAGTTAACATAATTTCGAGGGTTGTGACATCTTGCTCATCTGGACTAATAATCGGGCACACCTTCGATAAAATACTTGGCCAGATTCAGAGTGGTCAAATAGAAGAATATTTTCTTCTGTCACTGCTTAAAGCCTACACCGATGAATATTTCTAGTTTTTCATTCGGTATAAGTGGAGGTGGTATCATCAAACTAGGCAAAGCCTGTTGAACAATCCCTCCCGAAATTGGACCATACGACATTTGGCTTATATTGTTTTGAAAAACAGTTATGGGTACGTCAGTCAAGCGACTCGTACCCACACCACCATGGATGGTTTCAGCCCGAAGGCTCGCAACATTCGCTGCTACAACACCAGGCAACAAGGTTTGAACCTCTTCGGTTGAAACGACCATAGGAACGTCTCCAAGAATACTCTGGACATCATTGTTATCAGCCATCTTGAATTTATGATAAAAACAATAAACAGTGAGAACTCTTATCGTCTTAAGATTGTTGCAAAAAAAGAAGAAGAATAAGAGGAGGAGGAGAATACATGTATTGGGGAAAAATACGTAACACTGTTTGTTGTAATCAGAAAATTTATCGAGAATGCGACAACAAAATAAACAAGAATTGGAGGTGAGGTATGGCTAGCCGAATCTCTTTAAGACGATAAGTTCATGCCAACGGTGCTAAGTAGCTTCACGAATTTCACCTCCTAAGAAACAACTCCTCGAACCTGTTGGTATTAGCACTATACGAATAGGATTCTGTCGAACACTTCTTGAAACCGGCACACTTAGAGAAAACTTAAAGAGAGGAAATATTGGTGATTTTTGCTTCTTGTCAGAATGCTTTTTTTTTTCCTCAATGAAGATTTTGAATTGTATTTATAGAATTTTTGAATTCATGTACAGAAACGTACATGAATCACGAAATAAATAGATTTAAGAATCTAGTAGATAAATGAATTAAATGGATACAAAAATCCAAGAAATACATTAATCAAGAATTAAGTAGATACACGAATCTGAATACAAGAAATACATGAATTTATGAGATACGTGAATGGAAACAAGGTATCTCGTTTTGCTCACATTCGTTGATCCATTAACCCACCATAAATACAACAAGTACAAGCAACGTCCCTTCGGCTTTGAAATTTTCACGGGACTTGTAATAAGAATATCTCGCGTCATGATCATTCGTGTGTGATAATTAATGTGTATAAATATCAGTAGTGGCACAAGTGAGAGCTCGATAAGTCTAATTTTTTTCTTTTCGATGAATGTAGCTTTCCACTTTGATACAGGAGTGTGAATACTGGGCCTAGGCTAACCATTTCCTTCTCGAGCCTAACGTATTAGAGCATAATTATGATGTCTTTTTCAATCGTCGGCAGGCTGGGAAATCAAGATTTCTTTTTGGTATAGCATTAGAAGTGTAAGGACTCAACATAAAGCTGGCAATCCGAAGGCAAAGGCCCGTCCGTGCTCAACCTGATCGGTCGTAAGCCTTTTAGCCCAAGCCCAGTTGAATTTCAAACTCAACAAATATGAAAATGGCTTTAGTGCATGGGTCCAAAGACACATATTTGTTGTATTTCTAGTCGTGGAAATGATTCTTGAAGACGGATTCGGTTTTGGTTTTGGACCAAATGCCACATTTGATGTACTTCTAGTCCATCCATACAGAGTGTACTCCCGCGATCACAAATTTGACTTTGCACTGCCCGGCAAGTGCGCGGCGCGTGGGTCTGTTCTGATCGAGCGCGAGGACTCGAGGCTGGCGGATGTCTCGTCAAATTATGTGGGAAAAGAGCGGTCCAACGAACTATACCCTAATGACAAGGGCCTGGGTCGAACTATCAAAGTTTTCATTCACCCATCTCAGATTACATATTTTGTAGTCCTCTTTTCGAATTGGAACATGTGCTTCGAGGCTAATCGAAGATCAAACTGCAAATGTGGTATCGCTAGCTTCTTCATTGGCGGCGTGCGAGTTCGATCCAAAATGAAAGCAACCCAATCTTCAATCCGAGCCTTTTAGTCTACCCATGAAGGCTTGAACGCTTTGCAAATCATGCACATTGGCATGAAGGAGAAAGTGCGAATCCAAATGTCCTGTTGGCCCGGTCTAACCCAAACTCTCCACGGTCCAGTTTTGTTTATATTAGAGCCTTGATGATAGATGGAGATATATTACCTGTAGCTTCTATCTTCTACATTTTATATATGTCTAGGTCAAAAGTGGGTTCATCTCACCTTTAATGACCTCCAAGAATACCCCTCATCTGATAAAAGTTTATAAAATCGATCCATTTTCATAACTTCCACTCCCATCAAAACCCTCTAAGAATCCTCTAACTTTTATGTTTCGTCGAGCTATATATTTTCTCAATCTATGTCTATTATTCTTTTTATTTTGGGTAAAAGCCACCAAAAGCCCTAAATTATGCGCATTGTGACATATTTACTCAAATCTTTTTTATGACAAAAAAAACTGCAAACTTATACCTATATGACATATTTACCTCAAACTTATACCTATGTGACACATTTACCCTAAACTTACAAAGTGACACATTTACTTCGAACTTCTTATTGGGATATCAAAAAAACCTTAAACTTGTATCTATGTGACACATTTGCCCCAATAATTCGGTATCATGAAAAACCTTTGGGATTTTTGGTGTTACAAAGCAAAAAGTCTGGGATAAACGTGTCACACTGGTATAAGTTTGGGGTTTTTTGTATCACAGGAAAAAAGGTTGGGGTAAATGTGTCACATGAATACAATATTTTAGTCATCATTTGTGCTTTACTCGCAATATCCAAATTTTGTTTTGATTGCGCTTATTGCGTCGGTAGGCAGTGTTTAACAAAATATATAAAACTCATTTTTAAAAAAAAACCTCACCTGAAAAAACAACGTAACCGATTTAGACCTTGAGTCGAGCATATTTATTTTTTCTTTGGTCGAAAAGTCTAGCATACATGACATTGCTTTTTTTTTTTTTTTTTAAATTAGGCAGTCCAGCACTGATGCAATCTCGAATTATTTCATTTGCTTTGGGAGATGAGAGGAATCGTATACTGTTGTGCACTTTCTTCTGGTCGAGCTTGAGTTGTGCCTAGTTTGATTCGATGCGGAATCCCATTCCTCGAGCCACGTGATTCCAATTCCCATTATTTTTCATGTTTGGAGAAAGATTAGAGTAGGGTTTGGATTCCGATTTACAATTCTTTTTTTTCCTTTGAGTCCTTGGTTATGGATTTTGATTCCTCGCGAAAAAGAAAGACAAAATGTAGAATCGGATTTTCCAGCTATAACAAAGATTGAGATTCCATTCCGGGGTTTTTATAACCATGAAACTATCGAAAACCCAATTCCACCACCACCGATTGCCACCAGCCATCCATTCCTCTGCTGCCGGCCGACGGTCTATCAACTGCTGTACTCCATTGCCGGTCACATGCGATAGTCACTGGGTCGCCAAAGACAAGCTCCGCCGTCGGACTTTGTTGCCAATAGCCGCCACTATCAAAAATCGATTGCCGCCGATCATGGAACTTCGCCGTCCACCGTGGCCGATGAGAAGTATTCCCTTGTCAAAGCTCAATTTTTTTTTTCAACAAAACAACAATTGAGAATAGAAGTTTTAGGATTCGCCGCACAATCACAAAGAAAATAGAGAGTAAAAGCGAGAAAAAGAATTTGAGACACAATGTTTTATTCTTGTTCACCCTTAAACTAGGGTTACATCCAGCTGATGATTCTAAAATATTAGCACATCATACCTCTCGATTTCATCTCTCAATTACAAGAGAAAAAGAATATATATAGGCAATAGTTTATTTCAAAATAAGAAATTCTTTCTAAGAAACTTATTCTAATGGTGAAACCATTCAATTAGGAAATCCAAAAAAATAGAAAACTTTCTTTTATTGGGCTCAAACTATTAAAGCCCTTTAGCGGTTTTCACAACCCCGTCAGGGCGGCCTCCCCGACCCTTGCCTGCTCATTGGGGAACGGGACTCTCGTGCTATCTAATCGCTGAGGAATATGACCACACCCCAACAAGAAGGGTGACATTGTTCGGACACGAAAATTCCTTACCATGGTATTAAACGAGGCGGAAGGAAATTCTCTTGCAATCCAAACAATTGGGAATAAAGGATAGGGGAATTAAACGAGATCGGAAGGGAATTTGTGCGCATTGAGCTTTTTCTAGAATATTATGGAAATTATTAAAAGGAGATAAAAAGAATATGCCTCCTTCTTCTTTTTTCGTTTTTGTGGTAAAGACATGCCTCCTCCTTTTCGTCCCATGTGGATCTAATCTGTGTCGAGTTGCGAGTATATTCTCAGACAGACAATGAAGGCGACGGCTGACGCAGCACCGAAGGACGAAGGAGCACCGCTGGCTGAGAATCAGAAACGTTTCTGGCATCGACCGAGCCGAACCAAACTGTGAAAGGAACATATGTTACAGTTACAGATGCTCAGCAGATCGATGGGGATGTTTATCGAGAATAGCGGTCGTAATAAATTGAAATTTAGGCGCCACAAGCCACGAGAAAGCGACGATTTCTTTCCCCTGAACGAAGACGTGTATCCGAAACGGAACAATTTGCATAATCGCGTGGGAATCTTTCCCCACCATAAATCAAGGACAATAGCACAAATGGCCAATGAATTTTGATTGATTGTGTAATGCCGTCCTTGAATTTTTAATCTGTGCAATGTGGTCCATGAGCTTTGGCTTAGTGCGCAATATCACATCTCAATTTCTGACTTATTCAATATAGTCCGTGAATTATCAGTAACTGTTCAATTTAGTCTTTGATATTATATGAAAATGTTTAGAAGTTAGGGATGATATTGCGCGTTAGGCTAGGGTTCTGGGACCACATCGATCAAATTAAAAGTTCGGGGACAATGTTGCACACTAAATTGAAGTTCAAAAACCATTCGTGTTGTTTTCCTCGTGAGTGAAAAGCATACATTAAAGAAGGGCCATCGTGAGATCATCATAATGTGATCGCGATGGATTTTGGAAGTCTAACCAAAGTGAGTATGCTCTCGTCCCCTTTTAACCGTTAAATTTGCCATCGCTCCGTTCAGTCAATGATTCGACATCTTCAGTTTATCGTAGACACACGAGCTGCATTACGGGCTTTAATGATCCAGTGCCTATCGCTCCGATCTCAAATATCGACGCTCTAGCAAATGTGCAAATAATTCTTTGTGGGAGTAATGTTTCGCTTTCGACCTTACCACGAAACCTCCACGATGGAAGGAGCCACCTTTTCTCCGAATAGCTGTCGCTCCAATTCTTAATAATCAAATCTTCGATTCTCACTCGTCATTTTAATCGTCTCCGAGAAAGACTGAAGAAAAACAAGCGGAAAGTCTCTCGCTAAAGGAATTCCATTTCGCTCCATAACACTAAGATGCCGCCTTTAGGATGCACTAATTGCAACATGACAAGAACGATCGACCACAATGCCACTATCCATTTAGTCTTAAATTGGCGAATTTAAAAGACGGCCGATGATTAGGATTTTGACAACTTGTCAATTTAGTCTTAAACTTATTGCATCTGTGTTAGTTCGATCGTAAACCTTTCAATTTTATCGATTCATCCCTAAAACTTTTGACATCTCTTCAATTTAGTCTTAACCTTTCAATTATGTAAATTTAGTCCTAAACCTTTTGATAATTTGTCAATTTAGTCCTCCGGCCAAAATAATTGATGTGGCGGTCTAGTTAGGGTCGTTCATCCTTATGCTAATGTGGATAATTTTTACAATTTTTTAATAATTTATTTAAATTTAAATTTATTTATTTTTCCTTCTTCCTCTAGCTGGTTACCAAGCCTTGACAATGGCCAGCGACCGTCAAAGGCGAGGACCAGCGAGGTCAACCTCGCCGGCCAGCCTTGGGCAAACCTTGATCTCACTGTTGCTAGGCAAGGTCGGCCTTTGCATGGTTGGGTGAGGCTCAAACTCCCCAGATTCAGCGAGGCTCGCCCTTATTAGTAGCCGATCATACCATGTAGGATGGCTAGCACTGACTAGACCACGACGTTAGCAATATCTAGCCAAAATTGACCATAATGACTAATTTGGCAAATCGATAAAATGTTTAGGACGATGGTTCATGGCTAAATTGACAAGTTGTCTAAAGCTTTATGACCGAATTGGTATAATTAAAAGGTTCAGGACTAATTGGTACAAGTACAATAAATTCGAGATTTTTTTTTTGGGTGATTGTCCCTGTTTCGCTCCATAACACTAAGATCTCGCCTTTAGGATGCACCAATCGCAACGTGACAAGAACCATGGACAAGGATGCAACTAAATTTATGCTAAATCTCCGTCGTTTTTGAATCTGGCCGATTGAAAAAGATGTCACTGATTATGATCTCGAGCATCGAAAAAATCATCAATTTTGACGTCCATCGCGATATAATGCCCAAAAGGGGATCCCACACCACCCAACATCGAGAACTTTCAAGTTAAAGTATCGTGGAGGGGGGCATGGAATCAATATAGAATCCTAACTCTACGTGATATGAAATGCCGTGGGTGTGTCTGTGACCTAAAACAATCATTTGGGTTACTTTGAAGTGTGTCGGCCGTATTAGCATTAGAATACTATATGTAGCTAAGTTGGGTGCCGGCGTCTCTGCTCGTGACTTTTCTTATTTAGTGATTATGATGAGAAATGGGAAAGCCACGTGGAAAAATCGTCCAAAAATGTCCTAAACCTATTGTACGGCGACCAATTTAGTCACAAATTTTTCGATTGTAGGAAAAATTATCCAAAAAGTCATAAATCTATTGCATTTTTATCAATTCGGTCATAAATATGTTAATTATGTCAATTGAGTCCTAAACATTTTCACGTTTTCCCAATTGAGTCCATCAGATAAATTTTAATCGGAAATCGTTAACATGAACGTCAGCTATCCCATGTCGCATAGCTGGCAATCTCGTCGACTAGAGGTTTATTAAAAAAAACAAAGAAAAGAAAAGAATCCATAAAATTAATAAAAAAATTTAAAAAATATTATTAAAATTTGTGTACGTTAGCGTCGATCGTGCAACGTTGGACAGTGCACATCCACATCAGCGATTCCTTTCAATTGTGCCAATTTAGTTTTAAATCTTTTGATGATCTGTTAATGCGATCCTTTTGGCCAATGGCCGAAAATTGCTGTCTGACGACTGGGAGAGAGATGGAGACTCTCAAACCAAATCAATTGTATCATCATTTTGAGAGTCCATTCAAGCCGAACTAAATGAAACTCGACAACTTCCGAAGCCAAACGTCTCATTCCTTTCAATTTGGTTTTATTCTAAATCATCTATTCCAAATGATTGCGTGTTCATCTTTAGGTATACTCGATAGTTTAGAGACGATGCAATGATATTTGGACTGTGGTTTCATCTTTTACCCACCACAAAAAAATAAAAATTTAATTGCTCTCAAGCTTGGATGAAGGAAAAATCACGCTACGTATGGAATTTAATCCGAAAAACACATATTATTGGGGTGAATGACAGCATAATATACACAAATTGACTAATATAAAAGATGGTTTCGAGCTCCAACTTTTCAGAAAACCCAGAAATCAAATCGCACGAGATTCAATTGATCGACACAAGAATGAATAGACGGATCCACCAATCATTAGGATTTCCGAGGCACGTGTTAGCACTTAGCTAAGTAATCTCATTTGATGCACGACCTAACCAACTCTCATATAACGCAAGACCTAATGCCCGTGTTGGGACAATTAAAATAATCTCCTACTTAAGTAAGTAAGCTTAGAACAATCATTGCGAAATCTAGTCCCATGTGGATTGGTCAAACCGGTCAAATTGTTCATCTAGCACCAACCCCTTTTACTCCGTTTTTCTAAGGCGGGGGAAATGAAAGAGCAAAAGGGCGTTGACTAATGACAACAATGCGTAATCCGGATTAAGTTTGGCAAGGGTAGAATACGATGACACCCGGCATGTCGGGAGCTCGACAGATCCCGCGCACGTTTCCAAGGTTTGGCCACATGGAATTGACCCAAAAAAGCGACGTCACTGCTGATAAAAGCCTAGGGTTTAGATCAAGATCGAAAATCATTGGAATGATGGGAAGGAAAAGCGTTTGAACTATTGAAAATCGCATCTTGTTCCCAATTAATCTAGGCGAAGCCGTTAGATTTATGGTTTCAATTGCGCGGTTGGTGTGGGAATGGACGCGGTGGTTATGCGGTCGTGACCAATGGTGGTGGTGTAATCTAAGGTAGGTCTGCCCAGACCGATCTAGAAAACTAGTGTGCTATAATACATATATAAATATATATATATTTATCCATGTATGTATAATTGGTGGCAAGTGGGTGTTCAAAATAAACGAGCCATTTTCAACACTGAATGAGAGAGATCGCCGCAACCGGGTTTTGGCCTTTTGCCCCCTTTTTTTCATGGGGAAGAAGCTAGTCCAAGCGAATCTTGGCACACGACATTGCTCATTACTGTCGTGGGGGTTGGTAATGATGTGTACGTCAAATTACGACGGTTAATCTATGTTAAATGATAGCGGTGGGATTCACCAAACCGTTTGTGATCAACGGGTGTCCACGATAGCTTGATGGGCCAGGTAAGATAGCCGCCGTCTCGAAAAGTCGACGCGGCGCCTCGAGATGCAATCCGGCACGTGATGACGCGAGCTCTCGGAGGGGGCGAGCCGACGCTCTCCTTCAAATCGAAGGAACTCGATTCGACACGAGAGGGAGGGGGACGGTAACCCCGAACGCCAAATTAGGAACAGAAGGACTTCAAAATAACCCTCTCCTTTTCTCTCCCGAAGAAGGGCCATGATCGGCGTTCGATCCCATCCCTTCATTCTTGAGGGCTCGGCTTCTCGCGCCGTCGGGAAATCTGCGGACTGAAACGATTCCAACTTTCCTTTTCGGTTCGCAAAGCACTCGGCTGTGAGAACTTATCCTGTTGCTTAGAAAGCAAACTTACTAATGGCAGCTTTAGCTTTAGAGATTGGCAAGATAAGTGCTAGGAAACTTCGGAAGGACGAAAGGATTTGGAATCGCCGAAACGGACCATTCCCGGAATATTCGCCGGCCCAATTGGGGTAGTGGTCGAAAAGGTTGCCCCTTCATCAAACCCAAATCCAGCTCTCCAGTTCCGTTCCATTTGCCTCTTCTCCCCCGCACGAATATTCCCTCCCCATATTCCCCCTCCCCCATTGTCCCCCCAAGAAGGATCTCTTAAAGTCGCCGCCGTCCCCCCCGCCGAGCAAAAGATCAGGTGACCATGGATCCTCCAACCTTTGAATTTTAGTCGCGTCTCGGGTAAAAATTATCACCCGAGACCCATAAAGAGTGCATCGCGCCCTTTGTAGATTTCCCTTTTGAAACGCGGATCGGGATTACATTTCGATCAATTAACGCGGCCTGGCAATGATCATAAACCTTGTGAATTCAAACACGTTCCGTTGCGTACTTATTTTGGATGTTATTGGATTTAGGTGTTGGTCCTAGGGGTCTCAATCGTCGTCATCCGAAATTCGAAACGGACAGGCAGAGAGGAGGGGGGACTCTTCCTAGTGTTACCGTCGTTCGACAGCACACCAACGAAAGGAGAAACACGCGCGCGTATCCCACAAACATTCGCGTAATATTCCGTGGAATCTACCGAAGCGTAATGGCGCAAATGGTAACTGCGCGACGCGGCTCTTCCTTCGCCCTTCCCTCGCACCGATCAGAGCAGCGCGCTATAAATACCCCCGCCCCCCTCTCGTCCCTTCTCGTGTCTCCTCCACCCGCAGAAATCTCTCCTGTTCACTAGGAAAGATTGAGAACAAGCCTCCCAAAACTCTCTCTGTAATTTTCTCGTGCATTGTGCTCTGAGGCGAATGGCTGACATCGTGGTGCTCTTCGACTTCGACAAGACGATCATCGACTGCGACAGCGACAACTGGGTCGTCGACGAGCTGGGCTTCACCGATCGGTTCAATGACCTCCTCCCCAACATGCCCTGGAACTCTCTCATGGTGAGTTTTCTCTTCGTGTTTTTTCTTTGTTTGGGTTGTTTTCTTTCTTTTTTGCATGGATTTCGAGTGCTGCAAAGCACCCCCCACTTTCGTAAACAATATCTTCTTTACTTGGGCAGATCTCGTGTGGCACAAATTGTTCCCATTTTTTTTTCCCTCTGTTTTGATGTTCGGGCTCTGCTTCTTACGAAGCTTGTTTGACACAACCCCAAAAAAACCAAACTCTTTGCAGGACAAGATGATGGGAGAGCTTCATGCGAGCGGAATAACAATCGAAGAGATTGAGGATGTGCTGAACAGAGCTCCCATCCATCCCAGAATAGTCCCCGCCATCAAATCCGTTCATGCTTTGGGGTAAATTTTATGACGAAGCAATTTGTCCCTCTGTCCCTGCTCAGTGCGTTGTTTTGGAACGCAACGAAATTAAGCGAGTCTTTCTTTTTTTGGCTAATTCTCTCTCTCTCTCTCTCTGCTCAGGTGTGATTTGAGGGTTGTGAGTGATGCCAATCTCTTTTACATCGAGACAATCCTGAACCATCTGGGCGTACGGGAGTGCTTCTCCGAGATCAACACGAACCCGGGCTTCGTCGACGAAGAAGGGAGGCTCAGGATTTCGCCTTACCACGACTTCAAGTCCTCTTTTCATGGATGTGGTCTGTGCCCTCCAAATATGTGCAAGGTAACAAAACACGCGTATAATAATGCAAGCAGATGCCCGTTTTTCATTTTACCATCCTCGATTGCCGCCTGCTTTTGAGAAGAGAAGGTTCTTGAAAAATTTCAACGCATGTTGATGCAAATTCACGCCAGCTTTGAAAAACATGAGGATGAATCTGGACATTTTGACAGGGGGACCATTTAGAACAGTACTCTATCAGATACCATGAAACCTTCATAATTAAAATAATAGCCTGCACTTGCCGTTTGGGACATTATAAAACAGAAATATATCAAAAGATGGACTGGTCAATCTGTCAACGTGGTCTCCAAAATTAGTGGAACTCTGTCCCTTCTCGGTGTTTCTTGCTCACTTATAATCATCCTCTCGTCATGTTCACATCTATCGAAAAACACAAAGAGACAATGACAGAAGGATCAAATCTTTTAGGGTCAATCATGATCCACATGTAATATTTATATGTGATTTTTAACAGGGAGTGGTGATTGAAAGAATACAAGCCTCTCTGTCTGCCGAGGGCAAGCAAAAGAGGTTCATCTATCTCGGAGATGGGGCTGGTGACTACTGCCCGAGCCTGAAGCTCTTGGAGGGTGACTTCATGATGCCGAGGAAGAATTACCCTGTCTGGGACTTGATCTGCAGGAACCCCATGCTGTTGAAGGCGGAGATTCGCGAGTGGACCGACGGCGAAGAGATGGAGCGAGTCCTGTTCGAATTGATCGACACGATAATCACCGAAGAGGAGATCGAATCTGGCCAGTTGATTTCATCAGACTGCAAGTTGCAGAACATTGCTTTGTCTGCCCACGAAGCCCTCCTTCCGGCTCTCCCTGTTCCTCAATAGGAACTTCCAAAATGATGGCAAAATAAGGAAAGAAATTTATGGAATTATACTAGTTTGACTTAGATTTTGCACAGCTGCACTTGTTTTTGGGGCAGCTCTTTTGGGTTGTGATTCAGCCAAAAGGGAAAATGGAGAAAACATATGGGAACCTCTGTAGAGCTTTGGATTTTTATGAATTTCCCATTGGTCAAGTTCTGATTAAGACGAATACTAATAACATTAGCTTGGTTCTGGTTCTGGTTCTGCTGGTGATATGAAAAATTTGGAAATTCCTAAGCAATGTCCTAATTTTAGTGAGTTGGAGCACCTCTTGTTTGCTAGGTCAAGGCTGAAGCAATTTGACAGGACTCTCACACGAGAATACATGTGAAAACAAGCGCAATACTTAAAATTCTAGTATTGAATCACCAACACGCATACTTTTACAGAGGAGTCCAATAAAACGAGTTATGGCTGTGATCATCTTGATCTAATTGATACAAGAACAGAAGGCCAGATCAACAATGAACTAAACCTGGAAATAATACAGCATGACACACAAGACAAGATGGGAGATATTGAGGATAATCTTTCTTCAATAGCGCACAAGTAAAACAGTATAGCCTCAAAGTATGAATGCTGTCCAATTTTGGGTTCCCCGGATGAGGTAAGAACGAATCTCTTTTTACGACAAAAAGGAATTTTCCAATAGAATATCAATAAAAGAAGAAGACTAGCAAATAGCAATGTGGGAAAGTTGCAATTGAACTTTGAGAACAAAGGGAAATGAAGTTATATATCCAGAGTTGACTTCCGAAAGAGAATGTCACTCTTAAGGAAATCAACTTTTACAAGCAGACAAGCATGGTGGCCCGGTCTGCAACACGCTCCTGGAAGCTGATCGTCCGCGTTTTTTACTCTGTATTCCTCAGAGACCCTGCTCAACAATCGTTGTGACTCTGTTCCGGCATTTTTGCCAGTTCAACATGCTGCTGCAGCTAAGTCAAAAGGTCCAGATCATATGAATTCGACATGCCGTCTTCATCATTGCTCCAAAAGATCGTGTTGCTAACACCTTCATGACAGGTTCCTCCTACTTGGAAAGGTTCCCTTGATTACCAATAAATACTATACCGTATTATATGGATTTATTCAAGTTGTTGCGAAGAGAGCAGGCTACATCTCTGGCTTTGAGTCTTGCCGGATGTCTCCGGTCGAGGTTGTGATCCTCCCGACTGGTTGTTTCAGGGTTTCTTGCCCTCTGATTACAACCCGAGATCACCAAGTTCAGGGTGGGCCATGACTCATGGTATTGTTTTGAAAAGAGTTGTTCCAGAAGAGAACATAACTTGTGGAAACGTAACACAGTCTAGTCTATCTAGATTTATCAGCGTAAAGATAGGATGGTTGGATCAATTAGACGTACACCTCGGTCCTGTACTTGATTTTTGCATGGTCAGCATCCGATGTGCCAATAAATTATCGCACGTATGCGCCAACACTCAGCACAAATCCGGTTCGCAATAGCTACTGATTTCGACAGTCCGCTAGTCATCAAGCTAATTTGTCCGGCTACCATTTCGCTTGATTACTACCTTATGTTGTTTACATAGATCGGTGAACGATTAGCACATTTGGATATAAGCAAACGGGATAAGTGCATAAGAATTTATAAATCTTGTCATGAAAGTGCAATTATGAATCCTAAAACTTTGAGGGAGTAATGTTTCGCTTTTGACCTTACCACGAAACCTCCATGATACAACGAGCCACCTTTTCTCCGAATAGCTGTCGCTCCAATTCTTAATAATCAAATCTCCGATTCTCACTCGTCATTTTGATCGTCTCTGAGAAAGACTGAAGAAAAACAAGCGGAAAGTCTCTCGCTAAAGGAATTCCATTTCGCTCCATAACACTAAGATGTCGCCTTTAGGATGCACTAATTGCAACATGACAAGAACGATGGACCACGATGCCACTATCCATGCTCAATCTCTGTCATTCTTTAATCTGGCGAATTTAAAAGGGAAAATGGAGAAACATATGGGAATCTCTGTAGAGCTTCGGATGTTTATGAATTTCCCATTGGTTAAGTACTGACTAAGACGAATACCTAATAACACCAGGTTGGTTCTGCTTCTGCTTCTGCTGGTGATGTGAAAAATTTGGAAATTCCTAAGCAATGTCCTAATTTTAGTGAGTTGGAGCACCTCTTGTTTGCTAGGTCAAGGCTGAAGCATCTTGACAGGACTGTCTCACACAAGAATACGTGTGAAGACAAGTGCAAGACTTAAAAATTCCAGCATTGAATCATCAACATGCATACTTTTACAGAGGAATTCCAATAAAATGAGTTACGGCTGTGATCAAGATCTCTCTTGATCTAATTGATAAAAGAACAGAAGGCCAGATCAACAATGAACTAAACCTGAAAATAATACAGCATGACACCCAAGACAAAATGGGAGATATTGAGGATAATCTTTTTTCAATATTGCACAACTAAAACAGTATAGCCTCCTTTACCAAAAAAAAAAACAGTATAGCCTCAAGTATGAATGCTGTCCTATTTTGGGTTCCTGGGATGAGTAAAGAATGAATCTTTTTTTACGACAAAAATAAATATTCCAATGGAATATCAATATAAGAAGAAAATTTAGCAATGTGGGAAAATTGCAAGTGATCTTTGAGAACAAAGGGTAATGAAGTAGATGGCCAACCTTATACAGGGACCAAAAGGCTTTCTAAAAGAACCGAAATGAAGTTATATCCAGAGCTGACTTCCGAAAGAGTGTCACTCTTAAGGATATCAACTTTTATCAGCAGACAAGCATGGTGGCCTGGTCTGCAACACGCTCCTGGAAGCTGATGGTCCGCGTTTACTCTGTATTCCTCGGAGAACGTGCTTAATAATCCTCGTGGCTCTGTCTCGACGTTTTTGCCGGTTCAACATGATATTGCCGCTAAGTCAAAAGGTCCAGATCGTATGAATTCAACATGACGTCTTCATCATTGCTCCAAAAGATCGTGTTGCTAACACCTTCGTGACGGGTTCCTCCTTGGAAAGGTTCCCTTGATTACCAATAAACACTATACTTATTACATGGATTTATTCAAGTTGATGCGAGGGGAACGGGCTAAATCTCCGGCTTTGAATCTCGTGGTTATTTTGATTGATAAACCTCGTGGTTATACTCAACTTTTTGGTGTCCAATCAAAAGGAAATGGTGGCATTATTGTCCTCTAAGGACCCGTAGTGGAGGGTTAAAATTGTTAGTACAATTACTTAACTATTTCGTGTTCGATCAAATGTCACATTGCCATGTAAAACGCGCCATTGTTTTACCTTCAAATGATTCGCCACATTGCTGTTACTTTGGAAAAACAGCAAAAGGGAAGACATTACCGCCCCGTCATCTAAGGACTCGTGGTGAAGCATGGCCCCGTTTGATTCGGCTTTAGAGGAATGTCCTTGGAGAAATGGAGAAGCCTTTAGCCTAAAGGGATTTTGTGAAATACAAATATTATTTGATAAACTGTACTTGAAAATTGCCTTGGGATGCAACTTTGGAAAAAATGCTGTTTGATAATCACATATTTGGAAAGTCCTTTATTGTGCCAATTTAAGTTTTTTAACTTTAATTTGTTTAAAATTGAAAAAAAAACAACAATCATGTATGTCCCGAGGAAAGAAATACATTATCCTTATATATGATCCATAAGATACATCATCAAGTCTGAATCGTACAATTTTTTGCTACGAAGTTCATTTTCACTATAGTCCTCGAATCACGACATTATTCATCCTTAATTACTTTTTATCACTTTTTTGTGGTTGACTGCTCGAGTAGCTTATAAATCATGAGGGTCCAATTGATGGACACAAGGTCGGAAAGAGGTTTAAGTTCATGAAAGAATCATTGTTCTATGTAGCTAGAATTGATAAATTTTATGAGTTTGAAACGAACTGTAAGGTAAACACATATCTGCATAGGCCTTTTTGCATCAGGCAATGGATACACTACCCAAGATGCCCTCCCCTCTACAAATCAGAAATTCCATGAGTATGGGGACTTGATTACACTAATTGATCAATTAGTGCCCTATTGATACCTAATCTTACTCAATCATCACCTAACGTGTCGATGCAGTAATCTTACCAATTGTGAGTCCTAAAGTTCTACTCCTAACCAGGCTAAGGGAAGGAATAATCGATACATAGAAAGTGCACAATCAAGGAGTAATCAAAATTGAAATGCACAAACAACGACCTAACATGTCTCTAATCGACCACATGCAAAATCGAATTATACACACAATTAAAACGTGCGAAACAAGCAAGATGCAATTAAGCATGGCATTAATCACACAGAAGGGCAAGAAGGGGCAATTACAAAGCCCAAATACTATCTTTTAAATTAAAATATTAAATATAATATTATAATAATATAAAAATGGATTCGGGTCAGATCTCCACATTTGACCTGGGCACACCAGCCCGAGTCCACCATGAGGTGGGCTCTATGAAGGCCCTAAGACCCAAATAAAATAATTAAATAAAAAAAATCCAAGCCCAGCACACTAGGAATAAAAACCTAAATAACATTTCAACCCAATTTGGCCCACCCACGGAATGGCCGGAAACCTAAAAGACCCATTCTAGTCCTAAAGTTCTAAAAAGCCCAAAGCCAACAAACCCTAATAAACTTATGACTGATCCAAACACCAAAAGTCTACCCAGCTGCGACCCGTGCGCTCGACTCGGCCGTGAGCCGCCAACCCGACTTGCCCAAAAAACTTAGCCAGACTCAGCCGCCGCCTACCTAGCATGCGCAAGCCTACTAGTCGCAACCTGCGCGCCCGTCCTGGGCACAGCCCCAACTAGCCTCACGTTCTCGCCCAAGCCTTATCGCCCATGGCTTCTCTTCTGTGCGGCCGTGCCCTCGTCTAGTTGCCATTCGGCCACCGCCGATCTCTGCTCCCCACGTCTCCGACCAAGCTCCGGCCACCATCATCGGTTCACCCATACGCCGCGTCCAAGCACCCAACGAAGCGAGATGACCACCGGAACGGACCACATCCAAGCAAGCAAATGCAAATAGCAACAAGGAGGGGGAAAAACACGTCGCAAAAACCAATGGGTCGACAAACATCCGCATATGCGGCAAGAAAAATTTCATTTGGACATTTTATCGAACGGGTTGAACACATTAGAAAAAGAGGGATCTTTTTGGCTTTGTCAGGGCTCAAAATGGATCGAGATTCTCGGCACATGACGTACGGGAGAGGGGAACAAGTGCGAAGACATCACAGCCCAGAGCTCACGCGAGCCAAACAGCTGTGAGCTCCGGCCAATGAGCTAAGAACAAGGCATGAAAATAGAAACAAAGGATGGAGGGGCGGCCGTTTGCGACACTCCCTACACCACTTGGTGGAGGCACATAGGGCGAACACGATAGATTGGACTACGTCAAGTCGCTTCGCACGCCTCTAAGCTAGGATCCTCGAGAAACCAACCCCCAAATCAAATCGGAATGCAGCGAAAACTCCAAAATGAAACTTACCGTGGCTTGGTGCAAAAAAGGGGGTGTTGGTGAGTCGTCAGACTCGATGCGGACATGATAGCTGCCGGAAGGTCTCCCCTTTAGGCCTCTTGGTCTCTCGATTCTCTCTCTCTCACGCTCTCGATCTCTCTCGGGGTCTCTCGCTCTCTCCACTGGATCCATCGCCAACTGCTTGGCCGTTAAGAGCTAGAGTGAGAGAGAGATTCGAGGGGAGGCCAAGAGTTTGAGAGGCCAAGGGGGAAGATCCGGAGGAGAGAGCAAGAGATCCCGAGAGAGACTGAGAGTGCGAGAGAGAGAACCAAGAGACCGAGAGGCCGAAGGGGGAGACCTTCCGACAGCTGCCGTGTCCGCATCGAGTTCGACGACTCGCCAACACCCCCTTTTTCACACCAAGCCATAGTAAGTTTCATTTTAGAGTTTTTGCCGTGTTCCAATTTGATTTGGGGGTAGGTTTCCCAAGGATTCCGGCTCTAAGGTGTGCGAGGTGGCCAGATGTAATCCAATCTATAGCGTTCGCTCTCATGCGCTACCACTGAGCAGGGTAGGGAGTGCCACAAACAGCTGCCCCTTCATCCCCTATTTTTGTTTCCGTGCCTTATTCTCGGCTCACTGGCCAGAGCTCACGGCCGTTTGGCTCGTGTGAGCTCTGGCTTGTGACGTCTTCGTGCTTGTTCCCCGCTCTCGTGCATTGTGTGTCAAGAATCCCGATCCATTTTGAGCCCTGATTAAGCCAAAAAAATCCATCTTTTTGTAATGTGTTGTTGACACCTAAATTTTGGTAATCTAGTTAATCATTAATTTGCATAAAAATTAGGGATTAAATTTTAACCTCTAAACAAAAATATTTAAATTGCATAACATATAGTTTAGGTTCATTTTAATTTAATTGCATTTTGTATCGGATTGGCGATGGCGAGCAAGCTTAAAATTCATCGAACAAAATTCGGTTCGCTCGGGAATACAAGGGCCGAGAATTTCAAGACGAACGGGCTCGGTTGTTTTAATTTGAGCTTAATTCAACCCAAGTTAATTCAACCCATTTAATTTAATTAGAGCCCAAGCCCAAGTTTAAGCCCATTAGGACTAGAGCCCATCTAAATTGACCTAGGATTAGTGCTATATATACATGTTATTAGGTCAGAATTATGGAGGGAGGTCATAATTTTCAGATCAGAAATTTTTAGAGAAACACAAGTATGAGAGAGAGGGAGAGAGAGAAGCGACGTCGCGCATCACCACCGGGGACGCCGCGTGTCGTCGCACCGCCATCGTCGCACCTCAACCGCCCGTCGACGTCGCTACCTTCCACCCACCGTCACTGCTCTGCTCCTCCTCGTTGCCGTGCTGCCGCCTCCTACGCTGAACAACGCCTCCACAGCCTTGAAGACCTTCCATATCCTTCGAGTTACAAACATCCCCACAAACACAGTGCCTCGTCCACTTCCTCCCAGAATCGCTCATTCCACAGAGCTTATTTGTGGAAACTCAAAACACAAAAGTTGTAGATCTACGAGTCCTTGATCTATGGCTTTTGGAATCGGGTCAATCCGACGTGTATTGAGGACGTTACGCCCATTTTTCCAGAATCGTGCAGTCCTGAAATTTTCTGTTCGGAGTCACTCGCCCACGCACGCATCAAATCCACCGAACAGCCTTGCCGGTGTTGCTGTGCATCGTCAGTGTCGTAGTCGCCGTCCCACCGTCGCCAGTCGTTCCATTCCCGATCCGCAAGCCAATCCCAATCCAATTCGAAATTTGAAAGTATTTTCAAATTAGGTAAGTGGATATATTCTGAATATTCTTTTCAAATATTTAGATTCCTAATTTGGTGTGTTTGAATATTTTGTGATTATCGTGTGGATATTTAGATATCTTAAGATAATGTTCTATATATCCGCAATATTTTCAAATATTCAAATTAGGAAAATTTTCTAATTTAACAACGTATCTGGACGACTATTTAACCTTAACCCTAAGGTCCGATACGCGGCGATACGGGAAATTATCATCCTATCTATAATCACTTAGATACGATGATAAATTTCACTAGCTTTCCAAATTCGAATGATCGATTATCCGTCAATATCTATAACCCTATAGATATGACCGATAGTTCGAATTTTGTGCCTAATCCAAGTTTGAAACAAATTTGGCGGATCGCGTGGATGATTTGAATTGATTGCTATCCTTATTTGTTTAAATTTCTTGCTTTTTTTTTAAATAAATAGAAAATTCAAAAAATATTAGCTAGATTCAAATTAGAAGTTTTGCATGTTTAGGAGTTTTGAATATATCCCGAAGGATAAGATAAGTATTTAATTTAAATTAGGACTTAACGTGGCATGTTTCCTAATTTAAATTAGGTATTGTTTTAATCCTAATGGATTATTCACGTTATTTTATTATTCCGAATTTTCATAAGAAAAAACCTAAAAAAAAATGGTGAATTGTTTCATGTTTTATTAGGATAGATTGCATTTTAATTTAAGTGATTTATAATTTCGAATTTTTAATCAAAAATCCCAAAAATAAGTCATGTTAGGATATGTTAAGTCATCATAGATTGCATGTTAACTTAGGTATTTTTGAATTTCGAATTTTAAACAGAAAATACCAAAAAAATAGAAGTCATTAGGTTACATGTTAATTTAGGCATATTTCCATTATGAATTTCCTTAAAGAAAATACCAAAAATATATCATTGCATCTGTCATTAGAATTAAGTCACGTCGTCGCATGACATATAGTTTGCATGCTAAATTGCATTAATTCGCATGTCATATTTTTGCACGTCATTGCATATAGGTTAGATTTCATTTAAATAAAGTGAAAATCCAAAAAAAGAAATTGGGTGAATGCTTGTTAATTAGAAATCATATTATGGTTGATTAATGTGATTTTCTAGCTAATAATGCAGATGCTTGCGTTGGTTCAAGGTAAGTTATTCTCCTAAACTTGCAATTTATTTAATGCTTTGATTATTGGGTGTTAAATTGGTGGTTTGCGCACCCGCATGAACACCTCACATGTTAGTAATTAAGTTAAAATAGATCCAAACTGCCTGCCAAAATATTTTTGAAAAGAAAGGTACCGAAAGGGCGTTAGACTAGATCTAGCGTAATCAAGTCCCCGGGCTTAGAATCTCTGATTCGTAGGAATAAAACATATCTCCCTATGTTTTATTTAGGTTTCTAATCGACCTACCGTAAATTGATTAGTGGCGACTCCAAGCATAAAAACATTTGCATGTTAAGAACTTAAACCCTAAGTTGCGAATTGGTAGGGCTTGGGAGGGCCCGAGTTAAGTTCAATCTTAATAATCCATTAGCCTGAAAAAATGAGAAAATGATAATTTTTTTAGGATCGCGACATGTGTTCAACCCTTTCGATGAAATGTCCGAATGAAATTTTTCTTGCCGCTTATGTGGATGTTTGTCAACCCCTTGGTCTTTGCGACCTGTTTTTTTCCCTCCTTATTGCTATCTGTGTCTGCTTGCTTGGATGTGGTCTGTTCCGGCGGTTGTCTCGCTCCGTTGGGTGCTTGGATGCGGCGTGTGGGTGAACCAATGATGGTGGCCGGAGTTTGGTCGGCGACGTGGGGAGCAGAGATTGGCGGTGGCCGAGTGGCGGTTGGGCAAGGGCACAGCCGCGTAGAAGAGAAGCCTCGGGCATTGAGGCTCGAGCGAGAACGTGAGGCGAGTCGGGGCCATTGCCGACGCTCAGGTCATGGTCAGTAGGCTTGCGCGAGCCAGGTAGGCAGCGACTGAGTCGGGCTAAGTTTTCTGAGCGAGTTGGGTCAGCGGCTCACGACCGGGTTTAGTGCACGGGTCGCAGCTGGGTAGACTTTTGGTGTTTGAGCCAGTATTAAGTTTATTAGGGTTTGTTGGCTTTGGGCATTTTAGAACTTTAGGATTAGAATGGGTCTTTTAAGTTTCGGGCCATTTCATGGGTGGGCCAAATTGCGTTGAAGTGTTATTTAGACTTTTATTCCTAATGAATTGGGCTTGAGTGTTTTTTATTTAATTGTTTTATTTTAGTTTTAGGGTATTTCGAATTGGGCCTTCGCGGAGCCCACCTTAAGGTGGACTTGGGCAAGGTCCGTTTTTATATTATTATATTATTATATTATTATAATATTAAAAAATATTTTTAATTAAAAAATTTTAAAAATTAAAAAAATAGTATTTGGGCTTTGGAATTGCCCCTTCTTGCCCTTTTGTGTGATTAATGACATGCTTCATTGCATGTTGCTTGTTTTGCATGTTTTAATCGCATGTATAATTTGACTTTGCATGTAGTTGATTAGAGACATACTAGGCCGTTGTTTGTGCAGTTCAATTTTGATTACTACTTGATTTAGCACTTTTCATTTATTGATTATTCCTTCCCTTAGCCTAGTTAGGAATAGAACTTTAGAACTCACAATTGGTAAGATTACTACATCAACACGTTAGGTGGTGATTGAGCAAGATTACATACCAAAAGGGCACTAGTTGGTTAATTAGTATATTCAAGTCCCTGTACCCATAGACTCTTTGGTTTGTAGAAGTAAAGCAATTCTCTCATGCTTTACTTGGGTGTCTAATCGACTCGTCAAAAATTGATTAGTGGCGACTTCTAAATGAAATTAATTAGTATGCTAATAACTTAAACCTTAAGTCACGAGTTGATATGAGCTTAAGAGAGCCCTCATTAAGTCCTAAGTTTAAATTTAGCAATCCATTAGCCAAATCCCCTAAGTGACGAGACCGGTTCAGGGAGGTCGCAACAAAGAGTATTCTATGTCAAGGCTTACATACAACATGCAGGATAATGTTATAAACATATATGAACATAGATGCTATTCTAGCACCCGATGACGTTTTGCATCCGTGGAAGCCACTTCCAAGTCCCCAGTGAAGAATAGAATCTTGTTGATAATATCCTGGCATCGACGGGATGCCTCCTTGTGCGTCAATTCTTCCCCATTTTGATGTCTTGTCAATAATACCTTGGCATCTACTTGATGAATGATCAGTCCATTGTAGAAATTCACCTGCTTCCCTAATTATCTTGTCCCCTGAAATCACGAAATGAGTCGGGGTATTCAATGCCGCCATATCAAGTTGTGTGGCCTCAACATCCTTTGATGACCTTGCCATCTTCTAGTAATATGAACATGAAGAAATTTGAGAGGCACAAAACAAAAAAGAGATAAAACCAGCAAACTAATCAAAACAGAACAACAAGCCTACATTAACTTGGCAGAGCACGAACCAACAAACTAAAAGTGATTGCTACATAAACATGAAAGCCCAAATGATGACAAGAACCACCGTAGCCATTGAAACCGAAAGTTAAGAAAAACTCATCCAAATTCACCTCAACATCATCCCCACTACTTCCACAGCCTCTGAAAGTTTAGCTAAGTGACCGAACGCAATCGAATGTCATCTTGCCAGAACCCCAAATTCAAAAACATAAGAATAAGGAAGCAACAACTTCACTACAAGCATTAAGAACAGCCCAGAAACCAGTCGAAATCAAGTCACAGCTTTGTATGCTATGTGCTACTTTTCTCTCTTTTCTCTATCTCCCATTTTCGTGAAGTGCACACACAAAACTGTGACGTCTCCAATTTCTGTTTTCACTTTCCATATCATATTCCCAAGAGAAGATTTAAGATGTATCTATCTCGTATTGATTAATATTTAGCGTACTTGCTGCAAATTGGGTTACAAGCGAAGGCTCAACTTTTCACTTCATTAGTATTGCTTGTTTTTCATTTATGTGCATACACTGTACTAAGGCTGCTTTATGTAACAGTCTTGCTTCTTTTGTGGACCCATTTCAGTTGAACCGTGGTTGTTTACACCGATCGTGAGGAACCAGCAAACCATCATGCTCAACAGGACGTTGTCCAAAAAAAAAATGAAACCAGCAAAGCACAAATCAAACCAAAAACAAATCGTGAAACTATCAAATTAAATCCCCAGACAAATTGCCCAAAAAAATCAAACCAACACCTCCAAACAATTGCACAAATCAAACCACCAAAGCACAAAATTGCCTAAAAAAATCAAGACGAACAAGCAAAACACAAAATCAAGACGAACCAGTGTACCAAGTAGACCAGATATGCAATTACCAACACAAATTTCTAAAAAAAAACCTTCATGCTCAACAGGAACAGAGAAATATTACCTTGGAAGAGAGGTGAGCGCGAGGGCGGGCGCGAGGTAACACGGCATGACGAAAGAGAGATCGAGGGTGGCCGTGGGGGAAAAGAGCTCGACGGCGATAGGAGCGCAAGGAATGCAGCGTCGAGGACAAGAGAGGAGCGCAATCGCCGAACCAGGGAAAGAGAGAGGAGCGGCACCTCAAAGAAAGCAAAAGAGAGAAGCGTCTTTTCAGGTTTTGTTTTAAAGGCGGTAAAATTGGAAGTAACCTTGGTAAACGAGGATAAGATGGGAAGTTTTGAAATTTTCATTAAACCGAGAATCAGTGAAAATGCAATTCCCAATGCATCTCCAACCTTGCATTTGCCTAAAATCCTTTGGAGTGATTATCATGTAATTGCATCTCTCCCAAATGAAAAAAAAAGTTATCAAAGGATATTTACATTTGGCCAAGGAACTTTAAAGTCACAATACTCATTTTAAATACTGAACCAAACGGAGTCTTAATAATCCTAATCCCTATGGCTCTGTCTCGACATTTTTGTCAGTTCAACATGGTATTGCATCTAAGTAAAAAGGTCCAAATTGTGTGAATTCAACATGCCGTCTTCATCATTGCTCCAAAGGATCGTGTTGCTAACACCTTCGTGATGGGTTCCTCCTCCTCGGAAAGGTTCCCTTGATTACCGATAAACACTATACTTATTACATGGATTTATTCAAGTCGTTGCGAGGAGAACGGACTAAATCTCCGGCTCTAAATGTTGTGGTTATTTTGATTGATAAACATCGTGGTTATACTCAACATTTTTGTGCCCAATCAAAAGGAGAAGGAGGCATTATTGTCCTCCAAGGACCCGTAGTGGAGGGTTAAAATTATTAGTAAAATTATTCAACTTGTAGCGCTCGGTCAAATGTCACATCGCCATGTGAAACACGCCTTTGTTTTTTTACCTGCTAATGATGCGCCACATCGTTGATTACCTCGTAAAAACAGCAAAAGGGAAGACATTATTGTACAGTCCTATGAGGACCTGTGGTGAAGTGCGTACGTTCATATATGGCCAATCAAAAGGAGAAGGTGGCGTTATTATTATTGAAAATAAAAAAGACTTTTCGTAATACAAACTCATTTCGTAAATTTAATTCTTGCAATTATTATCTAGACACTTAGAGTCTTGAAAATTATTATCGAGGAAATTAATATTTATTTATAGTTGCTTGTTTTCAAGATAGTTTTTAATTATTTTAGTTATCTAAAGGGTCTATAAATATTATGTAATCCTTCAAGACATATTAAAATATCAATTTCAAATTTTATTATTCCAACATTTGGTATCAAAGCCAATTTTGGCTGAATTTTGTGAATTCGGTTTAGAAAATCTCATGTCATATGGCCTCTATGAATGGTGCCGGGACGATCCAACCTCAACTCCCAAGGTTCGATTGGAAGAATTTTGAGCATTGGAAGATCCAGATAGAGGTGCTATTCGGGTTTCAAGAGCTAATCGAGATTGTGGAAGAAGGATTCGTGGAGCTAGAAACGACGACAGATTTGACAACGAAGAAGCAGAGAACGATAAAAGAAAATCGCAAAAAAGATCGTAAGGCTCTCTTTTACATCTTTCAAGAGATAGATTCATCAATCTTTGAAAAAGTGGTGAATTTGAAGATGGCAAAAGAAGCTTGGGACTCTCTCATCAAAATATACAAAGGCGTTGAGAAGGTCGAAAAGGTTCGGCTTCAGACTCTTCGTCGACAATTCGAGCTCCTTCAAATGGAAAAGTCGAAGTCCATTTCTGACTATTTCTTACGGACATTGGCTCTTGTCAATCAAATGAAGGCCAATGGTGAGACTATTGATGACCGACAAATTGTTGAGAAGATTCTTTGAACGCTAACTTTGCAGTTCGAATATATTGTGACTTCCATTGAAGAGTCTCGGGATCTCTCTATTTTGACCGTTGATGAGTTGATGGGCTCTCTACAAATGCACGAACAGCGACTCAAGGAGAAATCCAAGACGGTAGAGGAAGCTCTACAAAGCCAGTTGGTGTTGCCCGACGAAAAGAAGAAACTTTCTAATCAAAGGAAAGATAAAAAGTGGCAAGAGAAGCATTTTGGACAACGAAAAGATAAGTCCCATATTCAGTGTTTTAATCGTAAAAAGTATGGGCATTACCAATTTGATTGTCGAAGCAAGAAAATTGATGGTCAAAAGTTTCATGCCAAGGTAGCAAGATTTATTGATAGTGACGATGAGCATGAAAATGCTCTTTTATTCACGTGTGATGCTGCTGTGGAAAACCAGAAGAACGTTTGGTACTTAGACATCAGATGTAGCAATCACATGTGCAGCGAGAAGAAATTATTCTCAAAACTTGATGACACCTTTTGTTCGAAGGCGAGGTTCAAGAATAATGCCACAGTTCCTATCATGGGAAAAGGGACAATTAAAATCAAGGCGAAGGATGGGTTGGTTTAAAGCATTTCCGACGTTCATTGTGTTCTCGGTCTTCGAGAAAATCTCCTAAGCATGGGACAATTGTCCGACCGAGGCTATCACATGACCATTAAGGATGAGCTTTGCACGATTCATGATGGCAAACCAGGGTTGATTGCAAAGGTAAAAATGGCTCGAAATCGACTTTTTCCTTTGTATATTAATTATGCTACCTCGTGTTTTAGTGCCTCGGTGCAAGATTCTTCATGGCTTTGGCACAAGCGGTTCAGGCATGTGAATTTTGACAGCTTAAAGCTGTTGTCTTGAAAAAAGATGGTGCGTAGACTACTCGAAATTTCTTCTCCGAAGGAGATATGTGAATCATGTGTTATTGGAAAAAAGTGCAAAGATAGCTTCCCTTCGGGACAATCATGGAGAGCTTCAAAGCCGTTGGAGTTAGTGCACTCCGACCTCTGCGGACCACTTGGTGAATCGTCAAATTAGGGGTACAAATATTTTGTTACCTTCATCAACGACTTTAGCCGGAAAACATGGGTTTATTTCTTGAAGCACAAGTCCGACGCCATTGATGCTTTCAAGGAGTTCAAAGCCTATGTAGAAAAACAAAGCAGGCACCAAATTCGGATTCTCCGAACTGATCATGGCACAAAATATTTGGTTGGTGATGGCTTCTTCAATCAGTGCGGCATCAAGCATCAATTGACAGCACGGTATATCCCTCAATAGAACGGAGTAGTGAAGAGAAAAAACCGTACTATTGTTGATATGATTCATACCATGCTTCAATCCAAACAATTGCCTAAGCATTTTTGGGCGGAGGCGGTTGCTTGTGCTGTTTACTTGTTGAATCGGTGTCCTACTAAAGATCCTGAGTTCAAGACTTCAGCAGAGGTGTAGAGTGGTTGAACCCCTTCAGTTCAGCATCTTCACGTGTTCAGGTGTATTGCTTATGCCCATGTGCCAAATGAGCTTCGCAAGAAGCTTGATGAGAAGAGTGAGAAGTGCATCTTCCTTGGTTATAGTAATGAGACCAAGGGTTATCGATTGTATAATCCAGTAACAAAGAAGGTCGTTATCGATTGAGATGTCACCTTTGATGAGGAAGGTGAGTGGACTTGGAGAGTGGAGGAGAAGAAGCAGTTTCACTTTGTCCTAGATGAGAAGAAGTCGGTTCAACTCGATTCGAATAGTCAATCAGAATTAGTAGCGGCATTGGTGTAACCTGATCCGATAACAGAGACTCAATCGGATTCTGCTGAAACGTCCTCACGTTCACAGCAAGAACGAGTTTTACCAGCTCGTTTGAAGGATTATGTTTTGTCCAATGATGATGATCCCTTTGATGAAGAAATTATTAATTTTGCTCTCTTTGTAGATTGTGATCCGACAAACTTTAAGGAGGCTTCCCAAGATGATGGTTGGGTTCGTGCTATGGATGATGAGATATATGCGATTGAGAAAAATGATACGTGATCTTTCAAAAGGCAAGAAGTCCATCAGCATGGAATGGGTCTTTAAGACCAAGTACAAGCCTAATAGCGATGTTGATCGGTTGAAGGCTCGTCTTGTAGTCAAGGGTTACAAACAAAAACCCTGGATTGACTATTTTGAGATATTTGCTCCGGTTGCAAGAATGGATACTATTCTCATGATCTTTGCTTTGGCTGCTCAAAGACATTGGAAAATACACTAAATGGATGTCAAGTCCGCATTTCTCAATGGCGTACTTGAGGAGGAGGTGTATGTGGATTAACCCGAGGGTTATGTCAAGAAAGGACAAGAGGGTTTCGTCTACAAATTAAAGAAAGCTCTTTACGGTCTCAAGTAAGCACCGCAAAGCATGGTATTCTAGAATTGATTCTTATTTCATGAATCATGGTTTTAACCGATGTCCTTATGATCATGCTTTATATGTGAATATTGGCTTGAACTGCGAAATGCTCATTGTTTGCCTATATGTTGATCATCTCATATTTACCGGAACTTGTCCAGAGATGATTTCTGATTTCAGGGAGGCCATGACTCGTGAGTTTGAGATGGCGGACATGGGTCTCATGTATTATTTTCTCGGCCTTGAAGTTACACAATCGGAGGATGATAATTTTATTTGTCAACAAAAGTATGTCAAGGATATTCGTGAGCATTTCAAAATGGCTACTTGTAAACCAATTAGTACTCCAATGGAGGAAAGATTGAAGTTGACAAAAGATGGAAGTGGCTCAGAAGTTGATCCCACATATTTCAAGAGGCTAGTCGGGAGTCTACGATATTTGACTTCTACTTGGCTAAATCTTATTTATAGTGTTCGAATGGTAAGCAAATTTATGGAAACTCTTAGACAATCACACTTGCAGACGGTAAAAAGAATTCTACGGTACATTAAAGGTATTGTGAATGATGGTATATTCTATATTGTTTCTAATGATTTTCAGCTTATGGGATATACAGATAGTGATTGGGGAGGTGATATTGCAGAACGGAAGAATACTTTCGGTTATGTTTTCTCTTTAGGAAATGGATTGCTTTATCCAGTGAGGAAGCGGAATACATAGCAGCGGCTTATTGTGCTACTCAAGCAGTTTGGCTACGTTTGATGTTTGCTGAATTACGTCATAAGTAGGAGCATCCGACAGTGACTAATTGTGATAATAAGTCAGTAATTGCCCTTGCAAAAAATTTGGTCTTTCATGGAAGAAGCAAGCACATTGATATAAAGTATCATTTCATTCAAGATCTAGTGAAGTTCGAAGAGATTGTGTTACAGTTTTGCAAGTTGGAAGACCAAGTGGCTGGCATGTTTACTAAGCCGTTGAAGACGAACTCCTTCATTAAACTCAAGAGAATGATCGGTATAGTCAAGATGAGCTCGGTTTAAGAGAGGCTGTTGGAAATAAAAAAGACTTTTCGTAATCCAAGCTCATCTCGTGAATTGGATTTTTGCAATTATTATCTAAAGACTTAGAGTCTTGGAAATTGTTATCAAGAAAATTAAGGTTTACTTATTGTTGCTTGTTTTCAACATAGTTTTTAATTGTTCTAATTATCTAAAAAGTCTATAAATATTATGTAATCCTTCGAGACATATTAGAATATCAATTCTAAATTTTATTATTCCAACAATTGTCCTCTAAGGACCCGTAGTGGAGGGTTAAAATTATTAGTAAAATTATTCAACTATTTCGCGCTCGATCAAATGTCACATCGCCACGTGAAACACGCCTTTGTTTTTTTACCTGCAACTGATCGCCGCGTCGTTGTTACCCTGTAAAAAACAGCAAAAGGGTAGGCATTATTGTCCTGTCCTCTGAGGACCGGTGGTCAAGTACGTACCTTCTTATATGGCCATGTAAAGGGTTCATGACATTAGTGTTACTTTCGAAAAACAGCAAATGGAAAAACAAATATTTTTGTCCTCTAAGGACCTGTCAGGGAGGGTGAACCTTTCTATAGACGTGATAAAACAACTGATGGACATGATAGACGTGAAAAGACCAAAATAGTCCTAGGTTTTTAAAAGTTCATCCAATCAAACGCGGCATCTCCCTGTGAAACATACACCGTTCCAAGCGTGCAAATGATTCGTGACATTAGTGTCGCTTTGGAAAATTTTTTTTTAATATTACGAAAAGCATCAAATTAATACATTCATCATAAATTTATCTTAAATTATTTTTTTGACCATAAAAAACTCTAAATTGGTACATCTGTGACAATTTTATTCCGAACTATTGTTTTGACCACCAAAAATCCCACATTGATATATCTGTGACAATTTTACTTCCGAACTAATTTTTTGACCATCAAAAATTTCAAACTGGTATATTTGTGATAAACTTACCCTCTGTTAGTTTTTCTTAAATTTTACTGTCAAATTATTAAGTTCAATGACATGCGCTAATTGACAGGTGTACCGATTTTGGGTTTTACCCCTTTGTTTATCACAAGTTTACCAATTTGTGATTTTCGTGATATTAATATAATTTAACGGACACTAACGAAGGGTAAATTTATCACAAATATACTAGTTTGGGATTTTTAGTGGCCAACAAATTAGTTTGGGGTAAAATTGTCACAGATGTACCGATTTGGAATTTTTTGTGGTCAAAAAAGTAATTCAGGGTAAAATTATCGCAAGTATATCAGTTTAGGGTTTTTTGCGGTATTAACAAAAAAAAAAGCAAGAAGAGATTTTATTATCCTCTAAGGAACTGAAGTGCACCGTGGAACTTATTTGTGTCCGAATATAACAATGAATGGACGCGTGAGACATGAAAAGACCAAGATGATTCTAAGTTTGCAAATGTTCATCCAAACAAACTATCATAACTATTGTACGGCATCCACTTTGGTGCAAAAAAAATTCAAACAAAAAATGACCAATTCAGTCCTATAGAGGTTTGTTTTATGGATTCCAATGCAGTTCTAAATTTTTTAATTTTTCTAATACAATTCTGCACCTATGTGTGAGTTTTTAATGTAATTATTTCAATCAATTTCCGTCTAATATTGCTAATGTGGCGGTCCATCATTGTTGATCATCCGATGTGGCATGCCGACAATCTGACCAAGACAAATTTCAAGTACGATTCATAGACACTACCTAATCACGAACTCGAATTGCGTTTTCTTGTCAAGAATTGGATTTGTTGGATTACCAATATTATTGAACTCGAGCTAAGAATAAAATGTCCGATGAAAATAAGGATAAAGTGAGAGATTTAGGCCACCATTGTAAATTCCATTTAATCCTACCCTATTTAAGCATAACAATTTTGAGAAACCATAAAGACTATGAAGATATAACATTTGATATTGGAACTTTGAAAGAACGGTGACATTTCAATGATGTTCCGGTTATCAAGTCACCTTTCCGTACTCACTAGATAGACTACCTTAACTTCTATGATACTGTTTGATCCTCCTGACCAGGTTGTTTCCCGGCTTCACGCCCTCCGATTACAACCCCAGATCACCAACTTCGGGGTGGCTGTGACTCATGGTATTGTTTTGAAAATAGATGTTCCAAAAGAGAACAAAACTCGTGGAAACGTAACCCAGTCTAGTCTGTCTAGATTCATCAACGTAAGGACAGGATGGTTGGATCATTTAAACCTATACCTCGGTCATGTACTTAATTTCCGTGCGGTCGGCATCCGGTGTGCCGATAAGTAATCGCATATATGTTCAGTACGTAAGCACCAGCACTCAGTACAAATCCAGTTCGCAATAACTAATGATTCGGATAGTCCGCTAGGCATCAAGCTGATTTGTCTTGCTACCATTTTGCTTGATTACTACCTTATGTCGTTTAGATAGACCGGTGAAAGATAAGCACGTTAGGATATAAGCAAAAGGGATAAATGCAAAAAATGTTATAAATCTTGTCAGGAAAGTATAATTAAATCCTAAAACTTTCAAAAAGTGCAATCCAATCATAAAACTTGTCAAACTAGTGCAATCGAATATTTCGCTAACTCGTTTCAATTTGACTAACGAAAAATGCCGATGTGCCCTTTTTTGTAATTTTCTCTATCTTACGTGGCTTTGATGTTAACAAAAGCTTGGCGCAAATGCAAAAACGCCGTTATTTTGGTCCAAATCTAATTTTTTAGTCCAACTCAGAATCAAATTAGATTAGAAACATAAGACAGGCTAAAATCTTTTTTGGCAAAAAAGAACACAAACTCAAAAAAGAAAAATTACAAAAAGGGCCCAAGGCCCTCACTTCGTGGTACAGCGCCACCACCTCACCATCACCAGAAAGGGTCGGTGGGGGTCGCTAGGGCCTCGGCGATGTTCGGCAACTCGCTGAGATATGAGGGAGGAGGGCGGCAATTGTAGAGCGGGTACACTGATTTGAGCGAGCAGACTGGCCCAAATCCAACCACCTCTCAATCCTGAGTTTCCCCTTGGTCTACTTTGATCACAACTCTCTCTCTCACTCTGCCTTCCACTTTTGCAATCACACTGTGGCAGAAGCACAACATAGGCCGTCAGGAGGTGCTTAGGGCACCGGATCTTGGCGAGGCCGCCCCGGCAACCTTGCTGGCCCTTTCCGGCGATGATGGGGTGGGGTGGTGGCATCACCCCACTAGGTGAGGGTTAGCATGCCCTCGCTTTGTGGTTTTTTTTTCTCTTTTTTTTTTCTACTTTCATTCGCAGCTTTTTTTCCAAAAAACAAACCTTTCAGTCTTATATTGACCCACGAGTAATGTTAGAAAAAATCTCGCATTCAGAAATTTGATATGGTTTAGAGCAGTTAATATATCTTATATTGATCCCATTTGTTTCGGTGTGTGGTGCTCATCACCAACGCCGCTATCGTGGCTCGATCTTCACAAAAGAGATAGATTGAAGGAGAGTGTTGTGGTGTACCAGTCTTCACAATACCGTGCCGATAACGCAACAAAATGTCAGTTCTAGTGGAGATATCTTGATGCAAAAAGATACATGAATTAAGAGGAAGCAAACCTCAATTAATGCATATCCTAATTAGTACATAACTCATTGGCCCACGTGTACATCATCGGAGATCATTGACTTATAAGAATAAGAAAAATGACACAAACAGTCCTAAAACTTTTGTTTAATGTGCAATTTGATCCATGAATTTTTAATTTATTCAATGTAGTCCCCAAACTTTAGCTTAATTGAAACAAAAAGTCCAGGGACTACATTGAACAAATTAAAAGTTCAGAGATAATATTGAACAAATTAAAAATTTAGGAATCAAATTACATATTGATCCAAAATTCAAAAACTATTTATTTCATTTTCCCTATAAGAATCCGATCAACTAAAGAGTTGGCTAGTAAAGTTTCAATTCTCTCTCTCTCCCTCTCTTCCTTCACTTACGCGCATTAATTGCTGTAGTTTCAAAACCTCAAGAAATGGCTGATATCATGGTGTTGTTCGACTTCGACAAGACCATCATGGATTGGGAGTGCGACGATTGGATTGTCCATGAATTGGGGTTGACCGATTTGATTGATGAGCTTCGTCCTACCATGCCCTGGAACTCTCTCATGGTGAATTCCTGTTTTTTTTTTTGGTTTGCTTTTTCTCCTGTTATTAATTTTTCGGTCGAACTCATGAGAGGTTCATCTGAATCTGCCTTTGCTGAATTTTTCTTTTCCTGGAGAATTGGTTTTTCATTTCATTCTCTCCGTGGATTTTCCTCATCTTGGTGTACCGTAGAACACCCCACTTTTGTGAACAATCTCTTCGTACCTTGGCAAAATCTGTACAGCACAATTTGGTCTAGTATTTTTTTTTTCTCTCCAGAGAATTTTTAGGGCGATAATAGCGCTTGAGTTGAAGTGCGGGGTCTTGTTCATTTGAAGCTTTTGAAATCAGAGGCCGATGCTTTTGTGCGCAACCCAAAAACTCTTGCAGGACAAGATGATGGGGGAGCTTCATTCGAGAGGAACAACAGTCGAAGAAATTGCAGATGTTCTGAAAAGAGCTACGATGCATCCCAGGATCGTTCCCGCCATCAAATCAATTCATGCTTTAGGGTAATAAATCGAAACGAAGCGGTTTCTCTCTTTCTCTGCTCGGCGCTCAGTTTTGGAGCAGAGGAAATTGAGTGGGGTTATCTTTTTTCGGGGGATCGAATTTTTTCAGGTATGAGCTGCGGATCGTAAGTGATGCCAATATCTTTTACATCGAGACGGTCCTGAAACATCTGGGCATACGGGAGTGTTTCTTCGAGATCAACACAAACCCGAGCTTTGTCGATGAAGGAGGGAGGCTCAGGGTTTTGCCTTTTCATGACTTCAGGTCCTCTTCTCATGGATGTGGTCTCTGCCCTCCAAACATGTGCAAGGTAATGAAAGATGTACGTTTGGTTTTTTTCATTTTCTATCCTTGATTGTTGCCTGCTTCTGAGGAAGAGAAGCTTCTTGAAGTTTCAACGCATGCTGATGAAAATTCACACGAGCTTTCAAAAACTAGGAACAAAATCTGGACATTTTGACAGGGACCATTTAGAACGATGCTTTGGTAGGTACCACGATTGCTTTCGCTGCCTTCTTTTCTGACCCCTCTTCAATCCTCGTCTCATCGTCTTCGTATCTATGAAAAACACAAGAGAAACAATGGCAAAAGGGTTAAGGTTGCGTTTTATAGCTATTATAACTATTATGTTCCAAGAAATAATTTCTGCTTAGAGATAATTTTTTTTATTTCATTCTCTGAAATAATTTCTAAGCATTTGAAAACGTTTGGTACTGTCCAAAATTTATATTCTTGAAATAAAAAAAATAGAAATGTGTTTGATAACTGTACAATTTTTTTATTAATAATATTTTAAAGTTTTTAATATTTCTTTCTTTTCTTTTTTTCTTCTTCCCCTTTGTTGGCCCATGGCTAGGGCCAGCGAGGCCATGTGCCGGCAAGGGCAGCCCTTCGCGGTGGCTCCGACGAAGGCTGGACCTTGCCAGATCTAACGAGGGCAGCAGCGAGGGTCTCCCTTGCCCTCGCCGGCCCTGGCCTATGGTCGGCCACCCAAGAAGATGAAGAAGAAGAAAAAAATTTATTTTCCATTTCTGATTCTTTTTCTCAAAATCAAGAATTAACTTTTTTTATTTTTGATTCTGTTCTAAAGTTGATTTTGGGAACAAATTTGTACCCGAGAACAAAAAATTTATCAAACAAATTTCTTTTTTTTTTGTTCCGGAAAAAAAAAAATAGAATCGGGTACTATTTGGCCAGTTAACAAATAACCCCTAAATCTTTTAGGGTCAATCAGGATTACCATATATACATATATGAAGATACGTTATAACGTTCTACAGGGGGCGGTGATTGAAAGAATACAGGCCTCGGTATCTGCAGAGGGCAAGAAGAAGAGGTTCATCTATGTGGGAGATGGGGTTGGCGACTACTGCCCAAGCCTGAAGCTCTCGGAGGGCGACTTCATGATGCCGAGGAAGAACTACCCGGTCTGGGACTTGATCTGCAGGAATCCCACGCTGTTGAGGGCGGAGATTCGCGAGTGGACGGACGGCGAAGAGCTGGAGCGAGTCCTGCTTCAGTTGATCAACACAATAGCCGCTGAAGAGGAGTTCAAATCTGGCCAGTCGATTTCATCAGACCGCAAGCTGCCGACAGTTGCAGACCGTTGCCGTGTCATCCCATGAAGCCCTCCCTTCCAGCCGTGCCCGTACCTCGGTAAGAAATGATGGCAAAATAAGAAAAACAATTGTGGGATGTAACTGGTTTGACTTGATATTTGTACTGCTGCACTAGTTTTTGGACAGCTCTTTTAGATTGATTCAGCCTATGGTCCATTGGCAGCCAAAAAATTATGCTTGGCTGATGAAACAGTGATCAACTAATGAGTTGGCTAATGAGACTGCAATTCTCTCTCTCTCTAGCTTTCGTGCATGACTGCTGTTGTTTGAAAACCTTAACAAATGGCTGATATGGCAGTGTTGTTCGACTTCAAAACGACGATCATCGACCGGGAGTGCGATGATTGGGTCATCCACGAGTTTGGATTGACCGGTTTGTTCAATGCGTTTCTTTCTACCGTGCACCGGAACTCTCCCGTAGTAATTTTTTTGTTTTGGGATGGCACCATTTCCACACTCCTTTTTAAAAAAAACACGCTCTTTTCATATTAAAAGATCAAATTACCGTTCAGCTTTGTTAAGCATGTAATGATAATTAACAAGACAATTTTTAATAAGATTAACGATCTATGAGTAATTGTCTCTCAGTTTAGTTCAAAATTTCCTTCTTTATTGTTTTTTTGAGCCTAGCTTGAATAAAACAATTTAGTTTTTTCTCCATAACAGCAAAATCAAAACCCAATCAGACGAGAAATGCTCAATAAAGTAACAAATTAAACACGATTAGTGAGATGTTTACTTTATCTCACTATCACTCGGCCCGACCATGTGACCCATGATGTACTCGACCCATGACCAGGCTTGGCCAAGATCAAGTCATGTTCCATGCACGACCAAATGCGTATTCGGCTTGAAATTCGCTTTGGGATTTTTAATTTCTTTGTTCCTTCTGATCTTAAAACCATGAAGGCTAAAAGGAGATCAAAAAAGACAAATCAAGAATGATTTCGTTATTGTTCTATCATGAAGTAAGTTATTAATATTGCTCATGAACTATGCCGTGAAATTATTTTCTATGAATAAGTGTATATTTTGACGCGAAGAGGTTTCGAGTAGATATGGACTACCATGAGAAATCAATGAAAGCTCAAAAGAACCGATTGCACTATCTTTCCACAACTCAAATTAACCACATTAGGAGATTAACAGATTGATCAATTCACGATCCCGAAAATAACCAATTTTTCTTTTTTACTTCGAAACATAATTTTACGTAGAATGAAGACATTTTTATCGTATTTATTGATTCATGACATTGGAGATAAATTAATTAATTAGTTTGGAAACTTAGCATAAATATGGCATGGGAAGGAGAAAGAAGACGAGATTAATTCTATTAAGAGAGGGGTAACGTTAAAGAAAAACTTAAATGGCAACGGTGACACTGGAATGGGCAATTTGGGGAGCATTACTCAAGAAGAAGATCAATCGAGGAAACTGCATGTGAACTTTATGCTCCGTTTATTTCATGGAAAATGAATAATTTTGAGAACATTTCCTTGATGTGCTAGCTGTTGAGGAAAATCCCTAATTAGTTTTAAAAAAAGACAAAACAATCCTTTTCTGACCACAATTACACTTAAGTTATTTGATGTAGGTAAATATTGAGCCATCAGACTTAGTCGATGAAAGAATTTTGTTATTAGACTCAAAATTTCTCGTCAGATTCAATAAGTGTTATTTTTGACAAGTTTATGCAAAACAATCAAATTGATTTTATAATCGATATCTGAAGATATCCTAATTGGCAATCACAAGATCGCTCCTTAAACACGAAGAACTACACTTATGGAAATCTTGATTTGATTGCATGAGAGATCAAATTACCTGGAGATACTGGTTTTTCTTCTAACGGCTATGCATCCTCTTTTGGGAAGATTCTCCAATGGGTTGATTCGAAGATCAATCATTTGAAAACTGTCCAACGGGTAGATTGAAAATAGAGAAGTATAAAAAGAGTGCAAACGTCATACAAGGAGAAAAACCAAAATCAAGAATTTCAAAGTCTGAATAGTGCTTCGATATTACACACTTGTGATTACTGCATTCTACGTTGTTACTTTAAAAAGGAAATTATTTGAGTGAAGAGTGTACGTGATAGTGCAATCTATAATCTGAAAAGCATCGCTCTTATAATCTCTTGGTGATTCAATAGTGAAATGTAGCCAACGGACTGCCAACGTGGAGAGTAGACGTAGGCTTGATAAAGCCGAACCAATATAAAGATCTATGTGCAGTATTCTCTATTCCTAAACTTTCATTTATTGTTGTTGACATTATACTACATACATATCTGTCAAACGAGTTCGTTAAAATAACATCATAGTCATCAGACGCAATCATCTAACGACAACTTATATACAAGTTTGTTATACACATCCATTTGATATTGATCACATGAGTTGTTGATCTCGACTATATTTATTCCGCACATTTAAATCATTCAATTTGATAAAATCACCTATTCACCCCCCTCTATGTGATAGCACTAGTCGTAACACTAGTAATTCAATTTAGTTTAATAGAATGAGTGTTTTCATTAATTTTCCGTAATTACTTTTTCTAATCTAACCATTGAATAAAATTAGTTTAATTTTTTTTTATTTTTTCACAAAAAAAATTAACTTAATGTGCTCTAGATAATTTAGATTAAATTCTATAAATTAATTTTTTTGAAAATTTAAATTACGTAAGGCTGTCCTAAGTAATTTTAACCACCAAACAAGACAAAAAAAAGAAAGGAAGAGGAGAAGAAGTGACGTGGCATCCCTTGCAAAATGGAGAAATTCAAAAAAGAAAAAAGAGCACGCTCTTCGTAAAAGAGTCTCAAAGAGCACATTCATCAAAAACATACCCGACTAACTGTCGCGACCTAAAACTTTCTCAGGCTAATGGATTATTAAAACTAAGCTTAATTCAGGCCCTCCTAAGCCGTACCAATTCGTAACTTAATATTTAAGTTTTTAACGTGCAAATATTTTCATACTTGGAGTCGCTACTAATCTATTTGTGGTAGGTTGATTAGAAACCTAAATAAAACATAGGAAGATATGTTTTATTCCTACGAACCAGCGATTCTAAGCTCAGGGACTTGGTTACGCTAGATCTAGTCTAACGCCCTTTCGGTACCTTTTATTTTCAAAAAACGTTTTGGCGGACAGTTTGGATTCATTTTAACTTAGTCACTAGTATGTGAGGTGATTATATGGGTGCGCAAACCATCAAAATAACACCCAATAATCAAAATATTAAATAAATTGCAAGATTGAGAGAATTACTTACCTCGAAGCAATGTAAGCATTTGCATTGTTAGCTAGAAAATCACATTACTAATCCTAATATGATTTATAATTAACAAGTAGTTCACTCAATATTTTTTGGATTTTCACTTATTTAAATGAAAGCTAATCTATATGTAATGACGTGCAAAAATTAACATGCGATTAATGTAGCCTAACATGCAAACTATGTGTCATGCGACGACGTGACCTAATTCTAATGACGGATAAATAATTTATTTTTTGTATTTTTCCAATGGAATTCAGAATTTAAAAAATGCCTAAATTGACATGCAATGTATTCTAAAAATAATGATAATTTAATCTATCCTAAAGTGACTCTTTTTTTGGGATTTTTTATGAAAATTAGAAATTATTAAATATCCTAAATAATCCACTAAGATTAAAACAATCTTTAATTTAAACTAGGAAATATGCTACCCTAGATCCCAATTTAAATCAAATAATTATCTTATTCTTTAGGACATATTTAAGATTTCCTAAGCATGCAAAATTTCTAATTTAAATCTTAACTAACATATTTTTTTATTTTATTTATTTAAAAAGAAAACAATTAAACAAAGATAACAACAATGTTCAAACAATCCACGCAATCCGCAAGATTCTTCTTGTCAAATTTGGATTAGGCAAAGAAATCAAACTAACGGTCATATTTATAGAGTTATAGATATCGACGGAAAGTTGATTATTCGAGTTTGGAAAGCGAATAAAATCTATTATCGTATCCAAGTGATCATGGATAAGATAACAATTTTCCGTATCGCTGCATATCATACCTTAGGGATAAGGTCGGATAGTCGTCCAGATACGTTGCCAAATTAGGAATGATTCATAATTTCGTGCATTTTCAAATATTGCGGATATCATAAAATTATCCTAAGATATTTAGCTATCCACCAAAATATTCATGAAATATTCAAGCACCAGAAAACTTAGGAACTCAAATATTTTGAAAATATCATATAACGTTCTTACCTAATTTCGAGATATTTCCAAATTTGGACTCACGGATCAGGATTGCGGATCTGGTCGAGTGGCAGTGGGACAGACCGACGATGATGGTGGTGGCCCCAGTATTGCGGCGACGGGACTTGACGAATGGTAGCTTGTGGTGTGACTCGGCCAAGGAGGATTCGACGGTGAGATAAGGCAGGAATGTGCGGATCGCTGGGCTGGAAGGTCAAAACCAATCATGCAGAGGCAGTAAGGAGCGGTGTGGTATGGCTCACAAGGATGCAGCTCGTGTCCGACGTGATGAATGCGAAGCAGTGCTGGGCGTGACAAGGCTGAGGACGCTAAACTAGGATGGTGATATGGACTGGGAATGCTGTGAAGCTTCGGTACATGTGTGCAGGAACTAGCAAATCTATGGCGGCAGAGTCAGTGTCCGATGTGGAGGTACACGGCACTAGTGAAGAAGACACCAATCTGAACCTTTTTTCTTCACACTCTTTCTGTTCTGTCTTTTTATGGTGTCGTCTCCTTTCCTCCTCACGTTATTTTATTTTGCTTTTCTTCTTCTTTTCTTTGTTTCCCACGTGGGTCTTCTTCTCCTCTGTCTCTCCCTCTCAATTTTTCATTGTAAAGCTGAGGCTCCTCTCTTTAATATTGCCGTCTCTCGTATTGTGGCTGCGGGTTTGAATTGTGTGGCTTCCTGTGGATGACAAATATTGGGAAGAAAGAGAGCTCCTCGCACGAACGTACTCTCCTTTCTCTCTCGATGGTGGTCTTGTATTCAATGTGTGGCCTCCCTTGCTCTAAAAAATTGTGTTCTCTCTGAAAATTATGAGAGTCCTCCTGATTATGACGCATAACAACATATTTATATCGCAACCCTAGGTTAATTAAGCGGACTTCCTAGTCTTAATGGGCTTAGACTTAAACTTTATTAATTTTATTTTAATTCCAAATGGGCTAAAATAATTTGGGCTAATTTAAGCTCAAATTAAAATAACCAAAGCCTTTTAGACTTGTGAATTTTGCCCTCTAATCCCTTGAGTGAGCCGAGTTTCATTCGGTGTCCGAGCTCGGTTTACGTGATGAATTTTAAGCTCACTTGCCGTTGCCGGTCCAATGCGGAATGCAACTAACCTATATGAACTTAAACTATATGCTATGCAATTTTAATATTTTTGTTTAAGGGTTAAAATTTAATCCCTAATTTTCAATGCAATGAACGACTAATTAGGTCGCCAAAATTTAGGTGTCAACACTAACAAGTATTTTTTACCGCTTTATATATTTTTCTCCAGAAAAATCCATAAGTGCTCCCACCTCTGTTTGTTACAAGCAAAGACTCTCTCTCTCTCTGAAAGTGGCCTTTCCCGCGTTGAAGGAACATAGCAATTCCATCTGTGGAATTGAATTTGCAATCCAGAGGGGAAGGGAAATTATGAAGATAATGGGAGGGTAATTGTCCGTAGACCATACTACATCTTTCTCCTTCTCCTAATATTTGGAAACGTTCTTCTTTTATTACATCCTACTTATCTTTTTTGCTATTCCAGGAATCGCTCAGAACATGATCTGAAAATCGACCGGAATTCAAGGGAGGAATCGACCTTGATGAAGAAGACCTGGATGAAGAGCACCGTTGCATGCCTTTCCGTACGTGTGAAGTAGGTAAGGGGAAAGGATGCCGTTCAATCACTCGTTCTTCTTTTCTTTGAATGCGAGAAAGAAAGGATGTATAGTTGAACCATTCTTTTCCAGTTTCTATATCAATCTCGATGTTATGTGTTTGATTGCGTGAAGAAAGAGCACAGTTGAACCATTATTTTCCAGTTTCTTGATCAATCTAGATGCAATTGCACTCATTACGTATTACACCTAAGCACTTGGATGCTAAATCATATTAATAGTAATGTCACTTCACTTTCTATAATTGTTGCAGAAGAGGGCCCTTTTGGCCGTCCATGAGGTGCGGTTGAGCACCTAAGGATCGTCATAGCAAAAAATAGATGGTACGGTAAAAGGATAGATGGAATTTATGCACATGTTTTTGAATCCATCGTCTTTAGATGCGGAAATGATGACGAATAGGTACCGAAGCTCTTCTCCCCTATAACCCCCAGAGTCCTTGGCACTATAAGAACGCCTCAGCCTCACGAGTACCGTATGCGAGGTTTGAGAGTGTTTGGGAGAGAGTTAGGCTAGGGAAGGGACCTCCAGCTCTATTTATAGAGTTTCCAACCATGCCCTTTCTTAACAGGCCTGACTTAACTCGGCCCATACAAGCCAAGTACATATCAAACTAATTAAGAATCTTTATATCTAACCTTATTAGACCAAGCCTGTAAACGGTTAATTACAATCTCAATTAATGTAGCCCACGTACAGGAAAATTCTTACATTCTCCCACTTGGGCTATATTAATTAAAATCGTATTGTATGCGTGCACCTTTATATTGTTTTAGGGATTATACTTAATAGCTAATCCGATCGCATAAAGTCTCAAACACCGAATCATGGTGATAACTGCATGAACATCAAATGCAGAGCCTTCTATGGTTACAAGTGCCTTTGACTTTACTTATATGGATTCGATATGATTGTGTGACAAATGGATAACACCTCATAAAAAGTTATACCTTATGTGTCATCCCTTTTATCAGTCCACATTTCTCTCCTTAAACGTCACAAAAACCTAATGTGCCACTAGAGAATATCTTTATGGTTTCAATGAACCTACATATATCTTATCCTTGTTGTTAATATTACTTTATGTATAATAAGACATATTCTTAAAGCTAATAACTAAATGCCCATAGCATTTACTCAAGGTTTACACAATACCTTAAGATTTTCACTTATATGTGTATTCAACATGACAACAACGCATTCAGAAACACCTTATTGAATGTAAATGAGTTGATACACATCCAAAATGTTACTAAATGTAACAAAACAGATGCACACTTTATTAGAGCAAAGACAAAAGCAGCTCCCACTAAATAACAACATCCCATGATACTCATGTTAACGACATGTCATTTACATATATAGGGGTGAAGGCTTTTAGTTAGTAGATCTGCTACCTTATCATCTGTGAAAATATGTTTTACTGTAATGTCATCATCCCTAATTTTTTCTTTTATGGTCAAGTACTTGATCTCCATATGCTTAGATCCCTTGAGACCTCTGTTGTTGTTAACAGATAACACTGCAGAGTTATTGTCACAATACAACTATATGGGCCTATCCATAAAATCAAATACGATCAACTCCCTAATGAGGTTTCGGAGTCAAATTGCCTGAGTAGCGACCAAAAAGCATGCTATAAACTCCGCTTGCATGGTGGGGGATGTTTTCAATTTCTGTTTCTCACTTTTCCATGATATTGCACCTCCTGCTAACTTAAAAACATAACCCATTATCGATTTCTTTTCATCTTAACAGCCAGTAAAGTCTGAATCCGAATACCCTACCAACTGTAGGTCCTAAACATGTCTGTAGATCAGCATATAGTCTTTTGTCCTCTTTAAGTACCTCAAAACCTTTTCGATAGCAACCTAGTGATCGTGTCCTAGATTTAACTAATATCTGCCTAGAAGTCCAGTTGCAAATGCAATACCTGGTCTAGTGCAAACTTAAGTATACATGATACTTCCAAGTGGACTAGCATAAAGTACATTCTTCATTTGGATTTTATCAACATCTATATGAGGACACTGTGACAGACTCAATTTATCACCCTTTACGATAGTATCAATTCCTGGCTTGCAGTGCCACATACCGAATTTTTCTAAAATACGATCAACATATGTCCTCTGAGACAAATCCAACACTCGGCGAGAATGATTCGTATAGATCTCAATGCCTAAGACAAAAGATGCCTCATCAAGGTCCTTCATGTCAAAATTCTTCGACAACATTCGCTTTGTCTCACGTAGTAATCCAATATCATTACTTGCAAATAAGATATCATCTACATATGTATGAAAAAAATAAATTTTCTTCCACTGACCTTACTATATATACACTTATCCAACTTGTTTTCAATAAAATCAAATGAAGTGACAATACTATGAAACTTTAAGTACCATTATCTAAAAGCTTGCTTGAGGCCATAGATAGACTTTTTCAGTCTACACACAAGCTCACCTGAATCATCAGTTGTAAAACCTTCGAGTTACACAATATAGACTTCCTTATCAAAGTCTCCATTCAGAAAGGCAGTCTTAACATCCATCTGGTGTAACTCCATGTCAAAATGAGCTACTAATGCCATGATCACTCTAAAAAATTCTTTGAAAGAGATTAGAGAAAAAGTTACCTCATAGTCTACTCTTTCTTTTTGAGTGAAACCCTTGACTATCAGTCTGATTTTGAACTTCTCAATTTTTCCTTTGAAGTCCATTTTGGTTTTGTACACCCATTTACAGCCAACATGCTTGTAACCTTTAGGCAATTCAATAAGCTCTCAAACATCATTATGTTTCATAGACTGTATCTCGTCTTTCATTGCATCCACCTACATATCTGATTGAGGACAAGAAGCAGCATCTGAATGAGTCACTAGATCAACCACGCAGCCTATATTGTAGTCATGCTCTCCCAGATAGACCATCTAATTTGATGGTATAGCCGATCGTCTCTGCCTGATAGATCTCGTTAGTGGAGATCATATAACTTGAGGGGCTTAAAATACTTCATTAGGAGCTGTTTTAATAACAGGATTATGGACCACAATAGGCTCAGTCTGTAGTATAGGGGTCTCCATTATCATCTGTACAAGTAGAGAGAAAGACATACTAGTACTTACCATATCGTTATCCTCAATAGTCTAATAGCAACTACCTTCTTCGACCACATCAAATTTCAGAAATTTCGCTATTTGTGATTTCACAATTCTTGTGCCTCGATGGGGACTGTAAAACTCATACCCCTTCGAATGATCTAGGTAAGATACGAAGTAACACCGAGTGATTCTGGATTTCAACTTACTCAATGTTAGATTGTATAATCTTACTTTTGTAGGACACCCCCAAACTTTAAGATGATTCAAGCTAAGTTTACGTCTAGTCCATAACTCAAAAGGAGTCAATGGAACAACCTTGGTAGAAACACGGTTTAGAATGTAGAGAGTTGTTTTCAAAGTTTCACCTCACAGAAAATCAAATAAGTTTGTCTTACTTATCAGACTCTTCATCATGTCCATAAGAGTGCGATTCCGCCTTTCGGCCACACCATTCTATTCAAGACTCCCGGACATAGTAAACTGAGCTACTATTCCAGAATCCTCCAAGTATTTTGCAAATGGCCCTTTAAGCTGTTCAACATCGCCATATTTGTCATAATACTCACCACCCCGATCAGACCTGACAACCTTTATGACTTTTCTCAACTATTTCTAGACTTCAATCCGATAAATCTTTAACTTGTCAAGAGACTCAAACTTTTCCTTAATTAAATACAGATAACCATATTAGGAATAATCGTCAATAAAAGTGATGAAATAAAAATTTTTGCACAATGTTGCCTTATAGGGTCCACTGATATTTGTGTGACTAACCTCTAATAGGTCAGAACTACGAATTACGGTTTTTTTCTTTATCTTGGTCATCTTACCTCTACAACAGTCTACGCAAGTATCTAGGTCACTTTTAAGAGCAGGCAGGATGTCAGACTTTATTAGCCTTTCCACTCTTTCCCTAGAAATGTGATCAAGTCGTTTGTGCCACAATGCATAAGACTATTCCTTAGGTAGAGGTCTTTTAGAAATGACCTTTTCAGTTGTATAAGCGACGTATATATCATTGGGAGTTAAACATAATCTGTACAAACTATTTGATATATTACAGCACCCAACCTTATTTGAATTAAAAAAACATAGAAACAACATTGTTCTTTATTTCAAAAGAATAACCACACACATCCAAACAAGATACGAAAACTAAGTTCCATTTGAAGGAATGTACATAAAAGATGTTTCTTAACATCATATTAAAACTAGAATTCATAATTAAAATGACGTCTCCCACGAGCTTGACGTCGACTTTCTTGTTATTTCCTACGGTGAGTTTTTATTCATCCCGATTTGGCTTCCTTCTGTTTGTGAATCCCTATATAGTAAACACAATATGATTAGTTGCACCGCTATCTAGCCACCAAGAACTAAATGGAGCTTCTGATAGGTTGGATTTACAAACAAGTACTAAAGAATCAATACTCAAATGCTTATACTTGGACAACCAAGTTTTGTATCTATTGCACTCCTTCTTCATGTGACTCTTCTTCCTGCAAAAGTAGCAATGACCACCATCCTTTTTCAAGGATGCTATCTTAGGACCTAGCTGGTTAGAATAATTGGTGGTTTTAGCAGTTCCTTTACGAGTACGATTTTTGACCTTCTTACTCTTCTTACTATTGGAATTAGAGGTATAAAAAGAAAGATTTCCTTTATCTTTCTTTAGTTTCTCTTCCTCTGCCACCACCCTAACTATCAAGTCATTGACTAACCAAGTTTCATCTTGGGAATTATAATTGATCTTTATAATTTCAAACTCAGTAAAAAGGATGAGCCGTCAATTTTGTTTATAGGTCTATCATCCTAAGGATGTAATCCTTAACCCCATTGGAACCATTATACCTCATATTGCTGAGTACTTGCATATATGTCTCACTCTCAGCATTAGACGAGACACGATTCCTTACTTGCAAGGTTTTCATCATTTCTTTAGCAATGCAGTTAGCTGGCAAACTACTTTTCGAGTGATCTTGAATAGATCGCTTTATGAATAACAAGCAAATCCGATTGCTCTTTCCTAAGCAGCATGGTATGCCTTTTCTATATCCGTACTATCAACAGTGATATCTGCTGGCTTATTCTCAATAAAAGCAATATGAGTATCGGCCAGCTCTATACTAAACAGAAAATCCTCTTTTCATTTCTTAAAGTTTGAATCAGTGAGAACTTCATTACTAATGGAGTTACCGTTAGAGAGTAGGTAACTGGGAAAACAAGCAATGTTTATAATCAGCATCATGTGAGTACTATCTTGAAAGTTACATACGTCATCATATAATCATCTTTGGGCAGAATACATGATATGTAGTTGTATACCCTCTACGTGACAACGGCCATGAGAATATATTCTAATCTTCATGAATTCACCACCTTTGGGTGTATGAACTACTAAGATCAGTCACTCCTCAAGCATATACTGTTCATGTATCCCTCCATGAACCAATACATAATAACCTTCTTTGGGAGTATGACAACACATTAGAACATGAGACATCCCCAACAATATGAGACCGATAATTCTCAAACCCAATCGAGTGTGTCACTTCGGCGATCACTACCCAATTGAATCCTGAAACTCTCTCAACCAAGGATATTAGCTTTATGTCTCACATATACCATATACATGTAATTATACACTTGAAGACATGGGCAATATCTCTAAAATTACATGTCATACTAATTACATCGCTCTATTCATTGATGTATGTTGAACATTATACATACTATCAATGAATCATGCTCTACACATTCTTTATGTGGTAATTTACAGGTAAACTTTAATCTGTTTTTCCAAAACCGTAGAGAAATACAGGAAAATACGTAATTATACCCAAAAAATACACGTATATAGGGTTATGTATGTATTTTTATATCCTTAAACGCATCAAACATGTAAAATAAATATACTACAATGTAGAGAATCTCGATATGAGCACGTCGTGAGGATGTCCAAGTGGAATAGATAATGGTTATGGTGATATATCGATTTCCGAAGAGAAATGCTCATGAGACAGTCCTTAATCTACCGTGAGATTGATAGCTTGTTGAGGACAACAAAAAAAAACAAACAAACAAATGACAAATAATTAGAAATTATTGTAGGATCCACTCTTTCAAGAATTTATGGCTTGCAATATGCTATTACTCTCACAATAGCCCAAACAATGTGATGGTAGCAAAGCTCATTCCCGAATACATATTATTTTCGCTCCAGGGACGAAGATGGCACCCTCATCAGGTATTGGCTTGCGACTTGCTAACATCAAGGGAAACAAAAGGTGCAACTAGTTTGCAGAGAATTTAAAAATGACTATGATGAAGTATGATTGTTTTTGCAAGAATTGATTTCAGATAAACTGTCTAACGGGAACAAGAGAGCAACGGTGGCAATGTATCATGCGAATCAAGGTGAGGGATACCATTGAACATTCTGTTCGGTGTAAGTTTTCAAATTATTTGAAAATAATCACTAACAAATTTTGGATTTATCAGCACCCATTTGAGCCTTTTGAGGTGCTTGTCGGCTCTTATTTGAATTAGTTATCAATATTTATTCTTTTTCCTTAAATTATCAACTTCTCTTATCTTTGCTAAAAAAGTTTCTCTTATTTTTTACAAACCTTTTTTTACCTTTATTAGCAACGCTTCAAATTCACCAACTATTATATAAAATTACCCATTTTTATTTGGGTGACTTACCAACTTTTCTTTGAATAGGTTATTGACTAATTTTCGGCTTTCTAGCTCTCGTTTGAGCTGCCTACCAGAGTTTGTTTGTATTTTTTTTTAAAAGAACTTGCCAACTTTTCTATTGAGTTACCGACCTTTAATTGTCTTGCTTACCCATTCGTTGAATTTACCAACTCTTTTTAGAAATTATAAAGCTTAGCTAGAGCGATAATCAAGTTCTTGCCGATCCAAGTTCCTAGCTAGCTCCGCATTACAAACTCTTATTTAACTAAGTTACCAAACATTAATTTGGTCTCTCTAAAATTACCAACTCCTTATATCTCTAACAGAAAAAATATATATATACAATATTTTATACGGATTAAATTTACCGACTATTACGTGACAGGACCAACCTTTATTATAGCAGTTTACTACCTATTCCCATCACGATGTGCTAGGATGGTTAACGAGGCCTCATCTTAGTGCAAACCAACCAACGGCTCGGCCCCTTATGGCCCAAATAAGAGCGAAAGTGGCCGAGATACACCGTCTCTTGTTCCCCGTTCAAAACATCGCGATTCGCACGAGATCAGGACAAGACACAAAGAGCTCATACAAAAGGAGCAAGCGGAGACAAGAACCCTCGTTTCCCTTCCCAACATGCGTAACTCCCGGTCGTTCATATGATTGTGTACGAAGCCAAAACTTTCTCGACCCCACCGTACAAGTCACCCCACCCTCCTCCAGTTATTTCTCGCTAGTGCCTAGGGCTACCCCTTCTCTATTCTCGTGTAACATCTGTTTGTGCATTATCGGGAAACTCTGTCGTACGTCGAGTTCGAGAACGTGCTGTGTTGGTTTTGATAATTATCTAACATGGTCAGTCAGTACCCCGTTAATATCCTTGGGGAAAACTAAGATTGTGAAGATCCCCCGAGATTTTGCTCCGTTCCTTGCGAGACGGCCGTCGAAAGAGCTCTCCATGAGCAAAAGGCAAAATGATACGTGTTTGGTTCTGTACAGTTGTTATCGACCGATAACTATGGTTAACCAGCTAACGCTCCTAGGAAATAATCCACTTCTTAGGAATCGTTAAACGTCGGAGGAAGGTCATCATCGCAATGGGCAAACTGATGCAAGATGGTAACATAACATCTTTCTGTTTTTTTGGTGAAAAGATTTGCTCGGGACTGCAATTACTGTTTCTTGCGAAAACCTGTCACTTCTGTGTAAGCACAGAACGATATTATCAATATAACGCACTTTGCAAAACCATTCTGGCCGAGCCTCGTACCATTTGCCTGCCCCTTTATGTCCTCCCGAGACAAACGGAGGTTCCAGCACCATTTAATAGTCAGGCTTCAAATGGCAAGAGTACCAGCTAGATCGCACCATCTATTGTCAGGTTCCTTGAGCAAATTGAGCTTTTTTAGCCCCCGAAAGTGCAATTTATTTAACCTGAAAACTAATGATCAATGCTGTTGGACCACCTAGCTAACGTCCATGTGCAGTTGCCGCATTTGAGGGGGGAAGACATCAAGACAGCAGCAGCCATGTGATGTTGACTGCGTAAAATAAGGGATTGACACGATTATTTTCTGATGATGCTAATGAATAATTAGGTTGATTCTGGCAAAGGAAAATAAAAATGAATGACTAGGGTGAATAACATCACAAGAATGGTTTGAAAATCATAGCATCGCCGCTGTACGGGTAAATACGCAGATGGGGCTTGCGTTTGGGCTCGTTTAAACCGTCTCGCGTACATTCGTTCACGCAAAATAACTCCACATGTCATGCACATCTGTATAGTCGCTCGATTTAGATGAGTTTTCTTAGGGTTCCGGCCTCGATAGTTCCGTGCGGGCATGATGAATATCAGGATGTTTTGAGGACTGGTTCTGGCTGATGAGCTATCGGAGCGGCGAAGACGACCGGTAAGCAAAACTTGGCCGGAGAAGAAGTTAATGATGAAGTTGGGACGAGGAGAGGATGTACGAGGAGCCCACAAACCGTCGCTAGCCGTCGCACAATTCCATCTCATTTCGGGACCATACAAACTTTTGTTCGCAAATGGTCCCCCAAATACCCAAATTGAATCGCGCATGTGCTTCTCTCTCTCCCTCGCTCTCGCATTCTCTTTTCCGACAATAATGTCGAGGGCACCACGCATAGACCATACCCCATGGCCACAAACAGCGAAGGCTCATGTTGGTGCTAACTCATGAAATCGAGGGTCCATTTCCCAACGCAAATCCGTATTTAGGGTCTGTCCCCTTCATATCTGCGCTGAAGACAAAAACACTCGCTTCGGACCCCGCCATGCACTGCCTTCGAATAATGGGGCTTTGAGTTTAGGATAATTGCATAATCAGAGGCTGAAAAAACACCCGCTCCTACCAAAGAAGAAAGGATCAAACACACCCCCTCGTTTGAATTCCGTGCTGAAAAAAACCAAAGAAAGGTTTATCATTTCCTGTACACACCCTCTTTCTCAATCGATGCGTGGCCAAATGAATCGAAAGCCATTGTGGGTTCTCAATAAGTATGGCGTTTATGAAAGCTGTGGGGGGCGGTGGAGCTGTCAGATTCATTCAATCTTTCTCCCCCACCCCCCACCCCCCACCAGTCAGTCAGTCACCACCACTTTGAACTCCGATCCGCAAAGGTTTTTTCGCTCTTCGGATGTTACGTGGGGTGGAGCCCGCTAACGTGCTCATGTTCATGGCTCCTTCAATGCATCATCATGCCCGCCCACCACCACCACCACCACCACCACCACGCCGTATGATCTTTGATATCCAAGATCGATCGGCCATTAAGCTTCTTTTCATCGAGATCCATGAAAAATTGGTTACGGTTTCGATAATCACCCATCATCGACGCTAACCCCCGGCCGAGGGCTTACGGGGTTCCACCACGTGGGGGTTAATGCAGTGTTCTGGTGTGGTGGATGGTACTAGCTTTGCTTGGGGAAAGCTGCGGGACAGAGAGCCGCCGTACGTGGCGCCAAAAAGCGAGCACGCCGTTCGGCGGAAGCGCCGTCGTGCTGTCGCCGTCATCCCAAGGAACACTCCCAATCAAACCACCCCTGTCCCCGCGCGGGGTCAATAAATTTCCCTGTGACGCGACGCGACAGCTCGGCCCGTCGTACTCCCTTCGCGACGCCGTTGACATAACGGAAGACCATCTGTGTGATTTTCATCCATCCCATTGGAAATAGAAGAGTTCATCATTCTACGACTTTTCTTCTTCTATAATCGTTGGAGAAGTTCTGCAGAGTTTTGTTTGCGTAAAGTTCGAAAATCGGCATTGAATAAAGGGAAAATTTCAAAAATGTGTTTGAAACGAAGTTATTTTCTCAAATAAAGATCTGAAATGAACATTATTTTAAATAAAGACTTGAGATTGTCAAAATCATTTCAATATATATTGAATATTTTCATATAGTTCAGGGACTAAATTGAACATGTACAAAAAATTCATGGATCACGTTGAACAAATTAAAAGTTCAGGGACCACATTGAATATTGGGCTAAAGCTCAAGGATTGCATTGAACGAATTAAAAATTGAAAATGAAGATTGAAAATCTTCTTTTTATAAGGAGAGTCGAGCGTGCATTCGAATACAACAATTAGATTTCTTTTTTGATATGGACGTAGTGTCCGGAGCTCTGCGAGCCCCTCCCAATTATTGAATGCACAAGGGTCTCTGCTTTCGGGAGTTGCCCCCAAAGCAAGCACGATGATTCGAACCCATATTTCAGCCTAGAGTATGAACAAGCTTTTACCACTTCAATAACCCATTACATTTTATCGCAACCGCGTGTTATCGACAGTAAAAAAAGAGAAACAAGAAATTACTTGAAAAGACCATTTGGTGCGGCGGTAGCAGCGCATGCGAACTTCTGATCTTAGGGAAGCGAGACCACGGAAATGCTTTGTGAACAACCCACACGAGACGAAGGAGAGCGTCGAGAAATTCCGTTTAGGGGATTTCATCAAAACGCTGCAACGAGCGACTCGTAATGCTCCTCTGATCTCCGCCGAATGGGTGTCGCCCGTCGGCCCGTCGGAAGAGGATCTACCTCCGTGAAGTACGCACCGGGCGTTCCTCGACATGAATCGCCGGTTGGCATTTCCATTCCACATGAATCCCGCACGCTTGATTTTCTCGGCCCCCGATTTGCCTGCTCCTCATCCTCGTCCTCCGTAGCAGGTTTGGTCTGGAGCTCAGCGTGTAGCTGATTAGACGCTGTACAGCCTGGGACAGGAGGTAAAAAACGACACGTCGGATCCAGCGGGATCGTGCGCCGGGGGGGGGGGGGGTCCCAGACCGATGGGACGACGTCGTACCGTTGTAAATAGTAGCCTGGAGTCGCTGTGGCCTGTGGGGTGCGTGGGGGTCGTCTCTTGTTCAATGCTTTTCTCCGTGCATGAAGCGCCGTCGTTCTTCTTTTTCTAAACAATTTTCTTTTCCGAGTTTCCAGATCCGACCATCTCGCAAAAAAATATCTACGATTTTTTTTAAAATATATATATTCTTTTAAAACCGATCGCTTGTGATGTTATGTAATGATAAAATAAACGAATGATATTTTGGTCATTAATCATAGATCGTTGCAGATGATGAAAAAAATCGTCCATAGGCTAATTTCTCTTGGCGATATTGATATAGTTAAGAAAATGTTTTTCAATCATTCATTTTTCGATGCAAAGATGCCGAAAGGTTGGATTTGGGACAAGGGTTGGGTCTTGACGTAGAATCAAATTCACGAGGGGGGGCACTTTCGAGGATCATTAGCGGTTGTTCGATTATAAAAGGACGAACCGTGGCCGTTCATCCGAGGCCTTTGAAATGCTTATGAGGCGCGACATCTTCGCGCGTGAGATATGATGGGATGCGGTGCGGCATGATAATCTTGAGACAACAAAATCGGTGTTCGCGAGTCAGGCATGTGGTTACCTCGTCGTGGGTTCAGCGATGAAGCCCATGGACGGAGGAAGGAGGAGCTTGCTCTGAGGGTGTTTCCCTCGACACACCATTGCCGATGATCGCAGTGCCTACCGATTAACCCCGTACCGATTTCATCTACATGTTTACTGAAAAATTGCTTTTAAGAGCCGATATGATGAAAAATTATCCAAAAAATCCTAAATCTATTGCATTTTTTTCCATTCGATCCTAAACCTTAATTCGATTCATTTGGTCAATTTTGGCCGCTTGATGCTGATGTGACAATTTTAAAAAAAATTAATATTTTTTTGCCATTTTTCTCTCTAGCCAACCAAAGGTGAGCACCGGTCAGATTGACCTTGCCGACCTTTTGACAAGCTCACCCCAGCCAACCATTGGTGAGGGCAAGTCTCACCTGGCCATGGGTTCTCTTTCTCGCTCGCCCATTGACAGAGAGGTTGGCCTCGCCTTGGCTCGACCTCGCCCAGCCAAGGCTTGCCCTAACTAGCGGTCGACGGGAGTGAGCTTTGTTAGAGGCCTTGTCTTTAGTCGGTCACGGAAGAATGACAAAAAAAAAAAGAAGAAGAATGAGAAAGAAAAAAAAAGGAAAAAGATAAAAAACCGCAAAAATTTTCAAAATATTATTAAAATTTGTTAACGTTAGCTCTGGTGACACCACACAAGATAGCTGATGCTCATATCAGTAATTTCCTGTCGAAATTGACAAAATAGACTCTATTGGCAAGAAGCAAAAATGTCGATGACTCAATTGGCAAGAAGCAAAAATGTCGATGACTCAATTGGCAAAATTAAAATGCTTAAAACTGAATTGGCAAAAGCGCAATACGTTTAAGACTTTTTGGATAATTTCCCCGCTCCTTTGTTTCCATTATTAGCCCCTTTTGGAGGTGGACGAATTGAACAAAATTCAAAGAGACGAACAATCTGTAAATTCGAGGATTACCGTGGCCAGCTGAGGTGCTAATGAAAACTAAGAGAGAATTAAATGTGCTGATGATGATGCTAAGTTAATTTAACTCGTTCGAAGACTCCGAGACCAAAGACATTGGGCATTGAATTCGGATGGGGTGCGATGCTGCTGCATCGGATTTCGACGTTATTCGTTAAAATCGCTTGGAATTATAATAAAAATCAACATCATATGTACATAGAAGATAATTGTCGGGCATCGTAACCGGGATCTTTGGACTTTCACTGTAATCGCAAATTCACTAAAATCAACATCGGCCCTTCGAGTACTCCGCTGGCTTGGAGTCATTTGTCAGCAGGCATGCGGCGCTGCTGGTAAAAGAACCGAGGGGCAATGGTGGGGTCGAAGTGTACCAGATCCAGGACTCAATCCCGCGAGCATTGCGCACATATGTACATAAAAGAGTCGAGCAAGACAAAAAAAAAAGTTCAAAGTAAATTATAGACGGGGACTTAGTTGAATTTCGGCACTCAAAAGTTTGCTTCGTATGAGGTATTTGGTTCGTGAAATTTTTCGAAAATATCAAATTATTATTTATTTTCAACCGTGCTCTTCCTTGAAGTTTAATTCAAAGCTTCCTCTCGAATTAAGAGCATGGGAATAAAAGTGACTTCGGACATAATTCTCACAGTATACCAATCTTGGTGCTATTTCACTTCGTGAATCATAGGCCAAATTATAAAATTTCGAAATAATTACATTCTATAAGATATTCGACGCGAAGTTCTGAATGTTTATATCGGTCACGACCGACCGTACATACAGATCTTGATTTGTACCGACTTATGATAATGATTTCGAGAACTAATGGCATCCCTACGGAAAGGAATTTAACTGTCTCTTTGAATTTGAAAACCACACAATCAAGCATGGTTTCAAAATCATCGTTGTTACAAATTAAACATATTTCAAGGAAAACAGAAACCAAAACCATTTAACAATATCAAGGGGCACTTAAGATAGCCATAAGTAAGTCGAAACTTATTTTATGGGTCTCTAGGTAGCCAAGCCCATGAGTCTAATGTCCCGAATTATTAGATAAATAACGAAAAAAACAAATTAAAGAGAAATCTCTTGCAGCTGAGAAGATCTTCACGAGTCCGTAAGAAATAATTCGCATTTCCACTACTGGGTAGTCGACGAAACGTAGATAAAATCATATTATATAACCATTGCCATCCGCCCGACAGATGCACGTGCAGAAACGGCCGTATAACGATAGCGCGACCGATGGCAATCCATCTTTTAAACGAGCTTTGAATCGCGCTCGCCGTCGCGTTATAAAATTACAAGCCGCTGCCAATCTAAAATGTCTGGACAATCATCTCGATGCATGAACATCAAAGTCTGCAAAACAAAATTCCAATCTCCATGCCTTGTCTTGTTCCGTAAAAAAGGGCTTACTAAAATAATCCCAGGCAAAAGCCAAACCCTGACTTTTTCCCCTAAAGTTAGCGCCATGACCCGATTCAAATATCCGAAAAACATATGCTTCTCCCACACTCTAACTCTCCCTCGTTTTCAGCGACTATATAAAACTAAATAAATTCCGACCCGCACCATAATCGTCTCGTCTCGTCTCGTCCCGCACCTCTACACCTGACCCGAGGGAGCGTTTCCGGGGCCCGGGAAATCGGCGACGACGAGCCGTCCCGGAAGCAATCCCGACCCGGCAAGAGACCCGCGAGGAAAAAAAACAGCTGATTTTGACGCCCTCCATGGTCCCGCGCTCTTCTCCCGCAGTCCATACTCCGTTTCCGTGGAAATTGAGGTACGTGATAGTCTTCTTTTTGCGCATAAACATTCAAATGTCCGGACACCATACTAGATTACTTTTTCCCTACAAAGAAACACGCACAAAAAGACCCGTGACACGGCTGGGGAGTTCATGTTCACGGCAGGTCGCACGAGTGCGACGTCAGAAATTGCTGATTCCGAGCTATTTCGCACGCGGGCTACGTTGTTAAAATGTCGGCTCGCGTCTCGGTTGATCGATCGACATGGTTAGTGACGTATTTCAGGAGCTTGAATATAGAACAAGTCAGTTCGGTTTCCTTATAATGTGAAGTTTGCAGTTTTGTGTACTTATTCACGGGACGAAATAAGGAAAGAAAGAAGGAAGAGTACAGGGAAGAGAGAGAGGGAGAGAGAGAGATAGAAGCGCGTATCACTTCAGGTATAGTTTAAAATTCGCAGGTTTTGATTGAGTTGATGTGGGGTGGGGGGGTGGATTGCGTGTGGCGCCATTAACGCTGAAATCCGTGCAATCTTCTCCGCCGTCTGCTTCACGGAGGACAGCGGAGCTGAATCGTGATTGATCGATCACCCTCTCTCTCTCTCTCTCTCTCTCTCTCTCTCTCTCTGCGTAGAGGTTGCGTTGCGCAGAAGCGGACAGATTGCGTTGGCTACAGGGCGCCCCTGTTTTGGAGCCACACTGCCATTACGATTGCGAGGTGTGGGAGAGGAGGTGGTGGTGGTGGTCTGGTCGTTGACGACGACGGAGGCGAAGAGAGAGAGAGAGAGACAGAGAGAGAGAGAGAGAGAGAGGAAGGGTTTTTCGCTTCAACTTTTCGGGCTCTTCTCTCGCTGTCATCAGTCTCATCTCCTTCGTTTCCTTTCCTTTTCCTTTTCCTTTTCCTTTTCTTTTGCCCTTTTCTCATGTCGAAGTCCCTTTCCTCGTAACGTCGCGGTGACCCATTTGGCGTTTCGCTACTGGGTGCGATCCCGATCGAACGCGAGTAGTGTTCCCCGGGAGTTGATAACAGCCGGAGAAAGCAAGAACCAGAAAAGTAAAAGGAACGGCGAAAGCGAACGTTTTTATTTCTTTAGCCGTGTTTTGAGCTTGGTTTTGCTTGGAGCGGCGGACTGAAGGGGGAGTTCCACGTGATATCAGTAAAGGCGCTTCGGATTTGAATAGTCTCATCTCTGGTAGATGGGATGCATTCTTCTTTTTTGCGCGCTTTGATGTTTTGTCTCCGTTCGACGAGGAAAATTTGAGGCCCGGAAGCGGAAATAGGGAAAGAAAAATTCCAACTTTGGTAAGTCTCTCGAGTTCCTTTAAGTGGCGGAGCAGATTAGATTCTGTGTTTTTGGCACTTCGAGATATGGGGAATCCCAAACGAAAAGCAGAGCATTCGAAAATGTCATAAAAGTGTCGCGAGCTTCATCTGCGTTCGGGCTTTCTCTTTTCGAATTGGTTTTGATTCTTTCGCTCTGCAGGTGGGTAGGGGGTGCCCTTCAATCTCTCTAGTCCAAGTCCGTGATTCGATCGTCCCCTTTGGCGTCCCGTGGAGATTTTGATATGACGGGGGCTTTCCTCTGAGCGCGGACTTCAGCAGGGGAGGGGCTTGTGCTTGGACTCTATCGTTTCTGGATCCGATCTCATCCCATGCCTTGCTGTTTCGCTTTCGCCTGTTTCTTTCGCTCTGTATTGGGTCGCGTCGTCTGCTGATGGAGTGATTTGAAGGCTGAAAGCAGAGCGACGCAGGTGTCCTTTCGTCTTCCGTGAAGCTTTTAACTCCGCAGCGTGTCATTTTGCTTTTGGTCTCAAGCTCACGCCTGCGTTACTGGGTACCAGCGAAAGGAAAAGTTTACACCGGATGAGTGCTTCTTGAGCTCGAGGATTTCGTCCCTTCCTCTGGCAAGACCAGGACCGAAAAGGGTATCCGTAATTCTGTGTTTCCCAGCTCATCGGTTTCCACTTTGAGAATATTCGTGCTTGATTTTCACCATCTGGAGTTAAAGTGTTCTTCTTCCACTTTAGTTTTTTTTTTATTGCCCCTCAATCTGGCTTTTCCGTGATTCTGAGGATTTCTTGTCAACCGGTCAAAAGGGTCTTGTCATTGCAAGAATCTGCCGTGTTTTGAGTGGAATGGTTTGTTGGTTGGCGGTACATGTCTCTGAATCTCGCCGTGGTGGGGGCAGAGCAATAATGATAAGGGCTTGATTGGTTACTCCAAGCTTTGATTTGCCGAGCAAGAAGGTTGGATCAGACGCGCCCAATGTGGAAGTTTCCCCCTTGTCCTATAATGCGTGTTTCTCGAGCTTATTAAGGTGCAATTTGGTTTGGAAAGTGAGCGACTCTGTGGCAGAAGAGAACTGAGATTTCATCTGGCAATGAGTAGAGAACAGAAGAGAGGGAAGCTGGAAAAGGGCAACATGGATGTTGCTGAAAAGGTGGTGGTTGCTGTTAAGGCCTCGAAGGAGATTCCGAAGACGGCTCTCGTCTGGGCTTTGACTCATGTTGTTCAACCTGGGGATTGCATTACCCTGCTGGTTGTGGTTTCTTCCCAAAGTTCTGGTAAGTTTCCGTTATGTGGTGATGCAAACATCCTGCCTTTCCATTCATCGGTTGTATTATGTGAACTTCTCTTCAGGCTCATCGTGGTTCATGAAATTGGATGGTGCATATTTCTGCCTGAGTTTGTTGACCTACTTCCGCTACAGAAATATTACTTTAAAGGACATTGTTTTGACCTTTTTCTTGCTCCGCTTTTATATCTCCTAAAAACTTTCTACCTGCTAAGGACGATTTGAGAGTGTACCTTGTGCTAATGAATGTTGACAGATGCAGCTTGTCTGAATTTCTTTATTGTAACGTATCAGTTGGTTTTAATTCCTGGAACAATGTGTCTCCTGATTTTTCAGCGATAAGAGATCGAGATTTTCTCCCCAAATAGTTTTTGCCGGCTGATTTCTGTCTTACTGAATTCAACCACTGCGTTCAATGTTTCCACTCAAATCCTGTCACAACCATACTTCCTAACAGCAATTCCATTACAATTTTTCCAGGAAGAAAGTTATGGGGTTTCCCAAGGTTTGCAGGGGACTGTGCTAGTGGGCATCGGAAGTCCCATTTAGGGTCGAGTACAGAGCAGAAGATTGATATAACGGATTCCTGCTCCCAAATGATCCTTCAGCTCCATGATGTGTATGATCCGAATAAGGTCAGTGCGATTGATGAAACTTGTTTATGGTGCTTTTCTGTTTTCCTTTCATCACCTAACGCCACCCACCTCTTTTGCACAGATAAACGTCAAGGTAAAAATTCTCTCTGGATCGCCGTGTGGAGCAGTAGCTGCAGAGGCAAGGAAAGCTCATGCAAGTTGGGTTGTATTGGACAAGTAATCATCTATTTTCCCTGTTAAAAGAAATAAAGAAAAGTTGGGAGGTTTTGAATACTGGATAACCGATGCAGGTGGTCCCATAAGTCTGACTTACCTTTGTTTGGTCTACTCTTGTTTACTCTTAACAGACAGCTAAAACCTGAGGAAAAACGATGCATGGAAGAGCTACAATGCAACATTGTTGTAATGAAAAGGTCTCGGGCGAAAGTTCTTCGCTTGAATTTGACGGGATCGCCCAAGAAGGAGACTGAAGCTCATCCGCCACCATCTGAGCTGGATGAAGCATCTGATAAGCATCGCAAAATTCAGCATGAAGCCCCGAATTCTGTCCGTGGTCCAGTTGTCACTCCAACTAGTAGTCCTGAGTTAGGGACACCATTCACTTCTACTGAAGCTGGAACTTCGTCAATGTCGAGCTCTGACCCCGGAGCTTCACCCTTTTTCATTTCAGAGGTGAATGCAGGCATCAAAAAGAATGTGCCTAGTGTAGTGAAGGAAATTAGGGATGTCGATGAATGTAGTAGCTCAGACTCAGACAGTGAAAATTTATCTCTAGGTTCAACAAGCTTGAGGTTTCAACCATGGATGGCGAAGTTGCTTGGTTCTAATTGTAACGATTCCGTTCATTTTGGACAAAGCTTTCAGAGAGCTAATGACACAGTGCAAGCATTAATTGCCAAGGATATGCCAAGTAATTTCGCTAGAAGCAATGAAGATGCTAGAAGCAATGAAGATGATCTGATTCAATTGCCGGACTACAGGGATGATATGGACATAGGTGGAAATTTGAGAGAAGCAATCTCACTGTCCAGGAATATGCCCAGTGGCCCCCCACCCTTGTGCTCAATATGTCAAAATAAATCTCCTGTTTTTGGAAAACCACCAAGATGGTTCAGCTATGCTGAGCTAGAGCTTGCAACTGGCGGTTTTTCACAGGCTAATTTCTTGGCTGAAGGTGGTTTTGGATCTGTTCATAGAGGGGTACTTCCAGATGGTCAGATAGTTGCTGTCAAGCAACACAAATTGGCTAGTTCTCAGGGTGATCACGAATTCTGCTCAGAGGTTGAAGTCCTGAGCTGTGCTCAGCACCGAAACGTTGTCATGCTGATTGGGTTCTGTATAGAGGACAAAAGAAGATTACTGGTGTACGAGTATATTTGCAATGGTTCCCTGGATTCACATCTCTACGGTAATTCTCTTTACAATAGCAGTGGATGGCCAAAAGGAATGTCGTAATGGAAGCTGTTCTTTCTTAGCTTTCCAAGTATTACATTGGCATTAACCCTTGTCCACCTGTTTGTTGACTGGAATAATGAACTGTCAAGGTTAATATTCTCGATGTGTCTATGTAACTAGTCGACGATTTTGCTGTTTCAGGACGTCATCAAGAGCCTTTAGAATGGTCGGCACGACAAAAGATTGCTGTCGGGGCTGCTCGAGGTCTGCGATATCTTCATGAAGAGTGCAGAGTGGGTTGTATTGTCCATCGTGATATGCGTCCAAATAACATCCTCATAACTCATGACTTCGAACCCTTGGTACAGTCGTGATCTTTTACTTTGGATTATTGATGCTTTCATCACCCTTCTCATTGAAGTTATGGGCCTTTCCCTTTGTGATCTTTCGGAGGATGTTCTAGCTCTTAATTTTTAGATATAGTACTTATACTTTGAGGATGTGGTGTGTTAATCCTTAACCAATTGCTTCTTTCACAAGGTAGGGGACTTTGGCCTCGCTCGGTGGCAGCCTGATGGACGCACTGGTGTTGAAACAAGAGTAATTGGTACTTTTGGGTGCGTATTTGATATTAACAGTTGCTTTATTTTCTAGACATCTGTGAGATTGGAATATTTATTCACTTACTTTTATCTGTAGATATCTAGCTCCTGAATATGCTCAAAGTGGACAAATCACAGAGAAGGCTGATGTATATTCATTTGGGGTGGTGTTGGTGGAGCTTGTTACTGGGAGAAAAGCCGTGGACGTTGATCGGCCCAAGGGTCAGCAGTTTTTAACTGAGTGGGTATGACTCTGAAAAATAATGATGTTAGATTTCTGGTGTCTTTGAAACAAATCTGATGCAATCTTATCAAGATACGGGATATTGTGTTCTCTTCATCGGTAAATTTCCATGTTCTGCTCGTAACTTATATTGTTAGTATTCGCCAGGCTCGTCCACTGTTGGAAGAATATGCAATTGATCAGCTGATAGATCCACGATTGGGAGATCACTATTCCGAGCACGAGGTTTGCTGCATGCTTCATGCTGCATCCCTATGTATACGGCGTGATTCACATTCTAGGCCTCGCATGTCACAGGTGAGTAAATCCATCAGAAAAGGTGGACAGAAAACAAGCCTACAGCATTCAGACCTTGAGTGGAATTAATATGGATGTCTGAAGATAATTAAAATTAAGTAATTGTGAATTTGTTACGGAAGTTACCTTAATTCTATGGAATCTTCAAATTTTGAGAGGGATTTCGGCATTATAAGTATGGAGTTGTAATGGTTGAATTAGTATGGATAGTTGTCATTCAAACTAACTGTTTTGCGTCTTTTTATGGGAGAAGGTGCTGCGCATTCTCGAAGGTGACATGCTTGTCGACACCAATTACATGTCGACTCCGGGGTCTGATGCGGGAAGCCGGAGCGGACGAATTTGGACGGAGCAGCAGCCTCAGCATTATCACAGCGGTTCCTTACTGAACGAGGCAGCCGAAGCGTTTAGCGGGAAGCTCTGCCGCAAAACACAAAGGCTTTCCATCAAGGAGCAGGAGATGGCCAGGAGGATATCACGTGAAGATGAGATGTGAGGAGGGGCTCATCCAGTTTTTGTATGGTAGAGTTATATGCCATTTTGCATAATTTTTTCCCGTCAACTCTTACAATTTCTCTGTCGAAGCCGTCTAAAATTTTGGTTGTGTATAGTGCTAAGGAGAGTAGGGAATTAGCATGCTAGTGTAATTCTTTGAATAGTGAATGCTTGCTTGATGTGAATGTTTGAAGTATATCATATTTTCTAGTTATAAGGTTAAATCAAGAATGCATCTCCCTCCTGCCCTTCTCCGTTTTGGCCACTGAGGGCTGATCAGTGTTCTGTTGCTACGTATATGAATTTTGTCTTACCTCAAGAATCACATGAAAGAAAACTGCAAATCTGACATCACTGAGTGCTTCTTGGATTCGGCTTAGAAGTCCAAGAAAAATTCAAACATTTTAAAAATGGATTAATACCATCAAAAATTCCAAATTGATACGCGTATTATAATTTTATCCCGAACTTGTTTTTTGACCATAAAAAACTTCAAACTTGTACACTCATGATAATTTCATCCCAAACATATCATAAAAATTCCTAAACTGGTACACATGTGATAATTTTACCATAAATTAAAATTTTAATATTATTTTTTTATTTTTTCGAATTTTTATTAATCTTTTTTGTTTCTTCTTTTCTTCATCTTCAACCTCTGGCTGGTTGCTGGCGGGAACAGGCAAGGTCGGCCCCGCCAGCTGCTGGCGAAGGCGACCCTCGCCTAGCCCAAGCGAGGATAGCCCTCGCTCAACTCAGGCGAGGACTGCTCTCGCCGAATCTAGCGAGGGCGACCCTCACCTGTGCGGGCGAGGGTCGCCTGAGTCTGGCGAGGGTCGCCCTCGCCTGGACTGGCGAGGACAGCTCTCGCCCGACGCCGACGAGGGCCGCCCTCCCCGACTCAGGCGAGGGTTGACCTTGCCGGCGAGGTCAAGCCTCGCTAGTTGCCGACGGGGCCTACCTTGCCAGCTTCCACCTCTGGCCGGTCGCTGGTCCGGCGATCAGTGAGAGGTTGAAGATGAATAAAAAAATAAAAAAATCAAAAAATAATATTAAAAAATTATTATTTCAAGGTAAAATTGTTACGGATGTACCGGTTTGGGATTTTTCGTGGTCAAAAAAATAGTTTAGGGTAAATTTATCACGGATTTATCAGTTTGAGGTAAAATTATCACAAGTATATTAGTTTGAAGTTTTTAGTGGTAAAAAAAAAATTTAGGATTTTTGATAATAAAAAAAATTCGGGATAAAATTATCACGCGTATATTAATTTGGAGTTCTTGATGGTATTGACCCTATAAAAATTGGGGACACACTGAGATTCAACTTCAGGACAGAGAGGTGCTCCCCTACAATGACAAAAAAACCTGTGAGTTTCAAAACCAGAACCGGGACGTGCAGGTGGCATTTATTGCGAGTCCTTTGTCCCGACAACGACAAAAGCAAAGGCCCAGTTTCACGACGCAAGCAGGACATACGGGCGTTATTGCATGAACCATCTTATGCCGCCGCTTCGCCCCAACGATCTTTTTTTCTATTCGGTTTTTTTAGTCTGGCAGGAGGAGCCAACAAGTTGTTTGCACATGTGATCCTCTCTGACCATATTAAATGTAGGCACTGTCCCAGGAAATTGAAAATGCTGCCAGTGAGCCCTATTTATTTGATTTCGTCTTTGCCATCGCTCTGTTCGACTTGGGGGGCGGTGGGTGCTGGGTGGCAGGCCCTCCTTGTTGAATGTTCCGCCATGTGATTTTGCCTGACAGAAGATTGGATTTCATTCAATTTCTCTCCTTTTTTTTTTGTCTCCCTCTTTTTGTTTCGTTTCGTTTTGGTTTTCTGTTTTTTATGCCAACTCCAAGCAAATTGCAAAACAAATGTAGCACCTAATGGCTTAGATTCATTGTTAGACTCTGACTAGATGGGAGAGGTGGGATTCGATATTGTGATCCATGAACATGGTGTTAGGTTGCCATTTGATGGATGCACATAGGAGGAAGCTTGCACTGATTCTTCTTCAATAGGGCGATCATATTATCCAAGAGCAAGAACACTAAAAAGTCCGGATCCTGACCATCATGAAATCGCCGTTCCGCAGTATCATCGCCATTCCTCTTCTCGTGCAGTCTCGTGTGACAAAATGATTCAGACTTACATGCAATAAAGATCAGCCTTACAAGTTCTACCGTTTTCAAGTCTTTCCAACATTTTCATGAGATAGAAAGATGTATGTGAGCACAATCAGAATGCCAGCTCCAATAAGCATCACCTTCGCCCCTTTTTAGTGATAAGATGGAGAAAAGCATATTTTACCAAACAAAAACGATGGGAAGAAATAACAAAATGGTTATGGGACTCAAGTGTTGACCGAAGGAGGAATAAACAGAAAATGATTCTGCCATACTGGAAACGCCGAAAGATATTACAGCCATATATAAAATTAAAAAAAAACAGAAAATCAGAGCAATTTTTCCGATTGCACTTCATACATCATTGGCTGAAAATTTGAAGAATCGAAAAGCTTTGTCCTCCTCTTCCCTGATTTTCTAATGCTTCCTCATTTTGGACCTCGCATATCTAGAAAAAGAAATTCATAAGCCAGGGTTCAGTCACAATGCAACTGGGAAATGCACAATGAGTGAACCGGACAATCGAGCAAGAATGTGAAGCTGAATTACTCTATGTTCATGCCACCACGGTCTGATGATGCTAACTGGCTACCCTGAAGCCCCTTTATGGCCTTGCTAGCTTGCTCGATTTCCTGCCAGCAATATGAAGAGCAGCGTGAGATCTGAAATTAATCCTCCGTACTGGGGTACTGAATATTTAGTTGTTCTGCATGACCGAGGGAAATGAAGGGAGAGAGCAATAGAATTGCCTCATAAGCTCGTGATTTCTAGCTATATGTCTATGCCATGGAAAGCATGCTTCTGATCGCGTGGTTATCACTCAAAAAAGATTCTATACATGGTACCTCAAAATCAGCAAATGCAACTGGCATTCCGCTTCGGCCACGTAGTTTAACCATCTTGAATCCAGCATATCTGACACCAAAGAAATGGGTCTATATGACAAAAACAACGACATAGATGCTGCAACTATCCAGAGAACTGCAGACATCATATAATCCAAAAGCTAAAATCAATCGAGAGGGGATGCAATAACTTACTGAGAGAGCGCCTGTGTTAGTTCTTCCTCCGTGCAGTTTGGACCAAGGTTCGCAATAAACAGAGTCGAACACTGGTTGACATTCCCATCCAGAGGCTTCTCTGACTGCCATGATACACAAACCGGGAAGCTCGGTCAAATTCACAAATATCAAGGAAAAAGCATGGCTAGCAAAAGAATGAGATCTAGATGAGCCAGATCATCTAATTGAGCTTATCTAAAAGAACCAGAATTGAAGACCACACAGCTGAGATTAAATGCTCGATGGTGAACTGGAAATTTGCAGCTCAAATCGTGACGAATTGCTATGAATACGATAGTTCTAATATTTGATCACTGAACAATTATACTCTAGCATTTGATTGCGGAACAATTGAAACCGCCACATTAAAAGAGATAAACTTCCACACCTTGACTTGACTTGATTTAAGCAAACAACTTTCTTGAAGCCGAAAAGAAAAGGATCAGGGAAATTTAGTTTCGTGAACAAAGTCATCGGCGTAAAAAGAGTCCCATATTTCATATTTACATCCAGAGAACAATGGAGCATTCAACAGTGGAAAAAGAGAGTCGCCACTTTGGACAGAGAACGCGCATGATTAGACAGATGCTTTCACTTACATTCTCAGCTTCTGCAGTGCCATCAGCACCTGTTGTCTCACCACTGTAAGTCACCAGAAACAAAGCCGAACTTAACAATGGAGACACACAACGCAACAAAATGAACATGTCTGGCACTGGCCAGATCCTTGACTAAATATCAAAAGATCAACATGTTAAAGGCAAACACAGCAATGCTTGAGCACTTCCAACCTTTTTGCAGTCTCTGAATCATCTTCGTTGCCGGATTCATGATTATCATCCTCAGATGGATCCTCTGATTCAGAGTCTCCTGAATGAACAAGCATATACAGGATAATCTTGTGAGCAATAGAATCAAGCTCCAGCAGTAGAACCTCCACCTCTCATCAGGACACGAAGTTACATGTTAAGGACAACCTAATGCAAAAGAGACATAGTAATGAGAAACTAAAGGGGCATTTACCATCATCATTACTCGAAGGTTCTCGTGCATTTGATGCCTCGTTACTTCTGTTATCTATAACAACATAAGGTCCACTACCTGTGCCGACGAAAAGAAATAACAAAACGATAGATGACCCACTGATGAAGAAAGGAATATCACAATGAAATGTAGCAAAAACAGCAAACCATACTCAAGAAACATTATTTGACACACAAAAGCTCACCTGGTTTACGTTTGCGCCTTGAATTTGATCTGGCTAGCTCTATATGCAAAGTGGATCCAGTTTGCGGATCGAATTTGACGCCCTATATGCATCATCCAGACGAATTGCAGTATGAACACAAGGAATAAAACAATCCGATTGCTAAACAGACAACAGTTTTCAGCAAGGCAATCCGATACAAGTTAATCATTACTCCTACGTACTAACAAAAGACAAGTGGTAATCGGGAATTGCATTATCTTAACGAGAAGTCGGCAAAAAATACCATCCATTGGAAGTTGGCAAGTGCAAAAATACCAAACAAATGAAAATGGCACTCACATTTAAGGCATGCAATGCTGCTATTGCTGATTGGTGGTTGAAAAATGTAGCAAAAGCAACCACCTGCATGGAAAGAACAAAAATTAGCTACAGTATAGAAATGGCAAATTACTTCAATAGAGTACATTCTTCTCCTTAACCCGGTTTTACGAAACAAAACAGTACAAAATCAACTCGAGCAAATAAAAAAGACCAAACCCGTAACCCTCAAATCAAATTAGAGGACGATGATTGTGAACTAGAAGCCGAATTTACACAAACACGTAGAGTGCATTTTATCTATCCATCCTCATACGAGAGGACAATCACACAGAATCATCTCAAGAGACAAAGAATACCCATTAACAAAACATCCATTTGAAGACATCTTCGCCATCCCTTGTTCCCGAAAGGTCACCAGAAAATGAAGGAATGCGATTTTTCCTCGAGAATTGAATGGACAGTCAAATCGACCTGATTACCGCGGCCGGTGTACTTGAGCTGGCAGGAGTCGAACCCAGGGCGACGGCGGAAGAGGTTGTGAATCTCGCGGGCCTTCACGTCGTCGGGGAGTCCGGAGACGAAGAGCGTGTTGATCAGCCCCTTTTCGCCGCCGGCGAAGCCCGCGCCGTAGTCCGGCATCGGAGGCGCGACCGCCAGGTAGTAGGGATCGTAGGGCTGGTGCGACATTATTCTGGTGATGAGATCTCGCGGCCTAGGAACACCGTCGGCGGTGGCGGTGGCGGTGGCGGTGGAGGAAAGAGTCGCGAGGTTCCGGTGAAGTAAGAGCTCAGGAATTTATGCTGTCATATCCAATTAGTCCAAAGGTGTCTTTTGGGTGCTAAGCTCATCCAATATGCAATTTTTCTTTGTTAATTCTCAACTCAAGAAGAATTATTTTTGTCTACTCAACTATATATTCATGTAAATACCTATGCATTCTCTCAATTCTGAATTGTTTTACATGAAATGAAATTCATATTTTAAACAGTCATTTACGACAATTCAATCTTAAATCTTTCAATTTGACTAATTTAATCTTAAACATTTTGACAAATTATTAATTGAATTCATCTGATCAATTTTGATCGGAAATTGTTAAAGTGGAAGCTAACTATTCTATGTACGTCGCACAACTATGGATAATTTTTGTAATTTTGAAATTTTTTATTTTTCTTTTCTTTTTGCTTTGTATCATTGTGCCCGCGAGGGTCACTGACCCTCGCGACCCTCATAGGCCATGAAGGCCTCACTGGCGACCGGCAAGGCCCTCGCTCGTGTTGGCGGGCCCTCTCCCGCCATCAGTGGGGCCACGAAGGCCCTTGCCTAGATTGAGGGCCTTCGCGACTGATGAGGGAAGTCGATTAACCTCTCTGGCACAATGAAAAAAAAAAGCAAAGGAAAAACAGAAAAGAAGATTAGAAAATTAAAAAAAAATTTAGGTTCCATTTGTTTTGTGAAAAATGAATTATCTAGAAAACATTTCTCTAAAAATGATCGCTTATATCGCTTATAAAAATAAACGAATGAGGCAAAAATATTTAGACATAAATCGTCGTTAATGATGAAAACTTTTTTTCGTCAATTGATTATTTCAAGTGATACAAGTGATAATTTTCGGAGGAATATTTTTTAAATTATTTATTTTTTCGTGAAACAGACGGAGCAACGATACAAGTTCAACTTCCGCCGCTCTTCCCTCCTATCCGTTTCGATCAATCGGGAGTGAAAGAGATAAAACGAAAGGAAGAATTTCTATGCTTCTCCGCGAGTTAATATTCATATATCTTCGAAAGAATTCTAGGTGTCGGGCCCCGTAAAGGAGCTCCAAATCTTTCAACGACGCAGGCGGCAACAGAAGATGATTGAATTATTATTGCCGCCCAATAATGTTTTTCCATGGTCCATCAATTTTGTGTAGCTCAATGCTCAACAACTCACCTCTTCGATTGCCCCCGCTCGACAACGACGACTCCCATCAAGTTCAACACAAAGCATGGAGAGAAATCGATTCGTGTGTTGGCACCGATTAGACTGTTTTTAGCAGGTTAAGTTGGTGGACGCTTTGCGTCCACGTGTCTCAAAAGGGGCCCTTTCTCAAAAAGAAAAAAAAATCATTGCGATGAAACGGGAGAAATCGAATGCCATTGGACCTCTCTCTCGATCGTGCACGACGGCATTGCATTTAAGGATGTGGGGACTCCGTCGATGCTCGGAAATTATAAAACGCGACCGATTCATTCGAGAATACACATTCATGATGCCGTCGCGTTATTTTACGGGTCGCGAAATCGGGGCCGCCTTGTTCCTGGAAATGCATCTAATTTATCGAGGTGTGCGGCGAACGAAGCAGCTAAAACCGATCCACAAATTCTGAAATGCCAACATTTGGTCATTCCACTCCCAAACTTCCCACGGATTCGAAGAACACGAAGCACCTTTCTCTAGTGGAACCCCCTGTTATACAAACACGAAGCCACTCCAATTGGAAAATTAAAAAAAGGCAAGATACAAATAAAAGAGGCGAATCGAGGTAAAATAAATAAATAAAAGGAAAAGGGACAAAAAAAAAAAACCAAAAAATCAAGTCACGCCTAACAGTCGCCCAAAAGGGGTCACGACGACGACGGAGATCCGACGCTCGTCATCAACCCACGCGTCCCTGCGGCTTCCCCGTCCGCCGCCGACAGGTCGTCCGTCGTCCTCATGGCCGCGTGCAGCACCACCACGACGGCCCCGATGAGGACCGCCACCAGGATGTTCACCGTCGCGTGCGTCAGCAGCAGGAACACCAGCGTCAGCACCGACATCACGGCCAGGACGACCCGGTCGTCGATCGTGCGGCCGAAAACCGCGAGGGGCTCGTCCCGGAGGAAGTAGAGGAAGAGCCACGCGGCCATCATGACGACGAAGACGATGAGCGAGATCGGGTGCCACAGCAGGCTGAGGAAGAGGATGAGGAGGAAGACCATGGCGTAGTTGGTGCGGAAGAAGGACAGGTTGGTCCGCACCCGGGAGAGGGCGTTGGGGAAGCCGGCGGGGAGCCGGATGGCGCGGACGTTGAGCATGAGCTTCCACGGGCGGCGCTCGGCGAGGCCGGACTTGATCCGCTCCTTCGCGCGGGAGATGTACTCGAGGTTGGCCGGCGGCGAGGAGGCGGAGGAGGAGGTCGGAATGGTGCCGTACGTGGTCATGTTGGGGGGGTTCGGGCTAGGGTTCTTTCGCGATCGCCGGCGATTGATCGGAGGTTGAAGCAGGAGGCGGCGAGGGGAAGGAGGAGGGCAGATATTGGGGATGGGGAGCGGATGCTGGAGAGGGGGTTGGGGGTTTATAAGGTGGGGGTGAGGTGCATGGGGTCCAAGTACACCCCCCATCCCTATTCTTCCCCCATTTTAAGGCTTGGGCAATCTCGGCATGGACCGCTCTAGCTGGATGGAGTTAACGAAAATTCTCGATTGTAATAATTTGAATGATTTTTAGGACTTAATGATACCGTACTGGAGTTTTAGGGCTCGCCTGCATATTCTTGATAGATTGCAGAGCTTCCTATACATTCATTTGGAAGAACATTGGAATTTTTCCTCGTACCTGTAAATATGAAAACGGAAACGTGAAATGTATCGTGACTGGCACAGGGAGTTTGTTCTTTTGGAGAAATTGTCCAATGGCATGCATTGACAAGGCGAATGATTTTTATCCTTGGATTGGTAATGTCGGTCGAAATGCCGGGAGATTTCCAACTCATGAATCGGAGGTTATATGTTGCTAATCTTACGAACTACATATGAATTATTTAGGGTCGGGGTCATGTGCATAGGCCTAAGATCTGAACTTAATTGATTTGTAGAGCTTGTGGTGTGTTCTAATAAACTTTATAATATTCAGGCCCCCTATGCTTGTGCCCCAATTTACGTGGAAAGAAAAATAAAAGATGGAGACCAAAAAAGTTCTCTCGGGACCAGCCTTCCGGAGCCCCAAGCTGCACTATCATGCTATTGCAAATCACCCAATAATTTCATCGTGCGAATACCATAACTTCTCATTTCATATTTGACCCTTTCCTATAGATACATCAATGCTAATTGCATCATCGCCGGGCATTTCGAGAAAAATTCGACCGCCTCCATCACACCTTCAAGATCGGGTTCTAAACATAGCATTTTATGAAAATTGGGAAACGAGGTCTAGTTTAGACATGCCCATGTAGAGAGAGAGAGAGAGAGAGAGAGAGAGAGAGAGAGAGAGAGAGAGAGAGAGAGAGAGAGAGAGATGTTTGACATCAATGATGGGAAGAAAGCTCGAAAAAGGGTGAGGGGAGAAAAAAGGGGGAGCGCCTTTACCCCTCAAAGTACAAAGTCGGGGCGTGGGGGATCCCAAGTGATTGAGATTGAGATTGAGATTGAGATTGAGAGGTGGGATCGTGCTCTTCTTTGCTTTTGGTCGAGAAAAGCAACGAGAGGTGAAATGCCCCCATCGACGTCCGCCCGTTTGCCTATCATTACATGTGGTGAGTTGCTGAAATTACGCACGCATCTGCTTGTCCCTTTGCCCTGGGAAGACACATGGAAGTGATAATTTCCAATAATGGTCGTGGGTGATGCTGCTGCTGCTGCTGCTTTTTTCCCCCCCTTCGACAAGACCCTGCGAAAGATCATGTTGGTTTTGGTAGATTAGTGCTTGGATTGTAGGCACTAACTGCTTGCGAGCGAGATCGGGCATGGATGGTTTTTTCAATGGATATGTCTTAAGAGATTGGAGTGGAGGATCGATGGAGTCCAGCCCCCAGTCTCTCTCTCCCTTCGTTGGCTCTACGTTCTTGTAATTTTCCCTCTCATCTCATAACTTAAAACGATATGCTTTCTATCTTATCGAACCACTCCCGTTTTGAGCTGGCTTAGTAAGCTTTGAATCTCGGCACAAGTAGATTTACATTATTTTTGCTCGTTAATGCCCTTTTCGCATTCGAAATTTGTTATATGTGCCTGTGCGGCTATATATATCATTGTATAGATATTTTGTTTTTGTGCAAAGCAGTTCCCTTGATCTGTCCCATTCGACGATTTATAGAGATGGGTAGGGCGAATCCGATCGCACAATTTGAGAGAATTGGAATACTAATGCATGATTAAGTGCGTCGTTCTTCCCCCGATTAAGTCAACTTTTTGGGCTTGACAAGTCATCAAGCAAAAGTACCACATGGGGATGATCGTGGGTTGGGAGGTTGCGGTTCGAATAGGGCCGTGGGATGGGCACGGGACGAATTCGGTATTTATCTTGCGGTTAGCCCGAAATCCGAACTTAAGGTCCATTTCATTAACATATTTCTACTCATTTAAAAAAATATAAGGTCACTCATGTAACTATATACACCCAAAATAGAAAAAGACTTGCGCAATTCACATTTCCTTTGCAAGACACATTCTTTCTACTTCATTTTTTTTTTATGATTTATGGAACTCGTACGAGAATTTTGAAATTGAAATGGTTGCATGATTTGGATTTCCATGACAGAGAACTTGCAATCACTATTTTGTTGGGCTATTGGACAGTGACCCATTTCTGCAAAAGGCTTCCAATTTGGGCCGTTCCCTTCTTCTACTTCGGATATTTTGCTGTCTTGGCATTTTAGACCATATGGCACAAGAACAGACATTATGTCATTTGAAATATGAAGTTAGTTCTAGATCACAATTGGTCTAATGGCTTCATCATATTGTTTTTTTGGGATGAACACCGCGACAATCGAGCTTAAAAATTAATTAACTTTTAAGAAAACTACTCCTAAAGAAACCAAAGATCAAAATACAAATTTCGGTAAGGAATTCGCAATGCTCAACTAGTTTTTTTTTTTTTGGTCGGAGCTCAATTAGTTCAATAGACTTCAATCTCAATAAGCTGAATTCCTTTTAAAAGTTTCATTTTCAATGAAAATTTCTAAATTTTGTTGTGGGGGCACGGAAGTCGAACTCGTTAGATCAATAAGTTGGCCATGCTCGTCTTGGCCGGTGTAGTGTTTCCGAGTCAGGTAGGAGGGAGGTATAGACTGCTGGCGCTATTCCAAGTTCCTGCACAAAGTGAAAAATGAAATATAAATTTGTGCGGCTTCATTTATTTCACGAATAATGAGTGGTTTGAAAAACAACTCTCCTAAAAAAGGTGTTCGTATCGTTTATAAAAATGAACGAATAAATAATAGTTTCATCATCCACGAAAATATTTACATATAAATTGTTGTCAATGATGAAATATTCACTATCGACTAATTATTTCAAATGATATAAGTGTTTCGCGAAAATTTGCCTAGATGATGAAATATCTTTCGCTAAAAGTTGTTTTTCGATTTTATTAAGAGAAGATGGCTTCTGTGGCAATTCCAGACAGGATATATCACAGGTACAGAAGGAAACCGATAGATATATTTCAATGGAATTTAATCGGCGTTAAAGTAGACAGTACTTTGTCGGAATTTAATCAACGACAAAACAAGATAACAGCGAGACAACGCCATAATTTAATCAATGAGGTATGTGGAAACTATAGTTAAGATACATGTTGGAATTTATTTGACAACGAGATATTTAGAAACTATAGCTATGACTACTATAAATAAATTAAGGCATAATTGAAAGAAAACAAGATTTGTTTGTTTTGTGTAGGAGTCTCCGAAAAATATGATGTGACTATTTAAAGTCTACAATCTGTGATTACAAATGGTTAATGAACAACTATATTGACGGTTATATTGACTAAGCTACCTTGACAATTTCATCGACTCTACTATCTTAACCATTTCTTCGACTGTACTATTTGATTGTTGCTTTATTGCATTACGTTAACGGTTACTTCTTTTATAGTTGCATCCAAAATTGTCAACTCCACTTTTTGTTGATTCCTTTATACTGTTAATTCATCAAGTTGTTGATAATTTTGTTCATAAATGACTAAACTTTGCTCTCATTGACTAAGTTTATCACACATTGATAATAAGCAAAAGTTGGTTGTTTTTTTTTTGTGTAAACAAATGCCCTTTTAAAAAAAATGAATGATTCATTGATCATTTGATTCTTTTAAATTAGATAATGAAGAGTCATCGTGTGCCTCGGCAAATTTGATTTTTCCTTGCTGAATTTACCCTCGTCGGATTCATCATTTGAATCATATTTTTTTCAAGATAGGCATGTTTTTTTGTAAAGTTTTCACTTGGCCCTCTATCTTTGTCCTTAAGTAATTGCTCATATTTATGCACTCTTATTGCCAATCGGTATAAATCAACAAAATTTTGGCCTAAAATTTTTCTGTAAAATTGAAATTCATCTGTTAAAAGCCAAAATTGTGAATTCTTTTCTTAAGAGTGAAGTAAGGCATATATTTTCAGCCCTCTTGAATCGAGCAACAAATTGATTGACCAACTCATTATTGTATTGATAAATTTTGGCAAAATGAACAATCAATACCTCAGTTATGGTTCTATAAAATCGAGAATGTAATTGTCTTTCCATCACAGTTGAAGTATGGATTAAATTAGGTAAAAAACTTGTATATAAAGCAAAGGCAATTTTTTGATAAAGACAAGGGGAACAACTTATGTCTCGTGGTGGCGCGTGTGTGGTGGCTAGCACGTGTCGCCCCCAGGGTTTACTCCTTGGCTGTCGGCCGTGTGGGGGTTTCCTGGGTTATCAAAAAAAACAACAACCTATGTCTCGTGAATCCATTTGTTTGTGCCTTTCCATATTGGGCAATAAATTGACCAATTATTTGCTGGTCAATTAGTCATCTTCGCTAGTGAAAACAACGAAGTCATGAATTTCGAATTCTCTTCGGTAAGGTATAGTGTCAACCCACTCCGGATGTGGCTTCCTATATACTAGCTTGACCATTCCTCTGTTGGCAGTTAATTGTTGTAATACGAGTTCAGCCACTTAATTGTGGCTTCTTGCTCCCTAGTTTCAAGGTTGATGGGATTTTCAAGCTTTTGTAAAATACTCATTGGTGGTAGGATTGCTTGGCCAAAATAATCTTCACCATTCAACTGACTAAGAGTTGGGAACATACCCGGAAGCCGCCGTGTTTAGATGGATCATTATGGATTGATCGAATGTATGGGGGCTTAAGATTACATCGTGGATCACATAGTTACCATCTACTTGATCACATGAGAGAGATGTCTCAAAATGTGATTTTCCATCTCATTTTGCTGTTCCTTGAATAGCCTCTTCATGGTGAGCACCAGCAGGATTCGTTGCTAGCTCCATCGCTTCCTCTTTAGTAAGTTGTCTTGGGATGTTGACATTCTCACCTTGGCTTGTCTCTTCCACTTCAGGAACAGCTAAGGTCTCGGACTAGGTGACCTTTTCACTAGGTTGTTACCTGCAGCGTGATTAGGCTCTGGGTGACTTCTTGTTCTAATAATTGTACTTCCTTGTATTGATCACGCTAATCTCATCGGGGATGCCAAAATGATGTTTTGTCAGAATATGCCTCGCCGTTGAAATCCCTTTCATCGTTTTTCAGTTTTATCAAAAGAAGACATGTTATATGGCAATTCCATATAGGAAATATCACAACTACATAAGAAAATCGGTCGATACACTTCAACGGAATTTAATCGACATTAAAGTACACAATACTCTAGTGAAATTTAATTGGCAACAAAGCAAGACAATAGTAAAACATAACACAAGAATTTAATCGACGACGAGGTAACTAGAAAATACAAACCGAAATTCAATCGGTGATGAGATATCTAAAAATTATAGCTATGATTACGAAACAAGAATTGTTTATTTTGTGCGGAGGGTCTCTGAAGAGTACAGTGTGACTATTTAAAGCCTACAATAGATGATTACTAATGGAGGTTACAAACAGAGTTTATAAAAAGGCTACCTAATGGTTACATCAATTTTTCTATCTTGATAGTTTCATCGACTCCATTATCTAGATAGTTTTTTTTATCCCACTACTTTGACGGTTGTTTTATTCCACTACGTTGATGGATATTTCCTTGACAGTTACGTTCGAGATTGTTGACTTCACCTTTTATTGTTTCTTTCGAGCCGTTGATTCATCAAATTGTCGGTTTGACAACTTATCGATAATTCTACTTATAAATGATTAAATTCCGCTCTTATCGACTAAGTCCATCGTATGTCGATAATAACCAAAAGTTTGATCATTTTTTGGCGCACGCAATAAGCGATCATCATCATCTATTTGTGTCAAAACAAACGCGAATCACATCGTTCTTAAGCTCCCGTTTTCAACAGCACGCAGACCCCCGGTGGACAACGACAGCGAAACTCGTCTCAACTCCGTCTCAACTCGCCCCCCCCCCCATATCTCCTTTGGTCGGCAAAACGAAAACGGAACCATACTTATTATATTCTACGATTCTACCTAGGGTAGGGAGCTACAAATATCTTTTAAAACGTGAAAAGCAGCCTCATCCCAATCGCCACGTCATCTTTAATAATTTTTTTAAAAAAATGTTTTGACCCCTCTGCCCTTTTCTCATTTGTTTGCTTGTCAATAATCACCCCCAAAGCGTGTCGACCCACCCCAAACAAAACACTCGAGAGATGACGTTTTCATTTTCATCTTCGGCGATGGCGACGCAAATAGTAATCTAATTCGATAAAAGTTTCGCGTAGCGTCGGAGAAAATATTGGGTGCCACGGATTTCACCGTGGAGAAATAACAAGTCTGAGGTGGCGACACGTGTCCGCGGGGACCCACATGTCAGGACGCTCCCATGGCACAGAGCTGAGCCCAGCCCAGCCGAGCTGAGAGTAGTAGGGAGAAAATTTTTAAAAAACAGCCCACACACTCTCTCTCTCTCTCTTTTGCGCTCCCATCAAATTCCAGATCTGGAATTCGTTTGTCGCGCTCCGTCTGAGCTCGTGCCGGCTGACGAGCGAGGACCATCTCCTCGCCCTGGATCTCCGCCTCCGCCTCAGCCTCTGACACCAACGCCTCCGACGAGCGAGGTCTGTCGCGGTCCGTCAGACCTTGCGCCGACGAGCAAGGTCCATCTCCTCGCCCCGGACCTCCGCCTCCGCCTCAGCCTCCGACGCCAACGCCTCCGACGAGCGAGGTCTGTCGCGCTCCCATCGAATTCCAGATCTGGAATTTGCTCTGTGCTCCATCTCCCTCGCGCCGACGATTTCGGGTAAAATTTCCGATCCCAATTCATGCAATTCCGCACCTAATTTTATACAGATTTCGCCCGAAATCGTCCGTTGATACCTGAAGTCCTAAATTGGATTTAGGCGGGTATTGATCGGAAATTTCAGATCTGGAATTCGATGGGAGCGCGAGATGGGAGCACGACAGACCTAGCTCGTCGGAGGCGTTGGCGTCGGAGGCTGAGGCGGAGGCGGAGGTCCGAGGCGAGGAGATGGACCTCCGACGCCTCGCTCGTCGATGCAAGGTCAGACGGACCGCGACAGACCTCGCTTGTCGGAGGTGTTGGCGTCGGAGGCTGAGGCGGAGGCGGAGGTCCGGGGCGAGGAGATGGACCTCGCTCGTCGGCACGAGCTCAGACGGAGCGCGACAGACGAATTCCAGATCTGGAATTTGATGGGAGCGCGAAAGAGAGAGAGAGAGTATGGAGAGAGAGAGTGTGTGGGCTGTTTTTTGAAAATTTTTTCCCAGCTGCTCTCGGCTCGGCTAGGCTCAGCTTTGCTCTGTGTCGTGGGAGCGTCCTGACATGTGGGTCCCCGCGGACACGTGTCGCCACCTCAGACTTGTTATTTCTCCACGGTGGAATTCCTAGTGGCACCCAATATTTTCTCGTCGTAGTGTTGTGGTCGCGGTGGGACCCGATCTTCCAATTTTGCCGGTCGATGTGACGGTCGTATGGTCCCCACCCTCGGTTGCTGGCGAGGCAAGGTAGTCATTTTTCCCGCCTCAACGAGGAATCCAATCATTTTTTTCGCGTCTCCCCAATTTCAGAAATACGATGCTCGTGTATTATCCTCGTCCTGTATTTATTCTGAAAATTCGAAAAAAAGGAGCAGGTTAAAGAAAATAATAAATATATTCGAAATCCTAAAAACTCGATAATAAAAGGTAATTAAGTTCTGAGATTTTTAAAAAAGTATAATCGAACCCTTAAATTTATTAAATTGATTTATTTAAATCATTCCGTTGATTGCATTTCATAAAAGCTTTAAAGTCAAGTTACACTTTCATGATGATTTTTGAAATTTAATTACATTTTTTAAAATTTCAAGATGTAATTATATTTTCATGCCTAATTTTAAAAGTTGATTGTACATTTTTAAAATATTATGACTCGATTATACTTTTAAGATTTTCGGTACGCTCTATCTCGTTCATCGACAGTGCTTGATATTTCATGGGCGCTAAATGCTGCAAATTAATTGGATCGTGATGAATAAGCGTTGAAATTTATTTCGCAAGATACGTACGGCGGTTGGTTAAGGAGAGGTGGCCTGATAATTTATTGAAAAGACGAGGAACTTCGGCGGCCGCCCTTGCGCCTGTGGGCCTCTCCTCCGTCTGCTCCGCCCCCCAGTCGCCGCCGCGGCAGCGGCAACCGAATGGGCCGGAGCCGAAGCGAGGAGCCGAGCGGTTGCGGGGCAGCTCGCCGTCGCCGATCCCCGGCCGCCTCCGCGATCTAGGCGGCCATGGCTTCCTGGAACAGCGCTCTGGTACTCCCTCCCTCTTTCGCGAACGAGATGATGATACCGATTTCGCCTGCTTCCTTCTCCGTTTCGCTTCTTCCGCGTGGTTGTTGTTGTTTTTTTTTCTGGGCTCTTTTTCAATCCTGTTGTTTTGCGATGTGATGGCGTTTCTGTTTGGGGTCCGATTCGGCGATTCCGACCAGAGGCTGAGCTCTTTGACGATTGGCGAGCGGCTGTGCGCGTTGGCGATACCGCTCCTCGGCTTGCTCGAGGCCGTGGTCTTGAACATCTCGCGCTGCTTCGACTCCGACCGTCCTCGGAGGCACTCCTACAGTCTCGACGATCTCTCCCGCATCGCTAAGAACACGCCATGTCTCTCTCTCTCTCTCTCTCTTTCTCTCTCATCATCATCCCTCCCTGTATCGTCGTCGTGTGACGAGGGATTAGTCGACGGTGAGCTGATCGAGCATCACTCTGTTGTCGTTTTTTTTCCGCCTGCAGTTTCTGTCAATGAGATTGAAGCGCTGCTGGAGCTGTATAAGGAGTTGAGTTGCTCGATTATTGACGACGGCCTGATCGACAAGGTGATGTAGCATTTACTAAGCTTTCCTTGTCAGGGCCGTATGATGAGTTACGATCGTGCACGTTGCGGATTGGATGAATATATGGAAGTAGAAGCACAATCAGTTCACGGAGATTGATAAACTTAGGCCTATAACTTCTTGCTACTTATCAAATTGCTTAAGGAATTTTACGAAGAGAATTGCCTAATCAAAGAGAGAGTAGTTTATGGTATGCCAGGAGCAAGTGCAAAGATGTTTGAGTTTACGTCAGTAAAACATCCGAGTTTATGTAATTGCCAATATCAGTTAAAATGGACTCAATGTTCTGACAAGCATTAGTTGCATCGTGTAAGTTGACTAATTGTAACTTGGAGTTCGATCTACTCATCTATATTGCTGCATGTTAAGAGTAATTCCCTTGCCGATTTTACAGGAAGAACTGCAGCTGGCGCTGTTTAGAAAAGTAGTGGGCAAGAATCTTTTTCTGGACAGGGTAATTCCCACTCTGTTTTTTCGTCAATCGGGTTGATTTTCACTCAATCGGATTCGTTGTATTCATTGGATTGATTTGTTTGACTGAGTCATATCAGGGAGTAATCATTGACATATTACTCAGGTCAACTTGAAGAGTTCTTTCAGAAATAGAGGGCAAAATGAAAGCTCTTGAGCAAATTGCCATGAAAAAGCTATATAAACAGTATCTGTTTTGACAGAGGGAAGGGGCAGGGATTATGCGTGATGAAAATCTTTTTTTATTTTCATCATTATTTCTGTAAGAGAAACTCTTAAATGGTACCTTTTTTTCCCGAATTGTCACACTTTTTCCGGTCATAAAAGAAAAGTTAGAGAAATTTGTCTGTCTACTTAATGGTTAGTGCCGTGAATGGCCAGCATGTATTCCTATATTGGTGTTGCTTCGGCTCAGTAGGTTTCAACTGCCGTGGCATCCTTCATTTGTCGTGTCACTAAATTCGTAGTTCATGAGTTAGCTAATTTAGGAAATTGTTATGTTGGGTATCTCTTCACACTGTTTATGCCTCTCGTAAATGTAGCCAAGGCAGCCCATCTTGGTCGTGTAAACTCTAAGCTGCCTTTTGGTGCGCTCGTGTTTCTTGGATATATTTCATTTATTAGCTCAAAAGGAAGTGGTATTCATTCCCAGGAAGTTATATTTTAATTGTACTTCATCCACATGAAACACAAGTTGCTAAGAGCTGCTGCTTGCTTCCCTCCTGTACTTTTCTAGTCCTTTAAATCCTTAAATATCCTTAAAATGGCAAGCAAGGCTCTCGTTAAGAAACTTTTGGTGGCTTATTCCTATTATTATGCAATTCATTGGGTTTATTTTGTGGTAACCTCCGTATTTAGGTTTTTGATCTTTTTGATGAGAAGAAAAATGGTGTTATAGAGTTTGAGGAGTTCGTTCATGCACTTAGCGTCTTCCATCCATGTGCCCCTATGGAAGAAAAAATTAACTGTAAGTATCCAGCTTGCACTTTGTTCATTTTGTTCCCTATAGTCGATAAAACTTATTCCACCCTGCGTTTGCAGTTGCATTCAAGTTGTATGATTTGAGACAGACTGGTTATATTGAACGGGATGAGGTGAGTATCTGAATTGATATGTTTAGTCTGAAGATGTTCATGCTGGTTTGTCTATCTCGGAGACTGAGTTTTATACTGTTCTCAATTACTTGTATACTTAACCCTAAAGATCTCTTGGCTGCTTATGCTTCAAACTGACCTGCTAGTTAGCTATGCATTGCATGCACATGTTCAGGTTAAGCAAATGGTGGTTGCCACTTTACTGGAGTCAGGTTTATCTGTGTCTAATGAAGCCATTGAAGCTATTATAGATAAGGTGAAAACTTTGTTGAGGATTGATATTAGCATGCCCCTGTGCCGGATTGGGTTCCATGAATGTCTTTTTCTTTCTTTTTGGACTATGCAGACATTTGAAGACGCTGACATAGACAAGGATGGCAAAATAAATAAAGCAGAGTGGAAGGCTTTTGTTGTTCGGAACCCAACGCTTCTGAAACATATGACTCTTTACCATCTGCGGTAAACCACCTTAAAGTAGCACGTCTCTTGAGTGTTTTGTTTTTCCTTGAGTTGATTATGTACGGTATTAGCAACTAACTGATACCTATTTTTCTTCAACCTTACCGAGGTTGCTATGTTTTTGTTTCTTGCACTTCCATAGAGTTTGCATTTATTCGTTTGGTCATCCTCAGGGACATTACTACAGCATTCCCTAGTTTCATTTTCAACACGGAAGTTGATGAATGACGACCGACAATTATTGAACCACTCGATCAAGAAGAACCAGGGTCGCAAGCCTGTCACAGCCACATTTTAGTCTGAGGCTGCGAGGGACTTCCAACAGGTTATCGTCGATCTCAGCGAAGAAGGCCCTATTACCGATTCAACGGCTGCTATACAAATGCCGACCTGCTCTTGCTAATGCATTTCCCTCGTCAAGCTTTAGCTCTCCAATTCATCCTCGGCGGGAGGAGGCACTCGTCCCATCTCCTTGGCAACAAACTACATTGATTCTTGTACGCTTCCATTTATCAACCAATCCATCAATCGATTGTTTTTCCTCTGCCCTCCTCTATTTTGCTGTACAGACCTGTCGAATTAGAAGATATCTAAGTACTTTTGAATGGATCTCACAGGTCTGTTTGGGGGCAGTTGGGGACATTAGTTTTTGCTAATCATTAAACTACAATGGCCACGTGTGTGTATTCCGGCAACCGGCAAAGTTGCGTTGTGCAGAAACACTATTGACGGTCACTCGTCAAAGAGGGAAAAAGAAAATCCAAGAGAGATGGCAATTCGTATCGAGTAACGGCGATTCTCCAAACAATACTATCAAAGTGCAACGAATATTAGCTAACTTGAACAGAATCAGATTTTCCGATGAACAAGTTAAAATTTTCTCCGGAATCTGAGGTTCTTAATGTCGGATTCGGGTTATTTTGCTCGAGAACGTTTTACCACGAGGTCGTTAACTTAACAATTTAAAAGTGCTCTCACTCTTGTCGCAGTAAACATCTATATAATTAAAAATTGTAATTTCTATAAATCCGGAAATACTTACACACGTAGATATACGTACAATTTTTTTCTGTGTATTTTTCCATTTTGGGAGGGGAAGTCCGAGATCGACTGGAACGTTCGACAAAATTGAGAATCAGGAGGTCTCTGAGCTAAACAGTTGCAGGAGTTCAAGCGGAAAGCAAAGATGGAACCTCCGTAAATTGTTTCCCCCGACATCTCCCAGCTTCGGCTCTCCAATGGCGATGAGGCGGTTCAGAAACCGATCCAACGCCATGCTCATTCGTCGCCTCGCCCCCCTCCCTCTCTCTCCGCCGCCGCCCAATCTCCTCCGCCGCGGCGGCGGCGGAGGCCACCACCACCATCTGGCCGCCTCCTATAATCCCAATCCCTTCCGCGAGGTTTCCGTCCCGTTTTCTCGCGGTCACTCCACGAAGATCCCGCCTTCCAAGTCCCGCCTCTACGCCTCCTTCTTCTGCACCCTCATACACCTCTTCTTGACCTGCGGCAGGCACGCCAAAGCCGTGGACGCCTTCGCCGCGATGCGGAGCCGCGGGATCGTTCCCGGCTTGGCCTCGTGGAACCGGCTCATCCACCGGTTCAACGCCTCCGGCTTGGTCTCTCAGGTACGGGCTCTCTACTCCGAGATGATCGGCTGCGGTGTTGCTCCTAATGTCTTCGCGAAGAACGTGGTGGTCCACGCTCTGTGCAAATCTGGGGACGTGAGTTCGGCCCTTGAGTTGCTTTGGAGCGATTCGGATGTCGATACGGTGACTTATAATACGGTCATGTGGGGATTCTGTAGGCTAGGTTTGGTGCGGGACGGTTTTGGGTTGTGCTCGGCGATGGTGAGGAGCGGGATTAGTCTCGATTCTTTTACTTGTAATATATTGGTGAAGGGGTTTTGTGATATTGGGATGGTAGAGTATGCTGAATGGGTCTTGGAAAATTTGGTCAGCGGGGGGATTAGCAGGGATGTGATAGCTTTGAACGTTTTAATTGATGGGTACTGCAAACGTGTCGATGTGAGTCGCGGACTCGAGTTGTTGGATGTCATGAAAGGGCAGGGTTTGTTGGCTGATATTGTTAGTTATAATACTTTGATCAATGGGTTCTGCAGAGCCGGTGATTTTGTTAAGGCTAACAGCCTTATTGAAGAGATTTCTAGGATTGGTGCTACACAAGATGGGGAGGGCTGTAGGGATTTGCAAGCAAACCTCATTACTTACACTACACTCATAAGTTCGTACTGTAATAATAAGAGCCTCGATGAAGCATTCTCCTTGTATGAGGAGGCGGTCATGAGTGGGTTTTTGCCCGATGCCGTTACTTATGGTTCAATCGTGAATGGCCTATGCAAATGCAGTAGGTTGAGTGAAGCAGGGATGCTCTTAGGAGAGATTGAGGATATGGGGATCGATCCTAATCATATTTTATTTGCTACTTTGATTGATTCCAATCTGAAGAATAAGAAATATGCGGACGCTCTCGCACTTGTAAGCCAAATGGTAGTTCGCGGGATTGTTTTTGATGTGGTTTTGTATACTTCTTTGATGGATGGGCTCTTTAAGTTGGGTAAAGTTGAGGAGGCAGAGAAGGTGTTTAGGACTATGATGAATGACGATCTAGTTCCGAATTGCATAACCTATTCTGCACTGATCAACAACTGGTCCAAGTTAGGAGATATGGATGTAATAAAACGGACACTAGAAAAACTGGAAAATGAAAATATTGCAATGAATTTCATTACTTATACTTCCATCATATGCAGCTACATTAAGAGAGGCATGTTTGATGGAGCTGTCAGTATCATGAAGGAGATGGATCGGCTAAAAATATTGCCAAACATATATACTTATGCTACTCTAATTGATGGCTTCTTTAAAGGAGGCAGGCAAGAGGTTGCTCTTGATATTTACGGTGAAATGAAAAGAAGAGGTTTGGAAGAAAATGAGTTTGTAGTTGATGCTATCGTGAACAACTTGAAAAGGGAAGGAAAGATGGAGGAAGCTGAAGAGCTCATTAAAGATGTAATATCTAGAGGTCTGTCGCTTGATCGAGTGAATTATACATCTTGGATGGATGGCTTGTTCAAGGTAGGGAAGGAGTCCGATGCCTTAAAGCTCGCTCAGGAAATGATGGAAAAAGATGTTGGGTTGGATGTTGTTGCATATAATGTGGTGATCAAAGGTCTTTTGAAGCTTGGCAAAGATGAACTGGAATCCGTGTTTGCTGAAATGAGAGAGTTTGGTTTGACTCCAGACCATGCTACATACAATACGATGATAAAAGCATGTATCGAGAAAAGGAACTTTGATACTGCTCTCAAACTTTGGGATGACATGGAGATCTCGGGGTTAACTCCAAACCTGATCACATATAACATTCTCGTGAAGGGACTATGTGAAGCTGGTCTGATAGAAAAAGCAATCTATGTGGTAAACAAGATGGGCATCCACGGTTTATGCCCTACCTTCACTATGTATAGGGCTTTGCTAGATGCATCCTCAAAAGGCAGGAGGGCTGATGCAGTTTGGCAAATGCACGAGAAACTCTTAGGAATGGGGCTTGCACTCAACCAGGCAGTGTGCAACTACCTCATAATTACATTTTGCAGGCTTGGGATGACCAAGAGAGCCACTTCGGTGTTGGAAGATATGAAGAAAAAGGAAATCCCATGTGATATAGTTACGTACAATGCCTTGATTCTTGGGTATTGCAAGGGAAGCCATCTGAATAAAGCTCTCGCTTTATACTCTCACTTGATGGTTCAAGGGGTTTCTCCAAATACTGCGACATACAATACTCTTATGGGTGGTCTGACATCTAACGGTAAAATGAGAGAAGCAGATGAATTATTCGGTGAAATGAAGAGAAAAGGCTTGCTCCCTGATGCTATGACGTACAACACATTGCTCACCGGCTATGGTAAAGTTGGAAACAGAAAGGAGTACATGAAACTCTATTGTGAGATGATAAGTAAAGGCTTTCTTCCGAAAACCAGCACTTATAATGTACTTATTAGTGATTTTTCTCAGGTGGGATATATGGAACAGGCTAGAGAGCTGATGAAAGAGATGCAAGTGAGAGGTGTGTCGCCTAACTCTGCAACCTATGATATTCTAATTTGTGGTTGGTGTGAGCTGTCTGATAAGCTCGGGCTGGATAAAGTGTCGAAAAGGTCATACAAGGCGGAGGCGAAAAGACTACTAACTGAGATGAATGAGAAAGGATTTGTACCATGTGAAAGTACCCTCTCTCATATTGGTATTACCTTTTCAAAACGTGGGAAACAAGTTGATGCCGAAAGGTTATTGAAAGAATTATACAAGAGGAGGAGTATAGATTGAGTGGACCATAATCAGGCGAGTGGATTCACCATATACCGGGACCATCGACCTCTTTAATGGCTCAGACATTCTGTAGACCTTCAGCTTCCATAGGGTATGCTCTTCAATGAATTTACTTTTATTATTCATCTAGTTTTTTTTTTCATTTATTATGTACATGGTTGGGTGCATACACATATGGTTTGGGCTCATCTTTTTCGTATTCTTTTTGTTTGTTCTAGAAGGTTATTGCAGATTTTGAGGCTTTGAATGTATGTGCAGCAGCAAGTGCTTATATTTGTGTTTTTGCTTGTGATTGCGCATTCGAGCAGAAGTCCCTTTTACTAAATCTATCTATTTGTGCATGTCTTCTGCTGCTGGATGATTTTTTTTCTGTGTACTGATTACCTTACCATTGACATACAGTACATTCCTGAGGATGTCCGTTCTTATTAGAATATCAGTCATCTGTGTGTGCTCTGCCGCGGAAGCATTCCTATAGCTGTTGAGAATTATGAAAATCTTCATATGCATCCTCAGGCAGTCAAGGAGATTTTAACACCAGATATTATGGATGCAGATCAAAAACAATTGAGAGTTACGTTTTCCTTCCAATTTTTTGTATAGCCGTTGCCTGAACCGTGGATCACTACTAACAGTTCTAAAAGCTTTAGCTGTTAGATGAATGCGTGATTTATTATTTAAATATTTTTACACTCCCTGTCATACTTAGTGTAATCTTTTTGCTTAATACTAAGCATAGAAATATTCAATTGGGGAGGCAAATGAGGCTGGTAAAGATTCAAACTTAGGACCTCCAGCTTTGATACCATGTGAGATTTTGTGGGACCATTGCCAACTATTCTAAAAGCTTAAGATGTTAGATGAAGATGTGATTTTTTATTTAAATATTCTAATATTAACAATAACTGCTACTTCGAAATGAAAACTATAAGAGATATTACTATGCTGGGGCTTTAGTAGTAGCGTGAACACTGGAAGATCACCATCCTGAATATAATGATAGCAAGCAGTCATCTAGCCTTCCTTATATGGATCAGTCTTCTTAGGTGATTTGTCCTCTGTTCTGTCGAGAAGATTAAACAAAGGAATTCATATCGGGGTGTGGGTCCAGAGAGGAGTTCCCCATTCCTTTTGCTCATCCTGAATACACACCTTTTCCTCCTGCCTTGTTACTCTTTCCAACTTATGAGCAAGGCAGCCTGACTGTAATTGATTGGGAATTCAAGCTATCTTCATTTCCTGAGGGAAGGATTCCTGCTGCAGCTACATGAGTAGCAATTCCATTCCTTAAAAATCTGACTTCATTAAATGTCTTCCTCCTCTGAGCTCTCGAGTTCCTGGAACTTTTTTGGTGAAGCTTATTCATAGTAACTTAAACCGCTTTCTTAAGCTTGTTTTGTGTATACATTGTAACTTAACCCCCTTCCTTTATTCTATTTATATTATGTCTTCTGTGTTGTCTTTCCTCTTTTCCTTTACTGTAGTTCTAACTTGTTTCTAAGGAAGGTCACCTGTGCATCTGGGTAGGTGAATTCTTATGGATCTGATTTCCGGGAAGTATTAAGGTTTTGACCAGGTGCTTGTGACTGGAAATGAATCAAGAATCAGCTTAGGATTGCTTATTTGCATCACACGAATGCTGGTTGCATTGGCATTGGATTCTAGTGTCCTTTGCTGCATGAATCTCGTGGAGTTAAATTGCATAAGGCTGGTTCTGGTTCTTAATTTGTCTGTTTTTGTTTCCACTTGTTTGTAGAAGTTTTTTAAATTTATCAACTCTGTTCCTGCCTATACATTTGCAGATGCTGATGCTATTTTGGATGTTAAAATGGATGTGAGAATAAGAAAGAGCAATGTTGAATGGTAGATGCCTTAGGTTGTTTGTTTGTTTCGTTTCTCCCAAAGGGTTAAAGCAATGCGTAAAGTTTTTTCATGAAGGGTTAAAGGAAGGCCTAAAGTTGCTAAAACATCTTTATTATGGCCCTATAACACTAGAGGCACAGAATGTGATTGACTGTCCTGTTCTGGGTTCATATCTGTTCTTGAAAATTGAGTGCATCATACTACTAGGTGCCAGAGATCACTTGATTGAAGAAGTTCTTCATCCTTCAGGTTAACTACAAGAATGCAGATGCAACTTCAGCTCTTGCTGGGGACCTGCTGAGATTAGTGCCATATAAAAGGTGTTTAAACATACCTCAGAATTGGAATCATTGCAACTGAGGTAATCTCTCTCTCTCTCTCTCTCGCGCGCGCGCATTTGTGTGGATACATGTTCCTTTCTTGCACCCTTTGTTATCAGCTGTTGATGCGTTCTAACAGAATTCTACTGTATCAGTCTGTGATTGGACACTGTCTTGGAGCTGCTGGAGGTTTGGAAGCCATTGCAATGGTGAAAATAATCACAACAAGGTGGCAATGCCCCACTACTAACCAGTTTGTATGTACTTCATACTTAATGCTTGCTATTGATTAGCTCTAAGCTGTGAACTAGGAAGAGTGTGGTTGTTAGACTTCATTAAGTCTGGAATGATTGGATGAAGAGACCCATGAAAATTCATGCTAAACTAATCTTAAATTTTTTTGGCAGATGTCACTGAAATCTAACGTGCAAACTATTAGTCACTGGTAAGTTTTTAACATGACAGTTGCAGATTCATCTCACGCAATACTGAGACAAGATATTTAAAAAAGAAACCTCAAGTAATTAGTGTTGTGGCCAAATGAAATTTAAATGCGGGGCAAAAAACATATTTAAGCAAGTTATATACATTTTTATGGATGAGAAGTTTTTCCATTGAGGAAGCAAATGACAAATGACCACCGTAAATGTGATATTAATAGTCACTGGTTAACTTATTCATTGATAGTCTTCTCCTTCCTCTCTCGTGCATAAACGGTTTTGCTCGTGTATGACCAACTTGTTGTAGAAGATCTTTGCTTTGGTAGATCAGTGTTAGGCAGCTGGCTGGGGTCTGTTTTGATCTGTGAGTCTGTGGCATTCATTTCATCATCTGGAGAATCCCGAGACCTCTGTGAGTTTGACACTGTTGCAAACAAAAAAGGCATCGGCAGCAAGAAGTGAATGTTGGTGAGTGATTACCCTGAACAAATTGGTCCTATATCGACATTGGTTTGAATGGTACATCTCAGGTTACTTGTGTGCATTTATCATTGCAGCCGCTTCAAATTCGTGTGGATTTGGAGGACGCAACTCACTGGTGGCCTTTTCAGCGTTCAAACCTTGATGATGCTGCTATCGTTACAGATAACCTGAGGAATTCATCTCGTTTGTTTGAGATCCCAGAATTAATTTCTCACTGAGAGCTGCCTTCTGCTAATAGTCTACAGTTGCTGCATGTCTTGCGTGCCATTCGCAGATAATCAGAAATCAATTATTGCCACTTCCAACTCTAGGGGAAGAACTTTTTATGCCTGTTCTATCTTTCTTCATCACTGGAAGCTATTTACTTGTTGTAAAAGATTTGCTTCGTCTTTGGGTCTTGTATTGGCAAAGGACATGCTCTAGGTTGTCGTTATATAAGTGATGAGTTATGAATATGCAATGGTCATATATCTTATTCTGTTGTTGGAGGTGATGAAAGTTCTATTTATCTGGACAACTTTGTGCTGGTAGAAGTATGTGTTCTCTCTTCTTTTGGAATGACACATTACTGGTAGTGAAGCAGTTCCGACATGGTAGAGAGCCCCTCCGCTAAACTTATCCTAGGATGGCTCTGTGTCTTAAAAGAAGCAAAATGGTGAATTAGGGTTGGTAGGGTCTGACTTGTTGACATTGGTAATGACCACTTGTGCACCCGATTCACAAATAATTTCTCGGTAGCACTCGACTCAGCAATTGATATTAGAGCAATTGGATAAATCTCTATGAAAAGTTAAGATTCATACTAATCGGGAGGAATGTGGTTATAAAGTAGAGAGAACTCTCTTCTGAGCCAGTTTAAGCCTTCTCCTCTTCTTTTTTCATTCCCTTCTCACTTTGGTCGCTCTACCATGAAAAATACTTCCAACGAGGCAGTCCTGTGCATATCTAGGGGAAAACACCCAATTGTCTTCCCTTTTTCCATTCGTTTTCATATTGCCCCCAACAAATGAAAGAAAATGATTCAGATCCCAACTTATCCATGTGTAGGGAAAGAAAACTCCAATGTATATACCCAGATTATTCTTTTATATTGAAATTATTTAGAGAGATCTCTTTTAATTGAGAAAAAACTTTCGCTAATCTTCAGTAACTACCGTTCACTACTTTCTATAACCTATGTATGGGTGGAAGTCATTACTTTTTGTAGTGACGATTGTAAGGTCAAAATTCCTGTTTGCTACGCTTTTAATTAATTCAAAATTATTCTTGCATCAAAAGATAAGGTCATCCATCGTTCTTCTTCATCAGGTAATCACCAAATTCGCACATGTTAAAAAACCACCCACCACATGTTCACTCTATTCCTTGCCAAAAAAGATGATTTCTTTCTCTTCATAAGTAACCCATCCGTGATCATGCAAGTGCGCAGTGCGAGCCCCTCAACACTAGTTGCTTATTACAACGAGAATAAAAATATCCGTTGTGGTCATTTTAGTATTCCTAACTTGCTCATTATTTGATGCAATACTTTTATTATTCTCACTCTCTCAAGTGATTTGGGGTCCGTGGTCATATATTCGAAACCCCTCAATTGCTCTGGACCTTGGGAAGCCTCACTTTGTTGACAACGTAAGTTCGACCGTGTGGTGATGTACGACAATTCAGCTCGACTCCCAGTTGATCTATTGTGGAGCGGTGGTAAGGAGCTCATAGAAGTAAATGGTAGCAATGGTTCAAACCGATCATCGTCGGAGTGGAACTTCTATGCCGACGCCTATGGGTGATTGCCGACGCTAGTCGTCTCTACCTGCCCTTTTTACTTAAAAAAATATACTTTTATTGTTCTCAAGCAATGATTGCAGTTCACGTTGCTGAACCGTACAATCCATCATGCATTGATAAAAGCAAAAGGGCTATAAACAAATTGCTCCAATCATTGTTCCCATGTGGTTGAAGCCTCATTGAAGATCCTTCTAGATTCTGCTTTTGACCCTATCCCCGCCTACCGTGAAGATGTGATTGAGCAGCTAAGTAGCGCATAATTGGAAATGAATCCCCCAATTAACATTAATTTCAGGGACCCAAGATAGCTATCAACCGTATCATTACATGAACCCCCATCATCTGAACGAAGAAAGAAACAAAGGTACTTTCTTCTAGCTTTGACCTCCTAACTTTTCTTTATTCTCCTTTTCTTGTTTCGGGTAGCTGAATTCTACTTAGTTTTCGTACATATGAAGTTTAAATGTGATGCAAGTGAGAAGGACTCTAAATTTGGGTTTCAAGAAAATTACACATTCTTTTGCCTAGATGTTCATCATCTTAATCTATTGAAGAAAACAAAAGGTGGTCAAGCTCCTGCTGTGATGATGCTCCCACACGTGTCTTGGAGCTCCAATGTATCGCAACTTCACTTTCCTCCTATTTGGTCTTTACACTGTCATCGTGTGAGAGTCTTGTTGAAGCTATCTTTCTTTTCCCCCCTTATTGCTTCTTTGTGGGGGCCAAAGTAGCTCTCTATGAATATTATCTCCTTTTAACCCAAATTGGCATTCTCCTCGTCAGTCTCACCGTGGGGAAGTTCACTACTGTGTCATCTTCAGCTTTCCAACTGCATGAAATGGTAGACGACTTTACTACATTAGAAATAGTACCAATAACAATGCCAGAGAGAGGGGGGAAAAGAATTTAGGGATAAGAGTCCTCTAAAATATGGTCAACTGCCGCTCATGGCACATCATGCGCAGACCTCAGCCGAATGGAGAGATTTCAAACCACTTGACCGAGCAATGTTTGGTCTTTGGGTTTATGAGATCAGTCCAAAAGAGAAGGTGACCCACTAGTTTATTTAATGGCCACAGCTATCATTACTTGGGTGAGTAACATGTGGACATCACTATGTTAGGTTTGGGTGTCATTCTCATCAACCTCCCGCCTGAGTCTGGGCATGATGCAGTGACCAAAAGTTTGAAATTGACTATGTTTGGGTATCATTAGTTGGGTGAGTAACATGTGGACACCACTATGTTAGGTTTGGGCGTCATTCTCATGAACCTCCCTCGTGAGTCTGGGCATGATGCAGTGACCAAAAGTTTGAATTTGACTCTGTTTGAATGTATCAGTGGTCAGAGTAACTGTTCCTGCATACTGTATGGCATCTGTGTAATCAGTAGATTGAATGAGGATGTCACGCAAAGAGTCTTAAGTCATCTTTTGTCTTTCTAAATAGGTATAGATTAGAGAACTTCTGTTACTTTCATAATGTGCAATAGCAACCTATGTACTTTCGGCTAGATGAATTTTGTTCTGCTTTCTTGTAGGAGACAGCAATTGTTCCTGATAACCCACGTAAATCGCATTCGAAAATCATGGCAAGCTTGCCTTAGAATTCAGAAGACGATTATTCTAGGGATGCGAATCTGCTTTTAGGAGTGGAGTATCGAGTAATTTGACCGAAAAGATCCTTATCGCACGTGGTATTTAGTTTCTGATATATAGAGAAAAGGAATATTACCTAAATTGAGTGACAAGATGGTGTAGGAAGATGGAAGCCTCCAGCCTGGCCAAATCTAGTCCAGGACAGAGTCTTTGTCCACCTCCAAAAGGAGTGAAGTTGCTACTCGTCATCATCTCTTTATGCTTCGTAAATTTGCATCCAAAGATTAATCGTCAATTCATAAGAACAAGAGAATACATATCTTATCAGACAGACAACACAACAGACGCGAGAGGGTTATGTGAATCTTACTTGCCACCTCCATGGGTAAAACTGGTATGGCCATTCATAGTTGGTCTCGTCAAGATGAACTGACCGAAAATATGCAAGTACGCACCACCCTTTTGGAATTGAATACCCTTTTATTTCGACATCTCTCATTGCCTTTCTCATAACTCCTATTATTATGTTTCCCATCCTTAGAGTCTCTGTAATGACCTGTTGAAATCAAGTTCTTGAGCTGCTATTATCATTTTAAACTCCACCAGAAGACGAGACCCATCAGTTTTGATATGAAAACTTACATCTTGTGTGAATGATAGGGACAAATAGTCATTCCAACTCAATTGCTCCCCAAGCTTTGCCTTGCTTCTTTTCAGCTTCGTGTTTTCCTCCTGAGGTAATCGATCAATAGCTAAATAAAGAATGGAGTGACAATGGCCTATCTTTTACTGTTGGCATATAGTTCTCTCTCAAACTAAGATGGACCGAAATAGTTATCCATGGATTCCAAAGATTTAACTAATAAGTTTGGAGCACAAAAATTTTCTTCGAAATTTCAGTTAAAGCCAACTAATCTAAGTCCCCTTTGCAATTTTGTTGACTGGCCCAAAAAACAGCATAAGATCTCAGAAAAGGATAGTCTACTTCTCATAGTGAGTCATTGTTGGATGTGTTAAAGCGCAAGTGCGACTAAGCCCTCGAATCGAGTGAATCTCACGTGGGGTCTATCTAATCCAAGAGTTTACACGTGAAGATGAATGATCTTAACTGCATAACTATTCATTTCGAATGATGACATAATGATCGTTATGATATGGCAGCTCACATAAATCAGAATAAAACAGCCTTCATTTATCCGGGTGTAACATTTTGCAAAATTAAAGTGCGCGCCATACCGTTAACTGTTGTAGAGCAGCTGGACAATCTGAGAGGTATTTGACTGCTAGAGCAATCAGAACTGGCACTGAATCTTCTCCCGGTATCATCATATCAATGATGTTGTCTGCTATTAAATCATCTGTCAGCTGCTCACTTGGGTCATTTAGCAAAACATCCGCTACATCTTGTGCCTCCGTTGATATAATTCGACCTTTGTGTCTCTTAGATTTAATAAGATTTTTCACCAATTTGGACATTCTCTTCTTTGCCTGATAACAACAAAATAAAATAAAAACAATAAGATGATAAATAAATTATGAACGAAAAAAAACCGAATTTTCAAGTGATCAATTTAGCTTGCCTGAAGAGATCTGTGGAGTCGACTTCCAGGTACATTTATTGGAAGAGACATGAGCCCTGAGATAAATTCTTGGAACTGTTTCTTCAAGAACTCCATTCCTTTGCCGGGATCAAGGCTAATCAAGGCCTTGACCAGTACTTGAAAGGCTATCTGCAGACAAAGGAAAAGAAAAGGGACACTTTCGTTTATACTATAAAAAAAAAGAGTTTCCTTTTCCCTTCCCCTTTTCTTTAAGCTTAGAGGGTAATTATGTCGGACCAAAATTTCAGGACAACGTGTGGCCATGCAATATCATTATGCAACCCATTGATAGCAACTCAGGCTTCCCCACTTCTACAGTGAAAGCATCTCAAAACTAGGTAGAAGCCACATATAAAAGTTCATAGTTCACATTCATTACACATCCAAGGAGAAAGAAGGTTTTGCTGTCATCTTTTGACTCATTCCTAGGTCATGTCAAGCTTTTTGGCAATAAAGTTCATCTCAAACTTGTAAGGAAGTAAATAATAGCTGCATTTTAAAGCTATTCAATATAGCAGGATATAGAAAAAAATATGAAATAGCCAACTGAAATGTAAAGGATCGAGAGAGAGAGGCACAGAGAGAGTCGTACATTTTTGGCTTCATCTTGTATGAGTATTAGGTGATCATCCCTCCAACATTCCATGGATTGTTGGACGTACTTTTGCATGTCTTGGGTGATCTGGGCTTTGAGCTGTGGGGACTTGAAGAAAGACCCAACAAGGCCATGAATCCTCCTCTGCAAGCTTCCGTTGATGAGCAAAATGGAGGTCTTGCCCATCAGCTCGGTGAGGGACTTTGGGTATGACGGCACAAACGTCTTGGCATCACTTTGCAGAATGAATTTGGTCACTTCTGCATCTGTTGATATTACTGTGGGGCTCCCAAATATGTGTGACTTGAACACCTTTCCATAACTTTAGACATACCAAACAAAACCCCCAAAAAAGAAAACAGAAGAGCTCAAGCCTTGCATAATCTCTATTTAGCTCGATCATACAACAGTCAAGTTAGTCGATTTTCATTGAAAATTCCAACATGGTAGAGAATTGATGTTATGCATACAATGGCCCAACTTAACTCATCGCGAGAACAGTAGGATTTGATGCTTACGACGAAATCTAATGAAAGATTATTTTTTTGAGCAATGTTTTAATCGCATTGCTAGAATCACAGAAAAAAATCATTTTTTTCAGTAGATATCTAATATTACTAATAAGAAGTGCATGGAAATACAGATAAGCGTGGAGAGAGAGAAAGCCAAGTATGGCAACGCTTATATGAAAACAACAGCATAATTTGCTGCTCCCAACATCATATTCATTGAAACTAGAAGCGTGAAATTGTGGGTACGTCCTATATACTGTGACTGAACTTACATGTGACGTCGTTTGTTCATGAAGGTCTCAGGTCTGTCGGAGTAGGCAGAAGTGACATACTCGATGGTTTCGCCGATAAAGGGCCATCCAAGAGAACCCGGAGGAACTTCAAGTTGAAGAAGTGGGTTCTTATGCCGCCTGCTTCTCGATGACATGACGATCACCTTGTAGCAGAAAACGAAGGCGCAAAATAAGATTGCTGTTGTCAACAAAATCAAGGCATTATCCATTTTGTTTCCAACTCTAAGCTCTCTCTTTTTGAGCTAAACTCTCTCTCTCTCTCTCTCTCTCTCTCTCTCTCTCTCTCTCTGTTGAACTGTACCGTGTGCTTCAGTTAAATATATGTTTTAAATAGATATTCATCAATGATAGAGGAACTGTACTGTGTGCTTCAGTTAAATATATGTTTAAATATATATTCATCAATGAGAGAGAGAGAGAGAGAGAGAGAGAGAGAGAGAGAGAGAGAGAGAGAGAGAGAGAGAGAGAGAGAGAGAGAGAGAGTTGATTCCAAGTTCATGTAGGGTAGAGTTCTCCAATTTAAGAAGAGTGATTTAAGTAGTGTCACGGATATTAAAATCGGATTTGTTGAGAGAGTGGCCAACGGTGAAATCTTTTCTTTACGCCAACGGTCTTGATATATCAATCAATATTTTAATAGTCTGTATTATGTTTATGGCGAGCAAATCCGCATGGAAAAGATTAAGGAAGTTGAAGAACTTATACAAGCTTCTTTATTCTTTTTTAAGTTCCTTTGCTATAAGATCGCACCAGTTGTAATTGCTTCAGCAAAGGCTCTCAAGTGAACCAAAGAGGTCTCATAAGATTTCCGAAGAGGCCTGTTTCGATATTCAGGTTCAAGGGTTAAAGGTAAGATGGTTAATTAGCTCCACATATGATTTACATGTTGAGCATTTGTGATTACTTCCTTCTGTCACTTGTAACGGTGATACACGAGTCTAATCAATATCCAGGTTTTCTCGTTCCATTCAAGAAAGAAACCATTCTGTGTTCCTTGATTATAGCCATGATGGTAAGGCCAATGAAGATACAAGAAAGCTTCATTCACGTGAACATCTGTTGAAATGTGTTTTGTTCTTGCTTATTTATATATGTTAGATGCTGCTGTTTGGAACAAGGACTGCACATGTCCGGCGAATAAGTAAGGCAGACCGTGACTATGTGCATCAAACGAGGTAAGTTTGCGTGCCTCCATACAAACCAGCTCGGCAAGATTCCTCGGACGCGTGGTGTTTGTAAAAGTAAATGCTGATCACTCAAGCAATCGGCATACAGCGAAGCAAAATGAAGAATTGTCAACGACTTGATCCCATCCGTGTGTGAGCAAAACTTGAATCAATGAAATCTAATCAAAGACGATTCATAATGAGGATCACATGCAATCATCCTCATTCCCCCGAACGTGTGATATAATTCACGGGACCCGAATTTCCGCAGCAATTATTGGTCGCAAAAGCTAAGCTAAGCCGCTCATGATTGCACGTTCGGTTTAAATTAAGCTGGAGATGGGGCTCTTGCAGGATCCTACAGCCGCACGGCTGCATTCTGAATTATAGCTGCGATGGACCCTCTTCTGATGCCAAAACAACTTGGCACAAGTACCACAAGAAGAAGTTTCACACTTTGAATTCGAGTTTGGTTTTCATGTGTTCTCTTCTTAGAAATATCAGTACTTTGATTTGTCAAATACGGTAGATTGAATCGTGAAAGACCTCTACTTTTCGTCCATGTACCTCACATTTTTAGATAAACTTCGTATGATTTTAATTTATATAATCAAATCATTCTACTTTTATAAATTCTCAAATTAAATCTGGTAACAAATTCATCCGACTTAGATGTCGGACAACATTTATAGCAAGACGTGGATAATTTTTTTCCAATGTCAACATTCACGTGTGTCCTTTGGCCAAATTTCATCCACATCACACTTCGACATTGTCTACATTGTCTAAATTTTTACGAGCACATCCATGTGGTGGTGGGTATGAATGAGCTCAAAGGTAGTCTCCCCATCTCCTTATTTCTTTTTCCAATTTTTCAATCCTCCCAAAACACAATGTTTCCATCTATCCAAATCAATAACTATCGAATAAAAAGTAAAATCACTTTGAAAGAAAACAAGAGAAAAATATGTATTTGATGCGAGGGGGACATCATGCTCTGAATCGGACCGAAAATTTCTAGTTGTCCTAAACTTTCTAGACACATCCCTATTGAAACAAATCAATCACATTAGCTCCCGGTGCATTTTCATAAGGAGAGAAATTCAAAAAAATTAGGATCAGATGATTGTACTTAGATCTCAACCTTTCGGTTGTCCTAAATACTACTGAGTAGCTCCAAAATAGCCGAATATCAAACCAACCAAAAAAGTTGCAGTTACCGTAAATTAGTCCAAGCCCTAGAATTGTATCATTGAGGGCAGAGGGAACCCATGATTGCATGAACGCACGCACTCAAAAAATATTTCTTCTTTTCCACAAAAATCATGGCATTGTTCCATACATATACAAGTCAGCTTAGTCTAACCTATTGACGTACACGCCACAGGGATAAGCTTTCCCAGCTTTCATATTCCAATTAAATCGACGGCTATGAATAAATTACTTTGCAACTTGCAACTCCCAAATTATCTTTTTGACCATCATCAAGCGCATCTGAACCCATAAAACCTTTGACCCCAATTCTTCATTCTTCGGAATCTCGAACGTTGTTTTTGTTAACATTACTTATAAGCGACTATCTTTTACTTTGTCCAAACCGCGCAACTCATGATGATTCAGTTTCTTGCCCATTACATATGTAGTTAATATAACACCTTTTACATCAAAGATCACAAGTTCGCTTGTTGCTTGCATCTTGCATTTGCCATCTAGTCCTATATCATCTCAAGGATGGAACGGAATGTCTTTTGACAGCTAAGTATACATTGAACAACTAACAATAATGGGTCTAAATCAGAACCTAGCAAGATTACACACCTTCTATTATTAGCAAATTATGCATTGATGGGGAGGGTCGAATCATGTAGCTATACATGTCATTGCCTTGTGTACCTTGTCCTTGGCATTTCTGACCAGTACTCGCAGCTAACTGCACCGGGTTGTTTAATTGAATCGAGTAACTAGCTAAATTTGTTAACGCGAACCAGCAACAAGAGTTGACGCGAAGGGGAAGAATTTCACGGCATTACGTCCATGTTTCCAAAAGCTTGCCCCGTCCTCTATATGCTTGTATACAAACGGCTCGTCTTCAATATCTTCAAATTCCCAACTCTAGCGTTTAGCATAGCCATTGATTATGCGGCAAAACAGACGACAGATTGAAAAAATAAAAAAAGGGCACAGCTGTATCTACTACCTCCTACAATACTAGAGATTCTTGCGGCCTTTAGAAAAGCTCTTTACCGTCAATATTTTTCAAAAGAAGACATATACAAGCAAATGAACTGACTGAATTCCAGGAAAAATACCCTCCAGAGGATGACGATCCAATGTCCGTGAGAACAAGTTCTTCAATCATGAAGTTCATTCAGATTGAGCAACAAAAGCTTGACATCTGAAAGAGAAGGTTGCTTAGTCCGACTAGCCCCACGGCATGATGAGTAGCAAGGCGACTTATCAAATGGGCGGGAGAGACTTGGCACGAATGAATTGTTTGAGAATGGCTTTCTCCTCATCAAGTCGCTTCCTCTCTTCACGATCTCTTGGTTTTATCTTCCTCTTCTCCTGCAGTATCCACTTGTAGAGTTCACGTTGTTGATCCTCCGGAATTGGCTCTCGTGGTTTCACAGGCTCTGTGATGATTGGCACAGGCACAGGTTTCTCGGTAGCAGCGGTAGTCGTAGTCACCGTAGTCGACACTGGAGTTGAGGATACAGCTTTGGAATCTTCTTCCTCTGTTATGGTTTCGTCCTTCTTGTTGGTCCTCATGAATAGGTAAGCTACAAGAATATGTAATATTCCGTCAAACAAGCAAAGCCCCCAAGGTTTTATAGATTAGACGTCACAAGGAGACAGGTTGACAAGATTTCCAAGGGATTTAATGAAATGCTTAGCAGTCGCACCACGATCAAATACTTAGTTACCCGATGATACAATCACGAGATGACAGGACAGCTCAACAGATTCTTAAGCTACAATTTTCAGCTGGTTTAAGCTATGGATCAATCAAAGCAGAATAGATGCGTAGCAATGAAGAGACAGAAAAATCTCTGCCTTCTATCATAAATGCAATGTGACCGATATCAGCAATCAAACTAGTTAATAATTTCTTCAGGACCTTCTACCTTTTATCATATTTTCTATGTAGGTTAATCTGATAGTGATATCTAATGTCCAGACAGACAGGTGGAATAGGTGAGGGTAAGCTGGGGGAACATAGTTTTGGTAAAGATCGTTAAGCAAGCATTCAGTGCATCCTGCTTCATATGCTGTATCTTCAGAAATTCGCATATTTCAGAGTCTTATCATGCTATGCATCCCAAGGGACTAATATCTATGGAGAATTTGCAACATTCCCACAAACTACTGAGCATAACAAAAAAAGCACAGCAGCTTGACTAAGACACATCAGAACCAAATCATGACGACTTACACCTTCAACTGCATTAGCAATACGGGCAACCGAAGGAGTAGGGTTCTGCCAGAAATCTTATTCCATTTGGCATGTGCATTGATACTGTAACAGGTCCCAAATTTTGAATAAATGGAAGAAGGGGATTCATTCGCAATCTAATGCATTACCCATGTGATAGCAGTTATCACTATAATAAGCAGATATATCTGGCAGAGCAAGAAATACACTATTCCTTTTCCTTCATGAATGCTTTTAGACATAGCCATACAGCATATCTCTTACACCAAGTTTCTCGGGTAGCACAACATAAGCTTCCAGGAGAATTCCAGGAAAAAATAAAAATAAAGAGCAGAATGCAGGGCTCCCGTCTCCAAAGGGCATTTCATAGAGTTCTCGACTAATGATTTCCAGTTACCTCAACAAAGTCTGCTATCTTCTTCCAAATTATCCGGGAGAAGTATTGCGAAATATCCAACTCAAACCTCATACAATAGCTTTGCCACATACTTGAAGCTGTACCCTAACAGTATACTCACACAACATACACACATCTCTCATCATCCTTACATGCCATCAATGAGTTGGCTTTAGAACTTCAAGAATGATTGAGAGAAAAACAGGGATTTGTCTACATGAGCTTTCACATGGATTTCATACTTCAGGTGCCATACCTTAAAATAAGAAAAATCTATAATCAAAATGATGTAGCAGACCATTTTCCAAGAACAGGTCAGTGTTAATGCAAGGCCTAAAACCCAAGACACAGGCAAGATAACTCCCACTAATCTCCTATTGTACTAGACTTCTCACTCCAATTAAGATATATGACTTATCAGGTCTCTGTAACAATTTCCCCTAGTTCATGGAAGACCTTCTGTAGGTCCAATTTGCAAATGCAGTCTACCATATGTTATGTGAAAACATATGCAAAATATGCTGCACAACCATCCCCTGCAAGATGCTTCGGCAATTACTAGCCACGAGAGTCTGAAATCTATTCAACTTCCATCACTTAAATTTCACCGTAAAATGCCCTTTCCAGCCGCAACGGCAGTGTCAGATCAATTGATTATTTGAGTGCATAGAACCAGTACCCACCAATCAGAAACACGATTCAATTTTTAATACACCACTCTTTCTGATGCACCATAAAAAAATTTGGCTCATTGACAATAGTGGATGCTTACTATGCCTTGTTTTATACCAAAACGAACCAAAGGCCTTGAGAAACAGCGTTTACTTCTTGAAGAATCCCTGCTAATTCATCTAGATGCTCAGCGCTAAAAACAGCGTGCGACTGAATCCTACTTGCAGGCATATCAAATTCTCAGCACTCCCCACTTGAGACCAATGCCCAACTACAACAATACAGCCTCTTGACTAAAATGTCATACCATCATTCTCATCACTCCAACTACTTCTGGAAAGATTAATATTCTCTTCATTGTCTTTTAAAGTCAACTTTGAATTTTCCCATTAGCATAAACGCAATCCACTCAAGTTTTCTTTGCACCCTTTTGTTTCTCCTCTCTTTGTCCTCTTCCTAACAAAGTAGAAGCAAAGAATTCTAGTCTAAACGATATCAACTCAGGAAGTCAATTCTTATGGGTAGAACCAAAAACCTACAAGGACATAAAAAAAAAAAAAACAGAGACCGCATAACCAAATTAACGCCCCAGAACCAGTGAGGAATTTTAACAAACACAAAGGCGCGCGACCACATATACCCATCACCCACAAGCACGCACGAAAAGAAAACGCACGGACCTCCAACGCCGAGATTGGCAGTCAAGAGCAGAGGCCAGAGGAACTTATAACGGCGAGCGAAGGACTCCTTGGGGGGCGTCGGCGGGGGCGGCCGAGGCTGCGACCCCATCGCGTACGACGCTGCGGCCGCCGACGACGGCGGGGCGGCGGACTCCTTCCCGCTCTGCTTCAGCTGCGCTGCGGATGGCGGAAAAACGATCGTGGGTGCGTCAACTATGGGAAGGAGAAAGAAGAAAGACACGCCACGGAGAAAATATTCTCAAAGCAAAGCCGGCGCGAGGCTGTTCACCTGACTGTGATAGGACTACTTTCGACCATTTTCATATTCGTTTATGAGGGTGCGAATGAGGGGGAGATGATGATGATGATGATGAGGGTTGGAGAGGGGTGGGTAAGGTGATGCGATACCTTTCTTGGGTTTGTTGGTGTAGAGCTTGGGGCCTTCTTCGACCATGGCGGAGATTCTGATGGTGCTCCTCGATCTCGACTGGGTTTTGACAGCGACTTCGCTTCGTTTCAGAGCATCATCTGCTGCTTCGCCAAGCGAAGAAGCAAGGCGCGTGGCAAAATAGTAATTTTCTCTTCTCTCTCTTTCTTTTCCTCATTTTTCCGTTTTCTTTCCTCTTGCGATGCGAAGCGAAGCGACTGGCATGTCTCTTAATTTTGGCTTAATATGAGATATCGTTCTTAGATTTTTTATTCATTCAATGCGATTACTAAATTATTAGTAAATTTTCAATCTTATATCTAAATTATATGATAATATTCAATGTCGTCCTTTCCGTAATTCAAGTTAACAGAATTTATTGATGTCACTTCCAATTTATCGAGTTTGAATGTTGGCCAGCAGGAAAAGGCTACGCACGAATTATCCAAGTAAGATATTCACCTCACAATTCTCGTCATCAAGTAAGGATGGACATTTCAACAGCTTAATTTGTTTTTTCCGTTTCTAAAGTAAATGGATAAAGTGATGGACAAGTTGACTCATCATTTTTTTCAAAAAGTCAAAACTCAATATATAATAATCCATGTCATCAAATAACATCTAATTTATCGTTTGAGCAAACGGATGCACCACATTAAACCTTTACCAACAATCCATAGATAATTTATGTCATTTCTCCTGCAATAACTACCTTCCTCTACAAATCATGAAATTTGGCGAGCCCAATGAGCACATCCACGAGGGGGAGGAGTCGAATTGGGCCTGAGACACCTTATCAGTAAAAGCCCACGATGGCCCAAACAAGAGCCCGGCCCATCATCACCGTCTTCGGCCTTTCGTCTGCGATGGCGCTGCGATCTCTCGTTTTTTGAGCACTGAACCGTGCCGACGCTCTCGCCTCGGCTCACGCCACGCCCCGGCAGCCGCCATGAGAGTGCTCGCCGTATCCATGCCTTCGCCGGGAGCGCGGGCGTCTTCGTGTCCTTGCTCGTGCTCGTGGGACACCCAGCAGAGGCTCCCTTACAACCGCAACGCCCCCAGGAACCCCGATTCCGTCAAGCTCAAGGCCCCCGCTCAGTCCTCCAACGTCCCGGCGCCGCGCGTCGCCGTCGCCGTCGCCGTCGCCGCTCCGGCCCCCCGCCCGGGCCCTCCCGTCGCAGACCTTCTCAGGCGCTCTGATGTTCGCCCGCCGCGCGCTCAAGGTGCTTGTCGCTCGCGTTTCGCTGTTGGACGGGCTCTTGCCTGTCTGGAGTTGTTAATGGTGTTTCTTGCGAGTGGAAGAGTGGGACTGGATTGTTGTTCTTAGTCGAGTGATGGGTTCGCTTGTTTTCAGCAGTAGAGTTGGGATGAATAGTTTCTGGAGAAATTGTTATCGCTGGTGGAAGATTTGAATTCCGCTGCCATTTCCGTTGGATACGTTTTCTTCGTGAATTTTTTTTTTTGTTGAAGTGGTTAGTGTTTTGTTGTGTTGTGCTGTTCAGATGAATTTTACTTGGGGTATGAGCAGTGGTTGCCTAGTCCGCCGAAAGTGGAGAAGCCTCGGTCCGTCTACAATGCGGCGTTATTAGCGTACATTGGGGATAGCATATATGAGGTGTGTGCTCCTTGAGGTTGAACTTAATTTGGGACATGCATTTTGTCAAACAGAATCATTTTGAAGTGTAATGAAAGGAACAGCGCGAAGCTCAGAGACCGGGTCTTGCATTTTGGAGAAGGAATACCTTGTAGGAAAAAAAGAGTGGTAGTTCAAATCAAATAAATGCATTGTAGTTGTGAGGACTTCTTCTCGGGAATCAATTTCTTTCAACGATACTCACTCACTCTTTGTGCTTCTTAAATTATGCAGTTATATGCTCGCAGGCACTTCTTGTTTCCTCCCCTGAGCATTGAAGAATTCAATGATCGTGTAACATCTGTACGCAGGTAAATTGTAGTTCTCGACCAAGCTTCTTTTAGCCATAATGTTTTCTCAGATTTTGAAAGATTGAGCATGTGCTCCTACTGAAGTTCACGCATTTAAGTTTGTTGGCAGTGCTCCTTATGGTCCATGTCCTCAGTCCTCACCTACACTGACTTGCTTAAAAATTTTACTTTGCTGTCTCATTTATATATAGATTCGTACATACGTACGTACATGTGTGTGTATAGCCCTGAAATATAGAAGTCAATGATGGATGGAAAAGTGCATGTCTCCTTATCAAGGTGTGCTGTGGGTTTTGTTGAAGGTGGTTATAGATGTTTGTCTTTCATTGGACTCCACATACCTTAAAATTGCGTGCCTTTTATGGTATTTTCTTGTTCAGAGGTTTGAGCTCACTGTGGTTACATAATCTACTTGCTTCCAATGACATCTAGATTGATTTGCTGCTAAATTTCTTTCCTGCTATTATTCCATTTCACATTGCGCTATGGGCCATTCTCTGCTGCGTTCCAGGATGAACTGCTTCAGAAACTGCTTGCCGATAATTACCTATCAGAAGAAGAAAGGTTGGTAGAGGTTGCGATGCTCCTTAATAAAAGACGTGCTGCATGACTATTTCACTCTTTTTATTTTTGTTATCTTTCTCAGAAGCTGCTTTGCTTGTTGCAGGGATGTTCTTCGGTGGGGAAAGAATGTTGGTATGGCTAAAACACGGTCTAGAAAACGTGCTGGTACTGCAGTTTACAACAGAGCATCTTCGCTGGAAACTTTGGTTAGTACTCTTGCATGACATAAGTCTACTATTAGAAAAATAATATCATTCAAACAGTGGAATTTTAAGCACTCATGAAGCAATACTATGGTTCTTCCGTTCTGTTTTCATTAGATCACATTTTCTATTGCATCGCATCTTTGCAGATTGGTTATTTGTACTTGACAAATGTGAAGCGCTTGGAAGATGTCATGTTGAAGTTGGGATTCTCAACAGGTGCTTCATCTGAATGGGTGCTGAATGGAGAGTGACTAGTAAGTTCTAGTTTGGTGATATGATCTTTCTGTCATTCTATTGGTCAATGTGACTTGTGGTGATTAACTCACTTGTTCAACATCACTGACTGAAGATGGGTCGCATGTGTCTTCTTTGCCATGATGTTTTCTTTCTGTATTAAACCGGCTGTTACGGATATCTATGTGGAATTGAAAATTTTGCTTTGAGCATTGGAAATGGACGTCTTTGTCCATTCTCTTTGATGGTGTTGGTATTTACTTGTTGGCTAATACATGTCTCCTTCCAGGTCATCAGCTAGGATGATAGAGAGTGAAGATAAATACATAACACATGGCTGTGACAATGACCAGCCACTGCTGAACCTCCATAGTGCAAATGTGAAGAGCGAATCAGTAAGAAGGTTTTAAGTCTTGTTTTTTTTTTTGGTGAGGAGGTTTTAAGTCTTGTTATGTTAGATGATAATGTTAGTCTTGCCTTCTTGTTTTGGTACGAAATGTTTGGGTCACTGCCAGTATCGGAAGAATATCTGGGTCTACATGTTCCTGTTGCCCTGTACTGCACACCACTGGATAAATTATTGAAATTTGGTTGTAACTTGTGACAAGGGGGAAGCCTTTCTTACTTGGTATTTATTGTAAGTGTCAAGCTTGTGAAGAAATGCATACTCAGTCTTCATTAACAGTGTCTCCTCTTCTTCCCCTTCCTTTTTCCTGTTTCTCTGGTTGCGAGACCTCATCCTCGTGTCCTTTGTGAGGTGAGGGGAAAGGCTGTTAAGTGATACATCACTAGAAAACACCCACATCCAAAAGTAACCATTTGAGCGCTGTTCTTTGGGCCTTGACCTGCTTGAATTTCGGTCATGTCATTCATAAATGGTATCGAGACATGGACCGTCGTGGTGAAGCTCATATTATTTATGCAACATGTTCGGTCTGACAAAGGGGGGTGGCTTCCTACTATGGTGGGAAGTGGGTGGGCATATGCCATGCTACGCTGCCCGAGTCATATGAAAGGCCTCTTTTTCCCTTTTATTCAACGCGTATTCTACGTGTGAATCCAGCATAGGTGACAAAATAACTTGGCCTCAAAAGTAGTTACGCGGTGGATGTTAAAATCTAGATTTAGGGTGCGTTTCTTTCACTAAAACTTCGTGATAAAAGAAAATGTTTTTCATGGTTTCATTTATTTGGTGGTTTAGGGAAAGTGTGCTAAAATGAAGTCGTTTTCCCTCAATATAAGCTTTGTTGTTTTCAATCCATGGAAAACGTTTTATGTACATCGATTAACTTTCCATCATTTAAACACTAGAAAGTTTGAAAACAATTTCCCGAAAATAGTTTTCTTTCATGCAAACGGACCCTTAACTCTCTAAATGTGACGCCCTAGATTTAACTCACTCGAGGTATTGTTCGTTTTAGCCCATCCTATATCGAGCCTCACGGTTTTGTTCTTTAGCATATAGGCAAACATTTTCCCAAGATATCACCTATCTTGGTAGTGCTTTGGCATGGGCTCGCTTAACTTTGAAGTTTCAAAGCAAAGCTTGCCGTTACGTCAAAAAGCGTCTCCGTGCGTTAATTCCAGTTTTCACATATATATCTCAGTATCGCTCTCCCCCTATTTGATACACAGTTTAATTCATTTTTGCCCCCTTCACCATCTTAGAAGTCTGCCAAGAGCTACTTCTTGTCTAAGCCTTCTGGTCTCGGTGACCACTCCTCGCTCTCGTTGGATCGAGTCGTTATAGGCCTATCAGCTTCCGCATGGTTCGGGGACGAACCACGCACCTACTAGAGGGGAACTCACTTTGATACCATATTGTGACACCCTGGATTTAACTCATTCAAGGTATTGTTCTGAGCCTTACGGTTTTATCTTTTGGTATACATGCAAATACTTTCCTAAGAGGTCACCCATCCTGGTAGTGATTTGGCCTGGGCTTGCTTAACTTTGGAGTTCCAAAGCAAAGCTTGCCGTTATGTCAAAAAACGTTTTTGTGAGTTAATTTCAATTTTCATATATATATATATATATATATATCTCATAATCGTTCTCATCCTGTTCGATACACAGTTCAGTTCATTTTTGTCACATTCGCCATCCTAGAAGCTTGCCAGGATCCGCTTGTTGTCTAGGCCCTTTGGCTCCGGCGACCACTTCTCACCTTCTTTAGACCGAGTCGTTACACTAAATATATCAATTCTGCGATTCGACCATGGGCTAGACCTTGATAACAATGTTGGTTATGATTATCATGCATACTGCAAAGCTTTATCTTTATACCGTGTAATTTTTTGTAACTAAAAGTATGGACCGGGCAATTATATAATAGCTGGAGCCTGTAATATGATTATGCTTTTCACTCGGCAAGAAGCACTCCGTATCTATCTGTGCTTTAGTTACGCGCTATTGTAAAGTTCTTCTTGCATTATCTATGATGATGCAGGCCATTTACAATGATAAGAGTGACATAATTCTAGCTTACACTTGATGGTTTGTACAGCCTTATGATCCTATAGACCCCACAATGATTTTACCATAAGCGACTTCAACAAAGGCCGCCTTATGAAGGAAAGTTATGGCAATATGTGCCCGCTACTGTGGAATCGAGAAAATGACTTGCGAAGCTTCCTGATCGTGAGCAAAAGGTGAAGCACAAGGGAGAAAGAATCGCCACAATATATATGAGGAAAGTGCAGTCAATCATTGCTTGCTTAGGGCTTAAGACAGCCAAGATGCAACAAAATAAGATATCAATGCGGTGGTTTTTTTATCATATAAACGATGACTTCGATGTGTATCCATCCACTCACTTTGAGCTTAGGATCACGTGCCTTTCCTCGCCTTCACCTCGTTCGTTGGGCAGCATTCAGCCTTCCCACGATTGCTTCTTTCCAAAGCCAAAGTGTTTAAAGTGTCTTCTTTTGGGAACAAAGCTATGAAACATCTGGATATTGCACATCAATCGTCTAGCGTGTCGTGATTGATCTTGTCCGTCATATTTGATGGAACATATGGAAAGAAGGGTTCCGGTTAGAGGTGGCCACGGTTCGAAACCGTCCGGTTCCGGTTCGGAACCGGCGGTTCCGGTTCGGCGCCACACTTGAACCGGAACCGGAACCGCCCCTAGCGGTTCCGGTTCCGGTTCGGAACCGTCCGGTTCCGGTTCCGGTTCGGAACCGGCCGGTTCAGGTTCGGAACCGGACGGTTCCGGTTCGAAATTTAAAAAATTTTAAAAATAAATTATAAAATAAATAATAAATTATAATTTTAAAAAACAGAATAGAAACAAGGAAAAAAGACAAAAGAGAAAAAGGAAAAACAGAAAAGTAAAAGGAAAAGAAAAAGAAGAAAAACAGAAAAGGAAAAATAGAAATGAAAATAAAAAAATTTAAAAAATACTATTCTTTTTTTTTTAAATAAATTTAAATTTTAAATTTTTTTTTTCGCAGAACCGGCCCGGAACCGGCGGTTCCGGGCCGGTTCATATTTTTCTGGAACCGGAACCGGGCCCGTAGGCCACGGGCCGGTTCCGGTTCCGAACCGCGGGCCCGGTCAACGGTTCCGGGCCCGGATTTGACCGGGCCGGTTCCGGGCCAAACCGGCCCGTGGCCACCACTAGTTCCGGTGACTTCAGTGGAAAAAGTATCAAAAAACTCCTAAACTTATTATATTAATATCAATTCAGTACTAAACTTTTCATTTAAATCAATTTAGTTCTAAACCTTTTTCATATTAGTACCAATTCAGTTCATTCGATCAGTTTGGGTCAGAAATCACTGATGTGGATATCGGCCTTCCTATGTGAAATGTTTGGCGCTAACGTAGACGTCGGCCCCACATTGAGGTGGCCGACCCCCGCCGGCCATCGGCAAAAAGAAAAGGGAAGGCAAAAACAAAAAATAAAAGGAAAAAAAAAATTCACAAAATGCCCACATCAGAACCGGTCATGTTATATAAAATGATTGGCATCTACGTTAGCGATTTCCGATCTAAATTAATTGAATTGACTGAATTAGTATCAATATAAAAATATTTATGATTAAATTGGTCCTATTAAAAGGTTTAAGACTGAATCGATATTAATATAATATGTTTATGTCCTTTTTAACACTTTTATTGCTTCATTATTAACGTTCAAAAGGTTGGTCTCACGGTGATAAGAGATTGGTGGTTCGATTGGGCTGCAAATCTCGATTTGGGTCCGAAGGTCAACGCCTCACTGTTCCGCACATGTCTCAACTACCATTATTGCATTGACGATTGATTTTAACCCACAAAATGTTTGAGGAGACAAGATTTGATTGGCGATTTGGGCCAATTGGCGAACTCGATCCCAGACACATCTCCAAACAATGTTCACTACAAGATCGAAGATTAATAGCATAGCCAGTAGTTTCATGAGCACGAAATGCACGCATACTTCAGCTGTCTCCACTTCCAACGTAGTTCGTTCGCCTTGGACAAGACCGAGAAAATTGACAGTCCAGTGCTCAAAAGCCGGCCGAGAATAAGATACAGCTCGACGTTAATCCAGTGTTCCTAGTTAGCCTTGTAATAATTGAACTTTGACAAAATAGACCGACGTTCCTCAATGATTAGGAAGAGTAATCTGTCTTAAGCATACTAATTACATCCTTGATTTGAATGGAAACCTACTTTCGATAATCATATGACCGAACGGAACATGTTCATTTCCAATTTTTTTGGCCAATTAACACGCTCTATCGTATAATCCCAACGGAGTTGTCCTTGAAACTATTTGAGCCCCTTAGGACAAACTTGGCCGTGTCACATACTATTAATTTTCTGTTTGTCCAACTTTATGTTATCTCATAGGATTAGGGGGTCGTGTACCCGAGTTTAGTCAATATGTGTATATCATCCGCGTAGCTTTGGAATTCTCTATTTTCAGTGTAACATGTTAGGGAAAATGACATAGATAGTTTCTAAATTTTAACCCAATGTACAATGTGATCCTTTAATTTTTTTATTTTATTCAATGTGGTCCTTGAACTTTAGTCCATTATACAATATGGTCCTTGAATTTCTACTTTGTTCAATTGAACTTTTGATACGTGTTCAATTTAGTTCTCAGACTATATAAAAATGTTCGATGTTGTCCCTTATCTTGAATTAATGGGAGATAATACGGAATATTTTCGTATAGTTTATGGACTACATTAAACACGAATCAAAAGTTTGAGGACCGTATTGAACAAATTAAAGTTCAGGGATCACGTTACATATTGAGTAAAAATTTAGAGACCATTTGCGTTACTATCTCTTTTTGTTATACTTTTTTTGTGGAAAGCCCTGAGGAAGATGAACAGAAGGAGGAGGAGCCCATGACATGACATTGGAAATTCATCAATCCGATGAGCCGGACACGAGCATGCTGCTGGTTATACGCAGACAAAACCCACGATCCGCCCGAAAAAAGAAAGCAGAATTATTTCATCAAAGATGTACGGTGAAAAAAAATTCACGAACACGATTTCAGTAGGTGAACGGCGCCTTAAGAAAAGGAAAGAAACAGTTCAACGATGTTGTCGTATGTGGAGAAACTTTTGACTAATGTTCGCTAGTGGCCCAAGCAAAAGAATAAACGTAATTTCGTGTAAACCCCATATTCGAAATGTTGGATCGATCCATTCACATCGGACGAGGTTGCTTCGACGTCATACTCACTTCATTTTAGCTAAATTTATGAAGGAGTTAGCAAAAAATAATCATGATTCCTTTGGCCATGGAACCTTTGTCATTGCTTGGTGTTAGCATTGGCATAATTCACATTAAACGTTTTGACTTCCTAAAAACATAATTATCTATAATAGAAAGCATTGAGCTAGAGATGGAAATGAGCGATTCATGTTTTTTTTCGAGAACAAAAACTCAACGTAAAATTAAATATAACATCATATCTTCGATGGGTTTGGTTTTGCTCGAAAGCATATAGAAGGCAGTATGTTTTTTTGTCGTAATCATGGATTAATGGTTGGACAAAAGTGGGCAAAACGGTTCATGTGTCTCTTAAGTTCATGTGTCTTTTTAGTACTTGGCTTTTCAAACTCTATAGATTGAACTGAACCATTCTTCATTTAGAAGGAGAAGAATAGTAACGCATCTCTTCCCTTTGATTTTTTTCTCTAAGTGTGCCGGTTCGAGGAAAGGTTCGATTGAGTCATGTTTGCACAGTGTTAATCCAAACAAGTTCGGGGTGTTATATCGTGAATGACATATTTCGTAAATTTGCAAAGCATCGTTGGTAAGAATTAATTGCTTTAAGGAGATTTCGTAATCCGTACCTTACCTTTTGTTTAATTTTGTTACAAGTTTTATAGCAATTGTGCAAGTCCAAATTTGATTTGTAATTGTGTTCTCTTTACTTATTAAGAAAATTCATTCAATATATTTAATCATTGACAATGTCATAATTGAAGTTGTTATCGCTTTCTCATAATTGTTATTTCCATTTAATTTTACTGATTATAACAAACAGTATCGTGTTACGTTTTTTCTTACATCTTTTGACATGGATCAAATACAGTACGACAAATCATTGTGGAACCAAAGTTAAACCAACCAATGATTGTGAGGACACTTTGTCATGCCTCATCTCACTCAAAATCATTTGATTACATGGACAAAGCTTGAAAGATGGGGTTTGTACGATTCTTGCATAAGAGCGCATGTAAACTTTTCCATTGCTTGTTTAGGGGTTTTGTGACAGATCCTAATCGTAAAAGTCATTTGCTTTCTCTTGCTTCTCCCGTCAAGTAATCACCATCAATGAACTAATGAAGGTTCTTCTTCAACTTTGGCTCATTATAGAAAGAAAGAGACATCATTGCGTTAATTAGATTGTTGTCCCGAGATTAATGTACCTAAGAAACCTATGATATCCTGCTAGAACAAGTCTTAATGACGAACAACTTGTTGTGTCGTTTTCTCGATATTTGAAAGTATTGCGTGATGTGCAACGCTTAAAATGTTCTTGAGGAATAGTTGCCCAAGAGAGACGAGAGAAGATTTCAATTACCGAGTGAACGCATCAAGAGATCATGTGTTAACGACCCATAGAAAATTGGATTTTTGTTAAGGATTTTGTCAATGAGTATCCTTGGGACACTTGTTAAGCAACAAATCGAGTAGATTTTACAATTTCTAAAGCACCGAATACTCTCGTGTTATACACAATCAGTACCTTGAAGATTGAATTATCCTAAATAAAGTATAAATAACAAGCTCTCTAGGAGCACTCGCTAATAAGACTTTAGAAAATTAACATGCATGATAAAATGTATCGCCTCTGCAATTACTATTTCAGCACAAATAAATAATCTATCTGCTCGAACACATCAGGAGTTAGATATTAACCGACAATAAACCCGAAAATGATAAATATTAAATTGTTTTGTATGTTAAATCCTTCAAAACTACATAACAAAATGCAAATTTATCTTGAGATATTTTCTTTAACAGCAACAAATATAGAGTTCAGTGTGCCATGTAATGTCAAAGCGGATGAAAGAGGAGTGGACACTTGGGGGCAAATTAACCTTCCTAATGATTTCACATGCCATTAAAATAGCTGACTATTGCCTGTCATCTCATTCACCTAATCAAATATTAAATTTCCAACAGTCAAAGAGCTTCATCTATGGACATTACCTAGCCAAAAAAGAAAGGGAACTGAGGGGAAAGAAGAGAATAGCAACATTTTTATGTATATCCCATGTAACTTTACTAGTGCAGTGCAAGTCATGAAATCTTGGGAAAAGAAAAAATTGCGTAACGAATTGTGTGATTTTTAAGTTTCTTTTCGATTGGTCTATTCCAGATTGTGGAAATATCTTATTAGGCTATGAATTTTCACAATCAATTAATATCCTGATGTGGCATTTGACGTGGTATAACATGACGATTGATGAGACAAGACGAACCTTGTCTTGTGAACATAACATGACAAGTCACATTAATTTCATACGATGAATTTGCATTGCTCCAACGATATCTTTGGAACAAAATTGTCGGGGAGCGCTCGCTATGAGTGTTAGAAAGATCCGATTGCACGAATTGGGTAAGTCACGAGACGGTTGGCCGAATCAAATAGCAAAAAGAGAAAGTTTAGTTTGATCAAGTGCGGTTCTAACAAGAGTCTAGGAATTTAAAAATCTGGACTTGGCCTAGAAAACTTCAAGATGCTTCTTTGTTCCTCGTAAAAACAAGCGCAAGAAACTGTCAGCCGACCATCCCATCTTGGGAAGGTCGAGCTCGGAATCTCTGTGTTTTTCGTGGGAAGAACGCTTCGAAACCCGCCCGTTCATTTGCTTTGTAATGCACCCATATGCAAACAGATCGCTGCTCTTCACAATATTCAAGAAACAGAAGGAAAGCTGAGAAATTTATGACATCCATAGCAATTTCTGGTGAGTTCACTGGATGATGGAATGGAATCCCGCGTCGGAGTGGGAAGGACATGATCTCGAGTTGGTGGGCCTTAAAGTCGTCCATACATTAGGTTGGTCCCACCATTTTCTTTCGCCTCACATTGATCTCTTTCTTTGTTTATGATTTGTGATGACAGCTGCGACGAAAAGCACCTTCACTTGTTGTTTCAGCCAAAAACTCAACTTAAATCCACACTCTCTGAGTGGACTGGAATTCCCTTTCTTCGACTCTAATCCCTTCTTGTTTTCTTTTTTGTCCACAATTGCCATTTCCTCCCCTTCCTTCTCGATAGCCGTAAAGCTCTCTCTCTCTCTCTCTCTCTCTCTCTCTGTGTACAGAAGCAGACGATAAAGTGGGCAAAGGGCTGCTGGAGACAGAGTAAGGGAGGAAAAGAAGGGCATTGCTTTGGAGGTGCACTGACAAGAGTGCTGGGTTCATGGGTTTGAGGCTTGTGCTGTGGAATGTGTTTGGCTTGTCGCTGGGTCTATGCGTTTGTTCTGTGTTAGCCTCTGTTTCTTATGATTCCAAGGCTATTGTCATCAATGGCCAGAGAAGGATCCTCATTTCTGGATCCATTCACTACCCAAGGAGCACTCCTGAGGTACTTGCAAAATGTATCTAGTGCTTTGTCCTTGTTTTTTCCTTTCTTTACTTCCTCGGGGGTCACTTAATTGTGGTTTGTCCTAAAATGTACAAGTTTGGAATTTGTGATTTGGGTCAGCTTATCAAATTTGTGAAGAACCCTTGTGTGGACATTGCGTCATATGATTCTTGATTTCATTCTTGCTGGTCCTCTGGTTATTCTTTCTTTTCTCAAAATGTGGATTTTTTTTTTGTTTTTTTACGTCTGAGAGATTATTTTTGCTAAATGTAGATGTGGCCAGATCTCATTCAAAGGGCAAAAGAAGGAGGTCTTGATGTGATTCAGACTTATGTTTTCTGGAATGGGCATGAACCATCACCTGGCAACGTATGAATAAGTGACTACATTTTCTGTTATGATATCATGCTATTCATAAATTTTATTTGACTGTGAATTCCGACTGAATGTATTTGTTTTTTGGCCTTCTGGTAGTTCTATTTTGAAGGAAACTATGATCTGGTAAAATTTATTAAGCTGGTGGAGCAAGCAGGTCTCTATGTTCATCTCAGGATTGGCCCATATGTATGTGCCGAGTGGAACTTTGGGTAATAGTTCAAGTATTTGCTATTTCTAGAAATAATAAAATAAAATAATTTCAGATTTTGCAGTTAAATTGTTTTTTTGATAATTCAATTTTCCAGTGGGTTTCCTATTTGGCTGAAGTACATTCCAGGAATCAACTTCAGAACAGATAATGAACCTTTCAAGGTGAGGCGTTTCTCCCTCTCTGTCGGCCCTCCTATCTTTTACATTTTTCGATTAAGGTTGACCAGTATACTGACATGATCTTAGTCGCTTATGATGTTGACTTCTGCCGAATATGAAGTATCAAATGCAAAAATTTGCAACAAAGATTGTCGACATGATGAAAGCAGAGAGGTTGTTTGAATCTCAAGGTGGTCCAATTATTCTATCCCAGGTACATGAAGCAAGCCCCTACTTGCATATTAACCTTTCCATGAGTTATTATTGACTGAATTAACTGTAGTTTTATTAATCTTTTTTTTTCACAATGAAAGATTGAGAATGAATATGGACCCATGGAGTATGAAATCGGGGCATCCGGTCAAGTTTACACGCAGTGGGTAGCAGAAATGGCTTTGAGTCTAGACATCGGTGTCCCGTGGGTCATGTGCAAACAGGATGATGCTCCCGACCCCATTGTAAGCTATTCTTTTATTTCACCTGTTCTTATAAATTCTTATATCCACTCGGTATGGTTATGTTTATCCTGAGTAGCTGCTCAGGAGCACGTTGTCCCCTTGCTGGTGACTGGCAATATGAATAATTATTCCTCATTGCACATGGCTCAAGTTTACTCAATGCTTTGTCAGATCTGTGTCTGTTCCTTTTCTGATTTCCTTGTTCCCTGTGCTTTTGTTGTGATGATTTGTATTTCCAGTTTCCCTTGTATGTATTTCTTTTCTACCCAGCTTCCAAGATCAGCAACGCTAATAGGATATGCTTTCTTTTTTGGTTTCTTTTCTGTGTTGACCACTAAACAGTAGTTTTTGAAGTTGTCCAAGTAATGACAATTAAATATATTTGGCACACATCATTTGATGCTTTTCATTCCTGGTGTGTCCCAACAGATTAATACTTGCAATGGTTTCTACTGCGACTACTTTTCTCCAAACAAGGGCTATAAACCCACCATGTGGACTGAAGCTTGGACAGGCTGGTAAGCTAATGAAAGTCAGTAGAAAGAAATCTTTTATTCTCCACCCAAGAAGAATGATTTGCACGAATATCTTCCTTCCCCTTTCTGGTTTCTTATTATTTTGTGGTCCGCATTTTAAAGGTATACTGAGTTTGGAGGTGCAGTCCCATATCGTCCTGCTGAAGATATGGCTTTCTCAGTTGCTAAGTTTATACAGAAGGGAGGATCATTCATCAACTATTACATGGTACTAAACTGCCGCAGCTCCTTTTGTTTGAAGCACACCGTATATCCTTGAATGATTTCATTTGGTCTAATTCTGTTACTATGGGTTTTCAGTATCATGGAGGAACCAATTTTGGCAGGACTTCTGGTGGTCCTTTCATTGCTACTAGTTATGATTATGATGCTCCTCTGGATGAGTATGGTATGCGAAATTGTTTCAGTTCCAATGGATACGTGCTGTGCCTCATTTATTTTCTAAGAAATTACATTTAGCGTGCAAATTTTTTTGCTTAAACAAATTTTCAATCCAAATTTTGATCAAGCTCTATGGGGCATCCTCAAGGAAATATCCAGTGATTAGTTGTTTTTGCTTTCTTATGAAAGACTGCCTCCCTCAATATTCATAGTAGCTGACTCAATCTCTGCAATTAACACCAATTAGCAATCATGTTTATGAAGCAAAAAATGCTGTGTAACATATGAGATCTCAGAAGCAATGTGCAGAGTATGAGTTGATTGGCAACAAACTAGGTAGTGTTATTCGTGAAACTTGGGTGTTTGTATGGTTAACATTTACCAGGGAGATTTTTTAGTCTCTGATAGTCTAGACAACTAGATCTCCAATTCAGAAACATTTGGAAGCACTCATACGCTTCCTGGTTGTTTTGAGGACCCCTTATCTGAATGGCCTGCAAGAGCTATTTACAGTCTAGAGTTAAGATTTTATTCGATAGTCTGCCTATCTTTACATCTCAATGGCACTGTTATCAATTACTATAACTTGAAGTTTTGAATCTATAGATTTTATATAGATGGTTATATTTATGTGAAACACAATACGTTTGCGTTTTAATTCAGGATTATTGAGGCAACCTAAATGGGGTCATTTGAAAGATCTGCATAGAGCTATCAAACTTTGTGAATCAGCTTTGGTATCTGCGGAGCCTGCTGTGACACCACTGGGAAACTATCAAGAGGTTAGGTTATTTTTTCAAGTGTTATCTAAGAGTTACATATTCCACTTGGAGAGTAACTGAGACTAAGCTTCATTCATGATTATGTTACTGCTTACTACAGGCTCATGTCTTCAAATCAGATTCTGGAGCATGTGCAGCATTCCTTGCAAACTACGATCGGTGGTCTTTTGCTAAAGTTTCTTTCGGGAGCAAGCATTACAACCTTCCTCCTTGGTCCATCAGCATACTGCCTGATTGCAATAACACAGTATATAACACTGCACGGGTGAGAGAACAAAATGCCCTTTCTCCTATTCTTTTCCTCCTCCATTTTTCCCCTTTTAGCCTAAGAGAAAGGAGTATATGATGAAGTTAATGCAGTTGCGAGGGTTGTGTTCATTTCAAACTAAATCAACTTCTTTGTGTAGCATTACATTGCACTCACTAGGCAGTGATGTGTATTGTCAAGGAAGTTCTATTGCTTACTTCATAATTTATTGATGCTAAATCTTCATGCGTCTAATGTTATTACTCCATCTCCTATTGTCATATTTTCAAATTTATTTAAAAATATAAACACAAAACCAGCATTTTATGCAACTGAAGTCTGCTGAAATTAAAAAACAGGTGGGCGCTCAAAGTGCACATATGAAGATGACTCCAGTGGATGGAGGATTCTCTTGGGAGGTTTATAGCGAAGGGACCGCTGCTTTTGAAGACAATATATTTACAATGACTGGGTTGTTGGAGCAAATAAATACAACCAGAGATGTTACTGACTATTTGTGGTATATGACAGAGTGAGTAGACTACAAACAGTGAATTACCTCAACCTCTTGCAGTCTTAATTTGAGGATGAATATCAGCTCATATTTGGTCTACCTTTCTTTTACAACCCATACTTTCTTCAGTGTCGATGTTGATCCTAATGAAGAGTTTCTGAAGAGCGGAAGTTATCCGGTTCTCACAGTGTTGTCAGCTGGTCATGCTCTGCATGTTTTTGTCAATGGTGAACTTTCAGGTAACTCATGCTCATAGTTATTGGGGCTTCTTATTGATTTATCATCATTTATGCATTGCCTTAATGTCGCAGTTCAGCAGAATAGGACCTTCATTAATAAATGTTTCTAGAAATTTTGAAGAATTAATATTATATGAATAAAACCATTCCAATAGAAGTTGCCCCAAATTCATTGTTGATATGCTAGCACATAAGATTTATAGTTTTTAATGCTAGGGCACTAATATGTGCTTTTTTGACCTCTTTAAGCATATAGAATCTTAAAATTGCTTGCATGTTGAAGCCAACAAAAGTTTTCAGTTTTCTTTTTGTCACTCTGTGAAAAGAGTATTATAAGCAGACTATGCTTTTCCAAATGATTATGTTTCTTCATCTCATGCAGGAACTGCCTATGGAAGTCTGGAATTTCCTAAACTAACTTTCAGTAACGGTGTGAGGCTGAGAGCCGGGACCAACAAAATTTCACTTCTAAGTATCGCAGTTGGTCTACCGGTAGGTCTCTCTTTCTCTCTCTATGGGTGTGTGTGTGGGTGTGGGGGGGGGTTTGTGGGTGTGGGTGTGGGTGTGTTGGCATTTGCATGCTCGATGTTCACACACTTGTTTCTAGGATTATGTCTAGCACGAGTGAATACAAGTTTTTTCTTGCCTTGTGACCATCAACTTGATTCCAGAATGTGGGAGTACATTTTGAGACATGGAATGCTGGTATTCTCGGTCCAGTTACGTTAAGTGGTCTCAATGATGGGTGGAGAGACTTGTCATGGCAGAAATGGTCTTACAAGGTTTGTATCTCGAATTCTCCGTGTCTATCATCTTTTCATACTTCTCTGAAAAGGCTGAAGGTTTCTGTTGGCTCAGGTTGGTCTCAAAGGAGAAGCTTTGAGTCTTCATTCTCTTACTGGGAGTATGTCAGTTGAGTGGGCACAAGAATCTTTAGTAGCAGAAAAACGGCCTTTAACGTGGTATAAGGTAAGTATCTCAAAGTTCAGCAAAGCAAACTGATATATCCTCCTAGCCTCCTAGGTTAATGAACTGTATGGGATTCAAATCTCCTGCTTCTGGTCAAACCAGGACATATAATTTAATAAGCATCTGCAAAGTTGCACACATATCCAAATCCTACATCCTTATATTTGATAGCTATTCTTTTTAAACAAGAAAAGATAACTCAAGTTCTCAATTAGCCTAGGGTTGGTGTCATCCATTACTCTTGTTCTGTGGTTTGTATTATGAGTATTAGAAATGCCTTTCAATATCCCTTTCTCGCGAAGTTATTCAGATTTGGCTTCAAATAAGACAGATACATGGTTGATGGTTCTATCTCATATGATAATGCATGATATCTTGTTCGTAGTTGGTCTGTTTTGACAGTAATGTGACAGAAATTGACTTTGGTGTTTATCATACTTCCAGACTATTTTCAATGCTCCAGTCGGAAGTGCACCGCTGGCTTTGGATATGGACAGTATGAGTAAAGGTCAAGTATGGATAAATGGACAGAGTATTGGGCGCTATTGGCCTGCATACAAAGCATCCGGCACTTGCAATAGCTGTAATTACACTGGAACTTTTGATGAGACGAAATGTTTAAGCAATTGCGGAGAGGCTTCACAGAGATGGTAAGAAAAAGTATTGTCGTTTCTTAACTTTTCCTTGGGGAGAAATGAAATTGTTGAGAAAGCTCATCATAGCCTGAACTTTTCAGGTATCACATTCCTCGCTCATGGTTGTATCCAACTGGGAATTTGTTGGTTGTTTTCGAAGAGTGGGGTGGGGACCCAAATGGGATTTCTCTGGTCCAAAGAGAGATTGACAGTGTCTGTTCTGATATCTTTGAATGGCAACCAACCCTGATGAATTGGAAAATGCGAGCATCAGGCAAAGTTAACAAGCCCCTGAGGCCTAAAGCGCATTTATGGTGTTCACCAGGTCAGAAGATCTCATCAATAAGGTTTGCTAGCTTCGGAACGCCAGAAGGGACCTGTGGAAGCTTCCAACAAGGAAGTTGTCATGCCTTCCACTCGTATGACGTTTTTGAGAGGGTAAACTTTCTAATGTCATATGCATTCTCTCTCATTGAGATCTCATCCATATTCTACTCAGCAACATGAGCCACCTGGATAAACTTTGCTTAAAAAATGCTTCCCAGTCATTCATCGCTGCTGTTGCGTTTTAAGTTCCCCTTCACGTGTATATTACGGCCATAAGACTGCATTTCACGACATACTGTGAGAACTCAACTTGGTGATGCGCTAGATTTTACAATAAAACGTTCCCAAGAATTTTGAGTCTGAGAGTTTCATGGTATTGATTATTGCGTCTGGTAGCCTTACGACTTCTGACTTGGCGCATCTTGAGTTTAGCCCATTGCTCTCTAATAATACAAGATGTTCTTGCAGACTTGCATGGGGCTGAACTCATGCTCAGTAACTGTAGATCCCGAAATATTTGGGGGAGATCCATGTCCGAATGTCATGAAGAAGCTCTCTGTGGAGGCAGTTTGCAGCTGACGGCCTGCAAAATTTCACAAATTAACCAAGTCTCATTCCAGATTTGTATTGAAGACCGAGACCAACATCAGTCTCGACATTTGGGTTTTCGGGTAAACTGACTCGACACACTCCAAGAACCATTTTTTGGCTTTTTATGAGGCGAAGTTGGAAATAAAGGACACGCCTCTTGGTAAAAGCCCACATAGATTCTCCAAGGGAAAGCACATAAACATGTATACAAAAGCTATAGTTACTCTGATTTTGGTTCTCTGATGGCGAGTATACAGAGGAGTTTGGTGGAAGCACATTGAGACGAAATCAATTCGAGTCCTTGTGCGCATGAGTTTCAGAGTTGGAACGTGGAAGCATCTTGTTTCCAGTAGGTTTTGTGCGCACTAGTTATTAGGAAATGGAGGCCTCTTGTTTCCAGTAGCTTTTTTGCATTGCAACGGATGTAAATTTTTTTTGGTCAAATAATGGATTTAATTTCTGAAGCAGCAATTTTTGTTCAATTTCTTGTTAGGAATTCTTCTTCCCGAGTTATCGATTTGAAGACTGCTCAATCTTTGTGTCAAGATGCATGGTAGATCCCGATACTTACCATTCCTTACAGTTTCTTTGTAATCTACAAGTAGGTCTTCCTGATAGGATAGTCTTTCAGCCATACGTGTTGAGGGAATCCAGACATGAATTGAGTAAAACCAAACCTAGTAATCAGTTCGATCAGTTTCCAGCCAATAACAGTCATAGAAACCCAAGAAATGCGCTGAATGGGACCGGTTTTCTATTCCAATGCAATATATATTCTCTGAGTTTGGTTCCCGGGCCATCATGATTCTCACTTACCTAAGGAGAAAATCGACATGGTCCAATTAACCTTTGGGGAGACTTCCCTGGGAGTTGTGGACTTCCTCGGGACGGTCGGACACCATGCGGCCAAGCGATCGCGAAATTTTAGATGATGCAGTCGCAAGCAATTATTCGGGCGGGTGCGTGCCTAACTTGTTATGATTGATGTAAGACAACAGAACTTTCAAGCATTGGACAGACCTGGAAGGACCTTATTTGCCTATCCTGCAACTCTGTATTGATCCACTAAATAAAATGTATATTGCTCTTCAAGAGCATCTCCAATTGCCAATATAGTCACGGCGCGAAAGCAGTATGATTTGGAAAGAAAACCAAGGAATCCAATACATTAGGCATGGAACGATCGAAAGTTTCTGTAAGATTTTGACAGTCACCATAGCACTCAATTTCTGGTCAAGGAGGAGAGGGTATTGCATCCTACCAGAACTACACCATGCTTAATGTCTCCGGTAACTGTACGACATTTTAACCATTGGCATTCGGCAGAGGATCTTATATTTCGCAATTCATGCCATGCACAAGAATATAGGTCAAAAAAAGAGTCAAGCATCAAGGACCTACCAGACACTTCCCTGGCCCATATTAGAATCTCAGACCCTGGGTTCCAACGTTTGGCGCATACACACTTTCATCACATTACCAGCTGATAAACTAAGAAAATCTATGGTGAGAAAAAAGGGCTATAATAAAGTACAGGAAAAATCTTCTGGTTCATGTAGTTTCGATAGAGGTGACAAACCAGCCGCAGCCCTACACTAGTATCGACAGAATTTAGAGTTTCAGTACGTCAATTCCCAGATACGAAAGTGGCGACCCTCGCGAGAGGTAGCAGTTTCTGCTTCCCTCTTTCCAAGTTTCATTCGGCAGTCTATTCTGCGGTTGGATTAATCAATCTTCACCGAGGAGTAGATCTTTCGAACAAACCAGAAGCAAGCATAGAAGCCGATCGTCCCTGTCAAGACGAAAAAGGCATATGAAATGATCATCATGTACCCAAAGTAGAGGATGCCTGACACCAGCTTCGTGATTTCCAATTTCGTGAAGAAGTAGAACACTGAATAGAGGAAAAGGTAGAGAGCTGATGAGCCAGCGGTCAAGTAAGATCTCCACCACCAGTGGTAGTCCTCACTGCACAACTGGAAATAGCAGAGCACGATAGTGATCTCGGCACAAGTGACCAAAAGGATGACGAACACAATGAAGAGGAAGCCGAAGATGTAATAGAACTGGTTCAACCATATTGATGTCAAGATGAAAAACAGCTCGATGAAAACAGCACCAAAAGGAAGAATTCCTCCAATGAGAATGGAGAAGACCGGCTTCATATACCATGCCTGTTCGGGGATCTGCCTCGGGATTTTGTTTGTCTTCACAGGATCTTCCATCGGTGGCTTTTTGAACCCCAAATAACTACCCACGAACACTAAAGGCACTGAAATACCAAACCACAGGCAGACAAGAGCAAACATTGTCCCAAACGGCACAGCACCAGATGATCGCTCCCCCCATATTAGGGCATTCAGCACGAAGAAAACAGCAAACAGAATACCAGGAAACATAACGGCAGTCTTCAAGGTGGTCTTCTTCCACTCGGTGCCCTTGAACATCTTGTACAACCGTGACGACGAGTAACCAGCAAATAAGCCCATGAAAACCCATAAGAGTACCATTGCAGTCATAAGACCCCCTCTGTTGGAAGGAGATAAGAAGCCCAGCAAAGCAAAAATCATGGTCACCAGAGCCATTGCAAATATCTGAACACCTGTTCCCACATAAACGCAAAGTAAACCTGGATTGATAGGAGCCCTGAAAACATCTCCATGGACGAGTTTCCATCCTGTTTCTTCCTGAGCCTCGTCTTGGGTTTCCAACTGGTTATAGTTTGCAATATCTCTGTAAAGGGTTCTCATCATGATCATTGCCACCATCCCAGAAAGGAAGAGGACAATCATCAGGGAGTTTATGATAGAGAACCAATGAATCTGATCATCATTCATAAGGAGGTAGGTATCCCAACGAGATGCCCACTTAATGTCACTTTCCTGAGAAACACCAAAACAAAATTCAGAACCTCAAAACAATAAAGCAATCGGAAGAACAAAAGAAAGAGCAATGCAATGAGATCATTTTACAAGCACGTACCTTGAAACTGACATCATATGTGAACACAACTTCCTTATCTGTGTCAACTTCCTGAGGAACAGTGCTACCCTGAACTAAATTTTTGGTATTTGCATTACATGTCGTCACTTGAGGATTTTTGTCATCCCATTCCTTGTAATCATGTTTGATACTGTGCAAAATACCAAGTGAGAATGCACCAAATCACCACTATTCGACAAATAAAATAGGAAATGGCATTGAAATATTCCACACAGATAGACATAAGCAAAATATGAAAACGAACATATAATGCACAGAAATAGTGGGCATGGAATGCCTTTTGTTACTCCAACGTTAAACAACTGGGATTTCTAAAAACATAAATAGTAGCACTAGAACTGCCCTTAATTTTTTCCTTAATTGTATACAAATCCACATATTATGTATAATTTGGCGCGGGAAAGGCAAATGTGGTTTGTTCGGTTGGTTTAAAGCCAAAACAAACAAGCTTCATTACTGCTGGATGTCCCAAAAACCTGTGGACAGCCAAGATGCATAATTGCGTTTGAAAAAGGTATATCCCCATCAAACCTCCAAAAGAGCTACATGAGACCCATGGCTCCCAGAAAAACGGACATGAAATCAAACTTTAGGATGCATCTCACAATGATGATCGATGACAATAGTGGGGAACTACAGAGATGCTTGAACATTGCAAAAGATACTTTCCAAAATATTAAGATAATCAATGAGCCTGCTTTGGTCTTCCTCATTTCTTCCTACGTAATATCTCCTTCCTGGGCAAAAGGACTCCAAACTTTTTAATTAATTAATGGTTGCGCAGCTAAACCTTAGAAAGAAGTAAACATACAACTCGTTGAAGAAAGAGAGACAAAGCCACACCTATTAGGAGTGACTTCAAATCCAACAATTCTTGCAGTGTCAGTCAGCTCGTCCTTGTGAAACATGACCCTAAAGCTCAAATGATTATTGATGAAATACTTCTCCTCTTTGCTCTGAAATAAACAGACAAAAATATCGTCAGCCTATAAGGCCACAGTGTGCTTCATTGTAGTTTGATCCGATACTTACCCCAGCATAATTTCCTTTAAATCCAACACGAAAACCGTGCTCATAAGTGGTTGATGGGCTCCCATCCCTCCTTTGTCTTAGAACAGCCACTGGGAGGTTATCAAGGATCCTGCCATCACAAATGATTCGTACTAAATCTGATCATAGAAAGAACCCGATATTTTAGGAGAACAGATTGTCACTTGATATTGGACCACAATAACTGAAGAAGGCCCAGCTCAACCAGACAACAAGTAGCCCTGAGTTCTAGGAATTTACTCTCACTTAACTTTCAGCAAAGTTTAGGCACGAAATACTTACATATTTACTCGATATTCATCATCGATTTTCTCCTTAAAGTTCTTGGCATACTCAGCGTTAAGAGTCGATCGACAGGCTACTTTGCACGGTTCCTCCTCCCTCATTCGAAACTGGGAGCATATATCAAAAATCAATCGATATATCCACCATCATACAAGGATAGTATTTGATTTATCATTCAGTGTGATGCACAGAGAAAAAGCCAGAAGATGCTTACCTTGTACACAGAATTCTCAATACGGTCACCCCTAAGCACCTCTCCCAGATTTTCCGCATTGTTCAGAATCTTCTCAGGCTTACAGTACTTTAAATAGTAGTAATCATATGGAAGCTGTGTCTTGGTAGATGACAATTTGTTCACTTTGACAGTAAGCTCTTCCCCCTGCTCAGAATATGACCAGATTATGAGTCAAATGCCCATATATGGCTTCTAATGTCATATAAAATACAACTTAAGGCCAAATAGAGACAGTTCCTGGATTCCTATGTCTTAAAGTCAAATTTTTTAACATTCATTCAGAAACAGAGGGACCACATGATATGCAAAAGGCAATTGGGCAGCTTATGAAGAAACAAGATCAAGTTCTCTCAAGAATCCAAGCTATAAATCAAACATTCTGTAGCTATGTCTCATGCTTGTGACTGGTTACACGTCAGTAAGTCGGCCATCGACAGATCTCCATGGCACATCTTGTAAGGCGCCCATCACTTCAAACTTTTCACTACTTAGAAAACAAGATAATCACCGCCAGCACATGCTACTGCCATCAGCATTATCAGGGGTCACTTATGCATCATCCTCCAAGAGTCGAACACACCATTCACCACCAGAACCCCTCTTTCGAGCCAGAATTATCCCATCCAAGCAAAAGTCTCCATCTGCTAGTGCACAACTCTCATCCAATTTAGTTCAAAAATGCCTCAAGACCCTAAACAACCGTTTCGATGTTATGGAACTTAATGTCCGTTCAATAACAACTTCATCTCCTTCTCCCTGCTTGCCGTACCGTGCTTTTTACATCCTCCCTCAACTTGCCCACCCTCACTCATGCTTCACGTTCTTCGGTCGATTTACAAGATCAACAATCGAAAACTTAGTATGTCATAATCTTGACACTACCGACCACCAATCATCAAGCGATTGCTCAAATTACCGCGCTAAAGCACGTCACGTGCTCGATGTACGGCTACTTCACCCGACGAAGAGTGGAAAGGACGTATCAAAGCCACGAAACTCCAACACAGCACCAAAAACCACACCAACCGCAACAAGAAATCCTAGATCCAGGGACGATCGGCAGACACGCAAGCACGCAGCGCGAATCGAGCCCAAAACCCTAGATCCAACTGCCAGCCCGAGCAGCACTCGGGGGAAGATCGACAGAACGCGAACAACGCGCCGCGCGGATCAGGAGCCGCGAACGGGCCGACGGATCGAGCGAGGGAGCAATGAGAAACGATCGGAAAAGCAGGGAGACGGAGACGGGAGGTAGAGAGAGAGAGAGAGAGAGAGAGGGGCGTACGGTGGTGAAATCGCGAGGAGCGACGCCCGGGAGGTAGAACGAGTGCGCGGAGGAGCTCAGGAGGAGGGCGAAGAACAGCCACGCCGTGGCTCGAGCGGGAGCCCTTCCCATCTTCGTCGCCGTCGCCGTCGCCGTCGCCGTCGCCGTCGCCGTCGCCTCGTTCTGCGATTCGCTGCGGGGAGAGAGATGGAAGCCGAGCTATGCAAAAAGCAAGAAGCAGAGTGCGTGTGAGTATAAGAGCTTGGGTCGAGCTCAGATTCTTTGGCTGGGTTACCCGAAAATGGAATTTATTTAATTAATTCATCAATATATTATATATTAAATTAGCGAATTTATCGTCTTTATTCGCTAATTTCTCCGCCGTTTATTTACGCGATAATTAGAGGAGAAAATGAACGCGCTAATGACGTCATTATTTTAAATCATTCTTTTTATGAATGAATTTGTCCGGTAAACATCTCGTTAATTTTTCTTTTTTCCATTCTCTTTTCTTTTTTTTTTTTGATTTAATCCTTTTGGGCCAATCAACCTTTGGTGGAATCTCGCTTATCTTATCTCTCGTTTGGATTGCCCAGAAGCCGGGATGTAACAGTAACAGTTGTTGAGCCTGCAGAGTTCTTCCGGAGCCGGGATTGAAATGGCAGCGCAATCGGATGCTCCTCCCGGGCAGAGAGATCGGATCGGCATATCCGCGGCTTTCTCTACTGCGGTTCCTTCCAGTCCGATGAGGGATCGGAGAGCTGAAGGAGACCGGCGGAGCGCCGATCCTCGTGGGAGACGGGGCCGATGGATGAGGATGTTCTCCTCTGCCTCGACAACAATTGTCCGCCCGGCCGCCGCGGTCTTGTTCACGGTCAATTGTTGTCTTAACTTGTCCGTGAGTCCGGGCCAATTTTGGACGGCGAACGAAGCGAGCCTCGACCAGTTTCCGGAGCTTTTGCATAAGAGAACCATCTGTGGCTGGGAGTCTGTCTTGCTGCTGCTTCATCCAAAGGTGGAAAACAGTTCAAAGTCCCCACGAAACCGTTGTCTCGGGTGGAAAGAAGTAGCATTGCTCCGCCCGGAGATGTTTCAGGTTCGGCCGATGACGCCCGCTTAGCGAGATAAAGCTCGATGGGTCGACGGCGACGTTGTTATGACAACGAGTTTCCGGCGTATATGATCCGATTCGTTGGGGGTCTCTTCTAACATGAAATGCATTCCATGCTTGCAGGGACCTCTTTGTGAGGTGGCGATCCAGACGTGTGTATAAGCTAATTCGGAGTTTTTAACTTTTGCCATGAGAAGAGTCGACAGACAGCAGCAAGACCTGAAATAATAACGAGTTTCTCCGGGGTCTCGAGGCTCGTAACGTCGACTGCACGAAAGTCGGGTTCGTCGGGGGCTCGAGCCCGTACCCGCATTTCTCGAAATCCGTTATGTCGTCGAGCATCGAGAGTCGATCGGAGGCGATCGCGATGCGGGCCTAGATGATCGATCGCCGGACCGTGGGCTCGTCGGGCCATGATGATCCAGTCTAGTCTCTACTAACTCAACTGTAGCGGGCTTTTGTAGCTACAATACCTTTTCTCAATCAATCCTCTTTGAACTGCTCGGGTTCATATGGCTCGAGCGGGCCTATGGCCACAAGACGACTAACACCCACATGGTCTGAATCGAGCGTTTACTCGTATGGTAAAGTGGTCACTGTCGAATCTCCCCATTCACTCCATTGGAATTTTGATTATGATAAACGGCGTTGTTAGGAACCAGTGCAAGTGGACATTGTCGAGCAGCATTAGGTAATTAAAGAAAAATTGCTGGTCACGTTTGGGGGGATAGGTGAGACTTAAAGCGGAAAACGCAAGATCTAAGGCGATGAATGAAGAAAGGCCTAGTGAAGAAAATATCAAGAATTCTTAATGCAAGTTTGTTAATCGTTTCTGGTCGGGAGCACGCCGTAGTAGCCTAAAGAGCGAGTTGAAACTAGTATAATATAACTCGCATGTGTCTCGAACTAGACCAAACCCATCCATATGTTGGGAAATCATAACACAAATTCCATACCCTCATCGAAATCTAAATTTAAGTCTATCAACATATTTAGTTGGATTTTCTCTACCCTAAAACTTATGTCAATGAATTATGAGTTAACTGTTATTGAATAAACACAAAACCAGCACGTGAAGTACTATTGAAATAGTCAAATTTCAGTTTTATATGTCTTCAATAATATAGTAGTGGAGTCCTAGTTTGTAGGGGTTTATTTTTACACGTTTTAGTTAGTGAGATATGTTAGTGGGTTTTTGTTATTATTATCCTGTTGTTATTTTCTTGTTGAGTAGTTTTCGATGTTATGCCTATTTAATAGGCTTGTGATCTGTTGAATGAAATGCACGAGAGTTTTTCAGCAGTAATTTTTTGTGTGTGTCCTCTTCTATCGTTTACTTTCTCTAGAGGTTATTCAACCACTTTTGCTGCTTGTTCTTTCATCAACTGTAACATATTAAATATTCAACCCCACGTCAGTTTTCCAATGTAGGATTTTTCCAACACAATTCAAACCAGCATCTTTATACTTTTTTCGTGTATTTATAGATTAATATTTGGCTATTAGATTCGAGCGCACCTGTCTAAGTTCATCAGAAAGGTTGGCCAGGATGTACGTCAAACCGGGACCAGATCGAGACCCGCCTCCGTCATTGAATAGCATCCAAACTTCGTTTGCCTACTGGGCTAACACTCGAGGTCGAAATATGTATGGACTCTAAGATTGACATAGGCTTGAGTGTCTCCTAGGGGCCATTCATGTTTCCTCAGGGGGACCATGGAAGTACATAGGCTCAAGAGCATCTTGCCAGTCGCCCACTAGTCTTGGGATTGCACTAACTAAACGCAGAACCACCCTGAAAACTATCTACGGTCCGTGCGGCTCAGAAAACCACAAAGCACCTTACAAGAATTTCATTATTGCCTCTTCAGTTCGCGTTCTATTTTTTTTTTATTTATATTCATATTTTTCCATGTCCTCCTCCTTTTGAAAATGGAGGAAAGGCATTCTTTAACCTCAAATTCGTACCAGAAGTCCAGGCATGTGAAGCCCTGAATGACCGCCCCACACAGCTTGATCGCCATAAATGGGCCTTGCAGTACCCGCGGTACCCGTCGGGTCCTCCTCATAATTTGTGGTGAGGCACCACACCGTACGTGTGGTGTGTGGAGTTCACCTAATTTAATAAATTGAGAAACAAGAAGAAGAGAAATTGGAATGAAAGCAGGAGGGGAATATGGAGGACTCGATCGAGAGGACAATCTCTGGTACTCTCGTACATGGTGCCGAGCTCCATTCTCCACCCCCAGTTAACCGAGGCGTTCTTAGACATGCTTGGTGCGCGCCAGTCTAGAATGTCCCGATCCTTAAATCATATGTACGAGTCTCATATGGTATCCATCGACATTCGAGGACCTAAATGTACCGGGCTTGCATGTGCTGGATCATTTGTCGAACTAAATTCACCAAATAATTGTCGCTTGGCATTTACAGCTGGATCACGGGTCCTTTCACGTGCAAGTGTCTGCCCCCTCGCCGGTCCAAAATTCGTGAGGCATTTTCGATGGGAATTCACCTGCACGGACGCCTTTATTAATGGCCCATCGTGCGAGATAACGTGTGGAACAGATGGGTGTGTGGACGCCCATTATGTTTCTGTAAGATGTTATTGCATTGATGCTGCATGTTTCAAATCTTTTGTAAAGTTCTCTGTTCGTTGACTTTTTTGAAGGATTCCCACGGTATTGATTAGTTGGCTTAGATTGACGGTGAACTTTCGGTCTTTACGTATACGTAATGGGAGAGTGCGTTCTTAAGATCGCCACGCCACCTGGCTCGCTGATTCACGTAATTATGTGGTGATTCAATCGGTCAAGTGCCGAAATTGTGGTTAATATTCAAAGCGAATGAACGCCAATAATCAAAATCACAAAGATACAAAAGGTTAGGAGCTAAAAACCTCGGTTTTTGAACGACTAATAGCATGAACATGACAGGAATTGTGGAATCAATTTTACAAGATTTCAAGATATCCTATAATGCCTGATGAATATATTTGTCGATCACCGGGGTGATTCTAAATTTTTACCCACCAGACTTAATTAATTAACATACATCACTATACAAACTCAACCATCTTGCTATAATTTTGGTTTTATTACCGGGCCAAACATGCCGAGTAAATATCATTGGAGATGTCGCAAACATCCCGTCGCACGCATGCCAATTGGGGGGGGGGAAATTATCCGATCAGTCCTAAATCTATCGTATGTATGTCAATTTAGTTATAAGCTTTCCAAATTTATCAATTTAATCATGCTCCTTTGTGCAAAATTCCAATATAATCATTCCGGCCAATTTTCGCTGGAATACCGCCATTTCAGACGTAGCGGTCCTCGGATGGACAGCGACGATTGGATCCCCACGTCAGCAATTTCCGGTGAAATTTATAGGATGGATCATGTTGAAATTACGCGTAAAGGCTTGGGACTGAATTTACACCCATATGACTGGTTTAGAATCGATTGGGTAATTTTCCCCTCAGGTACGCGAGCAGGCGACTTCACATGTTTGTGGCATCATCATCGATCGTGACACTTGGTGAAAATCTCAAGCTCGTGGTTGGCCGTGTGGGCATGATTTGACTAATAGCTCGAAACAACATAAACGAGAGCTGGAACGTGATACACGATATGCGTCTAAATGCATGAAGCTGGGCTCCTTTGTGTGTGGGTGTTGGGGGATGTGAGTGTCGTCAGCTAAGTTCGTATACCAGAAATTAGAATTAAACATTAGGAAAACTAACCTGAAAGCAGTACAAATAAATAAACAGAATGTTGATGGCCTCTCAATCAGTACCCGAGGATATTAGACAATCATCTCCCAGGAAGCTTCTATTTTTTTTTTTCGGAAAAAACCGACTGCAATATATAGTCACGGTTTTTTAAAAAAAAAATGAAGAGTCACGAACGAACCGAATTGTCTCATTCAATCATCTTCGAAAAGTCATGAACTAGTTAATCGGTTTATTTGTTCGAAACAAAAAGAATAAATTCGGGAAAAATAAAATAGACGGGAACCCGGACCCGGCTCGACGGCGGCACGCGCGATGGGGAAAACGACCCAGCTTGGCGTAGGTCCTCTCTCTTCCATAAAAGTGGGTACCCTTTAGGGCCTAAACCCATTTGCGAAGTTTAATTATTTAAATCCATCTTCCATCTCTTTTTTATTTAATGTTGGACTTCTTCATCTACATCTCTTATTCACTTTATAAGGAATTTGCACCCAAAATTTCAACAGTGACGTAGTATCTTGGTCGGGTTGGGGTGTCAATTCGCGCACGTTGTCCCAAATCCGATGGTCAACCTTAACCCATCGACCATGAAACTGAAATGCAATGTGAGGGGGGCCTTTTACTTGATTTTTGTCTTTGTCGTAGAGGGGCTCTTAATGATTTTCTGATATGGACATTAGACGTGGCCCTTGTCTTGTTGTCAACTCATTTCTATTGATCACCGATTTTAGAAAAAAACTTAACCAAAGGGGTTCCACCCTTTTTCACGATCTTCAAAAATCTAAATAATATTTTAAATTTTGACAGAAGAACGAGAGGTTGCTCATTGCTTCTTAAAAAGTTTAACTGATTGGGCATGTCAATCTCGATAGGACACATATAGAGATTTAACGGCTCGGGTTACTTGATCCGCGCGCCACGGAAAGCAAGGACGGGAACTTCACCGAAACCAATCAATAACTCGATTCATCCCGGATCACACATGCAAATACACCTTCAATGAAGGAGTTGCATCGAGTCATTGTCGCATTACAAGCTAAGTACACCTCCTCCAGTATGCTAAATGACGAATAGAATTCCTTACCAATCGAATGCTGAGTGTGCTCCAACATACGGGCATCCGATTCCTAATACATTATTTGCTCTCCTTTGTAATGATGATGGTAACAATGTTGGAGTTGGCGAATACTTCGGGGACCCTTGTTTCTCACACCGGGTACGCCCACGTGAGCTTAGGGAAACTGAAGTGTTGTCCAACGACATGTGATCCATGCGTGCGGAATGCGGGGGTTCGGGGCAGCGCCCCCTACACGGGTGCCCCGCTGCCCGGTCAGCGGGCGGTGGTTCGGGGGCAGCGCCCCCCGACAGGGGTTTCGCTGCCCGGTTAGTGGACGGCTGCCCCGCTCGCCGGTGAGCGAGTGGGGGCTCGGGGGCAGCGCCTCCGAAACCTCAACAGGTTTGGGCTGGCCCGTATGGTGCGAGATTAAGAAATTTCATATAGGTTTAGGTTTTGGGCCCGTTTGGGGCATATATATATTTTGCTCGTTTTTCTGATCATTGTAATGAGTTGAGTGGCTGTAAACCTAAAATCATAGCGAAATCTCTTTGCAGGACGTAGCCCTATTCGAGGGTGAACCTGGGTAAATTCGTGCATCATCTATTTTCTCTATTTTCTGAGTGATCGTTCTGTTTTGGTTCTCAATACATCCCTTCAATTGGTATCAGAGCCGGAGTTGTTCGAGGAATTAGGGTTTATTCGAGATGTCAGGAGGATCACGAATTGAGATAGAAAAATTCGATGGAACGCGGTTTGATCTGTGGAAGATGAAGATGGCGGATCTTCTCTGTGATCGAGATCTTTGGTCGGCAATCGAAACGAAAAGGCCTGTTGCTCCGCAACTTGGTGTCGTGATAGGCAAGGAAGCGGTGAAGGAAACAGATTCAACTTCCAAACAGGCAGATCCAAAGGTGATTGAAGACCGGAATCGGATTGATCGGAGAGCAAAGGGTTTGATTCGGCTTTGTCTCGCAGACTCGATTTTGACAAACGTGATGGGGGAACCTACAGCCATGGACCTATGGCAGAAATTGGAGTCGCTGTATCAAAGTAAGTCGTTGGTTAATAAGCTGTTTTTGAGGAAAAAGCTGTATAATCTTCGGATGCATGAGGGCGACTCGTTTTCTACACATCTGTATAACTTTAACACGTTGATTAGTCAACTAGTATCAATCGGTGTTAAGTTCCAGGATGATGATAAGGCAATAACACTACTCTGTTCACTGCCGGATTCATGGGATAATCTGATTGTGGTGATCGGTGGTAGGGATAAGGAATTATCGTATGAAAGTGTGTGTTCTGCTTTGTTATCGGAGGAGACATGAAGAAAGGGATCGGGAAATTCTGGTAAAGAGGCATTGGCGGCTAGGGGAAGGCCAACAGAGAAGACTCTGAATCCGAGAGGATCCAAATCCAAATCTCGTGGGCGATCGAAGAGTAGGGAGAGGAGGGTACAGTGCTAGAAATGTCAAGAGTGGGGCCATGTGAAGCGGGATTGTAAAAACAAGCCAGTTTTTAAGAAAGAAGCTGAATCATCCTCGTGTAAAAAAGAGGTCGATGCGGGAGATATGTATTTGGCTGCTGCGTGTATGGCGCAATCAGACAAGGATATATGGTTGATTGATACCGGTGCTTCATACCACATGACGTCTCATAGACACTGGTTTTGTGAATATGAGCAATATAATGGTGGGGATGTCATGCTCGGAGATGATACTACAATTCAAATTGTCGGGCGTGGCAGGGTGAAGCTGAGGATGAGTAATGGCACAGTGAAGACTATTCCAGACGTGATGCACATACCCTTGATGAGTAGAAATTTGTTATCAGTCGGTACGATAGCTGATTCGGGGGTTATTTTTAGCTGTGATAAGGATTCGTGCAAGATGACTCGAGGTTCTATTGTGATTGCACGAGGAGTCCGTTACGGGACATTATACAAGCTGCTCGGGGAAACAGTGACAGTTGGTAGCGGGTTCGTTTCTGCAGAGGCCAAGGAAGATGGACATGATACATCTATGTTGTGGCATTAGAGGTTAGGGCATATCGGTGAAAAGGGACTGTCTACCTTAGCTTCAAGTCAGATGGTAGAAGGAATTCCAAAATGCTCTATGGGTTTCGGGTTCTGTGAACACTGTCTTCATGGAAAACAGAACCGAGTTAGCTTCCAGCACACTGGTACTAGAGCAATTGAGGTTCTCGAGCTGATTCACAGCGATGTCTTTGGACCTACTCCGACTCCATCTATTGGAGGATCCAGGTACTATGTATCGTTCATAGATGATTTTTCGAGATATAGTTGGATTTATTTTATTAAAAGTAAATCAGATGTATTCGAGAAATTTCGAGAATTTAAGATTTTGGTTGAAAACCAATTGGGCAGGAAAATCAAGGTCCTTCGTACAGATAACGGAGGTGAATTCTGTTCAGATAAGTTCGAGCAATTTTGTGTGAATAATGGTATTGTAAGGCAGAAGACGGCTCCATATATGCCTCAACAGAATGGGGTAGCCGAAAGATTAAATCGGTCACTCATAGAAAAGGCAAGATGCATGCTGAGTTGGGCAGGTTTGGGGACAGAATTTTGGGCAGAAGCTATAGCCACGGCCAGTTATTTGAAGAACTGGTCACCGACCTCATCAGTGAAGGATCGTACACCATATGAGGCAGCATTTGGGAAGAAGCCGAATTTGTCGCATGTTCGGGTGTTCGGATGTGACGCATATGTTCATGTACCCAAGGAGAAGCGGGGTAAGCTTGACAACAAGTCTGAGAAGAACATATTTGTCGGATACAAGGAAGGGGTCAAAGGCTATAAGCTGTGGAATCCAGAATCAAAGACCATTGTATACAGTAGGGATGTTGTCTTTCGTGAATCACAATCCCAAGTTGGCACACAGAAAAGTGATGAGCCCAAGAAAGTGGCAGTGCTTGAAGAAAGTCCTAAAACTGAAAATATGGAGATGGTTCCACAAGGCACGCTAGTAGAGTCTGATTCTGAATCAGAGCATGGGGACTCAATTAATGAAGTTGAGGATGCAGATTCAGATGAAGACTTGGATACAGATAGCATGCCGGCTCTTAGGAGATCGACGCGGGAAAGAAAGGCACCACTTCGATACTCACTTAGTGCTTTGAGTACGTTTCATGCTTTGAGCATTACCGGAGATGATCCTAGTTCTGTAAAAGAGGCGAGATCAATGGATGATGCGAATCAGTGGGAGCTCGCAATGATAGATGAGATGCAGTCACTTGATAAAAATGAAACATGGAGCTTGTGTAAATTACCTAAGGATAGAAAAGCTATTGAGTGTAAATGGGTGTTCAAGCGAAAGCTGAAACCGGATGGGACTGTAGAGAAGTACAAGGCTAGGCTTGTAGCCAAGGGGTACTCTCAGATTGAGGGAGTTGATTATGACGAGATTTTCTCTCCAGTGGCGAAGTTGACCTCGATACGGTTTGTTCTATCTATAATAGCTGCATATGATCTTGAGGTAGAACAAATGGATGTAAAGACGGCATTCCTTCATGGGGATTTGGAGGAGGAGATATATATGAGGCAACCAGAAGGCTTTGAAGTAAGAGGAAAGGAGAATTTGGTGTGCAAATTGAAAAAATCTTTATATGGACTGAAGCAGTCACCAAGGATGTGGTACCAGAAGTTTGACACGTACATGTTCCAGCTTAATTTTGCTCGTTCAAATTCTGACCAATGCGTTTATGTGAAGAGAACGGGCGATCAGTTTGTCATTCTCACACTATATGTGGATGATATGTTGTTGATCGGGAATAGTATGAAGGTGGTGAATTTCGTGAAGAGTTTGCTGGCCAAAAAGTTCGAAATGAAAGACTTGGGGCCTGCAAATTTTATTTTGGGCATGCAGATTAGGAGGGACCGTGAGAAACGGAAGTTGTGGCTAGGGCAGGAGAAATACATAAAAGAAATATTGAAGAAATTCAATATGATAGACAGCAAGCCTGTTGGTACCCCTATACCTTTAGGGACCAAGCTATCTGCGGAACAATGTCCAAAAACGGATGAAGAAGCTGAAGAGATGGCCCGAATTCCATACGCGAGTGCAGTAGGTAGCTTGATGTATGCTATGGTGTGCACGCGTCCGGATATAGCCCAAGCAGTGGGAGTCTTGAGTCGATACATGTCTAACCCAGGTAGAGAACACTGGAATGCGATCAAAAGAGTTTTCAGGTATCTTCGTGGAACTTTGAATTTTTCCTTATGTTTTGAAGGTATAGGGAATGGAAACATGCTTGATATCGTAGGCCATGTAAATGCTGATTGGGGTGGAGATATTGATAGTAGACGGTCTACTAGCGAATATGTTTTCACATTGTTTGGTGCTGCATTGAGTTGAATGAGCAGGAGGCAAAGCGTGGTAGCGCTTTCTTCTACTGAGGCTGAGTATATAGCTCTTACTCATGCTGGAAAAGAGGCCGTATGGTTACGGCAGTTGTGCTTGGAGCTCGGTTTTGAGCAAGGTGCCATAAAGGTGAGATGTGATAATCAAGGGGCTATTTATTTAGCTAAGAATCCAGCATTTCACTCACGCACAAAGCACATTGATATACAATATCATTTCATCCGAGAAAAGATAGAGAAGAAAGATGTTCGGCTTGTAAAAGTTTACACGGTAGAAAATAGTTCTGACTTCCTTACTAAAGCCGTCACAGGTGCGAAGTTTGAATGGTGCTCTATTGCAATTGGATTGAAGAAGAATGATATTGGAAAGGCCCTCATTTGCGTGAAGTATCTACCAAGTGGGAGAATGTTGTAGTTGGCGAATACTTCGGGGACCCTTGTTTCTCACACCGGGTACGCCCACGTGAGCTTAGGGAAACTAAAGTGTTGTCCAACGACATGTGATCCATGCGTGCGGAATGCGGGGGTTCGGGGGCAGCGCCCTCGACACGGGTGCCCCGCTGCCCGGTCAGCGGGCAGGGATTCGGGGGCAGCGCCCCCCGACGGGGGTTCCGCTGCCCGGTCAGCGGACGGCTGCCCCGCTCGCCGGTGAGCGGGCGGGGGCAGCGCCCTCGAAACCTCAACGAGTTGAGTGGCTGTAAACCTAAAATCATAGTGAAATCTCTTTGCAGGACGTAGCCCTTTTCGAGGGTGAACCTGGGTAAATTCGTACATCATCTATTTTCTGCGTTATCGTTCTGTTTCGGTTCTCAATACATCCCTTCAAACAACTCAACCGCAGTTGCAATTTACTCACCACAAGATTAAGAAAGTTTCAGAGTACTTTGTTTTTTCTTTTTCTTTTTTTGTAAAATCTTGCGGCACCCGCACTTTCTTTCTTTTTAATTCGGAACATCCGAAAATTTCGTAACATATAAGGGTATGTTTGTTTCGTGAAAAATAAATGATTTGAAAAATATTTTCTAAAAAACGATCGTTTATATTGCTTACTAAAATGAATGAGCAAATATGTGTTCATCATCCATAGATTTAGACATAAATTATCATGATAATAATTTTTTTCATTTACTAATTATTTCAAACGAAATGAGCGATCATTTTTTTAAAAACATTTTCAAGATTATTCATTTTTCACAAAACAAACGGAGCATAACAATCTATAATTTTTTTGTAACTTTTTGAAGTTTGAAAAAAATTCTGGATTTGGTGGGAAAGCAAAAAAATTTAGGACTCGTTGGTTTAAGATTCAGTAAAATTAGAAAGCACTATTTTTGTTTTCGGGCAAAATCTAAACTATTTTACAGCTTTAAAAAAATGACAAAAAAGTATACGTGAATCTACTATTTATATTTATATGTCACGAGAGTTTGGAATGTCTTAGATTTTTAAAAGTTAAAAAGTACCCAAAGTCCAAAATTAAAATTAAATAAAAAAAATCAAAGATAAAAGTGAATTTTGGGCAGACAAACAACCCCGCAATTTAGGAAAAAAAAAATTAAAACAAGCTTTTTGCCGAGAAAGTTATGAGGCTGCGAGTGAAGTCCACATAAAAAAGGAAATAGAAAAATAATATGAATGATCCCCGAACTTAGGTCAAATGTACAATGTCGTCTCTGAATTTTAAATTTGTTCAATATGGTTATTAAGCTTTAGCTTAATGTGCAATGCTGTCTTTGAATTTTTAATTTGTTCAATGTGAATCATGCACTTTTGATACATCATCTTAGTCCCTAAACTATCTGAAAATATTTAATATTGTCCCCGAACACGAATTGAAAAAAAGATAACATTGGAGATTCCAAAAGTCTAAAGATTATATTGAACAAACTGCATGTCGGCTAAAGTACACGGATCATATTGAATAAACTAAAAATTCAAGTACGGCATTTCGCGCGCTTAATGAAAGTACAGGGACCATTGGCGCAATGTTTCCAAAAAAGAAAGAAGAGAGCGAGAGCAGGGTACTGTTGCAGAGAGCCGTAACCTTAAGTGCAACTTGCAGAAATGGTGAAAGACGTCTCGTCTCCTCCCCTTCCTCTCCTTTAACCAGCTCGAGCTCGTCAGATGTACAAACTGTTCTTCTTCTCATCCATCGCTCTTCATTTACGCCGCTTTGAACCTCCGATGTTAATATCCCCCCACCAAATCCCAATCGCCACCATTCATGAACACGTCTGTCAAGTGTACTCTACCTATCCATTCCACTTCCGGAATGCGTCAGGTAAGCTATACCCTTGGACGCTGTCGTCCACCCGCAGGTCCTCCTTTCGTCTGGCGGGGCAAGGACGAAGACAGCGTCGAATGCTCTCAGGTTTCGTATACATGCCTCGAACGAATTCCCCAGAAATCCCATGTACTTTTCAGTTGTGTCGAGCCAACGTTGTTGATTCGCGGATGATTTTTCAGTCAACGAGCTTGCGTCAAGACCCTTTTCGTACTTGATGTGTCAGCTAAGGTTAGTAACGTTTTGTTATGCACTTGAATGCTCTAGATTATCTGCGATCCGCAAAAACCGCAAAAACGTGTTTGGTTATTGTTTTTTATTCGTGATTGGTCAAGCCATCCTTGCTGTGATATTGGCATCGCCGTTTCAATACCGTAAGTAAATTTAGTAGCGTCCATATACCGTCAAGCCGCACGGATTTTCACACTAACTATATGAAAGCCACCAACACATGTATGTTTGGGGGGGGGGGGGGGGCAATTACCAAAAAAAAGTTTTAAACTTATTGTACGGATGTCAATTCATTTTTGATTATTTCAATTTGGCAAATTTAGTCATAAATCTTTTGATGACTTGCCTTGTGGAACTTTCAGCTGAGCTTTTGGATGGATTTAAAGCCATCTAATGAGCCATATTTGGATATTCAGCCTATACAAAATAATATTTTGTGAATGCCGTTGAAAGATGCTCGATGGCAGTTGTGAAGTAATCAAAATAAAGAATTATTGTAATTTTCAATATACTGATTATCCTCACGATAAGCATAATATGTTTTTTCCAAAGTGACTATCACATTATAATGCATGATTAACAAGTATTTTAAGAGCACACATCGACAAAACCCCTAGAGGCATTTTTTTTTTTGTAGCAAGATGCCATATTTTGATGAGATAACTCTAATGCCGATACTTATATGATTTCAACGCTTCGTTTTTATGTATAGACAAAAAGCCTGGCATCCGACATTAAGTGTACAAAAAGTCTTGTTTAACGAGTCCTCAAGGGTGTTCGTTACTCATACTTAACAAAGAATACACTCATTTTTAATGCATCGATTGCAACATTACACGAAATAGGCACTGCATTAGAAATGACGATCTTTCTTTTTTAAAGTGTTTGACAAGTGACTCGGGTTTAGAATCTTTCTTTCATTGGGACTGTTTCCCATTGATACCCTAGTTCCTCCAAATCATAGAAAAAAACCGTATAAAATACACAAGCTACATTAATACTACACCCATACAGGATGGTAAGTTTCAATGCAGGACATGAGCTGTCCACGTACGTACAGCAGCAGGATAGAGGCTTGGGACTTGAATCCAACACTACAGCCACGAATTCCTAACTCCAACCGTGGCATTCACTCTTCTTCTCTTTTTCCCATTCCGAAACCTCAAGAAAATAATTTTTTATGGCCACCTTTCAACCTCATCCCCCCGTCGAATTGAATGACCCCTTTCCAGTTGTAGCTTCGGTGCATCTTTAATGGGGTAGGAGCTGGAAATTTTCCCGGGGTCTACTCGTTTGTTCATAAATCTGTTTTGGTTTTTAATCTTTTTTGCCGTCACTGCTCGCCATCATGCATTTACTTTGCACGTAATTATGCTTGGTCCATCTCTCTGCGTGTTGCTTTGAGTGGGGTGTACATATCTGCTCGTTCAGAGCAGCGCATGGAACAAGGCCAACCAGAGCGATCCACATTGCGCTTGAAGGAAGTAGCACAGTGAGCGCGAGCCTCTGCTTTTCTCTGTGTTTTTGTCTGCTGTTGCAATGGCTCTGGTTGGAGCAACCGCAACAGCACCGCTACTCAAGCTCTGTGTTTCTTTACTCCTCCTCCTCAATTGCCTCCGCTTGCTCTCTCCTTGTCAAGGTACACTTTTTCCCTTCTTTTTTCCTCCTCCAAATTTTCCTTCTCTCTCTCTCTCTCTCTCTCTCTCTCTCTCTCTCTCTCTCTCTCTCCGAGAGATTGGCACTGAAATGGACGTGTGTGAGTTTGTTTTACTCGTCTTGGTCTCTTGTTGCTTTTGACTAGGAAGGAAGTCGGCGTTCTGTTTGTTGTGACGACTAGTTAGATTCTCTCTTATGAGGGGGTGTCCTGATTTTGTCTTCCATGTCCTCAAACGTCTGCCGTCCTTGTGATCACAGCCTTCTCAGATAAGAGATCGTGCCTCGTTCTGATTGAGACAAAGAAACATATGCATTTCGAGGGGTTTTATGTTTAATGGTATTTCTTCTTCGTGATTTTTCTTGGCTGTATTTCGTGGACTTTGGTTCCCTGAAGGATAGCAAGTTTTTTTACGGGAAAAAATAGCAAAGTCTGTGCCTTGTCTCTTTGATCTTTTCTCGTGGCCATTCAATCTTCCATTACCCTTGATCTTTTCTTCTGTGAAGTTGGAAAAATGTGAACTTCATTTTGCAAGTGAAGCTTACCCGTTGCTCCTGAGCAAAAAGCACTTGCCACATTCAGTCAGTACATTTTTTCAACCTTCACAGTTTCCTTCCCATTCTTTTTGGGTTACTGCCTTAATGGCGCTTTCATTTACGTAACATTCCTAGTATTTGCATGTTGAATGTTGGCTGCTGATTGGAGACATGGGCAGAAGAAATTAAAGGAGGTAAAAAAACAAACTTTGGCATTGACACAGTCTTCTACAATGCAGGGAAGCCAAATTACTCAGAGTACAGGTACCCATTCATCCGGAAGGCAAGCACGTTCTCATCGCCCTTGTCATTTTCATCGAATGGCGTCAACAACGCCTACGACTACATCATCGTGGGAGGTGGCACTGCTGGGTGTCCCCTGGCGGCCACCCTCTCTCAGAACTTCAGTGTCCTGCTGCTCGAAAGAGGGGGCGTCCCGTTTGCAAATGCCAACGTCTCTTTCTTAGAGAATTTCCACCTCACCCTTGCGGACCTATCGAAAACCTCAGCCTCCCAGTTCTTCAGCTCCACGGACGGCGTTCTGAATTCTCGGGCTAGGGTCTTGGGTGGCGGCACCTGCATCAATGCCGGGTTCTATTCCAGAGGAAGCACAGAGTAAGTCCTACGAGGACATTGGCATATACATAATACAAATCTTGTTTCTCTTCATAGTTGCACGCAGTTTCTACACTGGTATGTCCAGGGATACGTCTCCTTAAAGATTGAGGTAAAAAAGGAAAAAAAGAGAAAAGATCACTACTTGTGAGAGGGATGACGAATTTCATTTTCTTGGACCATACTTTCAGTAGGGTATATGAGAATCAAGAGAAGAATATATTGCAAACTAGTACTAGAAAGACAGCCATTTTCTTCTTTTGGATTATGGAAGTGTACAGTGAAATGAGAATCTTACCAAGATATAGAATGTGAATGTGATTAGGTGTCTTATTAACCTCATATCAGTGGCCAACTTTCAGTTCAGCAAATAAAGGCTTTTCAAGGTAAACAGTACACAGAAAATTAATACGTACGCTGCCAGTGTAGAGAAAACTTTACACGAGTCTAATTAACCATCGTTTTCAGCATTTTAAGTACCCACTCTCTCCCTAACCATCAAATCTAGGGTGGATACTGCCACCTGTGTAACTTTTTTTACACCGCCAGTGTTTGCTACTATCATGCAAAAGTAAATGTTCCCCGGCGAGCATGTACATCATTTTCCCTCTAGGTAAAAAGAATGCAAATTAATTTGAACACGTCTATGCACCTAAAACCTTGCAGTCTCTTTCTTTACCTTTTTGACTTGAGAGATAGCTATCCTTTTGACCAAAAAGACAAAGATGCCTTCTCACCAATACAGAACCTACTATCAAGGTAGGTGTTCTATTAACTTCTTTTTGCTTTTTTTGTGGGCTTGCCATGACTATTTTAGGGTAGTTGAAACTGAAAGAGATATAAATGTAAACCATTATGTAAACAGTTCACCATCACCGGAAACTGTTGACATGTCCATACAGCTGTAGCCTGTGAAAGTGGTGCTTCCTAGCCTTTGTAGATCATATTTACTCTGCCACTTAGGAAACCTTGTGGAAATTTACTTCTGCATTCTGTATTTCCGTGGTCTCACCTTAGTTTTACAAGATCTAGACATATATTTGCTTGTATTAGTCCTTGTATGTTTCACTCTTGAAGAAAAATGGAGAATATACGCTGTAAGCACAGACGTCTGATTTTTGTACATTCCTCGAACCAGCTCCCACATTTCAATGCCCGTCAATGCACTAATGTCCCACCTTATCATAAGTTTCTGGATAACCGTGGCCCAATCTCCCATACGAGGAAAGAGTAGTTGTAGGTAATATTGAGACCAGGTTAGAGGCTGATGACTGTCAATCACGCATCACGAGGTCTTGTGAAAGCCTAATTGCACTTTCTTGGTCAATCTTGCTGCCGTAGCGGCAGATGTAATGGCATCTAAGCAGACCATGCTTGGCAAAGTCGACAGATTTGACGTTGCAATCTCGCTACTGAAGCAATTAATCTTGAGGTTTGAAAGCAACGACGGTGACCATGTGACAATAGTTTTATCCTCTTGGTACCATATGCCACCGCATTTATGATCCCCATCTCTCATTTTGCTTCATGTGGTTAGATGCTTGTCTGGTCCCTTTGCATTTATTCCTTCTCATGAAATGAGCCTTTAACTTTAGGACAAAGAGAAACATTAAATAGTGAAGGCCAAAAGATGTGGACCCGAAGTGTTTGAGATATCTAGATGGTACTGGTTGTGTGTTTGAATTAACTGTTTCTAAAACTTCAGCATTAATAATTGTATTATGCTCTTGCTTGCAGGTTCATAAGAAAGGTAGGTTGGGACGAGAAATTGGTGAACAAGTCGTATGCGTGGGTCGAGAAGCAAATTGTCCATAGGCCGGACTTTGGGCCTTGGCAAAGGGCATTCAAGGACGGTCTTTTGGACGTTGGGGTGTCACCTTTTAACGGGTTCACCTACGATCATTTGCATGGGACCAAAGTGGGTGGCACCATTTTTGATAGGTACGGCCGGCGCCACACTGCAGCTGAGCTTCTTGCCACTGCAAATCCTCATAAGCTTACTGTCTTGATATATGCGACGGTGCAAAAGATTGCGTTCGACACAAGAGGTAAACTATTTTAATCTTATCAGTCGACATGAATGTTGCACAGGGCCAGTGCTTGTCAAGCTTTTTCGCACTAAAAGGCTCTTCTTGAACTTGGCTTCTTAATGTTTGTAGTCGATAGCCGCAATAGTCCTTAACTGAAGCTGTTGAAAGTTTGAAGTTACATCTGATTACTCCCGTAATGGGAACAAATAAAGCGTATTGATGATCTTAACGACTTGTAAAAGTTGTTAGAAACTGAACGTGAACCTTTTCTTTAGCAGGGAAGCGACCAAAGGCATTGGGAGTCATCTTTAAAGATGAAAAAGGAAATGGCCATCAAGCGTTTCTCAAGAGCAATCTGCAGAGTGAAGTAATATTATCTAGTGGAGCTATTGGAAGCCCTCAACTGCTCCTGCTCAGCGGCATCGGACCAAAAGCCGACCTTGAAAAATTGAACATATCCACAGTCCTGGACCAGGAATTTGTCGGGAAAGACATAGCGGACAACCCTATGAACACCATTTTCGTACCCACAAATGGACCGATCCATCAATCACTCATTCAGACTGTGGGGATCACCGAGTTAGGTTTCTATCTTGAATCTAGCAGTGGATTTGGGCAATCTACTGATAGTATTCGCTGCCACCACGGAATCGTGTCAGCAGAGGTGAGCTTTATTGCAAAGAATGAAAACCAAAGACCCTGGTGATATCGATATTTCCCTACAGAATATTAACTACTATATAACTTAAAGCAGCCCTAGCATGGTCTAGGTAGCTTTTGCATCAAATTAAAAACCATTCCACTTAGTGCTATGTTTTCTCGATTGACTCCGTGTGCAGTCTGTAAATTTCGTGATGACCATCTTTTGATGTAACCAGATCGGGCAGTTGTCCACCATACCCCCGAAACAAAGAACTCCAGAAGCCATTCAAGCCTATACACGAAACAAAAGGAACCTGCCTCATGAGGTGTTCCACGGAGGCTTCATCCTCGAAAAGCTCTCCAACCCCTTGTCCAAAGGCGAGCTAAGGCTAATCAACACCAATGTCGACGACAACCCTTTGATCACCTTCAACTATTTCAGCCACCCTTATGACCTGGAGCGCTGTATTGAGGGCATCCGCCTGGCCATCGAGGTCGTGCAGTCCAAGTACTTCACGGAATTAACTCGAGTGGACAAGCAAACCATGGAGAAGCTGCTCAACATCAGCGTCAAGGCTAATGTCAACCTCATTCCCAAACACGCCAATGACACCAAGTACCTCAAGCAGTTCTGCAGGGACACAGTGATCACCATCTGGCACTACCACGGCGGATGCCACGTAGGCAAGGTGGTGGACCACGAGAACAAGGTCCTTGGCATTGATCAGCTCCGAGTCGTCGATGGTTCAGCATTCAGCGAGTCCCCAGGGACTAATCCTCAAGCCACTGTCATGATGATGGGCAGGTACTTCTGCAATTTTTTCCCTTCAATGATATAAATTAAAAGAAAACAAAAAAGGTCGAATATGTAATACACTAATACAACCGTCTTGTGATATGCAGGTATATGGGAGCTAAAATCTTGAGAGAAAGACTAGGACGAGCAGCTGCGGTGTGAGGGCCAAAATGTAACTAGTTATTGAGATAGCGTATGTTGTCACTTTTAAAATGTAACTTGTTATCGTAATTAGTGAGAAGAAGAATCTGAGTGCTTGGTAGATGAACAGTTCCCTTTAGTGTTGGTCTTATGTGAACAGCTCTAATCTACTATTTCTTTATCCACATTGCGGTCCACGAGGACCGGGGTGAATGAAAGATGTTTGAATGCTTTTAGGTCATTTCGTTGATGAATTTGGCAGAACTTCACTGGATCTAAGATGGTAGGAATGCTAAATGAAAAATTGTTGCTCATTAATCCATTTAATTAATCACTCTTGACTTATAATTACTGGGCCTCGTCTGTTTTCATTCCACTCACGCAAGCATCACCCGAAAATTTACATCTGAAATAGCACAGAACCTTTCCCGGACTCAAGCTCTTGATTCGAGCAGTAAAGAATTTCATTCCTAGTGAATCCTGTTAAGTAGATCAGATTCTGTATCAGCTTGACACTGGAGTTGAAATGCTCGCATAAGATATATATGACTTTTGTGATCTACAACGAAGTCTTTCTCATAAGCAAGAGTTCTCTATGACTCCTACGAATCAATCAATTGACCAGGCAGTGTTTGTGAGTCTACTGTGAAGTTCTTGGTATTTTGTGTCTTTTCTTTTTCATCATTTGATGAAACTTGGTAGTTTGTGCCTAAACCCAGTTTGACTAATCTGATAAATCACGAGAAACATAAGCTAGAGTTTCTCCCTCATCAGGACAAGTGCTGCTGAACCAAAGAGACAATGGTTGGAGAAACTGAACAAATAGGGAAATATGAACGACCTTTTTCTCAAGAAAAATGGGAGTGATTGAGATGCTCCAACTCATCCTACGAACTTATAAATTCAGTGCACGAGGCTATATCATAGCCAGTCTGACAATAACAATTAACAACGAACAAGCTGGCTGGTGAGGAATCAAATTTGTTGTTTCTGTTGACTTTCACTTACCAATGAATCAATGATTGAGAACGTGGAAAAGAGTGGGGAAGAAGAGAGAGAGAGAGAGATTGTCATTGCAACTGGTGAATTTTTTTTGGTTGATTCATGTTGAGGTTGTGATGTGATGCCACACCTGCTTCTCTCGTTATTTATTCATAGAACAAATCTTGGGTCGATGACATCTCACTTTCTTCCAGTTTGGATCTTTCTTGAAACATGTTCCTCAATACAACAGCCTAAAAAAAATCCGTTCACATATTCGGATGCAGTAACTTGCACATCAGGCTAAAGAAAAAATAGCTTATCGTGATTGCTTTTGACCCGCTTTGCATTTTGTCATCTCGTTGTCACAACTTCCCAAAAAAGTTTCAAAGCTTATCCCAAACTATTAACCCTACTAGAGAGAGGGTGAGAGCTATGATCAGACGAGGGATTTGCCACTTGCATCCTACAGTCTTTCCTATAGTTCTGCAAACTGCGCAATCCATTGATGCAACCTTTCATTAATGCGTATGGTTTTCTCTGCAAATTCTCACAAAAGCATATCAATATTTTTATGGGCTCCATGTGAGAAAAAAATGGGTTGCGTTATATGTCACCACATGTGAGTTTTGCCTAGTTAGTCCTAATGGAAGGTCAACCTTCACTTTCAACATTGTTTAAAATGCAGTAGTTGAAGGGGTAACATCCATGGATTTTCTTAAGAAAGAGAGGCATTCTTCCTCTCACTCTCTCTCTCTCTCTCTCTCTCTCTCTCTCTCTCTCAAATGGAAAGATCAAACAAAATCGCTTTATATTATGAAACATTGGATCATTAAATAATGAAAAGAAATCACTGTTAAAACTACACCATTCAAGGAGATATAGTAAATGCGTAAGGATGAAAGTATTTCAAGATTTGAATGCTGTTTTATCAAGAGTTGTTCTAGGACAGAAATGATCCGAATTCAAAAGTACATATATGATCACCATCAAGATTGAATGCTGTTTAATAACGGTATATATGATCACCATTAAGAGTTCTACTTGTTTATACACCGACGTCACAATAAATTATGTAGTCTTGCGAAGATGATATTTCACATGCTTATGAAACGAACGCAACTACTAAAAATGGACTGCGCATGTACCAGAGAAGTCACTATTTGGACCTTGCATACGAAATAGATTTACTAGGTAGAGGTAGTTACCTCTGATCCTAATGATACCATTGATTAATTTGACGGAACATGCCAGGTTATTTTCATGGTCGTTTTGCACCAGATACACACACATCCTCAAATGTTTTAGAATGATTTGGCCAAGCTCATAAAGATAGTGATTTAGTTACTTCTTCCATTTTAGGTACGCTGTGGTTATCCATCTTCCATTACTTGCCGTTCCACTTTTTCTTTAATGTCATTGCATCATTCACATTTTCCTCTCTCTCTCTCTCTCTCTCTCTCTCGCTCGCTCTCTGTCTCTCTGTCTCTCTCTCTCCAAAAGAAGAAGATTTTATTGTTCTATCTTCCTTAGCTTTTCTATTTATCTTGAATTAAAACAACTCTTCCTACGATCCTACATCTCTCTCTCTCTCTCTCTCTCTCAATGGCTGATAAAGTCTACCCTTCCAAGCCCACCCCCAACAGTGCCTCCGCCACGAACCCGCCGTTCCCCGCCACGAAAGCCCAGCTCTACGGTGCCAACCGCCCAGCCTACCGCCCGCAGCCCCAGCACCGCCACCGCCGTAGCTGCTGCTGCTCCTTCTGCATCTTCCTCACCCTCCTCATCCTCGCCCTGCTCTTCCTCGCCGCCATCTTTGCTGCCGTTGTCTTCCTCCTCTACCGCCCCCAGCGCCCCTCCTTCTCTGTCTCCGCCCTCAAGCTCTCCTACCTCAACGTCTCCCAATCCTCCTCCACCGTCAGCTCCAAGTTCGACCTCAAAGTCACGGCCAAAAACCCTAACAAGAAGCTCGTGTACTACTACGGCCCCATAACCATATCGATCTCCAGCGATGGCGTCGACATCGGCGATGGTTCCTTCCCTTCCTTCGTCCATGGGACCAAGAACACCACGTTGCTGGAGACCTCAATCACGAGCACCGGCGGTGGTGGAGCAATTGACGCAGGGTCCCTCACGCAGCTGACATCGGACATGAAGAGCAAGAACGGATTGCCGTTGGAGGTGAAGTTGGAGACGAAGGTCAAAGCGAAGATGGGGAGCTTGAAGTCACCGAAGGCCAGGATCAGAGTGACGTGCTTGGGGATTAAGGTAAGCGTCCCGAGCGGTAATGCAACGACGACGGCAACGGCGTCGACGGCAGGAGCGAAGTGCAAGGTCGACGCGAGGGTCAAGATTTGGAAATGGACGTTTTAGTGAGGACATGAGGAAGGGGACGTATAGTTGATGGAGTCTATATGAATTGGTGGTATAGTTTCAAATTTTTTATACTGGGTATATTGTTTGCTTGTATTCTTTCGATCCTCTACCATTGAACTGTCTCTTTCTTATTTCTTTTGTTCATTACATTGTGTTTGTAAATGGGATGAAAGTTGGTGGAACTGATTGTGTTGGGCTTTCAACAAAACTTCGTCCGATGTTCCAGAAGATCTCTTCTTTTCTGAGTGATTTTGTCATAAGAGGAGTTATTCTTGGAGTTCAACTTCAAGCCTGAAAAAGATTCAAACATGCAAGTGTAAGAAAGAAACGAAGCTGCATCAACTTGGGATGAGCTTATCTCCGGTCCATGTGCTGAAGAGCTGTCTCAATGAGATCTTCAGAAAGTGCCTAATCAAGAAGTTTCTCTAGTCGGATTAGCTTGACAATTCATTTATATTTAACAATTCAATCTCAACAGCATTTGTCATCATTGTTACATTATTTCCCTGACCTTAGAGGAATGATTCATGATTGCATGTGCCGGCCACGTGGCCAGTGCCTGTGATCTTTTCTTCCCTTTCCCTAGACGATAAACTAGAGCACGCCATTGAAACCTAAAAGATGCCTCGTTGCGAAGGGGGAAATTATACTGGAATCATAATGATTGACTATGTGAGACCTATTTGTGAGGCTATGTGAGACTCGCACGATCGACCATAGTGATGGAGCAAGGTCGGATAGTACTTTACCATAAGGGTGAGCATTTTCTTGAGCAATGGAAATCTGAAAGATAAGCTACCAAAACAAGGAGCAAAATTTTCAACACGAGAAGACATAGCTTTTGGGGCCTGTAAGTCATACAAAAAGATTCCGCACGGGCTCATTTTACAGCCGATCTGATGGACATATCTCATTCTCATGAATGAAGAATTATGTGAAAGTCCATGTTTTTTCGAACGACATATCTTGTCGGGTTTACTCTATTTTAAAACGAGATTAGCTTGATCTTCATATTAAAGCTCATATTAAGGCAAGCATGTATGATTTTCTTTTCTTTTTACGAGAAAAGAAAAACTCATACTAAAGTGAGTTTAGTTATGTAAACCTCATACCCACGAAAGTCGAGTCAATAGTTACTGCACTATTTATTTCTTTAATCTTTTTTACGTTTGAGTTTCAGTCTTTTACACTGTGATATCAAATGGGAGTTGACACGAAACTCAGAAAGTGGCGGAAGCTTTGGACAGTGTCAAGCCCAAGAAGGCCCATGAGCCCATGGCTACTAATGGGCCTACAATCAAATGGCCCGAAATCAGTCCCCTGTTCCGCTGCGCAGCCCACCCACGGGTGAGTAGAATCTAGACCGTTCAGCCATCAAGTCAAGGGCGTCGATCTAGTAATGAACATCAACGGCTGCCGCTGCAGCTCGTTGAACCCTACCAAAACCCCTCGCGAAAAGGAGGAGTCGGACCTGCCTGTTCATCCGAATTCGAACGTGAGCTCGGGCGAGCTCGGGATCAAACTCGATTCTCGGGACCTACGAGGCTGCGATTCGCGATTGAATCGGCCACTGATCCTGCGTTGTTTTCGCCGGAATCTGTGCCGTCTTTCGCCTTCCCCGGCGGCGTGGTGAACGCGAAATGTTCCGAATTGCTTCGCAGCTGCTGGCGTCGTCGCTCAGGTACCGTCAATGGACATCACGCAAGTATGGCTTTTCCTCGTGTATGTGGAGTTGGATGACTGACTGATCGGGCTTTTTCTTTTCACACGCTGACGTTTCCAGTCATGGTTCGTCGAGGAAACTGGTAAATTTTTGTCTCTCGTCTGCTGCATTGGTTCTTTTCTTTCCGTAATTGCTTATGTAGGACTAGTTTGATTCGATCGACAAGAATCCAGGAGATTAGATTCCGAGAGTAGAAAGTCAGTGAGCTAGGGCTCCAATTATGTTTGTGGGCTAGGTGGATTTTTTTTGCCTTTTGTTGTCCGGGGGAAGCCGAAAGGTGTTCGACGAGAAAAGATTGCATTTTGGCCGTTATTTAGTTGGTGTTTTGGTAGGACCATTATATATGTAATTGAACCGTCTATTTTGGAATTTATTGTGTTTTTTTTTTTCTGATTTATCAAATCATCATTGGGCTCGACTTGAACTGATCACTCTCGATGCCTGATGTCTTGGCAATGAAAGGCTTGCCGTGCGGTCATCGGGAGTAGATGTTATGTCGCCAAGGATATCAACTTTGGGATCGGAGCCCGTGCGGCTATGCTGCAAGGTGTCACCGAGGTTGCAGAAGCTGTAAAAGTGACAATGGGACCTAAGGTAACTTATTTTTACTTTTGTATTGTACCTCTCTTCATTTCTCTTCATCGCGTGCATGGTGTACTCTCTCTTCCAAGTAGTGCTGAATATGATTGTAAAAAAGACCACACTATGGTTGCCGATTATTTTGCACTAACCGAAAAGCTTTATTCTTTGTATTCATCGTAATCATTCTTATGCATCTCACTCAAAGCTCTGAACTGTAGTTGTCTGCTCAAATATACTACCGCTTCTTTAATGTGACTACCGCTTGTCATGATATTGAGGTCACATCGAATGAGAATACACGTAAACATTATCGTGTAATTTGGTTAATCCATTGCATTGAATAAAAATTTAGGGCCGAAATGTGATAATTGAAAAGAGTAGCGGGAATCCCAAAATCACAAAGGACGGAGTCACTGTTGCCAAAAGCATCAAGTTCGAGGATAAGGCCAAGAATGTAGGTGCGGATCTCGTAAAACAGGTGGCAAATGCAACAAATAAAGCTGCTGGAGACGGTAAATTCCTTGTTTTGTTTTTGTTTTATGTGCATCATAAGCATAATCCACATTTATGTTCCTGGTTTCAGTTTGTTTTCTTGAGTCATAACTAGTTAGGTGTTTGCCAGAGATTGTGGTAGTTTCTCAGAGCCAAGAAACCTGCGCTTGATAGACATTGCCACAGCAAGATTCTTAGGCTGACTTGAGCGAGAACTAATTTGGAATAATGCTACACTAAAAGTTCTGGGACACCAAAATGGTGACAGCACAGTTAGTTGTGGTTTACTGACGAAGGTGCAGCTTTTTGGCCAAAAAAAGAGCGGAAAGCTTTTGTGTGCTTAAGTGCACCAATCAGAACTTCAATTTCCTGGGGAACTTCAGTTATATTTTAGCTGCTGAGTTTGCAGTCTTTGCTCTATATAATTTTTTTAATGCCTTTGGAGTTTCTGCCCTCTAAATCTTTGTACTGGTACTTGTGTAAAAGAGAGCTTGAATTATTTTTTTTTATGGGACAGTTACATAAAGAGTTTGAATAATTCATTTTAGTTGCCATCTTATCATGCTCAGCATGTTAATTTATTGTTCATGACCTGGCTACTCTAACTTGTGAATGAAAGAGTTTAATCTTTTCCTTTTTGGTGACTATTTCAAGAGAGATACCTACCTGGTTTCAGGTACAACTTGTGCAACTGTACTGACCCAGGCAATAGTGATGGAAGGATGCAAGTCAGTAGCTGCTGGTGCAAATGTGATGGATTTGCGCAGTGGGATCCATAAAGCAGTTGATGCTGTCATAGCTGACTTGAAAAGCAGAGCCTTGATGATTAGTACTCCCGAAGAAATCACACAGGTAAAGGCCTTCCTGTAAATTATGATGCTGACGAGGGTATGCTTTATCAGTGATCGACTTGTTTTGTGCAATTCAGTTATCATGAATTTTGGATCTCAAAAATGATTGACAAATGAAACATAAAGTGATTCATTATCCTACATGATCAGTTATTACAATCATACACAAGCATTATTGGCCCAAATTTTCTGGTAAGCGATAAAGATTTTTGTCATTGCATGTGAAGCACAAATAATCTGAATGAATAATCATTGGCATTGTCTCAACCCATTTTGGCAATGTCATAAATGCTCGCTGGATCTGCTAGTATTTCTATTATCTGTTTATTAATTTGCTGCAGTAGCTTATTGTATCTCCCAACAAATCGTTTTTATACTGTTACATAATTGACAGGTGGCCACTATCTCTGCTAATGGTGAACGGGAGATTGGAGAACTGATAGCACGCGCAATGGAGAAAGTTGGAAAGGAAGGAATAATTACTGTCACCGTAAGCTGATCATATTTTCTTTTGTATTGTGCGCCTTGATTCACCACATAGATAATGAATGTGTTGCACATAGGATGGAACCACGTTCGACAATGAATTGGAAGTGGTGGAGGGAATGAAGCTTGCCAGAGGTTACATGTCTCCTTATTTTATCACTGATCGAAAGACCCAGAAATGCGTAAGCCAAGAGCTCCCTTTCTTAGCTTTGAGAATTTAAGCCTGGGTGTTCCTTTTCACGCATTACTCTCTGGCCCTGATGAAATGTTAAGACTGTGAAAAATATATAATGCATGTGGATCTTGTTACTATACATTCAACTTTTGAAGAATCTTTGATAAAAAGAATAATTATGGAAGCTGTAGACAAATGTCCCTGCCACAGAAAGAATTCTCTCACTTGATATGAATTTCTTGCTGCTTAAATTATGGAGGGATGATGGTAGCTACTAGAGCCATTTGTTCCTTTTCACACTGCACCGATTGAGTCACAATGTTGAACCAGTGAGATGCTGACATGAGGGATGTGTAATTGTAGGAACTGGAAAATCCCCTCATCCTCATTCATGACAAGAAAATTTCAGATCTGAATGTGGTTGTGCGAATATTGGAGCTGGCTATGAAGGTAGTGGATTTTTTTCTTAAGAATTCTTTCCAACCATGAATGCTGTGAATAATTGCAATAAAATAATGATCCCCTTTTTTCTTCCCTCCTTGCTCTCCCCCCTCCCCTTATCTATCTCTCTCTGAACAGGTGAACAGACCTCTTCTTATAGTAGCTGAGGATCTAGAGAGCGAGGCGCTGACAACACTTGTCATCAACAAGCATCATGCTGGGATAAAGGTATCCAATATATAGGGCTCTTTTCAATGACTAACGCTTGAGAATTGATGCTGGCATGATGACAATATATAGTCTTCCAAGTACTTATATATTCAGTTTTCGGAATGATGTGTTGACAACAATTGTAGTTTTATCCATATTCCCCTGCAAGATATAGTTTTAAAAGAAGTACTTTTACATATTCTCCTGTAATATGGATGAGCTTATATATGGTATTGTAGAGCACTCACGGTGTTTAAGTCATTTTGTAAGCCAAATTCCTTCTCTAATTCAGAAAATATTTCCTTAGAAGTTGCTGAAGAGTACAAAAGGTGTTTGTCCCTCATTTTTGTTAAGTAAAAGCATAATAGTCTCCATTGGACTTAATTTTTATGTATCATCAGGGGATTATTTAGTATTTGGAAGACAAAATTACCAGTCATAATAAAGAACTTCAGTTGTCCAAGTAATTTTTTTAACCTCGAATCTTATTCAAGCTCATCTGCATTCATGACATGCCTATACTTAAAATTACTGTCATCCTAAATACATCATCTTCATCATGTACTCAGACTTAATAGTCGAGGCAATTCGATTTTGATAGTTTTTTGCTGGGGAATGCTCTTCAGCTCTGTGCCGTGAAAGCTCCCGGATTTGGGGAAAACCGAAGAGCAAACTTGGATGATCTTGCTGTTTTTACGGGAGGAGAGGTGATAAAAATTGAGATGCCCAAAATTTTTTCATACATGCTTGCTGTGCATGACAAAGCAAATATTTACAGGTTATATCCGAAGATCGTGGTCTTACTCTTGATAAAATCAAAGTCGAAATGCTGGGTAGTGCAAAAAAGGTATGTTTGAGGGAATGTTGTTCTTCATGTGAATATGGCTTGGGTAAATCCTAATTTATCACTGCAGGTGACTGTCTCTCTCGACGATACTATTATTCTGCATGGAGAAGGCGACAAGAAGGCAATTGAAGAAAGATGTGAAGAGGTACAATTGTGACTTGGTTGAGTATAAAGAGTAGTTATTTTCTTGAGTACCTCTGTCGGTTTTTGTTTAATGGATGAGAGCAAACACAGATGTTCTTTCTGCTACAATGATAAATTGCTGCAATGCAGATGGCACTTTGAGTTTGCTTTATATCTGATTTCTGACATCATAACTTGTTTCCTTTTAATATGGCATTGATGACGATGGAGATGTCTAGTTAATGTCTCTCTATTTAGCTGGCTGACTCTCTCATTCACCCCTCACTGAAAAGGAGCTACAGCGTACTTTTCTTGCTTCCAATTCTATTCATATGAATTTTGTGCAATCATAGGTAAGGATTTCGAGAGCCACGTATAACATTGCAAATCAGTACTAGGTCCTGCTAAAAGCTAGAAGTCTCTGTTTAAAGAGAGAAAATATATGTTGGGTGAAGATATAAATGTTAATCGCTTATATTAAGTCCACAAGGAAAAGGCCATACCATCCCACTACCAGAAATCAGTTTTGACACGTTGGTTTTATCGAAGATGAAGGTCCCTGCAGACAATAGACATGTCAAACGTAAGCTCAACATTCTTGAGGGGTAAGAGAGTATTTGAGTCCACATGTAGTAGAACAATAGGTGAAAGAAAGATGGCAAGAAGAAATTTTGCAGCTTCCTCATCAGATTTACTTGCTATATTCCATCTAGCAATCATTCTAATGGACATGAAAAAGATATTATTTACATAGCAAAGTTCAAGGTTGGAAGATCTTTTCCTTCTCTGTTATTGGTCCACTGTGTGCATCACTTATCTTGTTTTTAACTCATAGCCGAGGGTTGCACCTGCTGTTGACTCACGTTTTTCACATTTCTTTTTTCTTTGGGGTATAGTAGTTATTTATTAGCATAAACTGAAAATTTACAATACAAACCCAGGATTAGCAACTGGACTGAAACATTACTAAAGTAATAAATCAAGAGACCAGTCAGAAAGATTCATCAAAACAGCATCACAAACTTTTTTTTTTCCAGTAACTTTTGCATGTCTTGCCTTTTGGAAGAAGCATATTAACGAATACCTTGGCTTTTGTAAGAATTGTATTAGTAACTAATGCTTCTCTGAGAGAGTAGTTTTTTCCCCTGTTTGGGGCCAAAGGCGAGAGAATAATTGACATGTAATTTTCTGAGCAGCTGAGAACAGCCATGGAGAAGAGTACGTCCACCTTTGACAAAGAGAAAGCACAGGAGCGTCTTTCGAAGCTGTCTGGTGGTGTAGCTGTTTTTAAGGTTTGTCTATTAGCTATCCTGATTCTTTTGTGATATCATGCTTGAAACATCCTGACAAATTGGTATTAATACTTATAGGTTGGTGGGGCTAGTGAGGTAGAAGTCGGTGAAAGGAAAGACAGGGTCACTGATTCCTTAAATGCTACAAGGGCAGCTGTTGAAGAGGGTACCGTGCCAGGTAATTCTCTCTTATGCATAAGCTGCTTCAACGCTTTTGAAGTACTATAGTCTTATTTGTCTATTGGTGTCAGGTGGTGGTGTTGCTCTTTTATATGCCACAAAGGTCTTGGAGAACGTTCAAACTCAAAATGAGGACGAAAGAAGGGGTGTCCAAATCATTCAAAATGCTCTTAAGGTTTGGTTTTCACTGTTGTCACCTAGTATACTTTTGAGGTTTTTCAATATTCTAATCCAATGGTTTCTCCAGGCACCTTCACTCGCAATATTCTCAAATGCTGGCTTTGATGGAGTTCTGATTGTTGGCAAATTATTAGAGCAAGATAATTTCAATATGGGATTTGATGCTGCAAAAGGTTTGTTAATTTTCACCCAAGTTACTGATAAAGCACAGTCCTCGATACCTTTTTTCCAAGGAAGAATTACGAAGTTGCCTTTATCAATCTCAACTGCCACTAAGCTGTCATTGCTAGCTTTCTGTACTCGGCATGAACTATTTGTTCTTATCATCTTCATTTTTTCCATACTGTATTTTAAGACTTAATGAGCTATCTTATTATAGCACGAGCAATGTTGTTTCTAAGCTTTATAGTAGGAACTTTCTGTCATTCAAGTTCTGACAATGATTGTGCACTGAAATAGGAGATTACGTTGACATGGTGAAGGCAGGCATTATAGATCCTCTCAAAGTTGTTAGAACTGCGCTAGTAGATGCTGCAAGGTGAATATCAGTTTTTGTGAGTTAACTCGGTTTTTTCCATTATTTATACTGAAAATTTCCTACAAACTGCAGTGTCTCATTGTTGCTGGCGACAACTGAGGTGGCTGTCGTTGAGCGTGCAGATGAGAAGAAGCCTCCTAGTCGTATGCCGGATATGGATGATATGGGCTATTGATTTGCTTTTATTCACGTTTGAAAGAAAAGGTTTGTATTTTGAGCCTCTTTGAGTGTAACCGGAGAAAAATCTCCTTGGCGGGAATACCTCACGACATTCCCAATTATTTGGATGGAGAAGAGCTAATGAGAAACACTGATGAATTTGACTTGGGAGAAAATAGCTGTTAGAGAGAACCTCATGGTGATGTAGATTTGGCTAGCATTGATGAAATTATGAAATGCCTATTCTCTGTTTACCCAAATTTTGTTTGTCCATTTGTGCTTTTAGAAGTAGACACCTTCATCCAAGACCGCAAGAAACCGTACCCTTTTCTTGGGCTGGAAGATAATTGCCCGCATATGGCAGGGGATGGCATCGAGTAAACTATCACCGCTAAGTCCACTGTGGTGCTAAAAAAGAGAAAAAATAAAAGAGACATGTTCACTGAAAGTCCTAAAACTTATTATAAAAATACAATTGAGTTGTAAAATTTATAAAAGGTGCGATCGAATTTTAAAACTTATCAAATTGATTCAATCGAATCTTAAAGTTAACACCATCTAATTTACTAATAAAAAATGCTAACGTGTTTTATTTTATTAATTTTCTTTAGGCACGTGGCGTCTAACAATGTCACGTCAGAAAAGTTGAAAAAAAATGTAAATTTAATTAGAAAAAGCCATAAAAAAAGAACAAAAACTAGTGGCTATGCCGGTGGCCAAGTCCTCGCTAGTGGCCGCCGCCATAGTCATTGGGAAGGACCAGCAGAGGTTACCTAAGCCTTTTTGAAGCTCGGTGACCCTCACCAGCCCCGAGCAAGTCCCCGACAAGGGCCTACAGCCCCTCGATCTGGGGGAGGGCACGACCCTCGCCCTAGATTTGAGCGAAGGTTCGCCCTAGATTTGAGCGAAGGTTGTTGACCCTCTCCTGGGGTGGGTGACTCTGGATAAGGCCTCGACGGTCCTCGCGGGCCCAACCCTCGCTCAGATCTGGGGTGGAGCAAGGGTTACACCCTCTCCCAAATCAAGGGCTACATGCTGTCGCCGGGGACCAGTGGGGCCTCCCTCGGGGCCGGCGAGGGTTGCCGAGCTTCGAGAAGGCCTAGGCGACCTCCACTGGCCCTTCCTAGAGGCTATGGCGATTGCTCTCGACGAGGACTTGGTTACCGCCACAATCGCCAGTTGGGATCTTCTTCTATTCTCTCTTTTAAAAAAAAAACATTTATAGCTTTTTCCTAATTTAATTTTTATTTTTATTGACGTGATGCTTGTTAGACGCCACATCATTACCACATGTTCCAAGAAAAGTATTAAAATATGACACGTCGGTACCATGTTAGCATTTTCCGTTAGTAAATTAGACAGTATTAATTTTAGGACTCGATTAAATCAATTTGACAAGTTTTAAGACTCGATTGTACATTTTGTAAGTTTAAGGACTCAATTGCACTTTTGTGATAAATTTTAGGACTTCCAGTGAACATATTCCAAAATAAAACTTTGAAAGTGCAAATAAACTCCAATCACTGTACTCAGGATCACACCAACCAAGAGAATGATGGACTAGGCGAATTGGACAAAGGTCTGAATGAATGCAAAAGATGTCACAGGAAATGAAAGTCGAAGAACATCAACCTTAGCGCTTTTGATTGTAACTAAGGCCTCAGCCTCGACGAAGTTCTCCTGCTCGCATACGCTGAGTCATGTAGATGAACTTTCAACCACATGGTAAAAATGAAAAAGTAGGGTTGCTCAGCACCCCAGAAAAGCAACAACACTCGTCTTTATCGTCCTGGTATGAACCTCAGTTCATTCCTATTTGAAAATTATGGTCTGGTAAGTCCTGGGACTAGGGGGATCCTAATTAAAGACCTTATTATAGCCCAAATCAAGCAAATCAAGACGTGGACTTCGCATATCATATGAAACAAGCCCCCATGCCAAAAACAAGAAAGTCTTGAGTAAGTAGAACCTAGCAGCGAGATTATCTTGACACCATAACCAATGATAAACCAACAAATTCCAATCGAAATCTTCACAAGATTGCCTCACACTACTAAAATATGATCATGCGGCACAATGTTGCTTTCGACCAACATAATATACCCAAATTCTATACCAGTTCCAAATTTCCCTTCTACCTAAAACTTTAACATTCTTCTCTGTGAATCTAGGCATGGAGACGAGCATCTATGGCTCAGACTTTATCAGTTCCTCAACCGAATTTCTGTAACTGGAAATCAGATCCCTGGCATCAAGACAACTTAAGGAATTAGGCAATATTACCACAGTGATTGAACAGAAAAGTTTGTGACTAGCACTACGAACCTTCTTTGGTTTAGCATTTGCTCAGCTTCCTCCACCTTACGCTTCTGCCCCTCTACTGTCTGTAAACAAAATATAGAATGACATGACAAAACTGTTCTTTATGTAACAAGTAAGAAAAATACATGCCGATGCACATCGAAATTGTTTGATGCGGTCTTCAGTTTCTCAAGAACCAAATAAAGGTTATTCCCCACCATATCTTTCCTCTTCCAATATGAAACAGTGATACTTTTTGAAGTAAACCTTTAGAAGCAAAAAACAGCCAATTCTAATAGTACATAAATACATGCTTCAAGGAAGTAATATGAAATGGCAACAGTTGGATGTCCAAAGTAAACACATCAAATTTGTTATAAACATTTCCAGCTTCTGAAAGTTAATATGCATTGATATTTGAATATTCACATTAAAAAGTAAAAAAGAATAAAGGAAAAAAGCAACGTCTCTTATGCTTTGAAGATGGAAGGGAAAGAATACTGTCAAGGTTGGCGAAGAAGATATTCACATTTCCGCTCCAATGACTTTTTGCAAAATTTTCAGATTTTCACACCCATTTCTAATTTTCTCCCCCTCCCTTCTCTCCCAACAAAACATTAGGGAAGGGAATAGAAGAGAAAACAACACCACCCCCCCCCCCCTCATTTGTCTCCATTTCCTTCCTCCATACTGAACCAACATTAATCTACAATATAATAGAGGAGCTATTCCTGCAAACCAAACCCAAACCTTGCATTAGGGTTTGCATTCTCCAACTCAGAGCTGTCATTCACGACAAATAGGTAGAGTGGGAGGAGACTCGTTGTCCAATGAATGCAGGTCCAGAAACTGAGAACAATAGGCTTAGAACATGAATGTAAGCCCAAGATCAACAAGTGAAGTAGGAGATGATTGCCTAGTACAAAAAGAAGAAAATTTTTATACATTTCGGGATACAACATTAAGGATTGGACTTCAATGGGGCCGAAAGAGCAGGTTTAGAGCTCTGTGGTCAGGATCAGGAAGAGCCTAGTCAATTGGGCACAGCAAGCGTGCCTATCAGACAGAGTTGGAGGACTACAAGCGAGATATGCAGCTGTCAAGAAACTCCTGCTCAAATGGATTCCGAGTAACGACTAAAGAAACCAAAAAGATAAGAACATGCTCTAGCCTGAAACCAGAAACCCATCTCTAAGTCTCTAAGTATCACAAATTACCATAGGAACATGCAAATGGCAACTCAAGAAATCATGGATTCATAGTTACCACGGCTTTGGAGCTAATCGACCCAGCTATGGAGTTCAACAGCTGCTGGCACTTCTCAAACTGATTGTTCAGCTCAGTCACCTTCAGGAAAGAGGCGAAAAAGGGCAAATAAACAAGCCGGTAATGTAGAAACCCCGAATTGGGCAGGCTAAAGAGCCGCAACCAAATCCCCAAAAAAACGAAGCCAAAAAAGACTGAGACGGACCAAGGAATCGGAGTGCTGGTCGCGAGTCCCGTTCTCAACGGCATCCGCCAAGCTCTCCACCAACTGCAAACAAATCGCAATTACCAGCACCATGAGCTGCAAGTTAGGGTTTTTTTTTTTGTTTTTTTCATTTGGGATCTTCATGCAATTGCGAATTGCGAATTCGTACGTGCAAGAGGTGGAAGTGAGAAGCGAGAGACTGGTGTTGCTGCTGCTGTTGCTGCTGCTGAACTAGACGCTGCTGCGGAAACTGCGGGTGCTGCTGGAATTGCGGGGGCTGGGGCTGAAACTGGTGGTGGAAGGGTTGCTGCTGCTGGGGAAGAAGGTCGGGGGGCTGCTGCTGGAGGTACAGATGGTCGTGGCTGGAGGGGGTGGAGACGTTGCTGTGGGTCGTCATGCTCGGGATCACGCTCCAGCTCCCTCCCGAGAACGAGGGCTCCATCGCTCCCCTCCCCTCTCTCTCTCTCTCTCTCTCTCTCTCGCAGTCGCTGCTCTCGAACAAGTGTCGAAGCGGGGGGCTTGATAGAGACGAAGATCTCTCTCTCTCTCTCTCTCTCTCTCTCTCTCTCTCCCTCGTTTGATCTTGGCTCGATCAAAATGAAAACGATGATGACAAGCGAGCGGGAGAAATCATCATCGTGACGTACCAAGCTCTTACACGGAACTGGGACTTGCATCCCTATTGAAAATTTTGTGCAGCACCCATTTTGACGCGAGAATTTTACATACGATCGATCACTTAAATGTGCAAGACAGTGATTTAACCGACTTGGGTGTTCTCTGGAAAAATCTAACGCGGCTTTCGAGAGTACTCACATGGACATTTTTAAGTGATCTTTCATAAAGTTGGGATACTAAATTGATTACTGAAATGCTAGAGTACTCACATGGACTTTTTTAAGCGATCTTTCATAAAGTTGGGACACTAAATTGATTACTGAAATGATCGCCGGAGCACTTCCCATTAAGCGACTTGGGTTAGCCACGTCAGATTTATCATGGCAGGAGACATTTAAATGATCACTCTTTAAATGTTACGTCACTTAAATGACGCCTTACACTATCGCACTAACACCGTTCGCATCCCTAACGCTAATTACGTTTTGTAGGAAATGTCTTTCTCTGCAACTAATCCACTCCTTCCACGATAGTCTCGCAAGGGCACAATTCCACTCTTTTAAAACTACAATCTCTTGATTTGTAATAACCGTACTTTGCATTTATTAATAATCAAATACAATTCAATCGAAATCCACTAAATGTTGCCGTGATCAATAACGATAGATGATGCACTTCGAACCGAAACTCGAGAATTTTTTATTACATGTCCAAGGCAAGCAGCCACATGAGACAAAAGCTAAAGGACTCCGTCTTCTGCTTCTGTCCTATCTGAGCCAGAGCTTCCATAGCCAACATGATCCATCCTCCACAATGCATTCGTTTCCCTATTCTTTCACGGGTTATTATAAGGTTGGGTCTTGAAAGAGCCGCCCACTCGCTAGGAAACAGCCAAAAATTTCAGAATTTATTGTTCATGAAGTGCATCGACATAAACATTAGAGATAGAGATGGAGTCGCAGCTGATTGCCTTGATATTCAGTTCGTCAGGTAAAAGAATTTCTAAACGACCTTGATAGTCGTCACTGAGGTGTTTATTCATAAATGTTTCATCTGATGGAAGAACGAAACTCGCGTCGAACTCAAAAAGGCTAGAGCGTTATAGGTATGCGGAGTCCATCATAGCTCAGCTGTACGTCAATGCCCTCCGTCTCCAAGAGCTTTTTAAGATCTTCATTCACTACTTCATGATCCATCAGATGCATCATACCTTTCGCCATTTTCCAAACCAGGAAAAACATGGTAAACAGAGTTTTGAGAAGGTGACTCCAAATCAAGATATCAGAACAAAAGAACAAAGAAGAATTTAAAAGATGATATATGCCAAAACTATAAACATTAAATATGTGAAATCCTCGGGCCTGAAATCTGAAACCAAACTTCTGCAACCTTAATAGGGCAGAAAACTTCATTAGATGATCCTTCCTCCTACAATGCTACTTATTAAAAGTAGGGCTTTAACCTACCAGTGAAAAGCGTCCGCTTTGGTTGGATTTTCCGGACCTCTTCCAAAGCCTGATTGAGAGACATACAATGCGAAAGTTAGCAAAGAGTTGATTGGCTTCCTTTCTAACAAAGTTGAGCTACTGAAGGTTTTACCCTAGGGAGGCCAAAATGTGTTGAAGAAGAGCGATCTGGCCTTAATGCATCCTGAACAACCGATAAGACCATCAATTTCATATTCACACACTAGAGCGTTAGACATCACCTGCTAACGAACAATTAATGTCTGTATCCAGAAACATGTTCATTGCAGCAGGAAGGAAAGACACACCATTATCAAGATATCACAGTCCCTGAGAAGAGGATACGTTTCTTCTGGTATTTCACTAACATCACTGCATACAGATATACACGTCAGGTCCACCGAAGCATACGTTCTTAGAAATGGATCTGGAAAATACTAGGCTTTGTTACCTGATGTAGCAGACTTTACCAAACCGAAAACCAAGAGAACGATAACCTTGTCCATGCCACACTGGCAAAGGAGTTATCTGAAGCACAACATCCACAGAGAAAGACAGCATAATGAGATAATTTTTTAACAATTGTATATAAGCAGTGGCATCTCTATCTAGAAAGAACTATAGCATGTGGTCAAAAACCATGTTTCTGCATGCTTTGGTTTTCCTCGTTACAGGTATTTAAATGAGAGACAACCGATGGATAGTCACATGCAAGAAAGAAATAAGGGTAATATGTGGTAAAAAACCATGTTGCTGCATGCCTTGGTTTTCCTCATACATAATATTTAAATGAGAGACAACACATGGATGGTAGCATCTGCAAGAAATGGGAAAAGGCCACCGCAGCACTTTCCATGGAATCATTAAAAGAAAAAAGCCACACACTGTAACTTCTCATCTGTTCTATACAGGCGTCCAGAAACCTTCAATGAAGGTCAAATCTGATGACTCAGCCTTTATTATAAAGTTGTGAGAGAAGAAGTATTTTTCCTCATCCCTCAGTCAGACTACTAACCACTCCAAGGCTTATCTATGATAATAGACAATTTTGGAGATTACTCTTACGTAAGTAGATATCCCTTCCACAAATCCAGTTAAACCAGTTTATTCTCCTGCCATATTCTCGGCATACTTTCTGGCCCTTGGGAAATTATGCTAGTAAGCTCATGGTTATTAGACACTCGCAGTACTATAACATGTGCACCTAATGACTTTACAACCATGAAAAGCAAATAGATGCAAAAGCAAACAATTACAGTGAATTTTCTTCTTTATTGAATTAACTAAGCTCTTCTTTCTGAACGAACAAAGAAAACTATATCAAATTAACTAGGTTACCATAACAAGGAATCACCTGTCCACAATTTCATTTTGCAAATCAATGCTAAAATCCATAACTGCTGAAGTCAACTAGATTCAGAACAAAAGTTCAAAAAACGAAGTGCTTATTCACATGTATGAACAAAAATTGCAATAGCATAGGAAAAAGACTTTAACCACTCTGCCAAAGCATTATGGAAATTCACAAGGTCACATCCAGTTAGTGAGCAACCACATTTACAGGGTTTATTGTACTTGATAGGAAAGTACAATGCGGTAGCATACAATATTCTACCTGCAGATCATTCACCACAAATGGCTCCTCCTGTATTATGTTAAACTGCAACTCTGAGACAGCGGCACCAGGTATGATGCTACTGGTATCCACTAAATAGTAATGAGTTTTCTTCATCACCTAAGGCCATTTTCACAACCACAAAACAATATATCCACTTAGTATTACGAAAGCTAACACAAAAAGAAAAGGATGGCCTGATCTAAGTGGCCTAATCAAGAAATTTGCAAAGCGATGTCAAGATCTGAGGAGAATCTTATTGTGTAGCAGGATATGCCAACAACAATGATCACACAATTGGAAACATAAAAAGCAGTACAAAGAATCAGCATGCTCTGGGATGAATTAACATAATCTTCACTGTGATTTACCAACCAGATGATATAATAATTTAACGCAGCTCAATCAAACAATTCGTCCACCAGAGATATATACAAGTTGACACATCGGAATGCTTTCTTCTCTCATCTCCTGGAATTTATAGGTATAATTCCTTCTCTGGTCATATCCGGATGAACATACAATCATCTAGTTAAGGTCAACTTCTTTCCTGTTCCTATACATATGAAAGTTTACCCCATTAACCAGGCACTAACCATTCAATCCAACAAAGCACAATCATCAGCTTCCTACTCCGCAATCTCCTCCACAAATTTATCTTATTAACCACTTTAAGGGAAAAAACAAGATCTTTATTTTGGAGGCTAAGAGCGTTGCAGTGATACATCAGACCCATTTAGAACTTGGAAAAAATGAATTGCATCCTGGCCCGGCTGCCATTAAAATTGTGCAAAGAATATAGGTGATATCCAATTCCGATTTTTCCTATTTCTACTTTCATATCTGGAACAAAAGGGGAAACGACTACTTTGACACGAGAGAGCACTGCAACTCACCTCAAAATCACGATTGGCTACATAAATTGGAATATGTGGCTGGACATTATTAGTCCAATCTCGAAGATCATCAAGACCTGAAGAGGAAAATACACCCAATATAATCTAAAGTAGTTTTGGACATTACTTTGAAGGAAAGAAAAAGAGAAAAGAGAACTCAAAGGTGAAAAAGCTTCATATAGTTCAATGAGGTCATCAATCATACATGTAGGAGAAAAAGACACTAGGAATTGTTCAGAGACCTCCAATGGCATCAGCATGAGAATGAGTAAGTATAACCGCATCAATTGTTCTTATCCTGACATAAACACAACTAGTCACTTTATCAGCAAATTGCAGACAATATGAAGAAATTTAGAAAGTCTTTTCAAAACTGCATTTTAACAAACTTAATTCTTAGACATCTGTAGGAGGCTTAGAAAAATTGCACAGTCCTATAGCTAGTTGACAGTGACATATAACCCCTCTCACTCCTCACCATTGTACAAATAGTCTAAATCCAAGAAGGCAAAAAGACAGGAATCAATCTATAAGTTATAGAAGCATTATACGTATTATGGCCTTTAAGAAAATAATTTTCATTTTCGTTGTTATGATAAATGATAGTTCATCATATAATGCTGTGAGACGACATTTTCCTAAGTTATGAATCTTCAATTTTTGGAGCTTGTCTACATTAGCTTGCAATTTTACTGAAACCATCGATAATCCAAGATTCTAGGACGAACTGCGAAGAACTACTGAGTCCTGCTTCAGCTGGAATAATTAATGAAAACTTTTGTTTGGAGAGAGAGCTCACCCGTATGCAGGGAACCATCGAAGAGCACTATGGTAGAAAAACCTGAACGAAAAGAGCCGGGTGAGTATCTGGTATTACAACAAAAAAACTGACGCAGATTTCCTAGCTCATGGAGTCCATGCATAAAAATAAATAAATAAATAAACAACAACAACAACTCTGGATGTATCCATCACTTACTTTCCAGCATCTATGAGAATATTACATTTTCCAGTTGGTACCGGATATCGAATGAGAATGCCTGTGTTTAGTCTCCTATTCTTGCTCCCTGGTTCAGTAGCTTTTAAGCATACCTACAGCAGACGAATGAGCAAACCATGCCCTCAGAGGCTACAACTACGCTCGCTCCTGTGTTTTGAAGCAATCGATTCACTCATCTAGTAGCATTCAATCAAGCATAAGAGGTGCTGCATCCATACCGGGCATTTCTCTGAAGGATTTGTCAAGCAGCTCACTCTCGGAATCCCCTCGCTGGTCCCGGTTCCCATAAATATAAGCTCCGAGTCGGACTCTCCCTGGTGCCCAATCCCTCTCGCATCTTCAGCCGAAGAATCTGCAATGCAATTCAACGAACCACTTTCAACACATGAAAGTAATCCGAAACCACATCCCTACCGCCGAATCGCTGCAAAAATCAGCGGGAAACAATCAACCGCACGCTTGATCATCTCAAAGCGCCGAGCAACTAATGGTCCAAACCATGAGTCGCAGAGGAACACGAGCACGATACAATGAATCGCCACAGGCTCAAATTCCAGCTGCGCGCAGCTCGAGAACGCGGCGAAACGACGCCACATCGCGACCAGAAACGAGCCGAGCTTCGGACGCGAAGCAGCCGGAAGATAGCGCGCGAGGCGGAGAGGAGCGGGGGAGAAACTCACCGAGGGAAGCTCGAGAATGAAGGAGCCTGAAGGGAGACGAGCCGCGCCTGCAAAGCGAGACCCCAGGGTTGGAGGCGACGCGGAATCGGCGGCCGTACGGAGCCAGCCGCGCCATGCTCGGAGCGCATCGGACGGTCCCCAAGAAGACGGGCATCGGCGCGGCGGAGCTCCGGGAAATCGAGAGGAATCTCCCGTTTCGCCTTCAATGGATTCCACGGAAGAAGAGAAGAAGAGCGCGAGTCGAAGAAGACGAAACGAAAGGAGACCGGCCAGAACCACCACGAATCGGAGTTTGGTTGCCAACTGGCAAATGCCATAAAAAAGCGCATAAACTTTTTATCCTTAGGCACAAACCATCTTTCTTGATTTTCATTAAGGAAAAATTAGTATACTGATAAATACGTTTAATACAATTGCCGGTGCTTCATTTTCGAAATTCTGGAGAATATGCATGGAATTCTAATTTTTCAAATTGTTAATAGCAAATTCATGAAATAAGTTGGATAGTAACTTAGATATTCTTAAATAATTGACAAAATCAAGAACACCAACCGAAGAAAAAAAAAGAAAAGCTTAGGACATGGACATTAATGAAACTCATTGTCTCGAATGTGCCCACTAAAATAACTCGTTCAAATTAGTCCATACAACTTCAAAGAATCGATTGTCGTGCGAATTAATAAATTACACATAAAGCGTATTGAACAAATTAAAATAGTTTGGGGACTATATTGAACATATCCAAAAAGTTCAGGGATCATATTGAATAAATTAAAAGTTAATGGATCACTTTAAATATTACGATAAAGTTAAGGGATTACATTACATATTGAGCCGAAGTTCAAGAATTATTTATATCATTACTCCCTAACCAAAAGTTATTATAAGGCAAAAGCTGCGTGCATGCCTTGATCTTGAATAATAAATAAAATTCTAATATGGAAGTCGGGCTGTTTTTCAATGTGATGACATTTCCATGGAGCTTCAACGAAGGGATGTGGCAAAGTCGTGTCGCGGTTGAGGCCGGATTGATACTCGTTATGAAATGCCATATGGGCGAGGGTTTCAGAAGTTGCCGTGTCCAACGAAGCGGGACGGTGCCTAATTATGCCGAAAGACACGGATGGGTTAACAGTCGACGTCAACGTTGACATCGATGTGTCCTTGTCATCTTTCAATTTTTATTTCTTTTCAAACTACGAGTAATTGAAAAAGCAATTGTTGATTAACACAAAGAGAAGCGATAACTTGGAAAACTCTTCAACGATTAGACTGAAATTCAATTTTATTCCATTATCCCTAGAATACAAAGCTGGATGTCCTTTAATAATGATAGGACTTCTAAAGATATCCGAATTAATGAAGATAACATTAAAGCAAATCAAATCTAATATTATTTAATAAAATTCAAACGAAATATTGATAATTCGAAGTTGCCTAAAGTAAAAAAAACTGCCTGAAATTCTATCCAAACAACTTCGAAATGCTAAAATCTATCGTATATCACAGCAAAGCTGCGAGTTCGAATGATACGGCCGTTTCGCTTCAATAGACCAATTTTGAGCGCAATCCAAGGTCGTTTTCCCTAAAATTAGAAAACTGTCGAGATTTTTGGCGATTACGGCAATCACATTTTTCAAGATAATTATTCTACATCATTCCCTCCCTCTTCGAAAAAACTCACTCTCGAGTTATGATTAGGATAGAAAAGTGTATTGGGAGCATGATACTCAAATAAGTCTGCCACATTAAATGTAAGGGAACTATTGATATCACCATAAAGGTCAACTATATAGGCATTATCGTTGATCTTCTTCAGGATGCGGCAAGGACCAATCTTCTTGTGCTTCAGTTTATTATAGATACCTACAGGAAAACGCTTCTTTCATAGGAAAATCATTACCTCATCGCCTACCTAAAAAATTTTCAAACGTCATCATTTGTTAGCATCCTTCTTATACTTTGAATTAGAAGCAGCTAATTGATTAGCAATAGCAGCTTGGACTTCATTAATTCTGGTCACCAAATTCTCGGTCGTGATACTATAGCCAGGAATCTTAGGCAAGGAAACTAAATCCAGAGTATGCTGTGGTGTACGCCATAAACTACCTGAAAGGGAGATGTATCGGTAGAGCAATTAATCGAGTTGTTGAAGACGAACTCAACAGGATCAAGATACCGTTCCCACTACTTAGGCATATCATTGCAAAGGCAGCAAATGATATCCGCCATAATACTATTCACAACTTCCGTCTGACTATCCGTTTGGGGATGAAAAGAACTACTATACTATAAATCAGTCCCAAATAAACACCATAAAGTACGTCAAAATGGCTCAGAAATTTCGTGTCACAATCGGAAGTGATTGTCTTCGGCACGCCATGGAGATGGACTACTTCACGAAAGGATAAATTTGCTTCATGAAGTGCGCCATCTTCGAAAATCAGTCAATCACCACGAAAACAGAATCTAAACTTCGTTGGGTGCGAGAAGTCCCAACACGAAATCCATCGATATGTCTATCCAAGGACCCGAAGGAATAGGCAAAGGAGTATAAAGACCAGTGTTCTGAGAGTGGCCCTTAACGGTTTGACAAATGTAACATTTACTGACAAATGGCCTCACATCTCACTTCAGTTGAGGCCAATAGTACCACTCCTTCACCAAGGCTACAGTTTTATCTCGCCCCAAATGTCCGCCGAGAGTACCACCATGAAGCCCTCGAATGAGTTGTTCACGCAAGGAATCACGAGGAATGCATAATCTATTGCCAAAGAACAAGAATTTTTCTTGAATTATCATATCATCATGATAACCTGTTTTAGAACACTTATATGATATCTCACCAAAATCATCATCCTCAGAATAAAGAGAATATAGGTGATCAAAATCGACAACATTAGTGTACATGGTCACGAGTGTCGCGGCGCGTTGACTCAGCGCATTTGCCACTTTATTTAAATGGCATGCTTTATGACAAAGCACAAAATTAAATTGCTCTAGAAAAGAAACCTATCGTGCATGCATTCAAGTTAAGTGCTTCTAACTCTTGATATATTTAAGAGCATGATAATTGGTGTTAAGAATAAATTCCTGCTGATAAAGATAGGACTGCCAATGCTTTATAGCTCGCACGACAACATAATATTCCTGCTCATACGTCAACCAACGCTGGCAAACTTCATTAATTTTTTCACTAAAGAAGGCTATAGGCTTATTGGAAAAAGATAGCGCCGATTCTGATGTCGAAAGCATCACAATCCAGTTCGAACACTTTCTCAAAATCAGGGAGTATCGATACTGGCGCCGTGGAGAGTTTTTCTTATATAAGAGCAAAATTGGCTGAAGCTTCATCTTCTCAATGAAATTTGCCCTTTTTTAAACAGTCAGTGATCGGGGCCATAATAGTACTGAAATCTCGAATGAAGCGCCTATAGAATATTGCAAGGCCATGGAAACTTCGAGCCTCGCCAACATTCTTTTGAATTGGCCAATTACGAATCACGGCCATCTTATCTGCATCAACGTGAAGTCCATCCACGCCAATAACAAAACTCAAAAACAAGAGGCATTCTGTCATGAAGCTGCACTTTTTTATATTAATGAACAATTTATTTTGCTGCAAGGTTAGTAGGACATCCCTCAAGTGCTCCATGTGTTGACGCCCATCCGAACTATATATGAGTATATCATCAAAGAAAACTACCACAAATTTGCCAATAAAAAGTTTGAGAACTTGAGTCATCGAATGCATGAAAGTACTGGGCGTGTTAGTGAGTCCAAAGGACATGACAAGCTATTCGTACAAACCTGCACTTGTCTTGAAGGCCGTTTTTCATTCGTCGCCAGGACGGATGCGAACTTGGTGGTATCCGCTTCGTAGGTCGATCTTCATAAAAATCCGTGATCCGGTTAATGGCACAACTGTTTTCATAAAAATTTTTGGTACTTAAGTGAGCGTCATACATAAATTTTGACACTTGTAATATCCCAGTTTCGATAAAACTGGTGTAGGGTAGCTAGTTACAAAATTCTATGTTTGAGTTGGAACATTATTAGTTGTTGAATGCAAGTGTTTTCTCGAGTTCAATGGTAGGTCTTCCCTCTAGTGTTTGCTCCTCCTGATGCTTCTAATATACTGTTATAAAAAAAATCGGATTTTTCTAGTGCTTGTAAATTTCTAAAAGAGTGGGTGGGTGACTGTCAAAAGTTTGTCGATAAAAAGTTTATCAATAACCTGATTCCCAGTAACTTGTTGATAGCTTACTGGCACGTCCATGAAGTACTAATTTTTTTTTAAAAAATTTACAAATTATCAACATATTTTTTGCTAAGTCTTATTTGTCTGTCTTATCATCTTCTTAAATTTACCAACTCTTACAAAAACTTACCAATTTTTATTTGACTTATCAACTTTTTCCCAATTAAATTACCAAACTAACTGTAGGTTCCCGATTCTCATTCGAGTTATTTACTAACGTTTCTTATCTGAAATTTGCCAACCTTCATTGTGAGACTCAACATTTTTCTACACTTAGGGTATCAACTAGTTTCGGTTTATCATGTTTCAGTGTTCCGACTAAACACGAAAGCTAAAAGATGTTGTGATTAATATGAACCGCTAAAAGTTGAAATTACCAATTATAACATTCAAATATGAATTGTCAGTCCTCCATGCCAAATCTTGGTATCACATGGGAAGCACGTATCTAAATTTATCATAGGCAAAAGTTATCGTTCTCTAGCTTAAACCTTGGTGCCCTTGATGAGACATTTGGTCGCCTTTCAACGACACTCGGTTTTTTATCCATCACAAATTGAGAATACGACGGAAAACAAAATTGCCAACAAAATCGGGTAGTCACTTCCCATCTTCTACACTTGAAATAATTGCTAACAAATTTATTAAGCTTGGATGATTGATTCGAACAAATCAAACATGTTACCCCAAGTTATACATTCTACAACAGATGGAATTATCCATCCCAAAAATTTAAAAAGATAGTTCTTTTGTGCTTGTAAGTGGCGTATTGGATCCTTTGGATCATTTTGTTTGCAACTTCTCAATTCCCTTCACAGGCGTCCTTGACATGACCGCTGACTATTTGCGATCAGCAGCAGCGCCAGATCCAAGGACGCGATTGGAATAATAACGCGGAGGCATGCCAACGGCTGATCGGCCTGCAAAGGCCTTGGTGCTGGTGGTGCTACTTCCAGTAGTGTAGCTGTTGCAATTCCCAGTGCACGATGTCTTACCCTTTTCCAGGGTTTGGAGAACAAGAATGCTCGGCTGATCGTTTTCCTGGGCTTCCTCTTTGCCCTTAATCAGAACCCTGCCTGCCTCGTTTGGTTGCACTAGTGTTCCCACAAAGAATAGCAAAATCACAACGACTATCAGGAGCTTCTTCATCATTTAGCTATATTCCTGACTCTCTTTTTTTGTCTGCTTTTCTGAGTGTTGGTACAATTCGTCACTAAGTTCAAAAAAAATGTACGATGAAGGATGCCTTGTCTTGTGAGAGATATACATCTCTCGTATTTATATGCAAAAGCCAGCTTATAGTTCAGTGTATTTCTTCGATTCTTCTGATCAAGTTGTTGGACGCGGGCTTTTGAATATTTGACTGCCACAGTTGGAGAAGAAATTTGGATTTGACTTCAGTGGTTAAACAGTGAGGGAATGGAAGACGAAGACGAAGCAGAAGAAACAGCGTTAATCAGAACTTGAATTGGTCGGTCATGGAACAAATGTCGCGTCCTTGACGTACTCGTTTTTTGTATCATGCCCACTAAGTCCAAGAATGACGTGAAAATGAAAAAAAAATACTTGTACGAAAGTATCATCGCAACAATAATTATCAATGTCTCTATTTACTAAATTTTATTTAAATCAAATTAAAATTAAAATTATACGATTATGTATCGTTATTTAGGATCATGGCACTAGTTTATAAACCTAAGCTGTATGTCTAAGGTTCCCAACAACGAGATCCGATATCGCAGCATTCGAACATGATACTCTCCATGGCCAAACTCACAAATCCACTGCAATCCTCGGTACCTACCCTCAAAATTGGAAGCTTGAGGATCCAATTAGGACTTAATAACCGAAGCTTGGACTTTGGACCTTGTGGTCGAACCCAAGTTAATATGGAGGCAGACACGAGACTCCAAGGTGTACATCCGATCGAGTATGCTTGTCACAACGTTTTACTTTTTTTTTTTTCCAATAATGAATATTGAAGTAGTAATAAAGTTCAACGATAAACAATGTTTCTTTTAAAAATCTGGTAATTCAAATTGCCATATCTGACCAAAAAAAAATTGCCATAATTTAGAATGCAAGCTTTTCTGATTTGTTATACGGTTTATGTAAAAGCGCGATAATAGATTTTTTAGATTCTATAATAACAATCTCGCTTCAAGGAAAATAACGATATCCGTCTTTATGAATTACATATCATATAGTCTTCATCTATGCACTACAAATAAAGCGTTATTAAATACATTTGATTTTGGATTAACATCCCTTGCCTGAAAATTACACGAATATCCCATCGATCTTTTTTTGTTGGAACAAAATAATTGTTGTTATTGTAAATATAACAAACATCTTTAATACACGGTTTCGGTTGGCCATAATGCTTGCATTTGGAGGTGTTTAGTTTTTTTTTTTTTTGGTAAGGAAAAAAAAAAACTAACACATGTTTCCAAGAAATTCCATGCATGGAGGAGTATCTTTGGGTTCAGTGCTTTTCTCAACTCTAAGTTTTAACCCTTTTATTTAGTTGACCTCGTATACCCTTTGACCTGATTTGATATTTATCAAAATTGACTTTTTATTTGACCGTCGTGGATCATGACTGGCTGTGGACACGTATATGGTTGCACGATCAAAGTAAAATCAGAATCCAGACTTTGACTTTTCCGTGTCAAAGTTTCCAAAGCTGAGAGGACACGCGTTAGGGGGAACAAAAGGATAAAAAAGGTGTTAAAGGCATAAAATATAAATTGTGTCATTCTCTTTTGCCAAACAAAAAGAGAGTAATTATTACACCTGCACAACGTTTTCACTTAAAAGCGATTCATATTAAACAATATAGTAACCATGCGGCACCTGCGAACACCTTAAATTTATCAACTTTTATATGAATTTACTAACTTTTTTTTCAATTAAATCACCAACTAGTCATAAATTACCAGCTCTCATTTAAATTATTTAGGGAAAAGTGTCAAAAAAGTCCTAAATATTTTGTATTTGTGTCAATTTAATCTTAAATCTTTTTTTGGTGCCAGTTCAATTCTAAATCTTTTGCATCCTAAATTTTTTTTTCGTATCAATTCGGTCCTAAACCTTTTGCATTTGTGTCAATTTAATCCTAAACCTTTCTTTTGTGTCAATTTAGTCCTAAACTTTTTGTATTTATGACAATTCAGTCCTAAACCTTTTTTGTCTTTATGCCAATTCAGTCATTCCGATCAATTTTGGCTAGATTTTGTTGACGTGGACACCGACCGACAGGCGGATAATCACCGGCGCTGACATGAACAACTTTTAATAATATTTAACATTTTTTTGAATTTTATTTTATTCTTTTCTTCTTCTTTTTTTTCCCTCCTCTCCCTCTTCTTCCAGCTAGTCGCCGGACCGGCGATCGGCCAAAGGCCGGCGAGGAGCAATGGCGAAGGTGAGCCTCACTATGGTTGGGCGAGGTTGGACCTTGCCAAATCTGGCGAGGTCGTGCCTTGCCCAGCCACCGGCGAGGTCGAGCACGCTAGCCCCTAACGAGGCTTGCCCTTGCCAGCGACGGTGAACCTTGCCATTGCTGGGCGAGGCTGGACCTCGCCAGATCCGGCGAAGGAGAGCCTCGCCCTAGCCTTGCCCAACCATAATGAGGCTCGCCCTCGCCGTCGCTAGCGAGGCACGACCTCGTCCAGCCATGACAAGGCTTGCCTTCGCTGTAGCTGGTGAGGGTGAGCCTTGCCAGTCCGGCGACTAGCTGGAGGAAGGAGGGAGAAAAAAAAGAATAAATAAAATTTTAAAAAAATATTAAAATATTATTAACAGTTGTCCATGTCAGCGCCAGTGACCGGCCGGTATCCACGTCAACAAAATCTGACCAAAATTGATCGAAAAGGCTTAATTGGCACAAAAACAAAAAGGTTTAGGATTGAATTGGTATCAATGCAAAATGTTTAGGACTGAATTAATACCAAAAAAAGGTTTAGAATTAAATTGACATCAATGCAAAAGGTTTAGGACTGAATTGGCACCAAAAAAAAGGTTTAGGACTAAATTAGCACAAATGCAAAGGGTTTAAGACTTTTTTTACACTTTTCTCGAATTATTTACTAACTCTTATTTAACTAATTATCCAGAAATTTTCCCAGCTTAACAAATTCAACGACGGATTCGTAATTAGTTGAAGTTGTCGCATAATTCATTCAAATGATTTATCATCTTAATATCCTAAATAATTTTAAGAAATGAAGAAATTTCAAAATGTCATAGTTACCTACTAACTTTGTATTTTCAACTCTTACTTAAGTTGATCATTAACATTTATTTGGTTTTGTTTTTAAAAAACCAACTTCTCTCATCTTTGTAAAAAAAAATCCCTTTGTCTTTTATTAATTTTTGTTTACCTTTCTTAGCAACGACTTAAGATTACCAACTATTGTATGAAATTACCAAGCGTTATTTGTTGACTTACCAACTTTATTCTCGATTAAGTAATCCGACTACAAAGTTGATAAAAAGAAAAATAAAATAAAGATTAGTTACTAATTTAGATGAGAATTCGTAACATGGAACTAATTGATAATATAAAGCAAAAAAATTGGTAAATCACTTAAGTTAAAGTGAATATGTCTATATAAGAGTCACTAAATTTAAGGTGTACTTAAGAAAGGTAAGAAAAAGTTCGTAAAACATAAGACAAGTTGATAATTAAAAGAAAAGTAAACTTGATAAGTAATTTAAAAAAGAGTTGATAACTTAAAACTAGCTGACAACTTAATGCAAAAAAAAATTGGTAAGTTATGCTAAAAAAGGTTGGTACTTTCAAGGAAAAGTTGGTAAATTTATGGTGTTGTTGTGAAATGAAAATTAAAGTTTGTAAGCAATAAAAAAATTGATAAACTAAAAAATAAATATCGATAAGTAACTCAAAATGGGAATTGATAACCTAATACTAGGTAGTAATCTTTTCACACAAATTTAGGTTGGTAATCTTCAAAAACAATTTATATACTCAATTGGTTGCTAACCAATGCATATAAAAATTGGTAACTTAACAAAAAAGTTGGTAAATTAAAAAGAAGGGATAAGTGCATTCAAAGTCCTGAAACTTGTCACGAAAGTGCAATTGAGTCCTAAAACTTTCAAAAAATGCAAATAAGTTTTAAAACTTGTCACGAAAGTGCACTTGAGTCCTCAAATTTTAAAAAAGTGCAAACAAGTCCTAAATTTTGTCAAATTGATTCAATCAAGTCCTTCCATTTATTATACTTTTTGAAAGTTTTAGGACTTATTTACACTTTTGTGACAAGTTTTAGAATTTGTTTGGACTTTCGTGATAAGTTTTAAGACTTATTTGCACTTTTTAAAAATTTTAGGACTCAAGTATACTTTCGTGACAAGTTTTAAGACTTGTTTGTACTTTGTAAAAGTTTTAGGACTCAATTGCGTTTTTGTGACAAGTTTTAAGACTTATAGTGCACATATCCCTAAAAAGAACGATTAAACTTTGGTAAATAAATCAATTGAGAGTTAATATACCAAAACTAGTTGGTCTTTTAATCTAACAAATTTGGAAAATCACTCTAATTTAGGTTAGTAATTTCATATAAAAAAAGGTAAATTTGAAGTGTCCGTAAGTCTAAGAAATAAAAATTGGTAAGTTAATTGAAAAATTACTAATTTTGGGAACTATAAGTTGGTAATTCCAGGAAAAATTGTATAGTTACCTGGCCAAAAAGGCTTTTCTACCAACAGTTTCTGGCACTTTTCCACACTAATTGAAATTTACTAGGCATAGATAAAAATTTTGGGTACGGAACAATAGAATTTTGCTTGTTCCAACTTTCTATGACAAGTAAAGCGATTCATGGCTAACAATTTTTTATACAAATTAATACATTTAAACACGGTTATAAGGCAAACTCAAAAGTGACATGCATCGACACGAGTTTGATATGCCTAAGTTTTGTAGCATAAAAATTAAAAAAATTTAGTGCTTTTCAATGGTACGATGAACATGATTACTATATTTAATTAGGATACGTGAATATGAATTATCAAATCTTCATGTCACGTAGATATCTTAATTTATAAGGCTAGAGTTGTTCCTTTTGAATTTCTCTAGCTTGATCCTTGGTACCCACCAAGAAATTCACTTGGAGCAACGTTCTTTTGTACCATTTCAACAACACTTAGGTTTTTTATCAATCCCAAAATGACAATGCGACCAAGAACAAAATTGCAAACAAAATGGGGGAGTCACTTTTTACCTTTTGCAGTTATATAAAATTGCTAAAATATCTATTAGGCTTGAAAGACTAAGTCGAACAAATTAAACATATTTCCCCAAATTACAAATTCTACAAAAGACGAAAATTATTCATCTGAAAACTTAAAAAAAAAAGAAAAAAAATATCATCTATGCTTTTGTAAATTGTGTATAGGTTCCTTTCTTCTACTTATAAATGCTCAATTCCCTTCACAAGCATCCTTTATATGGAGCACCAACTATTTACGATCGGCAGCAATGCCGGATTGTGGGAAATGATCAGAATAATCATGTGGAGGCATGCCCATGGCTGATCGACCCGCGAAGACCTCGGTGCTAGTGGTGCTAGCGGTGGTGTTGATTCCAAGAGTATAGTTGCCACTGCAAGTAGGGCACGGGGTTTTACCCTTTTGCACGGTTTGGAGAACAATTAGACTTGGCTCCTTATTATTAGCCCACTCACCTTCGTGGCCCTTAATTAGAACCCGGCATGCCTCACTTGGTATTGTTGTTGTTCCGATCAAAAATAGCAAAATCATCACACCAACTGCTACTTTTGAAGTTAGGTTCCTCTTCATCTTATTAGGAATGCGCAGCAGAAGTCTAATACCTAAACTTGAGGAGATCGCCAAGAGAGAGCTCAAGTCCTAGCCCGTCAATATATCCAGTTGGACCTATCTTTACTCAAAAACTTAAGCCAATGACTTATGGCTAACTATGATACATTAACTGTTCAACACCGCATCAATTATTTGATGTAGAACTTTTCTAGCACAATTCACACGTGTATCTCAACACATCCTTGGCTACTTAAATTTCTGGTTTTCTTCTTTTTGGGTTGTTGCAAGCTGTGTGTCTATTGGGGTGTACGATGAAGAGAATGAATCTGAGGATGTCTCCTACTTATATTGTGCCTTTGTCAAACTACCAGCAATTGCTTCGACTCTTCTTCTCTTGATCGAAACTGTTGAGCGGACCAGAAATTTTTGAATTTTTGACCGCCACCGCAATGGAAAACCAGATTCGGAATTCGACTTCAGTGGTTATAGAATATGAAGAAGGAGGAGGATTTGAATTAGTGGTCAAGGAACACGAACTTCTTTGGTCCGAACATACTCTTTTGTGTCATCTCCCCCACATAAAATTTGTCTTCCTTTAACTTCGGGAAAAAGGACACTAGAGGTGTCCTAATTTTCGATACTTCCTTTACTGTCAAAATTTTTCAAGCGATTACTTGAAGTCCAACGTGATTTTTTAAGTTAAATTCAAAATATTGACCTTCTTCTTGACTTTGTTGACACGATCATGAGCTGCTTATCCTATTTCTCCATTGCAAATTTGATAAGCTGATTTTGCCCCAATTAAAGAAATTGGGGTCAGGGTTCTTCAAGAATGCAATGAATTTTGCCTCAATTCCTTAATTTGGGGCAAACGGATCTCTAAACGACATTATTTAGGTACTTGCTCGTTCACTTCATCTTATTAGAGAGCCATGTCGGACATTATATAATAAATTAATGCCATGTTGAATTTTCTGATAAGATAAATCATTGATGAAACTCAAGTGAACGGTTTTGAACAAACATGTCACTCAAGTGATTATTTGAAGAGTTTTGAAACTGAAGTGCATGCCGTACCAAAATCATGGCATTTGTAATGTTTTTTTTCCCTTTTGCTTCATTAAGTAAACAAATAGGAATTACATTTTATCTTCATGAACCGCAGCGCCAAATACGAACATAATAAGCATATCGTTTTACGTATTTCTTCGATTCTTCTTATTGAATTGTTGGACACAGGTTTTTGATTATTGACTGCTAAAGTTGGTGAAGAAATTTGGATTTGACTTTAACTGGTTAAGCAGAGAGGAGATAGAAGACGAAGAAGAAGCAGTAGCAGCGTTAAAATAGTTTGAATTGGTCGTGCGTAGAACAGCTAATGCGATTCTTATATGAATTTTGCCAACATTTGAGTTATTTGCCAACTTTTATTTGTCTCCCTTACAAACGTCATGTCAATTCTTATATGAATTTTGCCAACATTTATGTGTGGGTCTCAACGGTTTTTCTCTGCTTAGATTCTCATCTAGTTTTAGTTTAACGAGTTTCACTGCTCCGAATAGACACGGAAGCTAACAGATTTTGCAATTCAATATTAGGCACGAGAAAAAGAAACTATCAATTATAACGCGTGAATATAAATTGCCAAACCTCCATTGTATTGCCTAGAAAGCACATATGTAAGTTTATTATTGGCAAAAGTTGTCCTCCCATCAAATTCCTCTAGCTTAAACCTTGGTACACAATAATCGCTTTGGTTCCCTTGCAACAACACTCGGGTCCTTCATCAATCGCAAATTGGCTAACAAAATGGGGCAGTCACTTCCCACCTTTTGCACTTTAAAAAATTACGAACTTATTTATTAGGCTTGGAAGATTAAATCGAACAAATTAAACAAGTTTCCCCGGTTATACATTCCAGAATAGATGGAAATTATCCATCTGAAAATTAAAAAAAAAACGAAAGAGAAAAAGAATAATATGTTTGTGCTTGTAAATTGTGTATTGGTTCCTTTCTTCTTCGTACAAATGCTCAATTTCCTTCATAAGTGTCCTTCACTTGAAGCACCAACTATTTACGATTATTAGCAGCACCAGATTGAGGGACGTGATTGAAAGAACCATGCGAAGGCACGCCCACAGCTGATCGGCCCGCGAAGGCCTTGGTGCTGGTGGTGCTGCTTCCGGGAGTGTAGCCGCTGCAATTCCCAGTGCACGGGGTCGAGCCCTTTTGTAGGGATTGGAGAACAATTAGACTCGGCTCATTATTACCAACGCGCGCTCCTTCATGGCCTTTAAGAAGCCGGCACGCCTCACTTGGTCTCGTAAATGTTCCCATCAAGAACAGAAAAACCATCACACTGGCTGCTACTTTTGAAGATAGGATCGTCTTTATCCTTTGGCTGGTTTATAACAATCTATATTTTTCTTCTGTTCTGGTTGCTGCAAGTTGTGTGTATATCTGTGGACGATGAAGAGATTGTGTCTGAGGAGGCCTCATATTTATATTGTGCCATTGGCAAGCTGCCAGCAATTGCTTCGTCACTTCTTCTCTCGATCAAACCTGTTGAACGCGCCTGGGATTTTGAATTCTTGACTGCCACGGTTATGGAGAACCAGCTTTGGAATTTGACTTCACTGGTTATAGAGAGGGAAGAAGCGGGATTTGAACTGGTCATCAGGGAAGACAATTCTTTATTAAAATGATTATAGTTCTAGGTTTTCCAGAATACTATGCCACGATCTAATTCGACAATGCCCTCAACTTTGTTCCATCGTATCTTTGCTTTTCCTATGTTTGATTGCACAAGAGCATTGCATTTAGATGTAGTGGATGTGATCAAAGTGTTGCCCTCATCCAGACCTCGGGGTCCTCAGGATATAAAGCAACTAGATGGTATTCCTGCTCCTCAGGGAAGAAAAAGATTTGAGGGGAATTGAGTGTGCAAGACCTGCGGATACCAACAGATTACAATAAGGAATGAATTTGTGGAGTCCGTCGCCCTTGTATATCAAACTGACAGGCCGCAGAAGCCCTTGTAGGAACGCAAGTTCCCTTTCTTTGGTGAGATTACACCATAATCGAACCATAATCGAACACCAAGGATTCAAGAGTCAATTTAATTGACCATTGTAAACTCGATACTTACGCTTGGACTTGGAACCTCCAACTAGCTCAAATTAAGACTTAAGAATCCAATGCTTGGACTCTGGATCTTGCAATCGAACCCAAGTTAATGTGGGGCAAACATGAGACTCCGAGGCCAAGACCAAATTGAGTATGCTTGTCAAAACATCTTAATTTTTCTTCGTTAATGAACATTGAATTAGCAACAAAGCTTAGTAATTAAGTTTAATATTACTTTTAAAATCTTGTAATCCAAATTGCCATGATTTTTTATGCAAGCTTCTCATTTGTTATTCAATTAAAGTTACAGCGTGATGGTAACTTTTTTTAGGTTATATAATAACAATGCCGGAAGGTTTTTACATACTTTATGGAAAAAACCAATATATATCCTTGCAAAATTACAGACCGTATAATCTTCATCTACATATTACAAATAAAGTGCTACAGAATACATTTGATCTTGGAATAATATCCATGGCCTGAAAATTGCAGTTGTATCTCATGGATTTTTTACTTGAATAATATACTTGGTTTTATTTCTTTTAATGTGACAAACATCTCTAATCGCTGAAATTGCAGACATCTGTTTCCGAGAAGATCCTTAAGAGGAGTATGTTTGGGTTCAGAGCTTTTCTCAACTCAAGTTTAGTTGACCTCAGATACTCTTTGACCTTCTTGAAATTCAACAAAATTGACTTTCTATTTTGACCGTCGAGAATCATGAGCCGCGTTGGACACGTTATAGGGTTGCATGATCAAAGTAGAATCTAAATCCAGACTTTGACTTTTCCGTCTCAAAGTTTCCGCAGCTGAGATTTACTGCTGTTGACAACGTCGGTAGTTCAGATAAACCTGGTGTATAGGAGCCAGTTAAAAAATTCTATGCTTGAGTTGCAACATTTTTGGTTGTTGAATGCAAGTTCTTTCTAGAGTTCGATGGGAGGTCTTCTGGTTTTTGCTCCCGAGGACGCATTTTTCCTGTGCTTGTAAATTTCTGAAAGAGTGGGCGAGTATCCAAAATTTGTTGGTAGAATAAAAAGTTACCCATCAGTTGATTTCCCAGTAACTTATTGGTAAATTACGGGCACGTCTATGAAATTACTAATTCCTTTTAATAGTTCACTAATTATCAACATTTTTTATATATAAGAATTTACTAATTTTTATGTGGATGACTTATCAACTTTTCCCCAATCAAATTACCAACCTAATTGTAGGTTACTATCTCTCATTTGAGTTATTTACCCACTCTTCTTTGATTTCATTAACATATGAACTTTTTCTAATGTTTACCAACTTTTATTTGTCTCCCTTACAAAGGTCAATATCAATTCTTATATGAATTTTGCCACATTAATGTGTTTGACTCGATGGTTTTTCTCTGCTTGGACTATCATCTAGTTTTAGTTTATTAAGTTTCATTGTTTTGAATATACATGGAAGTTAACACATTTTGCAGTTTAATATTAGGCACAAGAAAAAGAAACTATCAATTATAACACGTGAATATGAATTGCGAATCCTCCATTATATTGCGTGGAAAGCACATATGTAAATTTAGTATAGGCAAAAGTGGTCCTTCCATCAATATTCTCTGGCTTAATCCTTGGTGCGCAGCATTCGCTTTGGTTTCCTTTCAACAGCAGTCGGGCATTTCATCAATCGCAAATTGACAATACAATGGAAAATAAAATTGCTAACAAAATAGGGTAGTCACTTCCCACCTTTTGCACTTTAAAAAATTACGAACAAATTTATTAGGCTTCGAAGATTAAATCGAACAAATTAAACATGTTTCCCCAGTTATACATTCCAGAATAGATGGAAATTATCGATCTGAAATTTAAAAAAAAAAATGAAAGAAAAAAAGAATAATTTGTCTGTGATGTAAACTGTGTATCGGTTCCCTTCTTCTACTTACAAATGCTCAATTTCCTTCACAAGTGTCCTTTACATGGAGCACCAACTATTTACGATTGGCAGCGACGCCAGATCGAGAGACGCGATTGGAAGAACCATGTGGAGGGACGCCCACAGCTGATTGGCCCGCGAAGGCCTTGGTGCTGGTGGTGCTAGCAGTGGTGCTCGTTCCGGGAGTGTCGCCGCTGCAGTTCCCGGTGCACGGGGTCGAACCCTTTTGTAGGGACTGGATAACAATTAGACTCGGCTCGTTATTACCAGCCCGCACTCCTTCGTGGCCTTTAAGAAGCCGGCACGCCTCACATGGTCTCGTATATGATCCCATCAAGAACAGCAAAACCATCACACCGGCTGCAACTTTTGATGATAGGATCTTCTTCATCCTTTGCCTGGTTTCTAACAGTCTATAAACTTTATTCTGTTTTGGTTGCTGCAAGTTGTGTGTCTATTTGTGTGTACGATGAAGAGAATGTGTCTGAGGACGTCTCATATTTATATTTTGCCATTGTCAAGCTACCAGTAATTGCTTCGTCACTTCTTGTCTTGATCAACCTGTTGAACGGGCCTGGGATTTTGAATTCTTGACTGCCACGGTTATGGAGAACCAGATTTGGAATTTAACTTCACTAGTTGTAGAGAGGGAAGAAGAGGGATTTGAACTGGTCATCAAGGAAGACCTTTCATTAGTAAAATGAGTTTTCTGGAATATTGTCTGACAATCTTATTTTAATTCAATCAAAATTTTATACGCGTTTCTACTTTAAGATATACATTTTATATACTCTCTCTGGTGAGGGTGTTTTCTTTCACAAATATCTGCAAGTGCCAAGAAAATCTTTTGGGGTATCTTTGGGTACAGGCATTTTCGACTCAAGTTTTGCTGATCCTACTTTCTTTGACCTCCATACATGAAAATCATAAAGTTGGCTTTTTATTTGACCTGCGTGAATCATGACTGGCGCTGGACACGTATTGTTTGAAGATCAAAAGTCAAAGTTGAATCAGGACTTTGACTTTTCCTCCTCAAGTGGGAAAAATTTAAGGATGGGAATCGAGTTTCGGTTTAATGTGATCTAGGGGTAAATAATGCAACCCTTTCAATTACTGTATAGCACGAAAAGTGAGATAATTGTCGCCTTTGACATAACTCTTCCTGACGTTGAAGTCCTTTGTTGTGTTTGGATTGAAAACAAACTCATTTGAAAGTTCCACTGTCATGTAATTCTCTTCTGATCACTAAATGGGGAACAAAAGCAGAGACCAAAGCAAGTGGCATTGCTGCTTTAGTCTCTATTTCTTCTCTATTATATATGCGTTTCCTTCATATTTATATAGATACTATATATATGGAAAATTGCCCGCAAACGAGTTTTGGAGTCATTCTTGCATGTTATTGAAGCAAGAGGCATCTGAACCCAATAAATTCCCCCCTTGAAATAATTTGAGTCTCGTATGGAACTCACATGGTCTAACGATTGAGATCAAGTGGGCTCACATTCACCAAATACATGGAAGAATTTTTCCAAGATAGGAGATCGGATGTGACCCCCAAAACAGAAATGGAGGAAATTGTCCAATCAATCCTAAATATATTGTACATATTAGGGATGAGCGATTTTTGGTTTCATCCAAAACTTAGAACTTACCCGTCGGAACATGTTTCCTAATTTTTGAAATCAGGAACCTACCCTATCACGGATTTCAAGGTTGGTTTCAGGGTCTATCCAGATTCTACTTATACTCTTAATTGAACGACTGTAGTGAATTATTACATTTAATTATCACAATTTGCTATAATTCACTTATCATAATTCATATTTAGACACACAAATAATATGAAACATTAACAAAGTAAAAGTCTCAATCACGGATATTGCTGAATATGAAAGTTTATACTAATGGTTTCATATTACACATTCATCATTGGACGTCGTAGAATACCGTAGGTTTACGTGAAGACATAGAACAAGAAAAACACAAAGATTTGTTCCAGAACATGGAACTTACCCGTTGGAATAGGTTCCTTAATTTTTGGAATCTAGAACTCTATAACCTGAGAACCGATCCTAAACTTGTTCGGTTCTTAGGTTCCCAATTCTACCTTGGAACTATGCTTACCTCTAGTACCTATGCCAATACATTCCAATTTTGCAAATTTAGTCCTATACTTTTGCGATAAATTCATATGTAGTCCTGCAAGCCAATTTTCACCGAAAACTACTGACGTGACAATATGCCACAGAAAATAGTTAGTGATGACCGAATCAACACTTCAGTGTTTTGCGGGGAAAAATTGACTGAAATGATTACTTAGGAATTTCACGTGAAGGTTTAGGACTAAATTGGTAAAATTAAAAAGTTTAAAATTAAATCGGCTTTCGTATAAAAAATATATCAATCACTTGATTCCTGGTAACTAGTTGATAGCTTACTAGCACATCCATGAAAGTACTAATTATTTCTAGGGATATGAGCATCGAAGATCCTAAAACTTATCACGAGAGTATAATTAAGTTCTAAAATTTGCAAAAAGTGCAATCAAGTCCTAAATTGGTGCAATCAATTCATTTCATTTACTCCATCTAACTTGGCTGACAGAAAATATTGAAGTGGCTTTTTTAAATATTTATCTCTCATACGTGGCTATGACATGCCTAAAACGATGTTATTTTGGTCCAAATCTGATTTTTAATACTAATTTTGTGTGAATTAGATTTAAAAATCAGCTAAAAAAGAAAAAAGAGAAAAGAGAAAGGGAATGATGTGGCGATGAACGGTTGCCATGCCCCAGCCATTGGAGAAGGGCCGCCACTAGCGGCCAACCCCTGCTAGTGGCGGCCCTTGGCCAGACTTGGGTGAGCACCGAAGACTCTCAGTCGATCTAGGATAGGGTCATTACCCTCCCCCAGATCTGGGCGAGAGCTTGCAGGCCCTCGCTTATAGTCGACGAGGGTCACCAGCCATAGGTCGGGGCTTGGCAACCCTTTTGCTGGCCCTTGCTAGTGTTGGTGGGGTGAGGTGCCCTTGCCGCTTGGTCTCCTCCCTTTTCTCTTCTCTATTTTATTTTTTTTATTTTAGCTTATTTTTTGGATATAATTAATATTAAAAATCAAAGTTGGACCAAATCGATACCGTTTTAGCCTTATGTTTCATGTTTTAGCCACGTCATTATTGTGTAGTAGAGAGAAATTTTTTTTTAAAAAAGCCATGTTAGCATTTTCCATTAGCAAGGTTGGACAGAGTTAACAGAAGGACTCGATTACACCAATATGGCGAGTTTTAGAAATTGATTACACTTTTTGCAAGTTTTAGGACTTAATTACACTTTTGTGATAAGTTTTAGGGCTTCCAGTACACATATCACTTTTTTTTTTAATAGTTCACAACTTATCAACATTTTTTATCTTTTGCTAAGTTTTATTTGTCTTTCATACTATCCACTTAAATTTACCGACTCTTACAAGAACTTACCAATTTTTATTTGGGTGTTTTATCAACTTTTTCTCAATGAAATTATCAAGCTAATTGTAGGTTTCTGACTCTCATTCGAGTTATTCGACATTTCTTTCATCTATTGTTTTCCAATTTTTATTTGTCTCTCTTACAATCAATTCTTGTACGAATTATGCAAACCTTTATGTGTGTGACTCAACATATTTTCTACAATGAGGCTATCAACTAGTTTTGGCTTATCAACTTTGACTGTTCCGAATAAACATTGAAGCTAAAAGAACTTGAAATTCAATATTATATGCTAAAAAATGAAATTACCAATTATAACATGCAGATATGAGTTGTCAATCCTCCATGGAAAATCCTTGTATCACATAGAAAGCACATATCTAAATTTATCATAGGCAAAAAGTTATCGTTCTCTAGCTTAAACCTTGGTGCCCTTGATGCGACATTTGCTTTGGTAGCCTTTCAACCACACTCGGGTTTTTTTATCAGTCGCAAAATGACAATACAACGGAAAGCAAAATTGCTAACAAAATCGGGCAATCACTTCCCAACTTTTACACTTGAAATAATTGCTAACAAATTTATTAGGCTTGGAAGATTAAAGCGAACAAATTGATCATGTTTCTCCAAGTTATACATACATTCCACAACAGATGGAAATTATCCATCCAAAAATTAAAAAAAAGAGAGAATAATTCGTTCGTGCTTGTAGATGGCGTATTGGTTTCTTTAAATCATTTTACTTGCAACTTCTCAATTCCCTTCACACGCGTCATTTACAGGAACACCAACTATTTGCGATGGACAGCAACGCCAAATCCAAAGACGTGATCGGAATAACAACGCGGAGGTACTATTGATGTTTGGAGACAGAGAGAAAAATAACGATAAAGTGTTCATGGTGGCTCAACCCCAATTAGGGTTGTATGATATGTATTTATAAGAGTAATTAATTACAGAAAGGGTACATATAGAAGCATAATTACATAATCAACAGGAAGATAGCGAGCGAAGCGGAGGAGTGGGGGAGAAACTCACCGAGGGAAGCTCGAGAATGAAGGAGCCTAAAGGGAGATGAGCCGCGCCTGCAAAGCGAGACCCCAGGGTTGGAGGCGATGCGGAATCGGCGGCCGTACGGAGCCAACCGCGCCATGCTTGGAGCGCATTGGACAGTCCCCAAGAAGACGGCCATCGGCGCGGCAAAGCTCCGGGAAATCGAGACGAATCTCCCGTTTCGCCTTCAATGGATTCCACAGAAGAAGAGAAGAAGAGCGCGAGTCGAAGAAGACGAAGGAAAGGAGACCAGCCGGAAGCACCACGAATTGGAGTTTAGTTGCCAACTCGCAAATGCCATGAAAATGCGCATAAACTTTTTATCCTTAGGCACAAAACACCTTTCTTGATTTTCATTAAGGAAAAATTAGCATACTAATAAATACGTTTAATACAATTGCTGGTGCTTCATTTTCAAAATTCTGGAGAATATGCATGGAATTCTAATTTTTCAAATTGTTAAAAGCAAATTCATGAAATAAGTTGGATAGTAACTTAGATATTCTTAAACAATTGATAAAATTAAGAACACCAATCGAAGAAAAAAAAGAAAAGCTTAGGACGTGGACATTAATGCAAATCATTGCCTCGAATGTCCCCACTAAAATAACTCGTTCAAAATAGTCCATACAACTTCAAAGAATCGATTGTCATGCGATTTAATAAATTACACATAAAGCGTATTGAACAAATTAAAATAGTTTGGGGACTACATTAAATATATCCAAAAAGTTTATAAATCATATTGAACAAATTAAAAATTAACGGATCACATTAAATATTAGGTTAAAGTTCAAGGGTTATATTGTATATTGAGTCGAAGTTCAAGAATTATTTATGTCATTACCCCCTAACCAAAAATAATTATAAGGCAAAAGCTGCATGCATGCCTTGATCTTGAATAATAAATAAAATTCTAATATGGAAGTCGGGCTGTTCTTCAATGCGATGACATTTCCATGGAGCTTCAACGAAGGGACATGGCAAAGCCGTGTCGCGGTTGAGGCCGGACCGATACTCCTTATGAAATGCCATCTGGGCAGGGGGTTCCAGACATTGTCGTGCCCGACGAAACGGGACGATGCCCAGTTATGCCGGAAGACGCGGATGGGTTAACACTCGACGTGTCCTTGTCATCTTTCAATTTTCATTTCTTTTTGAACGACGAGTAATTGAAAAAGCAATTGTTGACTCACTCGGTCGCTCGACCAAGAAAAGTCATTGATAAATTTAAGTGAGATTTATATTGATTTATTGAGATTATAATTTTTATAATCGAGCGGCAATAAGTACTCTAGTGTTCTTTAATTTTGGTCATTTAACATGCTTGATAGTCACCGTTCTTATTAACCAAACTTATATTTAAGTTTGAGGTAGTGACACAAATGATTCCCGATCATTGGCCCACTGTGTAACGTAATCCTAAATTTTTAATTTTTTCAATATAATCGCTAAAATTTAGCTCAATATACAATATAATTCATGAACTTTTAATTTGTTCAATATGATCCATTAACTTTTAGTAAATATTTAATCCAATCATCGAATTATTATATTCCTAGATTCAATCTGGTTTTTAAATTATCTAGTACAATGATTAAATTGAGCATGTACCAAACTTTACCTTTGCTGAGGATTAGAAACCATATATCATTTGGCTTCTTATTGACCGGAACCATGACCCTTTCCAACCTTTAGCAATTTGTCCGATCGTCACGGGGACGATTTGAGAGGTTCTATTTCCCTAAATTCACCATGACTTTCTGCGCCGCTTCATCGAAAGCGAAGTTATGCTTCGACGCATTTTTGTCTTTCAATCCATTTCCAGCTTCTTGTACTTTTGTCTATATATTGATGCGACTTCGGTACTTAATCCTATGAGGCATGTTAAGTTTTGAAAGGTTGCACAAAATACACCACAATATGGCCAGACCTAGCTCTCTTCTTCACCTTCTTGCTTCTGCTGTTCTTGCCATCTCTGCCTTGCTTGGCCATGGTGTCCTCCATGTTGGAGCCTCTCCCAGAGTCCACAGGAATTTGCAGGCCACCGTTGAGTCCACCTCTGTGACGCAGCCTTACAGGACATCTTATCATTTCCAACCTCCCAAGAACTGGATGAATGGTTCTCTCTCTCTCTCTCTCTCTCTCTCTCTCTCTCTCTCTCTCTCTCTCTCTCTCACACACACACACACACACACGCTACACACACGTGTTGGTGTCTGCCTTGAATCTTGCTGACAGTTTTCTTTTGTTTTGCTGGTTCATTATTCGTGTCAATTTGACCTGGTCTGGTGGTGAAGTTGACTATCCGGTTTCATGGGATTCTCAGATCCAAATGGTCAGTTTCTCTCTCTCCCATGGTCTGCTCATTTTCTTGATTTCTTCTCCCTTATTATTTAACTTGTTTCTCGATATTAACTCATTGCCTTATCATACCAAAACCATCAGATACTCATACTTACAAATTACATTAGTATGAGTTGAAAATTTAGGGAAGATGCAGCAGCAGTCAATTCTCTGTAGTTCTCAAAATGCTTCAGTATACTTTCTGTCACACTCATAAAGACCTTATTTGTTCTTTACCTCGTGAATTATCATATTCTTCGTTTTTTAATCTTGGGAAATTACCTGCTAAACTTAAAGCGGCGAATATTTTGTCTTGTAGGACTAGGACCACAGAGACTTCATGGTGTTTATTTTGATTTTATAAACTATGATATGCTTGCCTGGTCACTTTACATCACTTACCTACTTCGTTTAAATTATTTGGAAATGACCCGCAAGAGTTGAAAACGAATGGACACACTGTACTGCAGGGCCAATGATTTACAAGGGCATGTATCATCTGTTTTACCAATACAACCCGCAAGCCGCGGTACCGGGCAACATGGTCTGGGCCCATGCCACATCGATGGACCTCGTCAGCTGGACCCCGCACGTTCCTGCCATCGTCCCTTCTCAGGAGTACGACGTCAAAGGCTGCTGGTCGGGCTCGGCCACCATCCTCCCGGGGTACAAACCGGCCATCCTCTGCACCGGAAGGAACTCCCAGCTTCAGCAGGTGCAGAACTTGGCGGTGCCGTAGAATTCATCGGACCCGTATCTGATTGAATGGGTGAAATCACCCCGCAATCCTCTGATGGCACCCACGGCCATGAACATGATCAGTCCAGGTTCATTCAGAGACCCCACCACTGCATGGATGGGCCCCGATGGGAGGTGGAGGGTGATCATTGGGAGCGAAAGCAACGGGACGGGAATGGCCATTTTGTACAGAAGCAAAGACTTTGTTAACTGGGCAAAGGCTGAAAACCCACTTTACTCTGCTAATGACACCGGGATGTGGGAGTGCCCAGATTTTTTCCGCGTCTCCGCTCAAGTCCCTGCTGGCTTGGGCACCTCCGTTAATGGGCCAAATGTGAAGCACGTGCTCAAGGTGAGCTTGATGGACGCTCTGCATGATTACTACACTATTGGGACTTATAACTCCGTCACGGTTAAGTATGTTCCCGTTGAGGGATCAGTAGATAGCAACTCGGGGTTGAGATACGATTACGGCAATTTTTATGCTTCCAAGACCTTCTTCGACAGCAAGAACAACTGGCGGATCTTGTGGGCCTGGATCAAAGAGTCGTCCAGCGAGAATGATGACATCAAGAAAGGATGGTCCGGACTCCAGGTAAATATTTTTATTCCTATTAATACGATAGTTGTTAAAGATGAGTGAATTGGTAGATATCAAATGTTAGGTTCACTTGAATTATATCAAGTTTGGGCCTATTATGTTTAGTGGCCAATGCAAGTGTTGATGTCAGGAATGGTTGTGTGGCAGGCAATTCCAAGGACTCCCCAGCTAGACAAATCTGGAAAACAGTTAGTGCAGTGGCCCATATTGGAAATAGAGAAGCCACGTACCAAGCAAGTTAACTGGCCCAACAAATTGATTGAGGGAGGAACAGTTTTTGAAGTGTCTGGTGTCACAGCTGCACAGGTGAGCTTTTCTGGTCACATTCCAGCAGGTATGTTCATAGGTTTCATTGGAGCCACAAGCCACCCACAACTCCAAACTCTTTCCCCTTTATTTTGCAATAACAAATTAATACCCAACATTCGGCTTGTGGTGGTGGTCACTCTATAGGCTTCATCTTCATCGGTGTTCTTGGCTTGAAAATTATTTCAAGATAACAACTTACCCATATTCAAAGTATTTTCATTGATATGAACATCAGATGGTTTGTGCTGTGGTCCTGTGGCCACTAGTAAATCCGCACTTATTAACTCCGCAACAAATATTGGCAACACTAAATTACTTCACACATGAAGAAATTACTACCACATTAAGAAAAGTTACTCTCACGGGAATATTATTCCGTGTATTTGGACACAGCACTATAGGCAGACCCGATTCTTCTGCGAACCTAAACCCCTGTTCTAGAATGCTAAAATGGGTATGGTCCCTTCAATCTCCTTTTATCATTGTGCAGGCAGATGTGGAGGTCTCATTTGAAGTAAAAGAGCTCGAGAAGGCAGAAATATTAGACCCAACTTGGACCAACCCACTGTTGAATAAACACCCACAACTGCTGTGTATCCAAAAGGGTGCTTCAGTTGAAGGTAGTCTTGGACCATTTGGATTGCTGGTCATGGCTTCAAAAGGATTGCAAGAATACACAGCAGTTTTCTTTAGAATTTTCAAAGGCCAGAACAAATATGTCGTCCTCATGTGTAGTGACCAGAGCAGGTCTAACCTACCTCTCTTTAATTTATTTCGTTGTCTCAAGGGCATTGATCCCACCCACCAATCCCCAAAAAGTTTCTAATTTTTCTGTTCTGTTCTTTGGCTATCTGTATTGCTCTTTTCAGATCTTCCATTAACAATAGCAATGATAAGACCACTTATGGAGCCTTTCTGGATGTGGACCCTGTTCACGAAAAGCTGTCATTGAGGACCTTGGTGAGTTCTTTAATCGATATGAACACTTCACGTGTCCGATCTAGACTTGGATATTCTTTCTGCATATCAAATCTGGTCAATCTCTTTGTTATATTCATAAACTAACGGATCATTGCAAGCGTAAGTTGTAAAAGTGCAACCCCATAGTGCTGATGTCCATCTAAAGCTTTCGTTGAGATTCCCACTGACCAAATTTAGCCAGATTCAGCATCTTTTTAAGTTGTGACTTGTGGAAGCTTAATCATACCTGGATTTCAGCTAAATGTCTCCATCTCCTTGCACTGTTCTATGTTTAGGTGTTGTCGCTTGTCATGCCACTTCCGTAAGATTCTCCATCTTTTGCAATGCCTTAAAAGCTTAAAGTTTCTCGAACCATCCTCCATTTTGAGCAAAACCCATTTAGTTTAGGCGCTCACTAGTTGCACCCCGATAAGGGAAACAGAGAAGACCATTCAGTGGCGAGGAGCCACATTTCTGAATCCTAGAATATTGGAATTCATTCATGATTTCAAATAATGAGTAACTTGCTTCGCCTCTCCGTTTTTTCACCCTTCTGCCTTTAACAGATGGACCATTCTATCGTGGAGAGCTTTGGTGGTGGAGGGAAGAGTTGCATCGCAGCCAGAGTTTACCCTGTGTTGGCTGTGGAAGATGAACCCACTTGCATGTCTTCAACAATGGGGCTCAGAGTGTTGCAGTGCCAAAGTTGAGCGCTTGGAGCATGAAGAAAGCTAGAATCAATTGATTGATACCTACAGCAGATGAATAAGCATTCCATGCCTTGTTGTAAAAATAAATGGCTTCGAATCAAAAAAGCAATCAAGTCGGACTTTAGGGTGTGATATCACTTTCCTTAAAGATGTATTTGTCCCACAATGTTGCTAATGGTCACCAGCAAAAATCCTCCAGGATACAACAAAATCTCAAAATGAGAATACTAGATAGTAATTATAGTATTTCTTCAGAGCCTCTCTAAGAAACAATTGAAAATGATGGCTGTAGTTTTCGAAAGAAGACTTGAAAAATTGATTTCTATTCTCCTTCTTGCCAAAAACTGACATATATAGAAATCGGTCTTAAATAACATAGGCAACTTTTCACGAAAGGTTGCAAAGCTAACAAAGACATTCTTTCGGAAGAAGTTGCAAATTGAACAAATGCAACCCTTTGGAAAAGATTGAAAACTAAACAGGTATAATCTCCAAAAGTTATCTTGAAAAGACATATGTAAAATTCGGAATAAAATAAAATAAAAATATATATAAATAAAATTCCGAATTCTCATAATTTCAAAAATTATTTAATAAACAAAAAACAACCTTTCAATTAATAAAGATTAATGAGATAATCTTACGAAATAAAACAAGAAAAATAAAGGAATTAGTGCTAATTAAACCGCAACCGCGCAAGCGTGCAAAGTGCGTCTAATAATTGCGCACCTGCATGCGGGTATTATGCCGACTAGCACACACCCCATTGTCTTTACTCTAAGGAGCAATAAGATATTCACAGTTATAAAGTGATACACTTTATCAAAACTTTCATATGTGGGACAAAGGAACAAAATATTATTTTGTTTGTTTTACAAACAAACATAAGCATCAATTCACTCATACAATAGCATTCAATCAAGCGTAAGAGGTGCTGCATCCACACCGGCCATTTATTTAAAGGATCTGTCAAGTAGCTCTCTCTTGGAATCCCCCCACTGGTCCCAATTCCCATAAGTATGATCTCAGAGTCCCACTCTCCCTCATGCCCCATCCCTATCTGTAATGAAATTCAATGAACCATCTTCAACACATAATAATAATAATAATAATAATAATAATAATAATCTGAAACCACTTCCCTACCGTCGAATCACAGCAAAAACAGTGGGAAAAAGAATCGACCGACACCCGATCATCTCGGCACGCTGAGCAACCAATGGTCCAAACCATGAGTCGCAGAGTGAAGCAGCATGGCTAAATCAGACTCTTTTCATTAAGAAAAAGGAATTAGAAAAGCAAAGGAATACGAGCACGATACAATAGCTTGCCATAAGCCCAATCCAGCTGCACTCGTTCGACAACATGGAAGAACTACGCCACATCCAGTGCAAAAAGAGTTCAACGACTCGCGAACAGAAACGAACTGAAAAGTGTCCGATAAATCACTTGCTCACTCGACAGAATAGATCAACTGACTCTCTTACGTTAGAATTTGTGGACAATCTAATTAACAAGAAATTAGTGTGCTTGGTTTTCAAGATATCAAAATGGAATACCATTAATGGCACTTATAAATAGTGAAAATATCTAGGAGTGTGCAAAACAGACCTCTCAAACCGGGAACCGCCCGAACCAGACCGTAGCTGCCGGTTTGGTCCGGTTCCTAGGAGTGTCGGTCTCGTTCCCGGTTCTAAGGGGAACTGGACCGATTACAAATACTTTTTTTTTTGTGATTATGTATAGTTAGCATGAGGAATAAAATTTCAATTTTAGAACATATGTGTAGTCGGCATGGGGAACACAATTCGTCATCGCATTGGCTAGAATTGCACGTTAGTTTTTTGTGATTATGTGTAGTCGGCATGGGAAACACAATTCTAGTTTCAAAATATATGATATCAAGTAGTGAGAAAAAAAAAAGATCGGTTCTATTGGACCGGACCGGTGGTGCTCCAATGCGATTCTCGGTTCCCAATGGGAACCATTCTCTTGGTCCGGATAGGGAACCGATCACCCCTACAAATATCTACTATAAAATTAATCTACAGACTGTTTTAGACATTTTTGAAGTTCCCTAACGAGATATTTAGGTCTATCTTTTGATTAATTAACTCACGTATATGCATGAAAAGTTGTTAGTAATTGTTTACGCAAAAAATTAGCCAAAGTGATTATGGGTTTGAACCAAATCAGCTGAACGGCGGACCGGCCGGTCTTTACCTTTTCACTTTACCTTTGGTGAAATCTGACCATGTTAGCAACAGGCACTTCCACATTGACAATCTTTACCACGTGAATTTTGATTTCCAACGAAAAGCATGCATAGAGCTCAGCAGGTCCTTAAAAAGCTCAATTTCCAGCCTTGTTTGGATTTCGAGATTCCTGAAATGTAAAACACTTAGAGGGTATTCCCTCTTTTTGGGTAAGACAAAGATACAGAGAAAACTAGGATTCTCCTATTAACAATGATCGCTAATTTTCAAAAAATTACAACTAATGACTCCACGCGTACTCAATTGCACAAACCGATCACCGCTTCGAACCTGATCAGCTGAATGGCAGACGCGTCGCTCTTTCCCCTTTGTCCACGTTCACTTTTCTTCAAATTTGACAATGCCAGCAACGAGCAACATCCGACACTCAGTTTTTAACACATGAATTTCGATTTCCAAGCATGCGAGACACTGCCCAGGTCAGAAAAGAAGAAAAAAAAAGAGACGAGAGCGGTGATTTTTTCGTTCCCATGTTGCACGAGTGAGACCAAACACAGCCTCGTGATGATGCCAAAAGGACAAAAAGAAGAAGAAGATAAGGAAGCAAACACTGAACGATTGATCGGAAAATAAAGGACAAAAAGAAGAAGAAGATAAGGAAGCAAACACTGATCCCTGCTTATCGTTTTTTTCCATAAAGTCGAATCAATGGAGAGTCATGATGGATCATATGGCAGAAGAAGAAGATAAGGAGGCAAACACTGATTTGTGCTTATTGTTTTTTTCCATAAAATCGAATCAATGGAGCGTCGTGATGGATTACATGGCAGAAGAAGAAGATAAGGAAGCAAACACTGATTCGTCCTTATCGTTTTTTTCCATAAAATCGAATCAATGGAGCGTCGTGATGGATCACATGGCATCATGGGTTTTGAGTATATAATATGAACAAAATGAGCCATACCGCCGGAAGAAAAATAACCAAAAAATCAAAATCCAAAGAGCCAAAAAGTTATGCCCGTGCTTTCAATTCGATCGATCCTTTGAAGAGATCAGAAAGATCAACGCGTTGAATAATGAAAAAGGAAACTCTGATATCGAATGGTGATGTAATTTGGGAGTATGAACTTTGCAAGTGTGACGTAATTGTTGAGATTTATGAGAAAGTACTGTAAATTTATGCCGTGACATTGCGAACGTAGGGCAGTCGGTGAAATGTGGGTTGAAAGTCATAGATCTTGTGTACGGAATGTAGATTGAGTCGTAAACCATTCATCTGATTCGATTAAGCGTAATATCTTTTGAAGAAAGTGCAATTAAATTCCTTCGATGAATAGTAGCTAGAATTGCCTACATGTCACTTGTAGCGTAGGCGGCATCCCTAAGTGGTGCTTTTCGATGTAATTTGTAGGACTTGATGCATTTCTGCAGCAAAAGTTTAGGAATTGACTAAAAGATTTAGGACTCGATTGTGTTGTGTGCTTAAAAATTTGGAGAAGTGATGAATCGAAGAGAATTCTTCAAAATGGAAACGTTGCTCGAGCGGAAGGAAAGATCTTGATTGCCATTTTCACGGAAATGCTAAAGCTATTTTATGCCAGCGGAGCTTGAACGCTATATTTCTATACGTAATAGAACAAATAATCTCTGAACTTTAATACAATGAGTAATATCGTCCTTAAATTTTTTACCTAAACTTTGGCCCGATATCGATCCTAAACTTTTAATTTATTTAACATAATCATCAAAGTATTGTTAAATATTTAATGTAATTCCTAAATCATATAAAAATTTTAAAGCTTCAGAGGCCACATCGAACAGTGGACCATAATTCAAGAATCACATTGAATAAATTGAAAGCTCAGTGATGACATTGCACATTATATCGAAGTTCATGAACCGTTTGCGTCGTTTTCCCTAATCCCTATCAAAGAAATTCGCAGCCGCCTTGTTGCTGAAGTCAACAATAGGAACAAAAATATAACCAGACTAGGTTCTAGAACCGGGGCAAAGTGTGAAAAAGATCTACAAGCAGCGTACTCGTGCTCAGAAGAAAAAAAAAAATAGAAGAAAATAAAGGAGAAAAATGCGCGCGTTCAATTCTGGTAAACGCTACATGTACAGACAACCAAAAATCTCCATTCACTAATAGAGAAAAGCTTGCATGAAAAAGACCGTCGATACAGTTAAAAATCTTCATGAAATCACGATTACGGCAGCGTAGAGTGTCGGTCAAAAGTTTTGCTATCACGAGATCACGGCACGTGTTCATCAATTATCATCCATTTTATCACCGGAACAGAAAAAAAGATTAATATCACAAAAAATTTATAACCAAGCTCTCCTCAGGGATTAGAAAATTAGTTTGAGGTAAAATCTTTTATGGTCAAAAAATTAATTTAAAGTAAATTTGTCATAAATATATTAGTTTGAGATTTTTCGTGGTATTAACCCGGTATATAACCAAGCTTTTCCCAATGATTAGAAACCAGCTTGGTATGTACTGGGACAACTGACCTTTCCAATCTTGGTCGTTTGTCCAAATTCGAACGCGTGGAAGATTTCAAAGGCATGAAGTCCTTAATATTCACGGGTAACTTTCTGCACCGCTTCACGCCTTTTTTGGTTTTGGCCTCCAAAGAATGGTCAACTCGTCTGCACCACCACTTCACGCCGTTTGTAAATGAAACGGCGTATAAACAGAAGTCGATTCAGAGACACAAGATCGTCTCCAAAAGTTACATTGATTCGAATTCTTATAAATAGTATTCGAGCGAGTTACGACAAGTCTATGACGAGGTGAAGGGATTCCACAAAGAAGGAAAGCTCGAGCAACAATACTGTTAAATACAACCAAGCAACATACAAGAAAAGGAAACGAAAAGAACGGGTTTATCGCATACGCGAGTACCATCTTGCGTAACCCGCCGGAACTGATCATTGCACCGGAATCGCGACTACTTAGGGCCAAAAAATTCAAAGGGAAAATAAAAAAAAGAAATCACGACATCTGACCTGCAATCATTGGCAATCGGATTATTGGATGCAGTGAGACCCACGTGAATCCCGCCTTTTTTAACGGTCCAAATTCAGATCGATACACACAACGAACTCGTGCAGTAATTAGTGGAACATGGTGATATGTAGACATGGCCGCGTCCGTCATGGATCACATGGCACGGATTCGATTATAATAAGAATAAAGGACCATCATACCACCAATAGAAAATAGGAAAAATCAGAGTCAAAAGAGCTATACTTTATGCCCAAGCTTTCAATCGATCTGTGAAAATTTTCTCAGAAAGAATTGAATAATGAAAAGGAGCCTACAAGCACGCATGTTGCGCATGTGAAGTAATTGCTCAGGATTTAAGAGGAAGTACTTTATAATTATTGAGGATCTAAGAGGAAGTACTCCATGTAACGTTTGTAACGTACTTATGCCGGAACGTCACCGGCACTTATGTACTAGGGCACGAGTACACGAAAAGTCTCAAACCTTGCGTACGCAATGTAATTGACCCCTAAACCTTTTTATCGGTGTAATTAATTCTAATCCAAAAGGGAGAAAATTGTTCACAAAAAATTCTAAACTTATTGCACTTTTACCAATTCGATCCTAAATCTTTCGGTTTTATCAAATGAGTCATAAATATTTTTACGTTTTGCTAATTGAGTCCATCCGGCTAATTTTAGATGAAAATTGATGACCTGGACGCCGATAGTCCAACATGGATAAATTTTTAATAATATTTTAAATTTTTTCTATTTTTTAAAAATAGTTTTTAGCTTTTTCTTCTTTTTTTCTCTTTCTTTTTCTTTTTCTTCTTCTGACCTCGGAGAGGGCCGGTCGACCCTTGCTGGACTTGATAGGAAAAAAAGGAAAAGAAAGAAAGAAAAAATAATAAGAAAAATTGTCCCGATTAGTTTCGGCCATCCTACGTGGTATTACCGGGATCCATGTTAACGATTTCCTATTAAAATTGATCGGATGAACTCGATTGGCAACACATGAAAAAGGTTTAGGATTCAATTAGCAAAATCAAAAGATTTTTTATTTTGGTAAGGGCAAAATCGAAAGGTTTAAAATTGAATTGATAAAAATGCAATAGATTTATAACATTTTGAACAATTTTCCTTCCAAAAAGTGCAACCGAGCTATTTTGATGGAGAATACCTGAAATTGCCTCCCTATCACTCAAAACAACATGCGCAACATCCTTAAAATAACACTTCGATATAAGTTTTCGGACTTAATTGTATTTTTTAAATAACGGCCGGAAACTACATAGAACCATTAGAATTTCGGCATGTCTACACAGAGTAGACTCGTGCTCTAAAGAAAACAAAAAAGACAAATGAAAACCGTGCTTGTTGAATTTTGGCAAATGTTACATGCACAAGTAACCTTACGAAAATTGAATTACTACAGCGAATATTATTTGCGAAAAGTTTTTCTTTTTGCAAAATCCCACTCAAAATCGTGACACGTGCGCATCGATTTGATTAATCTATTTGTAATCGTGACGATAATACGTTTATTGAGACAAGGGTTTCCAAAGGGACGTGGCAAAAAGTTGGAAGTTGACTAGTCGTTGTGATATTCCAATTTTCATCTCCGTTTCAGCTAAAATAATGATTTGGGAAAAATAATTACTTGTATCATCTAAAATAATTAGTCAATGAATAATTTTTTCATTATTTGGCAACAATTTATGTTTAGATATTTTCGTCGAGGCGAAAATATTTTTCCTCCGTTTGTTTTCGTAAATGATATAAGCGATCATTTTAAAGAAAAAATGGGCTCAAGTTCAAAGAAAGAAAAATATTTTCGTCTCTATGCGATGCATGACGACGTATAGCTAATAATGGCCAACAAAGATATCGACTTATGAGATTGGCGAACTGTCGGGGCATCAAGAGACAGATGCAAAATGAGTATCAAGTTGCAGGTATGGGCCGGAAGTCGTTGAACAACAAAGTGATTGAGGTCGTGGAGCAATAGGCACACGTTTCAAAGGAACAACCATTCGAGAATGAGATGGAAAAACATAGATACGATTGCCGACAACTGCTCAAGAGCAGTTATGGCATAACCACTGTAAATACCACCGATCATTTACGAAAACCCCCGCACAAATCAAACAAATAGAATCTTTCAATTATCTTTACTTTCCTGCATTATACTTCTATTTTTTACACTCACGTTGTCGATTAAATTCCAGCGTATTTCTTAGTTGCAGTTTCAAAATCCGCCTTGCCAATTACATTCCAGCATAACATCTTTGCATTCTCAAGCTTTGTCACCGATTAAATTCCAGCATTAAGTTCGGTATCATTGTAGAGTCTATATTTCCCAAGCCTTATTGTCAATTAAATTCCGGCACGTTTTGGGTTTGCACGGTTCTATTAATTCTGTCCGAAGTAAAGTTTTTGATTTCCTTATCCACCCGTGATATCTCTTGTCCAAAGTCGTCACGAAATATGTCTCATTCAATTAAAAATTGAAGAACAACTTTCATTGACAGGTATTTCGTCGTAGGAGAAATCCCGACGAAAGAGGCGACATGGACTTGAATGTTCTTTAATTTTGGTCATTCAATGTGCTTAATAGTTCTCGTTCTGCATTAACCGAACTTGCCTTGAAGTTCCTTAAACCCTCTTGAATATTCAACGGAGCTCTCCCCGAGGGATGTGAAACCAAATTTCATTCCCACTTCTCATACACAAAGAACGACTGACCTTTCCAACCTTGGTGAATCTGTCCAAACGTGACTTGAAATTTGAACGCGTCAAAGATTTCCATAGGTTTCGAATCCTTAAGATAGCCATTGGTATGGCCTCCAAAGAATGGTCAGCTCGTCAACCACTCACATCACCATCAATAGAAATCGAGAAACTACACACAACAATACCACCACGGATCACGAAAGCTATAATCCATACGCATCTGTCAATTGAATTGACTATCAACATATTGTATATTCAACTACGAAATCGTGAGGTTTTCGTAGTATTCTATGACCGCATGTTACATTTTGACATTTATAGAACAATATCACAACAATACCGCAGATTGCGAAAGCGAATCGATGTGTACCTGTCAATTGAATAGATTATCAACATATTGTACATTCAACTATGAGATCATGTTATTTTCGCAGTATTTGTATGACGCGTGTTACATTTCAACGGTTATAGAATAACATTATGCAAGTTCTTCGCATTCTACGTCCGACAATAAATGAAATGGCATGTAAAAAGTTCTGTCATTATGGTTAAGCTAGTCCTAGGTTTTAATTATGCAATATAGGTCACAATGCATACTTGTGTAAACATGTACCACGAACTAAGACATACTCGTCACCGTGCACTAGACAAAATACATGTTTTGGGTATTTGTCGAATTGTAGTTTCGACGGGCTTCTTCATTCAAGATTCATAAAGTTATAATTTCGATTCGTGATCCGGCAACTTGAGTTACAAACGACAACTTCCTGTCAAATGCACGCATTGCCAAACCAAGTTATCATCAATCCAGCAGGAAGAGTTTTAGGCAGCTGAAGGGCACAAGAATGGGGACAGCCATACCTGTCTTTCTCAGCCTCTTTCTTACCCTTTAGCCATCCCTTATTATTTTAGTCATCAAAAACCAGCTTTGAACGTTGACTCCACGGCCCGAAATAAAAATGTGAAAAACCAGGCATCACGTTCATTACTTTTTCCTGGATGGGTTCTGTGATGTGAGAATGCTCTCTTGATTCTTCAACCTCCTCCTCTTATCTCCTCTGCAGCCTGATCTTTCTGTGATAAAAGTCTGCCCACTACCATGATGCGACTATTGACCCCACCTCTGCAAAAACTTCATCTTGTGCCTATATATGTATGTATCTGCTCTCCTCTCAGCTCAGAATCGCCGTTCTTTTGAACATACGATGCACACTCGCACCATGGCCAAACCCAGCTCTCTTCTTCATCTTCTTGCTTCTGTTGTTCTTGCCATCTCTTTCTTGCTTGGCCATGGTGTTCTCCATGTTGGAGCCTCTCACAGAGTCTACAAGGATTTGCATACCACTGTTGAGTCCACCGCTGTGAAGCAGCCTTACCGGACTTCTTATCATTTCCAACCTCCCAAGAACTGGATGAATGGTTCTCTCTCTCCCTCTCTCTCTCTCTCGCACACGCACACGTTGGTGTCCACCACGATGTAACTAACAGTTTTGTTTTGCTTGGCTGGTTTATTCTTCGTGTTGACTTGACCTGGTCTGGTGGTGAAATGGACGAACCGGCTCCGTGGGATTCTCAGATCCAAATGGTCAGTCTCTCTCTCTCCCATGATTTGCTTATTTTCTTGGTCTCTTCCCCCTAATTATTTAAGTTGTTTCTTGATGTTAACTCATTATTTTATCATACCAAATCCATCAATTAGTTTCATTGTTTGCTCCCCTGGTACTTACTATTAATATTTATATGAGTTGAAAATTAAACAAAGAAAAATGATTGACTATTCTTAACTCACCGTGAGATGAAGAGCTTGTTTTGGGCCATTAAAAAAAATGACAAAGAATTATAAATTGCTATGGGTTTCTCTCCTTAAAGAATTTGTGGCTCACAACATGCTGATGCTCTCATATTGATCCAAAGACTGTTATTCTAATAAAGCCTTTAAACAAATATGCAGCAGCAGTCCATTCTCTTTATTTCTCAAAATGCTTCTGTATTTTTTCTGTCACACTCATAAAGATCATATTTGTTGTTTACCTCAATATTGTTGGTTTTTAAATCTTGGGAAATTACCTCTTAAACTTAAAGCGGTGAATATTTTATCATGTAGGACTAGGACCACAGAGACCCCACAGTGTTTGTTTTGAATAATATGCTTGCCTGGTCGCTTTACATCACTTATTTACTAAGCTTTAATTCTGTGGAAATGACCTGCTAAAGTCAAAAACAAATGGACACATGCACTGCAGGGCCAATGATTTACAAGGGCATATACCATCTGTTTTACCAATACAACCCGAAAGGTGCGGTATGGGGCAACATCGTCTGGGCCCATTCCACGTCGACGGACCTCGTGAACTGGACCCCTCACGTCCCAGCCATCTTCCCGTCTCAGGAGTCCGACATCAACGGCTGCTGGTCAGGCTCGGCCACCATCCTCCCAGGGTACAAACCGGCCATCCTGTACACCGGAATTAACCCCCTGAACCAGCAGGTCCAAAACTTGGCAGTGCCCAAGAATTTATCAGACCCATATCTGCTTGAATGGGTGAAATCACCCCACAATCCTCTGATGGCACCCACAGCCATGAACGGGATCAATGCAAGCTCATTTAGAGACCCCACCACTGCATGGGTGGGCCCTGATGGGAGGTGGAGGGCGATCATTGGGAGCAAACGGGACAGAACGGGATTGACCATTTTGTACAGAAGCAAAGACTTTGTTCACTGGACCAAGGCTCAACACCCACTTCACTCTGCTAAGAACACTGGGATGTGGGAGTGCCCAGATTTTTTCCCAGTCTCTACTCAATTCCCTGTTGGCTTGGACACCTCCATTATCGGGCCAAACGTTAAGCATGTGCACAAGGTGAGCTTGGATGACACTAAGCATGATTACTACACTGTGGGGACTTATAACTCCATCGAGGATAAGTATGTTCCCGACAAGGGATCAGTAGATAGCGATTCAGGGTTGAGATACGATTATGGCAAGTTTTATGCTTCCAAGACCTTCTTCGACAGCAAGAACAACCGGCGGATCTTGTGGGGTTGGATCAATGAGTCGTCCAGCGTGGTCGATGACATCAAGAAAGGATGGTCTGGGGTCCAGGTAAACATTATTATTCCTATTAATATGATTATTGTTAAAGATGAATGAATGGGTAAAAAATCAAATGTTAGATTCACCTAAATTAGGTGAAGTTGGGCTTATTATGTTTACTGGCCTATGCAAGAGTTGACGTCGGGAATGGTTGTGTGGCAGGCAATTCCAAGGACCCTTTGGCTAGACAAATCTGGAAAACAGCTGGTGCAGTGGCCAATTTTGGAATTAGAGAAGCTACGTACCGACCAAGTTGATTTGTCCAACAAATTGATTAAGGGAGGAACAGTTCTTGAAGTTTCTGGGATCACAGCTGCACAGGTGAGCTTTTCTGGTCACATTTCCATCAGGCATATTCATATGGTTCATTGGAGCTACAAGCCACCCACGAATCCAAACTCTTTGCTTTTTAATTTTCAATAAGAGATATATACCCGATGGTCAGCTTGTGGCGATGGTTACTCTATAGGCTTCATCTTCATCGGTTTTCTCGGTTTTTCTTCGACAAACTTGAAATTTACTATGACTATCGGACAGTTCTTCCTGGGCCTGTGAGTATTATTGAATCCACCACGCTCATTACGTTGATAACATAAGTTAGCAACACTGAATTACTTAACACGTGAAGAAACTAACTTCCCCATTAAGTAAAGTTCCTTTCAAGGGAATATCATCCCGTGCTTTTTTGACACCGCACTATAGTCCGACCCGACTCTTTTGCGAACCTAACTCCCTGTTCTAGAATGCTAAAATGGGTATGGTCCCTTCAATCTCCTTTTATCATTGTGCAGGCAGATGTGGAGGTCTCATTCGAAGTAAAAGAGCTCGAGAAAGCAGAAGTGCTAGACCCAACGTGGACCAACCCACAAATGCTGTGTAGCCAAAAGGGTGCTTCAGTTAAAGGTAGTCTTGGACCATTTGGATTGCTGGTCATGGCTTCAAAAGGATTGCAAGAATACACAGCAGTTTTCTTCAGAATTTTCAAAGGCCAGAACAAATATGTCGTCCTCATGTGTAGTGACCAGAGCAGGTCTAACCTCCCTCTCTTTAATTTATTCCGTTGTCTCAAGGGCATAGATCCCACCCACCAATTCCCAAAAAGTTTCTAATTTTTCTGGTCTGTTCTTTGGCTCTCTGTATTTCTCTTTTCAGATCTTCCATTAACAATAGCAATGATAAGACCACTTATGGAGCCTTTCTGGATGTGGACCCTGTTCACGAGAAGCTGTCATTGAGGACCTTGGTGAGTTATTTAATCGATATGAACACTTCACGTGTCCGATCTAGACTTGGATATTCTTTCTGCATAGCAAATCTGGTCAATCTCTTCGTTATATTCATAAACTAACGGATCATTGCAAGCGTAAGTTGTAAAAGTGCAACCCCATAGTGCTGATGTCCATCTAAAGCTTTCGTTGAGATTCCCACTGACCAAATTTAGCCAGATTCAGCATCTTTTTAAGTTGTGACTTTTTGGTTTGTCCCAACTCTGCATGTGGAAGCTTAATCATACCTGGATTTCAGATAAATGTCTCCATCTCCTTGCACTATTCTATGTTTAGGTGTTGTCGCCTGTCCTGCCACTTCGGTATGATTCTCCATCTTTTGCATGCTTTAAAAGCTAAAAGCTTCTTGAACCATCCTCCATTTTTAGCAAAACCCATTTAATTTAGGCGCTCACTTGTTGCGTCCGTTAAAAGGAAACAAAGATGACAATTCAGTGGCGAGAAGCCACGTTACTGAACCCAAGAATATCGGAATTCATGATTTCAAATAATGATTAACTTGCTTTGACTCTCTTTTTCCCCCTTTTGCCTGTAACAGATAGATCATTCTATAGTGGAGAGTTTTGGTGGTGGAGGGAAGAGTTGCATCACAGCTAGGGTTTACCCCGTATTGGCTGTGGAAGATGGAACCCACTTGCATGTCTTCAACAATGGGACTCAGAGTGTTGGAGTGCCAAAGTTGAGTGCTTGGAGCATGAAGAAAGCTAAAATCAATTGATCCCATCTGTCTAAGTAAATGAGGGAAATGACGCACGAAGGAAAAGAGCAAGGGCAAGAATAAGTGTGGAGTCTTTTTAATGATTGAAGGAAGGAGTGAGAGGAATAAAACTGTTTGCTTGTTCACTTATCAAATAAATAATTTGAAATACCTTACCAAAAAAAAATAAAAAATAATTTGAAACGAGTGTTACTATTGGAAGAAGAATAATCAGGGATTTCAAATGTCCCCTTAAATTATAACAGAAGGTTATTTGCCCGTCTCGTTTAGCCGAGCACTCGTGATTTGATATGGAGGAAATTGGCATATGTTGAAAGATACGGTTTGGGGGAAAAACCCGAAAAATGCTAAGAAATATATCTTACGCAACCAAAAAGAGGCTTGTTTATAGAAGACAGCAGACCGTGCTGGTGAATGCAACTTCAACAATTACAAGCGCAACATAAGTAACATCATCACTACTGGGAAAAATGCAAGGGAAATAATGCGAAAGAAAAGCAAGGATGTGACCATTTATTGTTGCTACCGACCTATTCCTCCTTCATCCCGTTCCCATCACATTGATTTGTTGGGAGACTAAGAGAATTCTCTATTCTTCACTTGACAACAATTGGCCCTTGCTACTGTAAAGTCGATCGTGCAGAAACAATTGCATTTCGCGTTAACCAACATTCTCTGATCGGCAGATGATGCCATGACATCAATAGATAACACGACTCAAAGGAGACTATAATTTTAATTCTGTACGTACAGGCATACAAATTCAATCATATTGCAAACCCTTCTTCATTTTATTTTGCCTACGTTAAACTAATGGCAGATGTAACCACAACCATTCAGATGCCAGGATCAAAAATTGGACTTGTTACAAATCATATATATAAGACATGCACAAAATGCTGCGTTTGTCTTCCATGGAGGAAGAATAATATAAGCAACATAGCAGGAGGCTTTGCCAACTTGCCATATGACCCAGGCCATCGAAAGAAAGTTCTCTGTATCAACTAAGAAAATGCAGGCCTATCTCATTGTTTTGCTTTAAGCGCTTCAATGACTGCTGAAAAGTCCTGGTCACTCAGACCGTGAGACTTTGCCACTTTGTACAGTTCGTTTGTCGCTGCTGCAATGGGCGTGGATTGGGAAACAGATTCTGCTAACCCCAGAGCAAGCCTCAGATCCTGCCAAAGTAAATAATATTGAGAGAACATGCACAGATTCTATCTAGTTGAGGGTTGTCCTTACAAGTTTACAAACCTTCTGCTGATGCTTCAAAGGAAACGCCGGGGGATACTGGGATTGGACCATCGAAGGACCTTTGACAGAGTACATGGGTGCACTAATGGCTCCCTGTGACACCACCTGCAATATCGCTAGGTCCCAGTATTAACGTATCCTAAGAAAGAGCTTAGTTTGATTGATAAGAGTAAAAAATAATAACCAAACCGATGAAAGATAGGATTTATCTAAAGAGTAATCTTTTTGTCTGCTACTTGAGCTCAAATCCTTACTTGTGAGCTTCAGGCATTGTTCATTCACTTAGCCCCTATAGACAATAATCTGATTTGAAATGGAGCATGCTCTTCACTTGAACAGCTCTGTAGCATTCATATTACTTGGTTTACAAAATATCTTTAAATGGTTACGAGTCTAGTTAAACTTTACGCACAAAAGTACTCCATAGTTTTGCAGTTTAGACATTTAGCATGCAAGGTTAAATCTGGTAGACTAATAGACCCTAAGCATGATGAATGAGCAAAGATACCAAGCAGCAAGTTTCTAAGACAAGTTTTATACCATTCCACCAGTGAACCTGACAACATTCATGTAATAGATATCCCTACAATTTTGTGGTGTTATGGATGAATTAAAGGAAGATGATACCATTCACTGGAGCAACAGAAAAATAAATAACTCCGATCATCTTATATCAACAATCCATAATTCATTGATGCACTGATATCCTTTCAGATACAGAAATGTCAATTCAACATATCCATATTTTGTCAAAATGACATCGCAGATTATGATTTATAGACAAATTAGAGTGCGGCCATCAATAATGCATCTAATGTAATTCACATAAGCATTATTAGCAAGTGTATAAAGCACATATCCAGACAAAAAACAGCGTATAAAGCAATCTCTCATGGTTAAAAGGAGTACCTCTACAAGTACGTTAGGATCCAACCCTACTTTCTCACTAAGGAGTAATCCTTCGGAAAATGATGCCATCATACTAGTCAATGTCAAGAGAAGAGTGAGTTAGGGTTAGCAAGCATAATGATCGGCAGTGCATTCAAGAAATAGATGAAATAGAAAAGAAAAAATTCTGCAGCACCTTCCCATGATCATGTTGACAACAAGTTTCATAGCAGCTCCATTTCCAACATCACCAAGGTAAAATTTTGACTGGGTACAAACACTATTACCATAAGCTCAAGGATCATATTTGGCAAAAGAAGGAGAACTCTATAAAAAAAGAGACTACCTTTCCCATGATGTCAAGAAATGGGGCAACCATCTCATATAGAGCTTTGTCACCTGAACAATTACCAATACTACAATTACTCTAAGGCGTACTTCAGTCCCAAAGAGAAGTCATTTGTATCTATGAGCAAAATATATTCTTCAAAGTTACTAGGAATTATGCTACTTCTATAATGCTCGATTCCAGGTATTCCACAGAAGAATTAACATTGAATAGGAAATGTACCATGAACCACAAGCTTAAACTACTTCATGGACAAAGGAAATGGAATGGGGCCTACCTGCTGTCAGAAAAATCAATTGCCCATCTTCAGCGGGCTTTTTGGAGCCTGAAACAGGAGCCTGGAGGAATTGCACTTGCTCATGAAAAGAGTTTCATGAAATCTAAATCATATCACAGTGTTCCACTTAAAATTATACTTCATCTCTATATAACCGAGTATAAATACAAGATAACAACTTTACCTCCAGAAATAGCGCTCCAGTGCCCTTGATATGACCACTAATCAACTTAGAAGTGGTCCCATCAACTGTCGAAACATCCACATACCTGCCAATGAAAATGCATATTATTCAATTTTCTTGCAATATGTATTTTGCATGAAAAGAAGTACTTGAATGTGTATGAGCAGATGCCTACAAGATCCACTTGGAGAATGTCAGTATAGAGCAATCATGCATGCAGTTCCCAAGTTAATCAGCAAGCCGTCAAAGATTGATGCAGATAGGCAGAGTGGAGAGAGAGAATAGGAGTTTTGAATATGATAATATAATATAGGGTAGAGACAATTTGAAATGGCCATGCAATTTAAAAAATCAGGCCTCACATGTTATCTGTGCATCAGAAACTATTCTTAAAGTTCACAAATCACTTCGACGATTTTCTTTTGGCCAAACTAACTTCGATGATTAGAACCTAAGTTATGTAATAACTGAGCCTCTAAACAATCACAGGGATACAAAACATGCCCCCACGATGCTGGAAAAGATAAAGCATCAACTCCTCAAATGGTCTCTCACCAAAAACATAGCACAAATGCCCATCTCATACAAATATAAGCAATACTCATAGAGAAAATGAAACAAATTAATAGTACCCTTTTCCTGGACTCATTCCGTTAGCAGCTCCATGCTTCCCACATGCAACATCAACCTATGCTCAAGCAGCTCTTAGTCACTGTGAAAAGATTGAGCCACAACAAGAAAAGCAACATTGAAACATACGCACTGCACTTTCAGGATCAGCGAGCATGGCAAACGTGATATCACAAGTTGCAGTGACTTCTTCAGGAGAGGATTTATATCTGCAATAAGGGTCAACAAGGAACTCTCATATTTGATCTTCCCTGGCATGACTTTTGCATTGCAATCAGATGAACATGGCAACCAGCGCCTTTGACCCATTGTAGTTGGAATGATCCATTTGGAAGATATTAAGCAGCAGCTTTGCAGAGATATAAACTTACCAATACCAATGCACTATCAAAAACACATTCTTACAGAATTAAGAATCAGAAGTCCAGAAACATAAAACTACATTGTTAACTCAATTACGGAGGCAAAATGCATCACAAAGTTCACATGTGAACATGCTTATAGAAAAAATGTTCCGAAAGCAACGACTTACTGTGCTCCCAAGCTTATGAGAGAATCACATTTGCTCTTGGTTCTGTTCCAGATGGTCACATCACATCTAAAACGAAAGCGGAAAATCAGATTGTGGAGTATATACTAGTCGCTTCAGTTTGTCACTGACAAATGGCTTATGCAAGGCTTTAGCATCTGGAAAGAGTTACTCTTAAGTCTAAATACATTTTGACTCAATTAAACTAAGAACCCAGCTACTAGTCCATCAAGTGAAAAAAGCAAAAGGAAAGGGTAATAATATCAAGCAGAAAGACAAAAAAGTTTCTCTACCCCGCCTTGATGAGATTCTGTGCCATTGGCGTACCCATGATTCCAAGACCCAAAAACCCTATTCGTCCTGGTATTTCCTTCGCTGCAAGGAAAAGAAGAAAAACAGTCCAGCATCACTACAACGAAAACGGAGTAACAAGAACTAAAACCCTCCACCAAGATGCCACTTCAAGCGAGCAACTCTGAACTCGTCAAAAGAAGTGCATGCACACAACCAAATTGTTCCCAAAAAAAATTGAAACTTTCTGCAGAAACAGCCGTCATCGAAAGAGCCCACTGCGCCACCATGCAAAAGATGTTCATTCCACCACTCTAGATAGAGCAGGCAGGTCGAAATTACCAGGGGACAAGGAGGAACTCGAAGCTCGAGCTGGGGAAGACGAAGCCCTGACAGAGAGCCGAAACGGCAGCGATGATGGCGGGATCGAACGGACGGACGGCGCTGCTCTGAGGAAGGAGTAGTGGGGTATGCGAGGACAGAAGGCGGAGCACATGGCCATGGCTATGGCTGTCGAAGATCAAACCGCGCGGCTGCTCCGATGCACCGACGCGTTCATGCACCGCGCGTTGAAGCAACTCTGTTCCTCGACTCTTTTCGTGGCAGAGGGCTTGCACTCCAATGCTCACCTGTCGTGGTATCCTGTGTCCGAGGATAAGACGTAGGACGATGATGCTGGAGGAGCGAGCGGCTCCTGTTTAGACGACAGCTTGTGCAGTAAATCTGGGTACTCAGGACTATATTCCAGGAAGTTTATCCTCAAAAGAAAAAAAAAAGAGAGCAGAAATATGTACTTGTTCTTTCGATTGTTGAATGAGCAAATTCGCTTTTTCTTCGTCAATCTGAATTTGATCCCATGTTCGATCCAACTGAACCGCAAGTTATCCGATTAAGAAATATTTAGATTAATTTGTCTTTCATTCTAAAATTAAGATCAAATTATCCCAACAATGGTGCATTTATTGGCGTTGTCGATCGTTATGATATCTTTAAGATTGTGGTGACTTGGAGATGCATTGAGCAACCGCAGCTACCAGGAAAAAACATCAGCTTTCAGGAAAAAACATCAGCTTTCGTTTGAACAATTTGCTGCCCTTTGGTGTGGGGCGTCAGACTTTTTACTCGATAAAGCCGATGATGATTCTTGTTAGAAAGGACGTTCATCTATGAGGAAACACTCCAAGATTGTGCCGGAAAATTAAACAAGTAGAGCCAATCGTTACAATGATACACTCAGGGATGGAAAAGCATCCAACCTCGTACCAGAACAGCAAGCCCACGGATCACTTGCTTACAGTTACATCCACGTTCGTTGCCGTCAAGTCGACTCGGCATTGATCAGCAGCCAAAACTAGCAAAACTGGAGAAACTGACACCCATAAACGAAGAACGATTTATTATCATCTCCCAAAAAACACATCTCACAACATGCGAGTCAGTGACAGCCTATGGTACAGGACTTCTAAAACTAAACACAAGAACTGTGAAAAGACTAGATTACAGGGTTTACATGAAACATATAACATTCATGTCAGCTATGCACATCAAAGTTTCTCACATCCCAAGTAAATTACTTGAACTATTCATCCTCCTCATCATCCATGAATTCCTCCTCTTCCTCTTCCTCATCCTCGCTTTCTTCTTCTTGTTCTCCTTCAACATCCTCATCATCTGCAATGAACCCTCCCAGCGTTTCATCGTCTTCTTCATCCTCAACATCTTCATCCTCTGAACAAAGACTTCTCTTCTTCGGAGATGTGCTATCACTTCTTGAACTCTCGAGAGGTTTCACTTTCCTGTTGTCCTTGGATCTTGTCCAGTAAGATGGTTTCTTAGCCTTTCTCACAGTAGCCAAAACATCCTTCTCGTCTTCACTCTCACCAGTCCACTCATCATCATCTCCGTTATTGCCCTCAACCCGTCTCCTCTTGCTCGTACCTCTGCGCTTCACTTTTGTCCCTTTATCTTCGTCCCCACTATTATCACTGCCTTTACTCAGGTCCTCGAGAAACCAATCCCAATGCTTTGCATTGCGAAGCATTTGCTTAGGATATTGATCAAACTCATGTCCAATCACGAGAAAACCAAACTCTGCATCCACCAAATAAGATATTGATCTTGACAAATGCATCATAGTAGCAACAAACAGCAAACTACCTGTCAAACGACTTCATACAAAACAAAAAATCTGCAACATAATGCAAATTTTGATATTACCACATTGTCAAGCTGACAAAGGAGAAAGATTAACCCATTTCAGGAATATTTAACTCACAAAATAACAGCAAAGCTTTTCCAAAGTAAAATTCATGGACAACCTCTGTCCCTTATTGATAATTTCCTAGTTAATGAAAGAAAGAGCATGCCCAATTTATGCAACCAACTTATTCTGTTTAAAAGCAAATGTGTTGGTTATCCACATTGCGGAAATTTATTTCCACCAATTGTCTACCCAACAAAATTTTGTGCAAAACTCAAACTCACAAAATACTGCCGACCTCTCTCAACGCGGTGGCATATACAGACGAACAAGACTTCAATTCACATGTCCAAAAGTTCGAAAGAAATTAAATCACTCGTCTCGAACTATGTTCAATCATTTTGTAAACATTTCTGGATTACACCTGTTCTCCAGAAACTAAACTAAGCACAGTCAACCATCGCGAGGAAGATACAAAATAACCCACCAACAGGGTCAATATTCAAGAAATCGAATTTTTCTTCTGATCTATTGACTAATTGCTCATTGCATAAATACCGAATCAGGCTAAACCAGCTCCATAGCAATAAACAAGCTAAACTTCGCTCCAAAGAAACAAGCTTGAAATACCAGACTTTAGCGGGGTTATTTATTACAGAAGGAGAAGCCGATCACCCGGTCATTCAAAATCGAACTCACAACAATGAAGGAAAGCGTCAACAGCTTTCCAAAATTACAGACACGCAAGAGCTCCACAGAAAAGAAACTGCGTGTCTTACGTGCTTGGTCGTCATCAATTAAGCTCGACTAACCTCCTCTTTCAGCAATCAAAACGAGCAGAGACCAAATTTTGGAAAGTGAAAAGAAAGCTACACAACTAACCTTTCACAGGGTCAATACTCGACACATCAACAGATTCAGCACTCTCTGCCAATTCGCTCTCACATTCCGAATTCCTCTTGCTTCCACTTCCGCCTCCGCCTCCATCTCCAATCTTCCTCGGATCGAACCAAACGGGCCTCCCCCCCGAGACACAGAACCGGTCGCCGGCTCCGAATTCGCCGCTCTCCGAACTCCGATACACCCGGACCCCTCCGTCGCTTCCGCTCCGGACCCACACCGGGTTCTTCCCCAGGACCCGGAACGAAACCCTAGGCTCCGCCGTCCGGTCGTCGCCGGCTTGGAGGAGAAGGTGCTTGCGCGACACGCTTCGGTCGTCGGTGTCGAACCCTAGTCCTCGGCCGAAGATTGTCGCCGTTGAAGCTCTTTTGAGCATGACCTTCGAACCTTCTTCGCCTTCAATCTCCATGAGAGAGAGAGAGAGAGGAGAGAGAAGATTGAAGAAAGAAAACGCGCGAAGAGAATGAGCGAGAAAACGGTCAGCCAGTGAAGGGGGAGTGTGGCGCCGTAACATCAAAAACGGAGAGTCGTCTGCACGCTTCACCAATGATGGGGTGGAACGGGTTGCCGTTTTGACTGTTCATATGTGGGAAGTAAATTTTCCTTGGAAATCCTATTACTTGTCATGAATGTACAATTGAGCTCTATAACTTTCAAAAATATAATTAAGTGCTAAAACTTATCACAAAAGCATAATTAAGTCATAAAACTTTTAAAAAGTATAATCGAGCTCTAAAACTTATCAAATTGATCTAATCAATTCCTTTCGTTAATTGCACTTTTTGAAAGTTTTAGGACTTAATTGCACTTTTTGAAAGTTCTAAAATCCAACTGCACTTTCGTGGCAATTTTTATGATTTGATTATACATTTTGAAAATTTGAAAACTCAATCGCAATTTCACAACAAGTTTTAGGGCTGCCATTACGCTTCTTCCATTGTAGGCCTCAAATTTCCATTGTTTCCGTAATTTCCTCCTCCCAACCCTTTGGTCACAACAATCCAGACATCTATCTCGCATGAAGTTTCCAATGGAATCCTTCCGGTCCTAGCTCGATACTAGTTTTGACGGAAGAGATTGACCTCATAATTTTTACTGTCTAAAAGGATAGAATCAAAAGAAATTATCTCTTCGTATATTTGCTCTTCATCAGCTAGCTTGCTTTTAAGCCAATTCTGACGCAAATTGCACATTTACTATGGCGATACAACATAACCATCGTCAAGGTAATAGATATTCATTCCCAACAAAAAAAAAGAGTCGCTAAATGAAGAGCGACAGTGTGCAACGGACAGAATCACCAAGCCAGTTGATTCCTGTGTAAGCTTGTGGGAGCAGACGCTCTGCACTGCACAAGAGAGCGGAACTGGTTGACCTCGTGTGTGCACTGATCCAACAATCCTTCCTCATTTGTCGCACCCAATTGTGAGTGAACCGCTCCAAGCCATCTCCGACTGGCATGTCTTTCCTCGCACAAGCGGCAAGTCGCGTGTCAAGCTCCGCTTAGCAACCCATGCTTCCTAAGTTAAGTTTGAAGACCAACTCGGGCACGGGCACTGATAAAGTCCGCAAGGCCTTTTGACATCAACCCGGTAGCTTGAAATCCCCATCTGAACATACAATCAGTTAGCACCAAAATTTCATTCTCAAGATATAAAAATCTAGATCAATGTGATCTCAGTAGATATAGTCGAACCCTCTATTCTATAAACCAAATCACATGCACATATCGTGCCAGATCCAAACCAAAATTAACTGCAGTTACCTCCAGGGTTGCACTGAAGTAAACTTAACTGCTGACCGCTCCTCCAGAAAGCTGTTAAAAGGGGCGATTTCATACAGCAGAGCTGCATAGTTCCATTGCAAGTTGTTGCTTAAACTCTCTATTCTTGTAGGAATTCTCATTGTCCGGGCTGGCATACCCATGTCTAGGGAGTTAATATCATCGTCTCTGTCACATCGTTTGAAAAAGATTCTCTTTCTCAGTGAAACACTTGAAGTTTAAGGTAGAAGCCTCCAGAGCAAGCGTCTTCCCAATGAACCTAGTTCTTTGGACCAGCCCGACTTCGGATTCTCTTATATGTTATTATCTGTTCAGAAGCATGATGAGGAGCAGCTCTTTTATAACTAGACCTCGATTCACATGCTTCCTGCTCTGCACTCCCCTCTGCTTTAAGAGAGCCAGTTGGGGTGAAGGTGGAACTTTTCTCCACAACTTCAGTCCCGTCAGGGTTAGAATTTTTGTTAACTTCAATCCTGTGTTCTTCTCCAGGATAAGCAATAGTCTTTCTTGATTCCATCTGTTTTATCTAGTGAATTGAAAACACAGGACCAATAACAATTTACACAAAGTCTTGCCCCAGACAATGAAGAATGCAACTTTGTACTTACCAACTCATGCATACGATTCCTACTCTGAGCATCCTATAAAGAATTTTATGTTAGAATTATGAATTTTGCGAAAAAAGAAAATAATAATGAACTTCATTAGAGGTGGGCTTCACATACCCTTCTTTGGAGCTCATGTTTCAGTGCTGCAATCAATTTCAATAAGTACTTGTAAGCAGACTTGTGAGGTTCCTGTGTTGTTGAAACATTTATTAAGACAAGCATGTCATAGAACCGGAGCAATTCTAGCAGATCCATCACCTGGGAGTTGGGAGATAAGGGCAACCCTTCGACGTCAGGAACTTCTGACAGCTGAACACACTGTGGGTTACCTGCTTCATCTGCCAAAAACACACTCCAAGAAGGGGGATTATCAATCCCGACTGCCCCAAAATCAACTTCAGAATTCGTCCCAGCCATACAATGCAAGTGATCCATTGCAATGGAATCACCCAAAGCCTCCAGACTCTAATATCAACAGAAAAAATGAAACTAAATTTTAGCGCAACCAGTTAATCTATCTTCTAAGGGCTCATGAGATCACAAAACTAAGAAATTAGAGCATATATGGTAAATGACATAGCATGCACCATTTAAACTAGGGCATTAGCATACAAGATAAGCTCGTTTATGTTCTTATTTGACAAACTCCATACACTAGACATTTATAAGAACTAAATATCAGACCTTTCCATCTATAGAAGATAGTTGGCAACACCAAGAATTGCTGCCATATCTAGAGTCAAATATTTGTTAAAAAATGGAGATTTGCTTGTTTCCCCTAAAAGCTACTAACTTACCATGGATGTCGAAACTTCTTCTTCATATAAATCCACCTCATCTTCATTGTTTCTGACAATGTAACGGCATGCCTGCACAATGGATTCCACCATATGGATTAGACACAACTACCTGATGAAAGACATAAGATATTTTAAAGAGGCTATTGCCTAGGTGGTATCTTCCTTTCTTCCAAAAGTAAGGGTCTACTCTAGAGTACAAACCTCAAACCTAAGGTGGTTTGAATTAAAAACAGGAGATACTGAAAGAATTCATACTGTTAGAGTAACAGGCTTATGGAGAGCCTATCTCCAAAAGAGAAATGACTCATCAAAACTTGGGCCTGGACAATATTCGTAATATGCTGACATTCGCATCACCAAAAAAATAAATCCCCACATTCATAACTTTTCTGCTAACTATCCTAGAATGCAAAAATCTATATTTGATTCCTGATAAAGTAATATGCATAATTTCACAGGTTCAGACAGTAGCATCTATACCTTCGGTCTATCTACAGCTCTGAATGAGCAGAACACAGGAGCAAAACTGGGTGGCTCCAAGATAGCATATGCTCCTTCATTTATTCCCATCTCTTCAGGAAACTGCACGACAAAAACAGTGGCAGAACCCTTTAGTTTAGATATGCTAGTCTGATTGCTCATGCTGCAAGTGTGCCAAATGAAAGAAAATACATGAAATATTCGCTTTAAATAAAAAAGGAGAAAACAAAGTTAAAAATTTTGTGCCAATTTGGGAAAAATCAATGCCAATGGATGGATCATTGAACCGTTTATTCAAAACAAAAACTGAAGCCTCAGGAGCAGAGATCATAGATGCCAGTATTGTGATTATTAAGCTCCCTAGCAACCAACATCCAATGGGAAAAAGAAGAAAATATCAAAGTGGAAAAAAAAAATACACGGAGGAGGTGTGGCCAGTGGAAGTGGAAGAGCATATGCAGAAGAGTGGCACAGACATTATGGTATTAAATAATATGGATGTTTCTTTTCAATTATTAAATATTCTCTTAACTATCTTGACTCTTCTGGATGGCAACCGAAAGATAGACAAAATATGGAATGACATGAGAAATTTCATCAACAATAACTGCCTCAAACTTTCTTAACAACTGGTAAAGATGCACAGCAGATATCCATATTCAACTTATCAATTAGGAGCTGAGAGTAGCTATGATTCTGAGAAAATCAACGAATATTAAATAAAAGTTTCTGCCATTTTACATGTGCTGACGTTCCTGTTTCCAATTCTTCCCTGACTCCTTTTATCAAAAAACAATCAACCAGGAAACCTTGGAATTTATCTTATGAATTCAATGACACTTGGTGGCATAAATAAAGCTTGTGCGGTGCAATATGAAACTCAGCTTCAAGACAGTTATAAAAAAGAAGGCTCAAAATCGAGGACCATGGAAAGATCCAAATAAAGCCATAATTACATGTTATCAAAACCTGTTACTGTTAGCGACTCGAAGTAAAAAGCAAGGAACCAAAAATGAGGACCTGCGTATATTCTGGAGCACTGAACAGAGTAAATAGCTTCCCTGATAGTCCACTGTGATCTTCACTGTATCCTTTGGACAGTGCTTCTAAAACTTTTCGACAAGCCCTTTTTCCAGGCCCTTCGTGTGATCTAATAATGAACTGCAGCAAGATAGCCCTTAATAATCACTCAGCTCTCATAACGCACACACAAAGAGTAAAAGCCTGAGACTCAAACATGACCAAAATCATAATCAAATGAAGACCAAAACTAAAATTCAGTGAGGCAAGTGTATAATGCCGGTTAACTTTCTAGTTTATATTTTTGAATCACAGTTCATACCATTTCTTTAATCATCACTTCATGCTCATATTCAAAAGAAAACCATAGACTGAGCATGTAGGGTATTGAATTTGTCCAATGCCCATCACTTACCAGCGAGAACAAATGTACATATGCTAAGCGACACCATTAAAAACATCTGCATAAATGACATAACTAGAACTATTCACATTACCTTTAACTTAGACTGGCTCAGAAAAGTCTCTGTGCAATCAGGGCCCCACCATAGACCTGCTTGGCGTACTCGTTTTTCCCTAAGACCTTCAACAGATGATGGGTCTGAGCAGAGCACGTCGTTCAAGATTAGACAGCCTCCATGGATATGATCATCATCTAGAGTGTCTATAGTGTATCTATTAACTCTAGAAAGTTCATCCAAAGAACCAACCATCATCAATCCTTTGATCGACTTGGAAGAAAGAACTCGTGTGCTTCGGAATAGCCCTCCATGGGTAGTATATACACTATTGCTTATTATCGAGGCCAAGGGAAGGTTTTTGAAACATCCCAAAAACTTCTTATAGACATAGTCACCTTGATCACCATATTTGGTCAGCACCTCCTCCTTAAAGCCACAGGATGATGAGAAAGACTTTGTTTCATGATTTCCACGGAGCAGACAGACTCTACTAGGCATTACTATCTACACACCAAATATTAGATGTAAATAATCATAGTCAACCAACATAGAAAAGAGCACGTACGTATCTGTTCAAGTACTAAATTTGAGAGAGTGGGAGGGGGTGGGGGGGACATAATGACAAATAGGTATAGACAGAGGAAGAGGATGCCAAATGGGAAAGGACCCAAATCAGAAACCAAGGTATTGGAAGGTGTTGAAGCCTACATTAATGCCAGTAAACATGTATATGAAGACATGACACTCTCTCCGACACCAATCTTCATTCTTTCCAGGTTGTATTTGGTACGGTCTATGGAGACAAAATTGCTCCTTTCTCAGAGTATGCTCCTGCGCAAGTATCTACTCGTTACAGACAAAGGAAAAGATGGCTTACCTTCCAGGCCAACAACATGAGAAGTACTTCCAAACCCCATGGCTCTTTACCGACGTAATTACCGTTGAAAACAAAGAATAGTTTCTCCGAAGGCAGACCGACATGGTCATGCATGAGAGACAATAAGTCGTGGTACTGTCCCTCAACATCACCAATTACAACCACTCTTGAATCCTCTCCTGAGCAATTAATAATCACGCAGTTTGGTTCTTGACTTAGAATGTTGTCGGCTGAATCGATCAATTTGTCAACCACACCGACAGGCACAACAAAGTGAAAGTCTGAGGGGACACCTTCCCATGAAGATCTCTTTAGTGCTAACATCAAATCTTCAACCCAATCCAAAGTCACGTCATCATTTTGAGGCCAAGATATCGAGGCACAAGACATTGACTGTGATATAAGTTCCACATTATCATTTTGTTCTACCAATTCTCCACCCATAAAATACTCCTCATTCTTCACTGCCATCCCCATTAGTTCGTCCACAAACACCTGTCCTTCCATATTCAGAATGTGAACATCCTCATGGTTTGTTTGCATTGCACAGTCCATCATGCCCTCACTGATCCCCGCATCATCAGTCTCGTTAAACTGTTAAATATGCCCGTTAGAAAATAATCTAAACTCAAAATCACCATGCGTGAAAGTAGGCTATTCTATTTTTTCGGCCTTACTCTTTCAGCAAATTCATAATGCCAAGCACTGCCAGCGTCCACTTTTCTATCAGCAATGGCACCAGCGATTTCCTTAATCCTCGACATCAACTTAACTCTATGATCATCTAAGCCCTCGTGCGACATCCTACTTATGATATCTAGAGTTTCCTTGCATGTGACCACCTGCACCATATCGTTCTCCGAGTCAGCATGCATTAACGCACAAACCTTAAGAGTTCGCTAACATAGCGCAATTTAGACCTACAATATCGTCAATAGTAGAGCGCAACGCCCTAGCCACATCAATCTTCGAAACCTGGCCAGGCCAAAATTAGCATGTAAGTCAATGAAAGCCTAGGCAACGAAAAAGAGACCGTTTCACAAGCCGGGCAAAATTCCGTTTTCTACCCACCCCCTGGAATTGACCGCCGACGACCTGTCGCGCGATTTCTCTCATCGTCACCAGCTTGTGCACTTGCTCCTCGCTCAAATTCGCAGAGGACATCAAGCTGATGATCTCCAAAATCTCCTGGCATCCCCGAACTTGCTCGTCCCGCGGCTCCATCGTGACCGGCCCGACCTACAATCCCCCACAACAGAACTTCATGAACACAAAAAACGGTCCAGCTACGGATTCAGCTACGGGAAATCGAGAGAATCCTCGGCTGTTTCGATCACAAACGACGATCGACTCAAAGCACACTGCTCGCTGATGGATTCCAGAAATCACAAACGATGAACGGCGAGATTAACGAAAGGGATCGGGCGATGCGCGCTCACCGTCTCCCGCGTACCTGGAAGCGAAGCGAAGGGGGGAGTTTCAAAAAAAACTGGTGCAACGGGGCGCGAGGAGACCCTGCAAAGCGATGTGTCGTTTGATGAGGAGAGACGCCGCGGACGGGATTGAGTCTTTAGTTAGGGCGAACCATGAAACGACATCGGGGTTTTTGTCTCTTCTCGTCCGGCGCGAGCGCTACATGGTTTTTGTTAAATTTACGGAAAGGGAGAATTACATTTTACCAAAAGTTTCTAGGGATTGCGGCATCTCGCCCACCCTAACATTTCAATTTTTGCAATTTGCCATCCCGATTTTATTGAATTTATGATAATGTGTCTCCTAACGTTGACTCTAGTCAAATTTTCATCGCATGTTTGAACATCTAACTAGTTATGAAAGACAAACTGGTCATGTATATATAACATATAGAGTGCTGAAACATATATCATTATTCCATATCAATGTGTATTTGATGTTAACTTAGGGTCAAATTAGTGTCGGCACTTTAATCACGTACTCTCACGTTGTGATATATATTTGGATTTTTTTGCTACCTTTTTGTATGCATATAGTTATATGATGAATTTTCCTTTAATAATTAGGCACAAACTATTGCGCATGATAGCCATTCCAAACAAAATTCAGCTACCAAATGCATCTTTAAAGTATTAAGTATTGAGAGGGATAAATACAATGGAAGTCGTAATCTCAAGTGTAGTAACCTGTCGTAAATATAATAATAAGTGAGTGGAAATATGATTGTTATCTGGAATTATGTTTTGGAAATGAAGCGAAATTGATCAAGTATGGAAAATATCTCTTTTCATTATAATTTTTTTTATGTGAAGTGATTATATATCCAAAATTGTTCGGACAAAAGGGAAGGAGATCGATAAAATCGGAAAAGAAAAAAAGGACGTCATAACCTGATATTTTATTTGTTTAAGAGAGCTTGATTTTTCCAATTATTGCAATAAGTGTGCCTTCACGTGATTGTAGTTTAATTTAGATATCTAATGTGAAAATCACACGTTAATCAACTTCTGATTTTGCACATTATAATTGAAGAACCGATGCCCCGGACCCTCGCAATTCGCATTCGGGTCGGGTTCCAGCTCCGACCCACACGCCGTCGCCTCCTTCATCGGCTCGACTCTTTCTGGGTCGGCAGAATCTCTCTAGGGTTTTAGCAGAATCTCAGCAACTCCAATCGGAGCTTAAACAAGAATGGCGACCAAATCACTGATCCGCGACGGAGCTTCGCTGGCGAGCCGGCTCCTGACGACTCCTTTCCTTCGCCGGAACCCTAGCCCGGCCCAGCGCGTCGTTTCTCCGAGCTTCGAGATCGCGCCGAGGCTGTTCCCTTCCGTCCCCAAATCCGACGCCTCTCTCCATTTGCGCCAGAGCGACGCCGATTCGCTCGATCGATTCCCTTCTCACCGTTTCCTTCATCCTTTCGGCCTCCCGTCTCTTAGCTTCTTCCTACCGGACGGTACTCTCTCTCTCTCTCTCTCTCTCCGTGATTGGTGTTTGATCTTTTGTTGCTTGTTGATAGCTACTGCGCTATTGCCTTGTCGATAGATATTTCGCTTCCATGTGTAGTAGGACCGTGGAATTTGCATCGCAGGTGTTTGTTTCGAGTTACTGGGATTACCGAAAATTTGGTTTTTTCTTTTTTTCTAGAATGTGGTTTCTGGTGAACTTGATGGTTTTAAATTTGATGAAATGAACTGTTATCGACCATCTTAAGCACTCGAATGCATCGTCCTCCCTGTGACATTAGTGGGGTTGGCAGGATAGTTCATTTTTAGCTTAATATTTGACCTGCAAGCTTTCTGAGACACAGAGTACTCCCTGCTTCTTCAAGGCTTAGCTGTGTTTTCTTTTTAACATGACAGTGTTTCTTCTATTTGTGATGGTATAGATTGTCCTGTTTTCGCAGTCGCTTTTACTGTATTCAGATTAAGATTGGATAATGTTTGTAGCATTGGGCTTTGTGTAAGAGGTGACTTAATCATCAATAATCTGCGTATACCCTGTTGGATTTGGTTGACAACCTACATCTCTCTCTCTCTCTCTCTCTCTCTCTCTCTCTCTCTCTCTCTCTCTCTCTCTCCTCTCATATGCTTGCTTGTCCAGTACTCTTCTACATTCTCTTAGTGTTTGCAAGGTTCGTGTTCGTGTGCAGGTGATGTGAACTCATCGAGTGATCCAATGCTCTTATCCACAAAGCGGACATACCAGCCCAGTACCATTAGGCGTAAGAGGACACACGGATTCTTTGCTCGGTATAGCTTGCTTCCTTCTTCTTCTATCCCAGTATGCGTGGTTGTATGTGAGCTTGCCCGTCATTGTGAGTTGTTTGAATCTGGTGACTGTGCCTGAGGAAAGAAAAATAATGGACTAAGACAAGACTGTTAGTTTGGAACTAGATGGAGAAATCAGTCTTAACTGGTGAATGACTCAGCCACTGTCTCGGGGAGGGTTATATACTGATCATACCTTGATTGCTATAGCAAATTGATGGAAGGCTTTGTTCACAATAGCTCTCTGCCTGTTACCGTTTCTCTCACTTTCGTAGCATTGTCTGTCCTGCGTTTCAATAATATATGTTGCGTATGGACGAGCTAATTGTTGGTGTGGAATTAGTATTATTTGAAAATTTATCTTATGAATTGTAACACTTTGCTACATAAACAGAAAGTCAACCAAGGGTGGTCGGAGAGTCATTGCTCGAAGAATAGCAAAGGGCAGGTCAAGAATTACAGCTTAGTATCTATGTGGCCTGGTTGCTATCAGTATCATTGTACACATGTACCTTCCATGACGATGAGCCAATTTTTAGTTAGAAGAGTCCGCTCAAGGATAGCTCAGCATGCTACTAAGGTCCTATGTGGAATGTGAAATCATTTCTCACATGACAGCAGCTTTTTTTGTTGAAGTCTTCTTCCTTCTCTGTCATGCTTCTTGGAATAATCCTTTAAGAATTTCTAGTTGCTTCAACCATGTGTCTGTGTCATCACAGTTTGCATCCTATTTTGGCTCTTCTGGAAATTATGCAGCAATTACTTAATTTATCATGAAATTGTAAATGCCCGGGCTGTCTAATCTTCAGGGTGAGCTTTCTAGGGGAGCTCTGAATAAGGTTTGGCTCTATGTCAGTGATTCACCTACTTTGCTTTACTTAATTCTCATCGAGTATTCCATGGTTTAAATTGTGGTATTACTGATGCTTTCAAAAGTGACTTCTAAAAGAAGAGTGGATCTGGTGATTACTTTGCTGATCATACATAGCTTGATAAATTGAATTTCCGAGGTTGACTTGAACTTGTTGATGCTAGTCTTCTTTTCCTTTTTGCACATTGTAAAAAGCTTTTGGGTGCAGGCGTGATCTAAACCGCATCATTTTCTTCCCCAAAACCTCACCATGTCATTGAGGCTAATGTTCTTCACATGACGAAGACATTTATAAAAGAAAATAAGAAGTGTGATCCTTGATCCCCTAGTCGCCTCGGACAGTCGGTCCTCTGAGTTCCAACTTCTGTTATCTAAGAGAATATCATTTAAATTCATTTCATCAGATCAAGCAAACCACTGTTTCAAAAAAGCCACGTTAAGATGGTCTCATAAATTGCACCGCGTTATGACTAGCATCCTGCGCTATGTGAGAAATCAACAGATGTGGCTTCGCAGCTCCGTCCTTTGCAGATGGCGCGGAAAGTCACCATGAAGATTTCAATGCCAGGCTACATTTGCTCGAAAACCCGATCAAGGGCGAGCGTTGGCAAGCCCCAAAATCATGAAAAGATAAGCACATGCTCGGGCTGGAGCAGGTGAAGTCTGGTTTTGCACCTAAGAAATATCGTTGTTGAACCTGTCAGGCCACGGCAAAGTGTTAATTATTAGAAGTGATTGGTTCCAGGGTAAGTCGGTTCCCACCCTAGAACAGGATCGGGTAGGGTTGGTTTCCAATTTGTGGAATCGGGAACCGGTTCACCTGGTCCTGGGTTCGGACTGACCGGTCCTGTCCTGTTCCCAATAATTCTGTTTTTTTGTTTTCTGTTTCTTCTATTCCCTACATCTTGAACTCCAAAAGTTTGGTGGTGCCTTTGCTCACGTTTGGTGATGTTGCTTCTACCATCTATTAGAGCAATTGTACCTGCATTATGTTTCGATGAATTCAAAAGGTTTCACCTTTCATTTTGTTCTTTTCTGCATCAGTATTTGTTTATCCTTCCATATATATCTTCTCGGTTAAAGAGTTATAAGTGGGAGTTTCCCAATATTAAAAGAAAAAAAGGAACGTTATTTTCGGTTTTTCGTTAAATAAATGCTTAAATGATCGGGGGTTGTGGCGTTAATTGATGATTGACTAGTCTTCCATTGGATTTTGTAGTCATTATTCTATTACATGGCATCATATCAACGTATGCTAAATAATAAAAAAATACATATATATATGGAAAACAAATTTGTAATTATATTAATCTATTTGTGCTGACAGTCGGAATGAAATGCAACCCAAGCATATTTACTCTTTAAGAGAAAAAGAATTATTAAAAAAAAGCATACCGGTCCTATCCGGGTGGTTCATGCACCTAGAATCGGGAATTGCCAGTTCCAATCCAAATTTTGGGAACTGGAAACCACCCAAAATCGGCCGGTTTGGTTTTCCTGTGTTGGAACGGACTGATACTCAGCCCTCTTAATTAACGTTATCTTCTTCCTCTCTTTTTGGTGAAAATCTGAATTGTAACCATATTAGGCTATTATTCGTTCTTGTCATTTGTTAGTGACTATAGGTTTGGTTTGTTTCGTGGAAAATATTTTCCGCAATTTTAAGTGTTTGGATTGCTTAGGAAAATAAATCAACGGAAAATCTATGCTTTAATTCAAGAAAATGATTTCCACTTTTAAAAATCAAAAATCATTTTCCATAGATGATGATACTTACACTTAGACCCAAAACTTTGCACTTCAACACAAAAACCCAATACTCATTTTTGGGTACTTCGTAGCAAACCCAAGTCTAGAGGCTGAGGCCAGGCCACCGGAGTCCATCGACGCCAAGCCTGAATCCAAAGAGGCTGAGCCCGAATCCCAGTGCCCAGACCCAGTCAACAAAGTTGGGGCTCAAGACATTGTTACCCATGTCCGGGACCTTGGCACCCCATGGCTAGGTTCTCAGCACCTAAGCCCTGGTCCACAGAGGCGGGGCCTAGGAAAATGTTATCGTTACTTGGCTCCCTAGTGCCCCGGCTTGAGTCCATGAAAGCCAAAACCGAGACCGCTGTACCCACGATTTGTTCACGGCGCCCCCACCTTTTTCCATGGATACTAGGCCCAGGATGCTAGTGCCCGTGTCTGATTATCCCACGCTCGAGCTTGGGTCCATCAAGGTCGAGGCTCGGGACCTCGATGCTTGTGCCTAAGTCCATAGTGCCTAGGCCAGATCTTGAGATTGGGCCTAAGATCCCAAATCTTGTGCTCGAGTCCCTAACACCTGAGCTCAAGACTCTAGTGCTCGTACCCAGATCCTTTGTGCCCAAGCCTAGGTCCATCGAGGCTAAGCTAGGGTCCATCGAGACTAAGCTCGAGACCCTAGTGCCCAAGCTCAGATCCCTAACACCCGAGGTCGAGACATTAGTGTCAGTGCCTAGATCCCCTGCGCCCGAGCTTGGGTCCATTGAGGCCAAGCCAAGGACCAGATCCTCTGCAATTGAGCCTAAGTCCATCAAGGTCAAGCCAAGGACCTCGGTGTCCACATCCGAGTACCCGCACCGGGGTTGGACATTGACACCGAGGTCTAGGTCCCTGGTGCTTGGTTTTTTGGTTGTGTACAAGTCAGTCGCGATTAATAGTGTAGGTCTATTTTGGAAAATTAAATTAGATTTTCCTTGTCAAATAACGGAAAATATTTTTCGGTTGTTTTTAGATTCAGCCAAACACCGAAAAATGTTGCCATTTTTCTAGAAAATGACTTTATAGAAAATATTTTTCAGAAGATGTTTATGCGAAACAAACTGAGCCCAAATACTAGTTATATTGTTGCGAATGTTTTTGCTCCGAGCTGCTCGTCTCTGAGTTTAGCAGTGAAAGTTGCATCTGAATTTTCCGAGATTCCTAAAACATATAATCCTCCAAGCGTAAGAATCATCATTCCTTACGTTCACCTATATCTTAAATCTTAACATACTTCTCTAGCAAATCAGTTGGACGCCTTGTCCGAACAAAAGGTATACCGCGTACCAATCATATCACATGACAGTGCAAAAAAACCAATTAAAATTTGAGAGACATAAGACAAGAATGCAAATCACACAGGTAACATAATATATCGGGCACACCCGTGCGACGGACGCACATGAAATACTCTTCCCTCTCTTGAACGCACATGAAATACTCTTCGGCATTGCATGGTGATCACTGATCAGTAACATTCAGGACCAGGGTTTGTTTCTCCCTTCAAAAAAAAGTCGAGGGTGATGTGACCTACACCGGTCAAGGTCAAGAACCTCCTTGAACTCCTCCGTTCCATTGTTGTGGTTCCTTCTGTTCGCCAACATCCTTGCCTGTCCAGTTCACTTGGTTAAATTTTCCCACAATTCAATTCCATCACCTCTTCTTTTTGTTTTTTGCCCTTAAAAGGACCCCGATGGAATTAGGGACTACAAACGCACAACTACTTTTGCTTTCTGTCATCCTCTTACAGAAGGGAACTAAGAGTGCAATCTCACAGGTTCATGGGTCGGTAAGGCCTTCGCGACGCGCGACCAACTCTAACCCCCAAACGCAAGGCGCTGATCGAGAGAAGCGGGTACGAGGAGCAGAACCATATGCCTCTCGGTTGTCGAAAACCAAAGCGCAATGCACAGACTGTCGAGCTGAAACTGGAGAGGAAACCCGGACATCATGAATTTTTTTGCAACTTTTAATTATAGAAAGAAGAAAGGCATCAGCACCCGATATTTTCTGGTACTCAGTCTTAAGTGTATATAGATAGAATCAGAAGGATTCGCGGGAATTACGTCATGTTAGGACGCCACTCACTCAAAATTCACTAAAGGACATTGCTCGCTCAAAAGTCAACTCTCTGAACGAAGTGAATGCTTCCCCTTCAGATATAAGCGTACTGTCCTCTCTCTCTCTTTCAGGGTCTCCTCCCCCACTTCGACGTACGATGTGCGTACTCCTAAACATATGATCACAGACTGATCAACAATTGACTTAAAATGTGCTATGCCATGTTATAAGTGAGCACTTCATTAATGGAAAATCAGAATATACATGAAGAAAACTTTGCACAAACGATCTCATCCATCCCTAATTTGAAGCAAGGTGAGAAGATGGATAATTAAAAATCATTAGATCAATTATTAATAACATTGATTGTGTGAAACTTGTTTCCCGTTGCCACTGTATGCTAGAATTACTGTTTAAGAATCTGCCGGACAAAGTTTACTGGTCGTTTTATGAACCGGTCTTGCCGAGAAAATACTGAAATATTCCAATAACAAATCAGTCCTAATAAATATACATAGCACTAGAATCGCTCATGGCAGAAAACAATTGTCCAAAAGAGAGAGAGAGAGAGAGAGAGAGAGAGAGAGAGAGAGAGAGAGAATGGTGTACATATAAGTGGGAAAACACTTGATAGGAGTCACAGGTTTGTGATATACAGAAATGTAGTAGCTTATAATAAGGTGAATAAGCATGTGCAAGAACTTACAGCACATCTTTATGAATCTGCAGTGACCATTTCTCTCTTTCCAAAGCATGCATCGACATGGATGCCAAATCATAGGTGTCCCAGATCCAGTATTTATCATGCTCTTTACCTTATTCAGAATATGTCTTTGAGAAGAAATAAATGCATTATTTTGCATTTAACGACTATCGTCCATGAACACCACCCACCCCCACATGATCAATTTCTATTTGGAGTCCAAGGTTGTCTGCTGATCCCAGGTGGATGTGAGGCTAGGGTTCATACCAAATGGGCCACTTGATGATAAATCTGCTACTAGAGAAGATGAAGAAGATGACGACATCACCGATGCATCGATGGCATTGTTGCACTCCATTTGATTGATGACAGTAGGAATGTACGGGGGATAAATTTCTTGACACGACGATGGAGACACTGTTGGAAGAAGAAGGCATGATGATGCTGAGAATTTGGCGCCCAGTGGGTCTAATAACATTTCTTGTGAAGAAGAGGAAGAGGAAGTCGCGACCGGTATATTGCAGAAACCACCATCGATGATCTCATAGAGCTTCGGCATCGCCAGTACCATCGGTGAGTATTCACCATAAGGATGGACAGTCTCACCAGGGTCCACAATCTTATTATCTCTGTTGTCAGCATAGTATTCAGCGCCTTCGCTTGGGAAAGGTCGATCTTCTTGATTCGGATCAATGATTTGATGAAGTGGGTGTCCGAAAGACAAACCTTGATCATACAAAGAAACTAAGTTGTTGCCTGACAAATGGGAGATCTGATGTGGGTAATGGACCAAATGATCAAAACCGAAATTGGGCACTTCTTCTTGTTGTGGCGGATCGAATTCAAAGTTGCCTTGACAAAGGTTTTGCATCACATGAGGTAGTGTTGAAGCAGTAGTACTATTAGGTGTAGGGAAATAAACCTGGTCCTGTACTGGAGATGCTAAGATCAGGCTAGGGTTTGAAAGGAGAGAGAAAAACCCTTCTTGATCAGCAGCATAAGGATTGTGGATCACATGATGATGGTGGTGATGGTGATGATCATGAGACATGAGCTTCTTCTTGATGCTTGAATTCCAAAAGTTCTTCACTTCATTATCTGTTCTTCCAGGGAGGTGCTTGGCTATTTGAGCCCATCTGTGTAAACACAAAATTTATTGAACACAAAAAACAATGGCAGGAAAAAAAACATAGTATTATATACTTATAAAAAAATATATCAGTCCGACCATATATTCTTATTTATCTAAAGTTGAATTTTATCTTATAAAACCCGGATAAAATAGTAGTAGAATTTTCCATAAAGTGTTCATTTATATGAATGAACCTGTTGCCCAAAATGCTGTGGAGTTCAATGATGAGAGCTGCTTCCTGCTGAGAGAAGCTGCCACGCTTCAAGTCAGGTCTGAGATAGTTTATCCATCTCAGTCTACAGCTCTTTCCACATCTCTGAAGGCCTATAATTCAAAGCAAGAGAAACATTATATAGTGAAACAAATGATGGGTTTATGGTAATTAAAGACCACAGGACCAAAAAAGGGCAAGGAAAGGAATACCAATCAAGATGGTGAATTCAAAGAATGCGCGTGTATGAATTGGTTCAAAAACTTCATGAAATTCTAGAGTTAGCAACATATTTTCAAGAAGTAATGCTGATCCATGCATAAGAATGTGAAGGTATATATATAATCAAAACCTGAATGCTTAGGAACGGAGCTCCAGCATCCATGGCCATAAGTGGAGATGTAGTTTATGAGCTTCTCGTCTTCTTCAGGTGACCACAACCCCCTCTTAACCTTCTGCTTGTTGCAGCATGAATGGTGTCCCATCTCTCTCTCTGTCTCTGTCTCTCTCTCTCTCTCTTCTGTGAGAGCAAGCCGATGGCCACAAGAGAGAAGTAATTGGGGTACTTGGTATTTAAGAAAAAGGGAAGGGGAAGAGGAAGAGAGATGACTTCATCAGCTGGGATCTCTGTAGCCCTAGAACCAACAGGTTAAAAGTCATGATTCTTCAAGAAAGCGGCAGACAAAAAAGAAAAAAAAAAGGAGTGACACCAACTATTTAATGAATGGACCATATCATGTATAATATTTTATCATATGCGAGTGTGAGATACTCGCTAGAGAGACACAGAGAGACTTGTTATTATGAATTTAACATCGTGTTGCAGTACAATATGGCCGATGGTGGCCCAAGATTTGGAGACTTTGTTGGAGGGAGGGAGTGAAAAAAAAGAAAAGGTGAACTTACCCGAGAAAGTATTGGGTGCTGCAGAAGGAGTGCCACGTACGGATGGCTCCGCTACACGCGTCAAGCATTCGTGCAATTCAGTCCAAATAGACACGCACAAGAGCCGAGACACTTTTTTTTTTTTTGGTAAGGAGACACTTTTATTTACATAAACATCAAGATCAAGGTGTGATCGACCTTTGAGAATGCCCCTCCATTCAACCGTGAATTGAGCCGGAGCTAGGGTTAGAAATGTGGTGCAAACAAGCACCTCTGGCAGAATGCACGCATGTGATCATCGCTAACTTTGCCTCTTTTCCCTATAGGGTAATATTTGGAGTTTACTCGAAGAATTGGAAATACTTCAAATAGGCTATTTCAAATTTACACATCGGAAAGTCATTCAAAACACAAAGTTCAAAGAATCAACAGATCTAATATAATTTAGCGATGATTCATGAAGAGACCCTTATGGTGTATCGATATAGGGAAGAATCACCGGAAGATGGGCCTTGTAATTGGTCTCTTTAAGTCTCGCTCCGGACTGACATATAGTTATTATTTATGTTAACATGAATGGTTGGTTGTGATTCAAAGACAGCAATGTCTAAAAGTATCATCTTCCTCAAGTCCCGGTGATGATGCTCCACAGCACTACCAATCAAGCAGGTGCAATATTTCAAGATCTGCTTTCTTAGAGCTTCCGTTATACTTGGACCTCTCTTAACTTTTAATGACACAACCCCCTGATGAAAATCATGATTTCCGTTCGAGCAAAATTAAGAAAATCTTTGCCCTTGCTGGAATTGGTTTTGAGGGGAAAAAATTGTAATTATTCAATTATTCGAAATTTTGTGATTTCAATATCATGCCATGGTTCACCGAACGATACTTAAAAGGATTTAAGAGCACTTCTTTAATTAGCTAAGGGACTTAGCGAAACAGCTAAAAAAAACACATTATCGTTCCATTAAATTTCATTATCACAAAACTAATATTATCTCAGACCAAAAAAAAAACTAATACTAATATTATCAATCTTATTCTTTGTGCATGAATTTCTTGCATATGATTATGTGATGATTAAGTCAGGGTGATAAAGTTAATGGTTCTGTCATTCTTGTACTTCTACACATCAATTTTCCTCTTTGAATCATGCATTCCTTTTGTATTGATGAGAAGACATTTAGGAGAGGTTTCCCTATTTTTTTCGTTTGTAAATGCACTGGTTTTGTTGGATGACATATCATTTAGGAGAAATTGCATCATAGTCGATAAGGGGGGTCGAGTTTATAGTAATTAATAGGCACAATTTGTGCAGTGAAAGTAAATGTAATCTCTATGGAAAATCACCATGTGATCTTCTAACATCTTTGCTTGTTTAAATGCCCAGAACATCTTGAAAGTCATCATATTCTTGGTAAAGTTTCTTCAAATCAAATTGACTTTTCTTTATGTCCTTTCACCCTCTTTCAACAAAAAGGAGCTTACACTTGCGATACACGGCCATGTCAAATCCACATCAACATCACATCGGGTGCTTAAAAACCCTTGTGATGGAATTTGAATACGATGATGGAGCAAATTGCTTCATGCACATTAAAGTTCTGTCGTGATTAATCACCATCGATCGCAAGGAGGTGAAACGTGCGGTCCATGCAATTGCTAAATCAAGACCTTCTGCTTAAGCAGGAAAATGGAAGGACAGGAGAAGTGAGGAAATGAAGGTCCAAGATGTTCATAATTCCATTCATAAATGTCCGCAAGCAAAAGAGAAAAAAAAGAATTAAAGGACAGATCCATTCCATGAATGTGTTTCTGTTTCTGGATGCTCTTTATTGCGTGTTCTCCCAAAATCTAGAATTGATGTTGATGAGGACCATCATGGAGACGACAGCAGTGACAAGGATATGATTAGGGTTTGACTGAACCCGAAGGGAACAGGATCAATGTGAATTCCAAACTTAAAAAAATGTCCTAATTTTGCACCACCATGGCTGAAGCTTCTGGATAGTGTGTCTATTGGTAATCAAAATCCAATCTTGCAACGGTAGAAGAAGATACATGATGTCAGAATCAGATACATGACTTTCAAAGTTCACAATCTGGATAATCACCATCAGGGGTTGTGCCACTTTCATGCATAGAATGCTGCTCCCCTTTTTCTCCTGGAAAGTCCACAAGTTTCTTGTAGCCTATTCCAGAAGTGGAGTAACCTGTTAGCAAACTCCTCTGTGGCTAGATCCAAAGATTGGTTCGGTTGGAGAAACCATTGAGAAGCTATGCGGATCATGAAAAGACAACTTCTTGTGAGTTCCTCGGACCGACTATCAAGGACATTTGTTAAGTAATAAACATGAGGATACTGCGATTGTCTTGTAAGTTGTCTAATAAGTGCTTTAGAAATTTTTAAATTATCTTATTAAATGCTATTAACAATTATATCACAACCTTCAATCAAATTACGACAGTTTCTTTCTTTTTCTTATTCTTCTTTTTACTCTGAGGTCTGATTAAATTGGGGGTTAGTTGGGAATAATCATGTCTCCATCCCTATTAATTACAAGACCCTCCTCCTTGAAATTCCTAGGCCTTTTCCAAGAATTGGGAAGCTAAGCTTTATAGGGTAAGATTGCGTGATTAGGAAATGCTGCTTTCATTATCATGGACGCAAGCTATTCGATTACAGAGAGATATTATCTGCATTTCAATGGCAGTTTTTCATCATTTTTTCTACTTTTAGTCATTTCAGAGGGAGAAGAAGCCTTATAAAACTTTGCTAGTATTTATCACTTTCCTTCAAAACTTTGAAATACCATTTGAAAAGCCACTATACATGTCCAACTCTGCATGTCAATGCTTGAATATTTTTGAATGACTTCAAATGTTTCGGATTAAATTAAAGTCCAAGAGTGAATTTTGTAAAATTTACAGAAAGCCGAAGGGTTGAAAAATAAAAACCCTAATCCCTCTTTACTTCTTTTTGTTTTGTGTGGACTGCTAGCTTTATTGGATCGGCAAGATGGACGTAATTAATCCAATATGTGAGAACCACTCATGATCCCACCAATATTGAAAAAGCAAAAGAAAAGCTTGAACATTACCAAATGACTCCAAAAACAAGACTTATTTAGCATTTCTCTCGTAATGAAGATCTTCTACCCCCTTCTCGATGTTCTTATCAGTGTCTCGACAAATGTTAACCGTTGGTAAACACTTCACTTCACTCTCATAGATCGAATTTGAGATCTATTCAGGGATCAATGGGGAATATCGAAGGAGATAGAAGATCCACGTCCTACAAACCCCTCGACGTTATATGCCGATTAAGCAATTCCACTACGGCACCAAGTTTTCGTCTCGGGAAATAATTATTTCGAGAACAACAAACATGAGTTCTGGTGTCAACGTTAATGATGGTTGAATGATTAACTACACTATCTACGACCACACATGAAAATAACTGGGCATCTAACACTGTTCCTGAAACACGTTTACTACACGTTGGGAAACATCTAGAGGGAGAGAGAGAGAGAGAGAGAGAGAGAGAGAGAGAGAGAGAGAGAGATTGAAGAATCTTCAATCAACCTTTTTCCTCAGAAACATCATAGCGAAATGCAATTTCTCAAGGAGGAGACATATCTGGGTTTTCACATTCGTTTTGAAGATTCCTTCTTGTCTACAATAAGTTGCTTTCTGTCTTTTCTCTACAGGGCTGTTGTTTATTTTGGCATTGCTAAGGGACAGGCCATTCGCACCCAAATGAAGATAACTTGGACACCAGCATAGTCTGATTCGGTACGGTTCTTTGTGAAGTTCATATCGATGGAGACACTCTTTTTATATAAGTCTTATTAGTCTCATGACGTGTAGTGCATATGATGTATGTGGTCACTATACTTAACTTGTTCCTTATATGTATCCTATATCGGTCGACGGTGCTTGTGGATGATTCTTTCTACACTAATAGTGGGAGAGATCTAGGATTCATCTTTCCATAGTATAATATTACAAATTGGATCAATAGTATTCCAAAATTATGTCAAGCCTACAAAAGTCTTACGGTTAACTGATCATTCTATATATAAATTCCACCTAATCTGTAATTGATCTGGTTCGCCATATGATACCCAAAGTATATTAATAGCGCCCAAAAAAGTTTTTTTAAATGGATAAGTACAACTCCTCTTTAAATGATTTGGCTTCTTTTTCCCATCAGCAATGATGCATGCCAGCCTAAAAACTTTAACCCCTTGTCCCTTGATTTCCAAAAAAGTCTTGCAAATTTGATTGTAAAGCAACTTCTAATGAAATAGTTATGCAAAACGTGATTTAGATGGCCATGCATTGAGAAGCAAGACACAAAACTGTTTCACAGTTCCCCTTTTTTGACAAAGTGCAGAATCTCTTTTCATCTTCTTGTCAAAACAAGCACAGCTTCAGAATATTTAGCAGGATATGTTGCTAATAGAATATACAACATGCTTTTCTGGGTGCTTGTCAAGAAAGAGCTTTTGCTGGAGAATAAACTTTTTTATTTTTGCTTTTGGTGTGTGGGTGTGTGTTTGCTTGCGAAACAAGAGTAAGGAAGAGGCAAGTGCGCTTATGACGGAAGATAAAGGGACCAAACGAGATTCTAGGTTTAATGTTGCCCATGCAACAATTAATGCAAGCAGACCCCTTTCGCTTTATTTGTGGAGCCATTACAGGACAATAGCTGTGGGAGTTCCTTGTTTTTTTCCCACTCATGTCTTTGGGAATCAAAGGGCAAGTACATGAAAGAATGAGATTGGAAATTCTTTGTCCTCTCTTGAGTAAAGATTGGTTTTGGTATAGGTCCTTTTCAATGCAAGTGCTCATTTTTTTCTCCCTTTTTTTTTTTTTTTATAACCTGGGCTATTCAAGCATTTCGACTCCCGCTAATACTTGTGAATAAATACAAACTGCATCATCCTCATGCATGGGGTAAGGATCCATCCGGAGAAGGGCATGTGCGCCCAAGTTACTTTGAGCGAGAGATATCGTGATTCGAAAACAAAGCTGACCTCATTCAAATCAAATACTTAATTGCCCGTCCTTTTGAATATTCTCCTTCTTTCTTTCTTTTCTTGAGTGGTATGATATGCTTGGAATGAAATGGCATGACCTAAAAGCCAGGAAAATCCTTTGATCTGTCAACACAGCAAAATTTTGAATTATTCCCCTAATCTAGCTCCTTGGGAAAAACAGGAAATATAAAGATGTTATCATAGCTTTCTGGTTTTATTTCGTTTAAGTAGAACTTAACTTTTCTTCTTTTTTTCTGCGTGCATGATGTCTTTGGTTCTGAAAAACCCAAAAGACACAGTATCCCAATATCATATATTACAGTTATAATATGGAATTTTCCCTGATTCTACCTGCTTGATTGTATTAAGTGAAGATGGAGGAGGATCAACTTGGTGGTCCAAAGAACAACAATAAATGCTACATGATAGCTAAAAGCTGCAATGAACAACTTTTTCGTTGCTAGACCTAAATCTAGAAAGCAGCCTATTAAACTGCATGGAAAGCTACAAACAAAGAGAAAATTATGGTAGCAAATAAAAGGTGTATGTTTTACAATGAAAGCCAGAAGATCCTTGCATCTTTTCTTTGCCTACTTGTATGTGCTTCAAAACAAACTCGATTAAGCTAATCAGAGGCAAACACCATTGGACTTTATAATTCTAGTGAGTACATGATACAAGCATAGCCGCATAAGGATTGTTACTGAATGCAATTCATCCATCTAATCATAGCCACGGTTCGAAACCGACCGGTTCAGGTTCGGAACCAGCGGTTCCGGTTCGTGGCCATGTATGAACCGGAACCAGCCAGTTCTGGTCCAGTTCCGGTTCCGGGCTAGTTCCGATTCATAATTTAAAATTTTAAAAAATAAATTATGAAATAAAAAAATAATGAATTATAAAATTATGAAATAATGAATTATTCAATATAAATTGTAATCAAAATGTAAATTGTAATCAAATTTGGGGAAAAAATAAGAGAAAGAGGGGGTTTGAACTTAATAAATTATCATTAAACGCATTACAATTCATTACAATGATCTATAAAAAAAAAAGAGAGCATAATATATATGCCATAAAATGACCCCAAAACCTAAGCCTATCCGAACCCCCGCATTTCGTGCGCAGGGATTACATGTCGTCGGATTATACTTCGATTTTCCTAAGCTTACGTGGGCGTGCCCGATATGAGAAACAAGAATCCTCGAAATATTTGCCAACTCCAACAGTTCTTTTACCCTCAGTCGTCGCTACCCATTCTAGTACCAGTACTGATAGTGGTGGTATCTCCGTCGTTAAAGAATTCGGATTCACTATTCCGATCTATCTATTGTTATCGGTATTGAGCCTTTGTCCAATCATCGACACAAGCTTGAGCCTCCACTAATTCTGGAACTAATCTTGAACGATATTCGTCCAAAATATTACCTCCGGCACTAAACTCTTGTTCGACCGCAACTGTGGAACAAGGGGTTGCAAAAATTTATTTTGTAATAAGAGAAATGATTGTGTATTGGCTTGCGTACCTCTTCCACCAATCCAAAATTAAAAAACCTGTACTATCGTCAGATTCAGTAAACTCAAAGGAAACGGTTAGATAAATCTCTAATTCAGAAATACTTCCTATTATTCCCTTTTGTTTTTTTTGTCTATATAATAAAAGTTGGTACCCTCTACTGATTTTACCTATACTTTTACTTTGTGTCTCAATAGATTGAGAAGATCCAATATCACCTAAATTATATTTAGTATAAAATTCATTATATAATTATATTACTACGTTTTTAACCTCACTTGGTATGGTTGTAATATTTACTGTATCATAATGTAAACATTGATAATACATATGCAAACAATCACTTAAACCATTTAATTTGCAACGCAGATAAAAAACACAAGCAACTAAATAAATAATGAGAATTTCACTATAATAATGTAGCCACTTCATTTTCATTGTTATTATAGTATTTTGTAATTCAACATCATTTTCATATTCCTCAAAAACTCCAACAATATTAATATACTCTACTAAAAATAAATGCGTAATAGGATAATAAACACCGGACAAAGTATAAGTTGTATCATTAGAAACCTTTAAAATATCTAAAATTTTTTTGCAAATATTCCACTCTTGTGGGTATAAATTAATCTGAGGTATATTATTATAAATGAATGCACATAATAAATTTTTATATGCAAAATATTCATTAAGCAAGTGGAAAGTAGAATTCCAACAAGTTGGAACATCTCTTGAAAATCTTTTTGGCTTTTTGTCATTTGCTTTACAAAATCTACCCCATTATTTCATTTTTTGGAGATGTTTCCATAAAAATTAAATCGTAGTTTTTATTGGTTTAAGAAAAAAATATCAAGAATTTTCAAACCATCTTGTACACATAAATTTAAAACATGACAAGCACATCTAATGTGAAAAACTTTTCGGCCAAAAGCGGGTTTACAAATATTTTCTAAATCGGCAATTGAAGCGGTATTTGCCGCGGCATTATCAAAACCAATTGAAAAAATTTTGTTAAGCAAATAATATTCTTCTAAAATTTGCCTAATTATTCTATAAATATTTTTTGCCATATGCTTACCATCGAAAACTCTAAATGCAATGAATCTTTTTTGAATATTACAATCGTCATCTATCCAATGATATGTTATGCTCATGTAAGAATGGATTTGCCAATGATCACTCCAAATATCACTACCTATATGCACACATCTATTAAATTGCATAAAAAAGTTTTGTAAGTCTTTTTTTCCATTTTTTTAAAGACCTTTAATTACTCGTTTAAGTGAATTTCTAGGAACACGTTTTGCTTGTGGAGCACATGCTTTTTGTACAAATTGATTAAAACTATATCTTTCTCCAAAATTAAATGATAAATGCTCAACGGAAACAAATTTACCTAATTCTTCCTTATAAGTTTTTTCATTAAAACAAAATAAAGGAGAAGTGTTAAGATTGACGTACCCAAAAATTTGTTATTGCCTGATATCGATTCCCGCTTGGGTTGGATGTTTGCTCCTAATATGTCGTTTGAATGTTTTATATCCTTGTCCACCTGTATATTTATATATTTTCCCACAATATTTACAAATTATATCATATCTTTTTTTATCAATATCAAACTTTTCCGTTTTCGTGAAGTGGTCCCAAATGTCATATGTAAGTTCCCGCTTCGTCTCTTTTGTTATAGATATTTCGGCATGAGGATGAAGACTTTCTTGCATTGGAATGCGCTCCACATCAAGAAAAATGTTGATTTCATCATCTTGAAAATCTGCATAATCACGAGGATCAAAAGAATGATGGGATTCTGTCATGATATTCTTACCTTTGCCAGTTGGCACTTGACTTCCACTTGCCATTTTTCGAGTGGATTGAGAAAATTGAGCGGATTGATTGGGAGAATTAAGAGAGAATTGCGCGAATTGAAAAAATTGAGAGAATTTAAGAAAATTTAGAGTATTGAGAAAATTTGAGAAAAGAGAATTTGAGAGAATTAAGAGAATTTGAGAAAATTTGAGAGAATTTATAAGAAAAAAATGAGAAGAAAATTTAGGATAAAAAAAAGCTAAATAACCGTTGCAAATTGCAACAGTTATCTTTTTATTTTTTATTTTTTATTTTATTTTATTTTTGCCTGTTGCCAAAGCAGCCTGTAAAGGCTGCCTTGGCAAAGGGCCGCAGCAGGGCCTGCAGACGTGCAGGCCGTGTTGCAGGTTTTGTGTGTTTTTTTTAATTAATTTATTTAAATTTTTTAATTTTTTTTTTGAACCGGTCCCGGAATCGCCTGTTCCAAAATTGTTGAAACCTGAACCGGGCCCGTAGGCTACGGGCTGGTTCCGGTTCCGAACCGCGGGCCCGGACAACGGGCCCAGCCCGGGTTTGACCGGGTCGAAATCGGCCCGTGGCCATGACTACATCCATCTCCCGTCTGCATAGGTTCAGTATCTCACACTAGAAAATCCAGGACTGATGACGGTTAAATTAAAGCTCATCTTTCAGCGAGAGAGAGAGAGAGAGAGCTCTGGCCCCCGATTCATGGCGTTTTCTCAGGAGAATAATGAAAACGATCGACAACTCAGCTGTGAAAAGGACATCCTTAAAAGAAAAAAAATTTCACCTTTGACAAAATACAGAGAATCCATTAAATCGACAGCAATAACAGAGGATGATAACTGTCGATTGAAAAATTGATTCCTCTTTTTTCCCCTTCCTCTGGTCACCAATTATGCCGGAGAGACATGGTACTGCAAGTCACTCCGGGATTTGTAAAGAAGATGAAAGAAACGCAAGATGAGAATATCTTTTGGCCTTCAAAAGGTAATGCAGCAAATCAAGAATGCCCCCACTGATTAAATGGCATACAAGAATAGATGCGCCAAGTTAATATATACCCCACTGTCCCTACACTCTGTTTCCTTCTCTTCATGGCAACATCCCCTTGAAAGAAAGTCCACTGATTTTACTCAATTTTGAAGAAACCGTCTCATCTCATACACACCCTCTTTTCCTCTCTACTATACTTCAAAACCCCATGCACTCAAGAACATCACGGAAGTTTTCAGCTTTTCGGGGTTGTCCGGATCGTCTTGCTTATTCGGTCTCTCGGCGACCCACGTGGGACCAATCAGTGATCCCCGCTGGAAACAACGTTCGCATGTAAGTTTGAGAAGTCAAACTCTAACGGATTCCTGATGCTGTCCATGAATCCTCAAGAAATGTGAAATTGACTTGTGAACTGTTGCATTGTCTGGTCTTTTTTACACTGCAACTGCTTATTCGATCATCCGATTTCTCTTTTTTCTTTCTTCCTATTTTTTTTACGGGTTTCCTTTTCATGTCATTGCTTTAAGATACAATGATTAAAGAGCTCGCAATAACATCAGGTTAGGATGATAACGACACCTGTGGTCCTAGCATCTTGCTTGAATGACGGGACCATAACAGATGGTTCATCGAAATAGTCACAATAATCAACCACTATGACTTGTGCATGTTTAACTCATCCTTACGGCTTTAACATCTCAGTAATCAGTTTTACCAATGTGATTTATCAGATTAAATAATCTTATGGATCAAGGCCAGTAGATTACAGTGTTAAAATCCTACTACCCACAGTAATGTGCACAAGAATGCTAGTACTAGCAGGGATCTGCCATTCATAAAAGGATATGTACGTAGGTTCCTATTTTCCTGTCCTAATGCTTCCAATATCAATTCTGGTTATTCGAGAACTGAATTTTGAAACAAAAACTCCAAGAGCGACATCAATGCGTGCTATTCGAGAACTGAATTTTGAAAATCTTGTGAATCTGTTTTCTTCTTTTTGCGGGCTCTAGTTAATTACTAATTAGTCTATTAGGAGATGACTGATTGGATTGGAATGATCATACTAGCAAATGGTTATTGCAGATGCACAATCACCAACTTCATGTATTGGGATGAGAAATACGAGGAAGAATATTTGCCAATTTTGTTCAATTTACCATGCCTCTATCAATTATAGATTGAGAAGAGTTCTCTTCACAATAACAACCAGATTCAAAGTCGAAAGCACAGCGCAAATCAACTGTGAATCCCATATATCATGTACTTCTTCACAGGCGCACACATAACACAAACTTGCTTTACTTTTTGCAGCACAGACTTTGACAAACAAAGCAAGAAAGTAGGATATGTTTAAACAAGGTGTAGACAGAAATCAGCAATCACAAGTTATCAGTAAATATCTCCATCCAGTTCAAGGAAAAGTAATTCTACTTCTGTGAACACAATACTAAATTTCTATCATGACACACTCCTGTAACTGTCCCAAATTTGTTTTGACAAAGTTTGTTTGTATCTTCAGCATCAATAAGTCCTTTGATGCTATTGTATATGGCTTCACCAGTTTGAGTTTACAACAAGTCGTTGAACCCATCGTATGGACTATTCAATAAAGTTGATTCCTTACCCGATCTTGTCTCTCCAATTGTATAGGAGGGTAAAGATCCTTCGAAAAATTTATTGACTGAATGGAGCCAGAGATACTTCTTGCATCCCCACTGCAAAGTGCCATCGATTTGTTACAAAATTGTAACTCTTCCATTAGTTGTCTCTGCATATCATTATAAGAATATCTGCAAGCTTGTTTAGCCTTAGCTGATTCAGTGAGATTCATATAGCTTGGTTTATAAACTTCGGTCTCCTCTCCTCTTTCCACCATCAGCACCTTAGACACTGGAGTTAGAGAGGCAGATGTTGAAGCTGATGTTGTGCTTTCACCATAAAGGGACTCTGAAATTGGATCTGAAGATGAGCCAGTAATTTGACCACTCGAAGGAGGTTTAGCACAGACTTTGGTAGTCATATTGTTACGTCTCACTCTAACCAAATCATGTTCAGAAGAACATGAATGGTTACTGACATGATGGTCTTGACTTTTTCGAGAAAAGGCAGTTGTTTCCGATTGTCTACTGTGGGTTTCTTCCATCAACCTGTTCTCCCAAGGCTTAGCTGCCATCCAACGATCTAACCAGCTCCATCCTGAGCTGCTCTTATCCGAATGTCCGAGGGACTGTGTAGACTTGTATTTCCTTGAATTTGGGCTGGCACTTGACCTTGATTGCTGAGACAAAGGATGCATTAAGAGATCAACTATGGTGCATAAATATTTTAAAAACAAGTAATATTGACTGACACAGAATCCTTCAACAATGCAAAATTATGAAATTGTGCAAAGAGTTCAGCATACTTTCATACTTTCAGAAAATGAATGTAATTGTAAGTGGATGAAGGAGACAGTTGCCATAGAAATCACAAATCCATTACCTGTTGATATATGGAATATGCCATTGCTCTCTCTCGCTTAACGATTCCTTCTTGTCTCATTTGTAGCTTTGCCCTGACTTCTTGCAGAGTGCCAGGGCTAGCACACCAACGTTGCTGAAATTCACCATAGTATACATTGAGATTTGATTATAATTCCCAGACAAAGTAACAGTGAAAGAAAGAGGATCTGCTTGATCAGGTGAAAAGAGTCCCATCTTTTCATGATTAGTAAAAGTGGACTTAACCTATACCTCTGCCTGCTTGGAGGGATCTGCTTGATCAGAATGTTCACCAAATAAATTTTGGACATCTTGCCCTTCTGAAGATGTTCTTACAGACTGTGCCCTCACGCGAGCTTGCGCTCGAACAAGGGCCTGCATGCACCTGAGTGTTATTGCAGCTTGCTTTCGGACCTGACGGCCGCGAAATATGGCCTGAATACGGACAACTGCTCTCAAGGCCCTCAAAGCACGCCTTGCCTGCATATTTGGAGCAGCACAATAAGAAGAAACCAGATCGACACGATCATGAGTTGATTCAGACACAAAGCATGCATGATGCTGCTAAGAACTGTTTATTCAACTGCAGATTTCAAGTGCATTGAAAATGCTAATTTTAACGGAACTTTGCTGATAAATGAGGCCGAACATGTTCACCAGCTAATAATTATTGGCCTACAATGTAGATCATGTAAACCCAAAATATCAGCTAGCAAAAGGTAAACCCGTAAGCAAATTAGAGAATTCTTCGTGATTCTGAAAACGAGCAACGTTCTACAATTTCTGTAAGCGCCAGGTAACATGCTTAAGGAGATCAACTTTAATCTAGCATTATGCAGATTCAGGACCTCGAAGAGCTACATAGATTTCATCAAAGCTTTTTGACAGTTGATATGATATAGGTCAAAAGTGTTTGCTTGATATCTAGCAGCAAAAAGCCAATCCGCCCTAAGACTTGGGTACTTACGGAGCAAGGAAAGTGAAGATAATTCATAATGGTTCTAAGCTAAAGACGCTCATGGTAACACCTGATACTGGGATCACTCAGGACCAAACAGCGATCTATAGCAAAGCAAGAGCAAAACTCATAAAAACAACGTTTCTTAATTAGGCTTGAAACTAAGATTCAAAAAGAGAAACGGGAATCAAGAAAACAAATTTACCAAGAATGCCCTAAATGCGGTCTGAATCCGGATCGCCGCCCATTCTTGCTTGATGACCACAAAATTCTTGGGCGGAGCGCGAAGCAGAGTAGCCATTGCAGCGGCCAATGCAGCATCATCGAGGGCGTACGAGGAATCGGACGGCTCCGAAGCCGCCACGTGGCTCCCCTTCAATACCTTCGCCATTACCCCGATCCCCTCGGAGGAGCTCCTCCATAGCCTCCATTTCTTCTTTCCCTTCTCAACAACCTTCTCCTATGACATTTACACATACCCAATTCAAAAATTCGCAAGAGGACAATGACGGAGACCCTCTACAATTTGACTAGATGTGACTCAACGAAAAGTGCCAATGCCCCTGTTACTGCGCTCAAAATGCGGACTCCATTCAGGTGCCTAGCAGCATGTAGCTTCAAGCGCAGGACACTAAATGGGTACGCTTAAATCTGTCATCACCACAAGAAATCTAAGACCCTAACAAACTGCTTACAGCTCAATACCATCCTTTTGTACCCCTGCAACGAAGATTCAGCTGCGAAGTAGAAGGAAACGGCCTACGATGCTAAGAAAAAGAAAACAGCTCATTTCACCGAATCTGAACCCCGGGAAACGCGATCGCTAGGGTGAAGGAGATTAGGCGCTTTCGGCGGACGGAGCGGCACGTGAACATGGCCCAAACATCACGAGCACGCCCAACGGCGAAACGGGACAAGGAGAGCAGGGTGGGTTCGAGTGGGGGACTCACTTGATCGCTGCTGGGCGGGGACTTCCTGTGAGGGATGAGCGACTTCAGCCACTTGCCCCCCGACGCGCCCATCGAAAGACGAACGGACGGACGAACGAACGAGAGGGAGCCGCGAGACAGGAGGAGGGCGGTTGCTGCGCAAGGTGCGAACGAGATTGGAACGAGGATGTTGTAAGGACGCGAGCTAAAAGAGAGAGCGAAAAGTGGGGAAGATGAAGCGTGAAGTTGGCTGAGAGACGTTTGAATTTCGAATTTCGAACGGGAAAAGGGCAGGGGCAACCGACACGCACGGTCGCACGCTGTAACGGTAACGGCATGCAGACACGCCGTTATTGTTGACTTTCTCTTTTCTCTCTTCGATGCAAAGGCCAAAGTGTTCTTCCTCCCTCCTCTTTCTTCTTCCATCTTTTGTTTTTATTTTTTTTTCCATTTGTTCCGTCTAATCTCTCTTCTCTTCTCTTTCTTTCTTTTGTTTGGGACCCCTTGTTAGAGTCCTTTACCACTTCTTCCCCCCTCTTAACATTTTGTTTGAATTGGGATCTTCGGCTTTGTTCGATTCGCGCAATCAAATTGCCCATTACGGGCCTTTAGACCTTACTCATTTACGTCTACTTCCTAGCGTAAGCCCTCCTGAAGAGAATCAAGAACCTCTCCTTATCGATCTTTTGCCGAGCTCTAATCAAGATCGTCACCCTACCGATCGAAAATTGCTGGAGTTGTGAGACGTATGCTACACGATGGCAGCGAGCCATGTTTTTTGATAGTGGTCGGGTTGGGCAATGGGCTCTCTCTCTGTCTCTTAAGCGAAGGCGACAACATTAGTACCGATTGTGGATCAAGGCTTCGCGATTTGTCGAGTGAGCAATTTATGCGATGTTTCGCGAGCACCTAATAATTTCTCATCCAACCGGGCCTCTAGAAGGAGGACAATGGGGGGTACCCAACAGCTTGGGCTTTCGCCGTGGGCCTCTACTGTTGGCACTGGTAGATCTGCTTTTTAACTGGACGCCCATCTCACTCCATTTTCTGAATTCTGATGCCCAACATTTTTCACTCCTCGATGCTGGAAAATGGTGTGTCAAAAGGAAAATTCTGGGAAAAAAAAGGAAATATTATATCATTTTAGGCGTAATTCCAAAAAAAAAATCTTAATTTTACTTTGAGTGACAATTTTAGCCCGAACTATTTTTTGTCTCTTAAAAAATTACAAACTTTCACTGAAATCCCAAATCTTGCCCGAACAATTTGAAAATTTCACATCACGAGGAGCTAGATTTGGGACTAGAGTAAAATTTTGTATTTTTTTAATTAAGACAAAAAAAATGATTTAACTCAAAATTGTCACTCGATAAGTTGCTGCTTCTTTTGGAATTAATCCTATCATTTTATGTTTGCCAAAAAAAAATTTGCCACATGCATATGTCAGTGGGCTTTTCCCAATTATTCCTTTATTTATGGAAATCTTCCATTGGCGATCGTCTGACAGATGCTCTGGTGATCCTCCTGACCTGCTGAAATCTCTCATTTGATGCAACGTTATATCGCTCCCCATCCCCAAACTGCTTCGCTACATCTCTTGCCTACAAGCACCTCAAAGCTATTTTGTCCAATAGCATAAAGCCATCCATTCGTTTTTTTCTTCTTTTTGGAAATAAGAGAGGAGGAGGCATGGCTGACCTAAATTGTGAAAGCAACCAATTTTTTTGTCCATGTTTGTTTCACGCATTTTCTAATCAAATTTCCATAACTTTGATTCATTCAATCAAGTAGTCGTTCTATTTGCACAAATTTTCTAATCAAGTCTCTCCAACATCAAATCCGATCAAAGTTCAATTGATGTACTCCGTTGAATGATGTCGTATCGTAACATGGACATTCAAGTGGACGTCCACGTCAGTATCCACATCGGCTAAATCTAATCCACATCATACTTCAGTGTAACCTATATTAGTTAAATTTTTCCACGCTCGTCCGCATGGTGACGTGCCATCTGCATATTTCATCCGCATCATATTTTGGAATGCTCGATAGATTACCATGGCGACTAAGTTTAGCTGGATTGAGCGTACTGAGATTTGATTGAAAAATTTATAAAAATAGAAGGATGTGGGCGGGCCAATTAAAAGTATATTTATTTACTGTGAAAGTAAGGTGGCACTATCCAGTGAGTTGCCTTCCCCCGACCAACCTGTGAGGAAAAAAAAGTTGACCCCAACATTTGTATGGTTGTATCAGTAAGAATTGAAATCGCCAATCTTTTGTTTTATTAACTAACTCCATCATATGAAAAGCTGTGCAGTTTCTGACCTATCTCGGAGATCTGATTCTCTTTTCTTGAGCAGGAGGAGGGTGGAGGGAATAAATGGGGTCTGCAACTTTTGATCTCTTTCTTCCTGTTATAGGAGTAAGGCCACAGCCATCAGATAAAAAGCAGTAGTCCCATTTCACCATTTCTAAAGTCCACGGCGCAAAACAACAGCTGATGAGAATTGCTTTCTTTCAGAGATTTTATTGGTTATTCATAAGGTAACTCCTGCAGGGAGCTTCTCAGAAAAAGATTCTTCCATGGAACAGTATCTTTAAGACTGATCAGAGAGAGAGAGAGAGAGAGAGAGAGAGAGAGAGAGAGAGAGAGAGCGAGAGAGTTGTTCACTTGCCTTGTGTTGAAAGGAAAAATATTTGATTTCTTCTAGGGAGAGAGAGCTGATTTCACAGGCTTTTGAGTCGTCAAATGGGGAGGAGGAACTGATAGCTCCACAAGCCTTTTCTTCCCAGCTATGTAAGCTAGAGCGACTTTGCTTGTAGAAGGAAAGAAGATATCTCCACTCCAACCCACCAATGGCAGAGAAGCAGGTTCAGAGAGAAAAACACTACAAGGAAAAATATATTTGGCATGGGAAACTTTTGATTGCTTTTCGGGAACTGGGCTCTTTGGCGACTTCCGTTGTAGATATATACTCTGTCGATCGTCATCATCCGTCTGCCTTCCGCATCCGCATCGAAGCCGACCCTTTTGCTAATCATCATCTTCATCATCGCTAGCCGAAGCAAGGGAAAGAAAAGATCAGAAATTCCCATCATTGGAGATCGAGACTGAGAGAGCGAGAGTGGAGTAGAGAGTAGGGATAACGATGAAGGGAAGTTGTGTGGCGCTCGTGTTGGTTCTGCAGTTGCTGAGTGGGGTCTCCGCAAGAAGCTCGATCTTTGCACGTAATGGTGATGATCGTCACGGTGCTGCTCTTCATCAAACTGGTTAGCTAACTTCACCTACTCCTCACTCTTTCCTTTGTGATGAAACCCAGTTCACATGTCATGGTCATCTTTTTAGTGAGATCTAGTTGCCCCGACACATCTTCTTCATCCTGAATCGAATTCTCGTATCCACCATAGACGCGAGCATTGCTGACTCGTCTTACCATATGTTCAATAATGGCCGAGCAGAGACCGATCCGGAGATACTTCCATCTTCAAAGCACCCAAGGACCTTATCAGACAGAGCGCAAGAGATCAGGAGCAGTGAACAAGAAGAGGAAGAAGAAGATGGGAATCAAATGGGAGCGAGCAAGATCGGGTCGAGCCCGCCGAGGTGCGAGCACAAGTGCTACGGTTGCACGCCCTGCGAAGCCACGCAAGTCCCGGCCACCCACAACGGGCACGCCCATGTCGGGGTCCAATACACCAACTACGAGCCCGAGGGTTGGAAGTGCAAGTGCGGCCCTTCCCTGTATAGCCCTTGACCCCTCCATAGAGAAAAAAACATGGAGATTTCTCCATTTTCTTTTCTTCAAAGTTGGTATAATTGCTTGCGTACTGATATTCTAGGCTTGTGGAGCTGACCTGAGGATGATCATTGGTTCTGTCATCTGAACCGACTTTTGTATATAGAGCTGAAAGTTTGCAAGCGATCTCGAGTTGGTAGTTTCGACATGTTTCTTGCTTTCAATTGAATGTGGTTTGCGACTCTGAGGTAAATATAACCATTACAAATTTGAAATTGCAATCTCGGATCCAGCCACAAGTGAACTCATTCGATTGATTACTACTAACATTGAAGTTGCATTGTTCAGTCGGCCTCCCTCCCTCTCTCTCTCTCTCTCTCTCTCTCTCTCTCTCTCTCTCTCTCTCTCTCTCTCTATTTGTTGTGCTTCGGCGCCATGCTATTAGGTTCATGACTCAATTGCACTTTTATGATAAGTTTTAGGATTTTTGGTGAACATATTCCTTTTTTATTAAGGGGAAGGCTTGGAGGCCTTTTATTAATATTGAAGGGAGTTAGATCTGATCATTGTGCAAATGACGGCACATTCTCACATTCTTGTAGCAATTACGTACGTGGTTTCAAGTTTCATTGCTTTCGCTAAAAAATGAAGAGGACGAGCTAAAGATCAAATGGTCGTTAAAAGAATTAGAAATAGCAATGTCGGATCCACCCACAAGTAAACTCCTTCGATCGAGAAGATATACCTATCTGAAGTTTGAACCAGCTCGCGTAACCGAGAGAGAAAATATTGGATAGATACAATGATGTGATGTATTGACCAGAACTACTGAAATTGTACACCTTAATGTTACCCAAAATGAGTGACATACGTGTCATCATAGGAAAATTGCAAGATGAATTGTAAAACTATCGTATGGATTTAAATTTGATTGTAAACATTTCAATTAAATCAACACAGTCTTAAATTTCGAGTGATAAGGCAATCAGGTACTCTCAATTAAGTCTTTCTCAAAGCTTCGGACGTCGCAGTCTAGTCATCGTTGGTCGTTACATGTGTCACGACCATCGATATAACGTGCAGAAATTTACACAAAACATGCCCTTTTTTTCTGAATTTTTTTAAAGTTACAAACATATTTTGTTGGCCTCGATGAGCAAGAGAGGCCCTCACGGCCACACCGAGCGACTTCTCCCTTGAGCTCACAACAAACAGTGAAGGAAAAACTCGAATTGCATACACATAGACAAATGCTTGCCCTTGTCTGCTTCGATTAGGGCTTCGTCAAAGCCGGAAATGGTAATCATCAGGACGGAGACAGCCGCAGTCCTCGGAGAATTGTTCAGTCAGCCTCTCTCTCTCTCTCTCTATTGCTGGCAATTCAAAGGATTCACCCTTCGTTGCCGTGCTTTGGTGCCACACCGCAATTCGAGCGGCTACGTATCAGCTTTAGCCAGATATCATTGTGACACGTCTGGACGTGCCGGAGAGAAGAAGCCACCGGGTCAGCTCGCGTTGGTCCATTGGCTCCGCTAAGATTCGGTGAAGTGGTCAAAATGGGGTTGGTATTGAAGGAGAAAAGAATTTTAACTCTAACATGAAAAGAAGGAAAGAAAAGAAGAAACGAAAATAAATATGAAAATTCAAAAAACTAAGCAAAACGGCTAATTTCGTATGAAATTGTTCATGTCAAGTTATTGGCCGTGACACTTAGGACGGCTAAGGAAAACTTGACTGCCACGTCAGAAATTTCAATCAAGATCTGACCGAGAGGACTTGATTGCATTTTCTATCGAAGGTTTAGAACTATATTGGTTCGATAGAAAATTTTAAAACTGAATTTATATCCGCATAATATATTTAGGATTGAATGTGCAGTTCTTCTCCTGTGGGGGTATGGTACCTTTGAGATTAGGACGAAGAATTTGTCCATTTAGTAACCTTACCAAAATGCGAAAATAAAAGTAGTGACAAGCAAACTTCAGAATTCGCAATGCTGAACAACTTCCACTTACACCCCTTGAAAGATCCAATACACACGAGTTACATTATTCTACTAAACGTTTTGGGATAATTCTTGCTACGCACATCAACCGTTGATGCACGTCCTCGAATTACCGCACGCTAGGATGCCGAATCCAAAAGCTATACATCCTTACTCACCCACCTGAGCAATAGTATTGTCCCCACCTGATGGAACATAGCTTTAGGAACAGAGTTCAATTCCTGACCTTCGATCATTTGGGAACGAAGCAACGGCCAGCCATTCCTAGTCAATCTGCAGAAACCAAGCTCTCCTTTGATTAAGATTTCCAATAGCTAATTGATTGCAATTTGTCTCCGAGACCATCATACGAATGAAAAGGCAAAAAAAAAAACTAAGAGTATGTGTGCACCACAGGCCTTGTGCTAGTTTAAATATGTACACATACAGATGGGGAACGATGGATCAACTGTCAACTTAAGGGAAAAAGAATGCTCGTTTCTCTCTTCAATTATAGATTTTACCTATTCGCCTCCGTTTGCGCAAACGACACTAAATGATAACAACTATATTTAAGCTGTTGGTAGTCCATCCTGTCCATCTAAAGCCAATTTAAAGAGCTTCTCCCTAACATGATGAAGCTGATCTGCAACTCGGCTGATGCTCATCCGACTTCTAGGCACTTCATATGAACAAGCAACTCCAATTTTGAACACCATAATCAAACACTCTTGAAATATGTCTTCACTTTGGGAAAGCCGATGCCGAGAACTATAGGGGCCTAAATCGCTTTCTCTTTCTTGAAGCAGAAATTTGTCCGTAATTTCGAGCACTCGTTCAGACAATGCTTCCGCGACAAAATTATGAAGAGTGAAATTGTCTCTGAATATGTCATTGGTGGGATTCAACCCTGTGAACAATTCTAGTAAGAGAATGCCGTAACTATAGACGTCACCTTCTCTTGAAACCTTGCATCCCATTACATATTCTGCCACACATTTAGATCAAGGTGTAGGTCAAATTGGAGTTCAAATTATCAAATCAAAATGCAATGTGCATAAGACTATAAGAGTTATCATAAGCTACCAAACTTCAAACAAGAAACCCATCAATAAACTTTATAGGTGAATAAATTTTCTTGGTTTTAGAGAGAGAGAGGGAGAGAGAGATTACCTGGTGGAGCATAACCGATTGTCCCTCTAAAACCTATCGAGCTCATTTGATTTGCAATGGTGTCAGGGGATGATCCAAGAAGGAATTTCGCCAATCCAAAGTCACCAACATGTGCAACCATCTCAGCGTTTAAGAGGATATTGCTTGGCTTTATATCACAATGAATGATGGGGACGTGGCACTGGTGATGAAGATAATCCAATGCAGAAGCAACATCAATAGCAATATTTATCCTCTGAATGAAATTCAACTTTTTTGGGAGATAATTTTGATGATATGATGTTGCGTTTGGTTGGAGCCATCGTTCCAAGCTTCCATTGTCCATGAATTCATAGACCAAGGCCTTAAAATCATTTCCTTGATAATCACTACCTGAGCAAACTGTTAGTATCTTCAAAAGATTACGATGTTTGACGTTCTTTAATGCCTCGCACTCCACTATGAAGCTCTTTAGAGCACCGTGACGGACCAAATGAAGCACCTTCACGGCAATACTAGTTCCATTGTCCTCAAGAGTTCCCCTGTAAACAGAACCAAAGCTTCCAATACCGATCAAATTTGTTAAAGAAAAACCTTCGGTTGCTTTCAAGAGTGTTCCATAAGATACGTTCGGATGTGAATCCTTCATCGAACTTGAAACTGGTTCATTTACTTTCTTCTTCAACCAACAAACATATATAAAAGTTAGAACAAGAGCTATTCCAAGAACTCCGAAAATAATAGAAGTGGCCAATATCACTATATTGATCTTTTTGCTCTTGGAGCTTTTGGAGATGCAGTTTGGGAGGTGAAATTCTGGCAATCCGCCGCAGAGCTCATTATTCCCAATAATAGAAGTACCGGTAACATTCTCAAAGACTCCTCCACGTGGTAACATGCCTTCAAATTTATTGTACGATAAATTTAGAAGTTTCAAGGAATGAAATACCGCTAAGAATGCTGGAATTTGACTGGACAAATTATTGCGTGAAAGATCAAGTTCTTCAATGCCTCCTAACCATATGATTGATTGAGGAATGGACCCGTGAAATAAGTTGCCCCCCATCCTCAATGATGTCAATGCAGTGCAGTCACCCAAACTACTTGGAATTTCACCTACCAACAAATTGTCTGAGATGTCCAATGCAGTCAAAGCTCTCAAGTTGCCAACTTCTGTGGGTAGAACCCCGTTTAGATGGTTACAAGACAAGTTCAGAAGAATTGTTAACGATGAGAGACCTATAAGTTGTGGGGGTATGGCACCACCGAGATTGTTATTAGACAAAACAAGTAGATCAAGAGACCGGCAATTTGATAGACGCAACGGAATTTGCCCATGAAAGTTGTTCCCACCAAGATCTAGTTGAATCAACTTGGTTAGATTTCCTAAAGAAGATGGAATAGTCCCTCCCAGGTTGTTATCACCCAAAACCAGTACTACCAAATTTTGTAGATTTCCCAAATTTGAGGGGACAATACCTGAAAACTGGTTGTGATACATCGATAACGCGTTCAGGTTGACCAAATTCCCGATTTCTTCTGGAATTTCACCAGACATCTGGTTCTGACCCATATCAAGCACTGTAAGAGTGGTGGATAAATTACTTATGCATTTGGGTAACACCCCACCAAACTCGTTCTCGCCAATAGACACAAGCCGCAATTTGGTGCTATTAGTTAAGGAGCAAAGGAAGCTCGAGTCTTCAAGTTTTCCACTTCCAAGTTGATTCGAAGCAATTTGAAGCAATCTAAGCTCATACAAATTTTCCAAAGATGGTACTTTCCCGGAAAATCCGTTATAATTAAGTTGAAGTTTGTCTAGCTTTGTGCAATTCGATATTGATGGAGGAATCGGCCCCTCAAGTTGGTTCCCCATAACACTAAAAAATTCAAGATCTGGGAGATTGATGCCTATGCTCGCAGGAAGAGTCCCTTGTATCCGGTTGTTTCCACCATCAAACGCATGTAGCATAGAAAGATTGAGTAGCGAAGATGGAATAGTACCTGACAACATGTTTCCTCCAAAGGCAATGACTTGCAAGTTCTTCAGGTGGCCTAGAACTTGGGGAATGCTCCCGCCCAAGTTGTTCAGGGTTAAATATAGTTCCTCTAGTGACGATAAGTTGCCAATGGAGGAAGGCACACTCCCGGTGAGATGATTACGATACAAAACTAAAACCCGTAGCTTGGATAATGAACCGACTTCCGCAGGAATTTCTCCAGTTAGCTGGTTATATTGAAGGATGAGGTTGACAAGATTAGAGCAAGATGATATGTTTTTAGGAATTTCGCCGACCAATGAATTGTTGTCTAGTCGTAATTCACGAAGGCGTCGCAGCTGGCCCACTTGCGGAGGGACTTCGTGATCGAGAATGTTGTTTTGGAGCCACATTTTCCTTAGGAAGCTGAGATTCCCAATATGAGGAGAGATTGATCCAGAGAGTCCTTGTGATTGCAAGTCTAGGACTGTGACCCTCCGATGTCTCTGGCCGCACGAAATGCCATACCACTGACAAAATCCAATGGTATTGTTCCATGAGTTGAGCACGCCAAAAGGATCTTCCGTTATGCCAGCCTTAAATGCGAGTAGAGCGAGTCTGTCTGTTGCGTTGGTGGTGGTGGAGACTTGGTCAAAGCACAGTGCGAGAGCAATACCAAGAAGCAAGTGGCACGACAGAAACTTTGCACAACTAATGCTTACGAGCTTCATGACTCAGAGCACAAGGAAGCCGGTAGAAACGGAAGGAAGGCAAGAAGAAACAAGATGAAGGATCGGTGCTAACGGACGATGTTCGGGACAACTTTTTGAAGCACTTCTCTTCTTTTTCCCCCTCACTAATTTTTCCTGCAACAAAGTCAGGACCATGATTACATCATTCAGCGCCTCAATGGTAAAATAAAGAGATGGTTGACATAAGTCGTGTTGACTCAGTAGTCATTGAACAGCGCAGACCGCCATTCCCGTCTTCCACTATGGGCTCACGGTCAAAAGACCACTTTTATTACACGCAAGAAGGCATTCATAAAGATGCCGTATTTGTTAAGTTCATATTGGTGGAACAAGACCAGGTCAGGTCAGAAGAATAAGAATACCACATTTGAAACAAAGCACACGATTCATCGTTGAAAAATGGACAATATCGAAGACTAATGTCATCTGAGCTCAATTAGTGTTTGCGTGATTGGTGTTGGTCCTCCTATTTGGGAGGTTGGCGTGATTGGTGCTGGTCCTCCTATTTGGGAAGAAATTATGTAGATTTGTTTGATTTCTGTAATTTTGGGGAATTGCCTATTTTGGCTTTAGGTTTTCTCGTTGTCTTCCTTTCCTATACTTCATCAATAAAAATGGCAGTCCCTCTCTCAAAGACAATACAACGAAAAACTTTGAAAGAGGATTACCCGAGGACGTAGGCACATTGCCGGACCTCGTTAAATCGTGTCTTCTTATCTAATTTCTTCAATTAGTCAGTCAAGAGTCCGGAGGAAATGGCTAAGGAAAAGGAGTTTCCTACAGTTGGATATAACATTTGAAAAGCCAAAAGAAAAATAGGATGAGATTAGCAGTACTGAGGAAGCGCATATCATCATCAACTACAGAAAAAACAGAAAAGTAGCAAGTTTGCATGATCACAGCCCTTGTGACTTGACATCTTTGACGACGAGAGCTTGAACCTTACACAGCAACAGCCATTGAGACTTGACATCTTTTCTTCAGAGCCGGTGTAATTGCTTGCGTTTTGATATTCTAGGCTTGTGGAGCTCACCTGAGGATGATCATTGGTTTTGTCGTTTGAGCCTACTCGCGTATGAAGAGTCATCTGTTTTTTTTTGGTCGAAATATGACCAGCATTCTTGAGTTGGAAGTTTTTGACCCGTTTCTTCCTTTCAAATCAGGGAAGTTGTCCAACCAGTTCTTAACCTATTGTATGGATTTCAATTCAATTCTAAACTTTTTAATTTTATCAATTCAGTTATAAACATTTTTGCGCAATTCCAATATAGTCCTTCCAATCAATTTTCACCGGAAATCATTAACATGACGGTGTGCCACGACCGGCGATAACCGAACTATCACGTTAGCGATTTTCGGCGAAAATTGATCGAAATGACTACTTAGTTTAGGATTAAATGGACATTCGTACAATAAGTTTATGACTGATTGAGTAATTTTTTTACTTTTTTTTTTAGTCTATTCAATATGATTTTCGACTCTGAGGTAAGTATGACCATTATTAATTTAGGAAATGCATTCCGAGGTTTTTTTTTATTTTTTTGGTTATTTAACTCATCGTTGACAAAGAGTGAGCCGAAAAAAGAAATCCACAGACACGGCACAGTTGAACTCTCATAGTTAAATTACTTTTCCATCAATCTTCCCTAAATTTCTGGCTAAAGAATAGCCACGAAAATAACAAAAAATGCACACCTCTACAATTTTTTCTTTTAAGAGAAAGGCTTGGAGGCCTTCTATTAGACAACACATTCTCATGGTCTTCCAACAATTACGTACGTGATTTTAGGTTTGATTTGCTTTCGCTAAAAAGGACCGGCTAAAGATAAACGATATTCCGATATTGATTCTCCCGTAACATGATTTCGACTCAAGAGCATCGCACTCGAAAAATTTCGCTTTACATCGACCGCGAACCTCATGTTCCAGCCATTCGGTCCCGGTTCTTGCTATTCAAATTTCTCTATGAGCAACACTTTTGGCCTCTGCGGCAAACATGAGAAGGCTAGAACACAACCCTTGAGTCCTATCGACTCTAATGCTTTCGCGTCTGATCGCTTGTCGGAGGACTATTTCTCTGCTCGATTTTGTGAATTTGAAGATGACGAGTGATGAGCGTTTTGGTGGGTTGAATAATGCATCCAAGACTTGAGCACATCATATGCTGTGAACCCAATGGCCACTGAAGGCACCACCTGCAAAATACCCCCCAAACATATGCATATGAATATTCAGCTCGAAGCTACACCATTCATCGCAGGTACATATGTCTTCATACTATAGAAGTCTGCACGGACAGGTTGATTAGCACCAAACTTGTTAAAATAGCAAATCGGCGTCCCAGATTAGCTGTAACGAGAGCTTGCCTTGATGTAATTGATGCTTAAACCGGCATATAATTGTCTCCACCCTTGATTGCGAACAATGTTCGAAAGCCCCTCTACAGTGTTATTGAACCGGGCATTGCCCAGTATTACATTCTCAGCCTGAAAATTTGAATGCAGCAACCATTGTTGAGCCTGATAGACAGAGTTGATGTGCATGTTGATGTTGTATTAGTTTTTCTTTTTTCCCTTTTTTCTTGACATGGAGATGGAGACATCAAACATTGAGCATTTTATCACGGATTGGTTGTTGTCAATGTCGGAGTTACCTGCATTTGTCGCCTCACGACGTCCAACGGATACGTGAATGTCTGCCCGAACAACCCTGCCAAAGCGCCACAGGAGAGGCGCATCGCGATCGAATCTTGACGATCCTCAGGAATCTTGAGCTTGAGCTCCTCGTAGATGTAGTACTTCAAGCCGGCATACGGAAGAATCCCAACCAATGTTGGACCTGCATGGCACATCATATGAGAAACGCGAAATGACTAGGACGACCGATCATGTCTCGTGGTGACTACCTTGTCACGGGGATGTACCTATGCCTCGATAGAAAGTGCGCACTCCGCCTTCTCGATAGATGTCCCTAAAGATATCGCGAAGCCTTTGGTGTCGAGGTCGAGAATGAGGATTTTCGCTAGAATATGAACCCATCACCTGGCCAAACAGAGCAAATAAATTTTTGCTGGGAAAATTTGTTACAGATAATGTTCATGCTAAGGTTTTGAAATCTGCTCAACCCCATGACAGGTTCGATGATATGAAGAGGACACGAAGGGGAGATACGCTCTGATTCTGCTCGAAATTGATCCAAGTTAACAGAAATTGGAACGGATCGAGTTCTCGTGCTAAGGAGCTCGTCCTTCCCTTTTTTTTTTTCCCTTCTGTCATTTGCTTGTTTTGCCTATTGCTGACCTGAAAAGCGAGCTTCGTCCGAGCCAAATCCAAGGGATATGTACACAATACAGCCGTTCCACAGGAGGCAGAGCCCGCTAGGAGGTCGATAAAAGGCCCCGTCCCGAACAAGGGACAGTTATCCAAAATCCAACCCCGGTATTGCTCGTACGTCATGTACTGCAGCGCTGCGTACGGGACTACCCGAATGATGCTCGCCCCGTTTCCTCTACAGTTATTATGGAGAATTATAAATACCATGTAGGATCTTCTTAAAGGACTCATACACGCCAATGGAATGAAATCCTTCAGTTCTAGTCTAAACACAAAACAAACATTATCATCATACAAGGAATTAAACTTCCCAAGAGAATTGAAGGGACACTGATCAGTTCATTATGTTCATCTTCTGTTGATTCCTATCCTTTTCCCCCCCAAGAGACACCTTGAATGGAAAAACAAGCCACTAAAATCTTGTCCTTGGTGCACATTGCACTATTAAACACCCCAAAGAACCAGAAGAAGCTTATTCCAGGCAAATAAATTTTATTCCTTTCAAGAGGTGCAACAGCAGTCTTGGCAAAAGCACCAGCAGCACCTCCAGCAATCAATTCCCTCACACAAACTGGCAAAGCATCAACAAAGCAGTCATCCCCATTCTCAGAACAGCCATGGATGAATCTTCCCACAGGAGAAGATTCCATGTCTGTTCTTGTGTGGGTGACCGACAGAATCAAGAACAGGGAAAAAAAGGTCTGATACGATGTTGAGGCGTTGCGTTTGTACATTTTTAGGGAGGCTCTGTCTAAAAATTGAATTTTCCTCCTTTGTTCGGTTCAATCTAACCGTAGGAAGATAAAATTAGGAAGCTCGAAAAATGGGCCACAAAGGAAAATCATGAAATAGCATAGGGGTGAATTTAAAATGGGTTGGAATGGTTTCATTTACAAATTTTGATGCTCAAATTATCGCAACTGAACATGGGCTGATTCTTCAACCCAAAAAAAAAAAACATGATGGCGATTAGGAAAATAAAAATAGGAACATTAAAATAAATAAGGGAAAATGAGACAATGGATCATGAACTTTTACCCAATGTGCAACGTGGCCTCTCAACTCTTTATTTATTCAATGAGATCCCTAAATTGTAGCCCAATGTACAATATAGTCCATAAACTTTCAATTTGTTCAATTTAGTCCATGAAATATATGAAGTGTTCAATGTTGTCTTTAAATTTGTTTCAGAGGCTAAGTCGAACATGTATTAAAAATCCTTGGACCAAATTTCGGGATCACATTGAACAAATTAAAATTTCATAGATCAAATTACGCATTAGGCCATAGTTTATGGACTGCAGGCCTTGTGCTAGTTTAAATATGTACACATACAGATGGGGAACGATGGATCAACTGTCAACTTAAGGGAAAAAGAATGCTCGTTTCTCTCTTCAGTTATAGATTTTACCTGTTCGCTTCCGTTTGCGCAAACGGCACTAAACGATAACAACTATATATAAGCTGTTGGTGGTCCATCCTGTCCATCTAAAGCCAATTTAAAGAGCTTCTCCCTAATATGATGAAGCTGATCTGCAACTCGGCTGATGCTCATCCGACTTCCAGGCACTTTGTATGAACAAGCAACTCCAATTTCAAACACCATAATCAAACACTCTTGAAATATGTCTTCACTTTGGGAAAGCCGATGCCAAGAACTATAGGGGCCTAAATTGCTTTCTCTTTCTTGAAGCAGAAATTTGTCCGTAATTTCGAGCACTCGTTCAGGCAATGCTTCCGCGACAAAATTATGAAGAGTGAAATTGTCTCTGAATATGTCATTGGTGGGATTCAACCCTGTGAACAATTCTAGTAAGAGAATGCCGTAACTATAGACGTCACCTTCTCTTGAAACCTTGCATCCCATTACATATTCTGCCACACATTTAGATCATCGTGTAGGTCAAATTGGAGTGCAAATTATCAAATCAAAATGCAATGTGCATAAGACTATAAGAGTTATCATAAGCTACCAAACTTCAAACAAGAAACCCATCAATAGCCTTTATAGGTGAATAAATTTTCTTGGTTTTAGAGAGAGAGAGAGAGGGAGAAAGAGATTACCTGGTGGAGCATAACCGATTGTCCCTCTAAAACCTATCGAGCTCATTTGATTTGCAATGGTGTCAGGGGATGATCCAAGAAGGAATTTCGCCAATCCAAAGTCGCCAACATGTGCAACCATCTCAGCGTTTAAGAGGATATTGCTTGGCTTTATATCACAATGAACGATAGGGACGTGGCATTGGTGATGAAGATAATCCAATGCAGAAGCAACATCAATAGCAATATTTATCCTTTGAATGAAATTCAACTTTTTCAGGAGCTCATTTTGATGATATGATGTTGCGTTTGGTTGGAGCCATCGTTCCAAGCTTCCATTGTCCATGAATTCATAGACCAAGGCCTTAAAATCATTTCCTTGATAATCACTACCTGAGCAAACTGTTAATATCTTCAAAAGATTGCGATGTTTGATGTTCTTTAATGCCTCACACTCGACTATGAAGCTCTTTAGAGCACCGTGACGGACCAAATCAAGCACCTTCACGGCAATGCTAGTTCCATTGTCCCCAAGTATCCCCTTGTAAACAGAACCAAAGCTTCCAATACCGATCAAATTTGTTAAAGAAAAACCTTCGATTGCTCTCAAGAGTGTTCCATAAGATACGTTCGGATGTGAATCATTCATCGAACTTGAAACCGGTTCATTTACTTTCTTCTTCAACCAACAAACATATATAAAAGTGAGAACAAGAGCTATTCCAAGAACTCCGAAAATAATAGAAGTGGGCAATAAATTGATCTTTTTGCTCTTGGAGCTTTTGGAGATGCAGTTGGGGAGGTGAAATTCTGGCAGTCCGCCGCAAAGCTCATTATTCCCAATAATAGAAGCACCGGTAACATTCTCAAAGACTCCTCCACGTGGTAACATGCCTTCAAATTTATTGTACGATAAATTGAGAAGTTTCAAGGAATGAAATACCGCTAAGAATGCTGGAATTTGACTTGACAAATTATTGCGTGAAAGATCAAGTTCTTCAATGCCTCCTAACCATCTGATTGATTGAGGAATGGACCCGTGAAATAAGTTGCCCCCCATCCTCAATGATGTCAATTCAGTGCAGTCACCCAAACTACTTGGGATTTCACCTACCAACAAATTGTCTGAGATGTCCAACGCAGTCAAAGCTCTCAAGTTGCCAACTTCTGTGGGTAGAACCCCGTTTAGATGGTTACGAGACAAGTCCAGAAGAATTGTTAATGATGAGAGACCTATAAGTTGTGGGGGTATGGCACCACCGAGATTGTTATTAGACAAAATAAGTAGATTAAGAGGCCGGCAATTTGATAGATGTGACGGAATTTGCCCATGAAAGTTGTTCCCACCAAGATGTAGTTGAATCAACTTGGTTAGATTTCCTAAAGAAGATGGAATAGTCCCTCCCAGGTTGTTATCACCCAAAACCAGTAGTTCCATATTTTGTAGATTTCCCAAATTTGAGGGGACAATACCTGAAAACTGGTTGAGATACATCAATAACACGTTCAGGTTGACCAAATTCCCGATTTCTTGTGGAATCTCACCAGATATCTGGTTCCCACTCATATCAAGCGTTGTAAGAGTAGTGGATAAATTACTTATGCATTTGGGTAACGCCCCACCAAACTCGTTCCCGCCAATAGTCACTTTCCGTAATTTGGTGCTGTTAGTTAATGAGCAAAGGAAGCTCAAGTCTTCAGGTTTTCCACTTCCAAGTTGATTCGAAGCAATTTGAAGCAATCTAAGCTCATACAAATTTTCCAAAGATGGTACTTTCCCGGAAAATCCGTTATAATTAAGTTGAAGTTTGTCTAGCTTTGTGCAATTCGATATCGATGGAGGAATCAACCCCTCAAGCTGGTTCAAGCCAACACCAAAATATTCAAGATCTGGGAGATTGATGCCTATGCTTGCAGGAAGAGTCCCTTGTATCCGGTTGTATCCACCATCAAACACATGTAGCGTAGAAAGATTGAGTAGCGAAGATGGAATAGTACCTGACAATATGTTTCCTGCAAAGGCAATGACTTGCAAGTTCGTCAGGTGACCTAGAACTTGGGGAATGCTCCCGCCCAAGTTGTTCACGGTTAAATATAGTAGCTCTAGTGACGATAAGTTGCCAATAGAGGAAGGCACACTCCCGGTGAGATGATTATGATACAAAATTAAAACCCGTAGCTTGGATAATGAACCGACTTCCGCAGGAATTTCTCGAGTAAGTTGGTTATATGGAAGGAAGAGGCTGACAAGATTAGAGCAAGATGATATGTTTTTGGGAATTTCACCGACCAATGAATTGTTGTCTAGTCGTAATTCACGAAGGCATCGCAGCTGGCCCACTTGCGGAGGGACTTCGTGATCGAGAATGTTGTTTTGGAGCCACATTTTCCTTAGGAAGCTGAGATTCCCAATATGAGGAGAGATTGATCCAGAGAGTCCTTGTGATTGCAAGTCTAGGACTGTGACCCTCCGATGTCTCTGGCCGCATGAAATGCCATACCACTGACAAAATCCAATGGTATTGTTCCATGAGTTGAGCACGCCAAAAGGATCTTCCGTTATGCCAGCCTTAAATGCGAGTAGAGCGAGTCTGTCTGTTGCGTTGGTGGTGGTGGAGACTTGGTCAAAGCACAGTGCGAGAGCAATACCAAGAAGCAAGTGGCACGACAGAAACTTTGCACAACTAATGCTTACGAGCTTCATGACTCAGAGCACAAGGAAGCCGGTAGAAACGGAAGGAAGGCAAGAAGAAACAAGATGAAGGATCGGTGCTAACGGACGATGTTCGGGACAACTTTTTGAAGCACTTCTCTTCTTTTTCCCCCTCACTAATTTTTCCTGCAACAAAGTCAGGACCATGATTACATCATTCAGCGCCTCAATGGTAAAATAAAGAGATGGTTGACATAAGTCGTGTTGACTCAGTAGTCATTGAACAGCGCAGACCGCCATTCCCGTCTTCCACTATGGGCTCACGGTCAAAAGACCACTTTTATTACACGCAAGAAGGCATTCATAAAGATGCCGTATTTGTTAAGTTCATATTGGTGGAACAAGACCAGGTCAGGTCAGAAGAATAAGAATACCACATTTGAAACAAAGCACACGATTCATCGTTGAAAAATGGACAATATCGAAGACTAATGTCATCTGAGCTCAATTAGTGTTTGCGTGATTGGTGCTGGTCCTCCTATTTGGGAGGTTGGCGTGATTGGTGCTGGTCCTCCTATTTGGGAAGAAATTATGTAGATTTGTTTGATTTATGTAATTTTGGGGAATTGCCTATTTTGGCTTTAGGCTTTCTCATTGTCCTCCTTTCCTATACTTCATCAATAAAAATGGCAGTCCCTCTCTCAAAGACAATACAACGAAAAACTTTGAAAGAGGATTACCCGAGGACGTAGGCACATTGCCGAACCTCGTTAAATCGTGTCTTCTTATCTAATTTCTTCAATTAGTCAGTCAAGAGTCCTGATGAAATGGCTAAGGAAAAGGAGTTTCCTGCAGTTTGATATAACATTTGAAAAGCCAACAGAAAAATAGGGTGAGATTAGCATTGCTGAGGAAGCGCATATCATCATTAACTACAGCAAAAACAGAAAAGTAGCAAGTTTGCATGATCACAGCCCTTGTGACTTGACATCTTTGACGACGAGAGGTTGAACCTTACACAGCAACAGCCATTGAGACTTGACATCTTTTCTTCAGAGCCGGTGTAATTGCTTGCGTTTTGATATTCTAGGCTTGTGGAGCTCACCTGAGGATGATCATTGGTTTTGTCGTTTGAGCCTACTCGTGTATGAAGAGTCATCTTTTTTTTTCGGTTGAAATATGAAGAGCAATCTTGAGTTGGAAGTTTTTGACCCGTTTCTTGCCTTCATATAAGGGAAGTTGTCCAATCAGTTCTTAATCTATTATACGGATTTTAATTCAGTTATAAACTTTTTAATTTTATCAATTTAGTTATAAATATTTTTGCGCAATTTCAATGTAGTCCTTCAAGTCAATTTTCCCTGAAAATCGTTGACATTAGGTTCATGACTCAATTGCACTTTCATAACAAGTTTTAGGATTTTTGGTGAACATATCCTTTTTTTTAAGGGGAAGGCTTCGAGGCCTTTTATTAATATTGAAGGGAGTTAGATCTGATCATTGTGCCAATGACGGCACATTCTCACATTCTTGTAGCAATTACGTACGTGATTTCAGGTTCCATTACTTTCGCTAAAAAATAAAGAGGACGAGCTAAAGATCAAATGGTCGTTAAAAGAATTAGAAATAGCAATGTCGGATCCACCCACAAGTAAACTCCTTCGATCGAGAAGATATACCTATTTGAAGTTTGAACCAGCTCGTGTAACCGAGAGAGAAAATATTGGATAGATACAATGATGTGATGTATTGACCAGAACTACTGAAGTTGTACACCTTAATGTTACCCAAAATGAGTGACATACGTGTCTTCATAGGAAAATTGCAAGATGAATTGTAAAACTATCGTATGGATTTAAATTTGATTGTAAACATTTCAATTAAATCAACACAGTCTTAAATTTCGAGTGATAAGGCAATAAGGTACTCTCAATTAAGTCTTTCTTGAAGTTTGGGATGTGGCGGTCTAGTCATCGTTGGTCGTTACATGTGTCATGACCAGCGATACAACGTGGAGAAATTTACACAAAACATGCCCTTTTTTCTGAATTTTTTTAAAGTTACAAACATATTTTGCTGGCCTCGATGAACAAGAGAGGCTCTCATGGCCACACCGAGCGACTTCTCCTCCCTTGAGCTCACAACAAACAGTGAAGCAAAAACTCGAATTGCATACACATAGACATATGCTTGCCCTTGTCTGCTTCAATTAGGGCTTCGTCAAAGCCGGAAATGGTAATCATCAGGACGGAGTCTGCCGCGGTCCTTGGAGAATTGTTCGGTCAGCCTCTCTCTCTCTCTCTCTCTCTCTCTCTCTCTCTCTCTCTCTCTCTCTCTCTCTCCCTCTCTCTCTCCCTCTCTCTCTCTCTATTGCTGGCAATTCGAAGGATTCACCCTCCGTTGTGCCACACTGCAATTCGAGCGGCGACCGATCAGCTTTAGCCGGATATCGTTGTGACACGTCGGTAGGTGCCGGAGAGAAGAAGCCACTGGGTCAGCTCGCGCTGGTCCATTGGCTCCGGTAAGATTCGGTGAAGTGGTCAAAATGGGGTTGGTATTGAAGGAGAAAAGAATTTTAACTCTAACATGAAAAGAAGAAAAGAAAAGAAGAAACAAAAATAAATATGAAAATTCAAAAAACTAAGCAAAACGGCTAATTTCGTCTGAAATTGTTCGTGTCAAGTTAATGGCCGTGACACTTAGGATGGCTAAGGAAAACTTGATTGCCACGTCAGAAATTTCAAGCAAGATCTGACCGAGAGGACTTGACTGCATTTCCAATTGAAGGTTTAGAACTATATTGATTCGATAGAAAATTTTAAAACTGAATTTATATCCGCATAATATATTTAGGATTGAATGTGCTGTTATTCTCCTGTGGGGGTATGGTACCTTTGAGATTAGGATGAAGGAATTTTCCCATTTAGTAACTTTACCAAAATGCGAAAATAAAAGTAGTGACAAGCAAACTTCAGAATTCGCAATGCTGAAGAACTTGCACTTACACCCCTTGAAAGATCCAATACACACAAGTTACATTATTCTACTAAACGTTTTCGGATAATTCTTGCTACGCACATCAACCGTCGATACACGTCCTCGAATTACCGCACGCTAGGATGCCGAATCCGAAAGCTATACATCCTTACTCACCCACCAGAGCAACAGTATTGTCCCCACCTGATGGAACATAGCTTTAGGAACAGAGTTCAATTCCTGACCTTGGATCATTTGGGAACGAAGCAACGGCCAGCCGTTCCTAGTCAATCGGCAGAAACCAAGCTCTCCTTTGATTAAGATTTCCAATAGCTAATTGATTGCAATTTGTCTCCGTGACCATCATACGAATGAAAAGGCAAAAAATACTACGAGTATGTGTGCACCACAGGCCTTGTGCTAGTTTAAATATGTACACATACAGATGGGGAACGATGGATCAACTGTCAACTTAAGGGAAAAAGAACGCTCGTTTATCTCTTCAGTTATAGATTTTACCTGTTCGCCTCTGTTTGCGTAAACGACACTGAACGATAACAGCTATATTTAAGCTGTTGGTAGTCCATCCTGTCCATCTAAAGCCAATTTAAAGAGCTTCTCCCTAACATGATGAAGCTGATCTGCAACTCGGCTGATGCTCATCCGACTTCCAGGCACTTCGTATGAACAAGCAACTCCAATTTTGAACACCATAATCAAACACTCTTGAAATATGTCTTCACTTTGGGAAAGCCGATGCCCAGAACTATAGGGGCCTAAATTGCTTTCTCTTTCTTGAAGCAGAAATTTGTCCGTAATTTCGAGCACTCGTTCAGGCAATGCTTCCGCGACAAAATTACGAAGAGTGAAATTGTCTCTGAATATGTCATTGGTGGGATTCAACCCCGTGAACAATTCTAGTAAGAGAATGCCGTAACTATAGACGTCACCTTCTCTTGAAACCTCGCATCCCATTACATATTCTGCCACACATTTAGATCAAGGTGTAGGTCAAATTGGAGTTCAAATTATCAAATCAAAATGCAACGTGCATAAGACTATAAGAGTTATCATAAGCTACCAAACTTCAAACAAGAAACCCATCAACAAACTTTATAGGTGAATAAATTTTCTTGGTTTTAGAGAGAGAGAGAGGGAGAGAGAGATTACCTGGTGGAGCATAACTGATTGTCCCTCTAAAACCTATCGAGCTCATTTGATTTGCAATGGTGTTAAGGGATGATCCAAGAAGGAATTTTGCCAATCCAAAGTCGCCAACATGTGCAACCATCTCAGCGTTTAAGAGGATATTGCTTGGCTTTATATCACAATGAACGATGGGGACGTGGCACTGGTGATGAAGATAATCCAATGCAGAAGCAACATCAATAGCAATATTTATCCTCTGAATGAAATTCAACTTTTTCGGGAGCTCATTTTGATGATATGATGTTGCGTTTGGTTGGAGCCATCGTTCCAAGCTTCCATTGTCCATGAATTCATAGACCAAGGCCTTAAAATCATTTCCTTGATAATCACTACCTGAGCAAACTGTTAGTATCTTCAAAAGATTGCGATGTTTGACGTTCTTTAATGCCTCGCACTCGACTATGAAGCTCTTCAAAGCACCGTGACGGACCAAATGAAGCACCTTCACGGCAATACTAGTTCCATTGTCCTCAAGTGTCTCCCTGTAAACAGAACCAAAGCTTCCAATACCGATCAAATTTGTTAAAGAAAAACCTTCGGTTGCTCTCAAGAGTGTTCCATAAGATACGTTCGGATGTGAATCATTCATCGAACTTGAAATTGGTTCATTTACTTTCTTCTTCAACCAACAAACGTATATAAAAGTTAGAACAAGAGCTATTCCAAGAACTCTGAAGATAATAGAAGTAGCCAATATCACTATATTGATCTTTTTGCTCTTAGAGCTTTTGGAGATGCAGTTTGGGAGGTGAAATTCTGGCAGTCCGCCGCAAAGCTCATTATTCCCAATAATAGAAGTACCGGTAACATTCTCAAAGACTCCTCCACGTGGTAACATGCCTTCAAATTTATTGTACGATAAATTTAGAAGTTTCAAGGAATGAAATACCGCTAAGAATGCTGGAATTTGACCGGACAAATTATTGCGTGAAAGGTCAAGTTCTTCGATGCCTCCTAACCATCTGATTGATTGAGGAATGGGCCCGTGAAATAAGTTGCCCCCCATTCTCAATGATGTCAATGCAGTGCAGTCACCCAAACTACTTGGAATTTCACCTACCAACAAATTGTCTGAGATGTCCAATGCAGTCAAAGCTCTCAAGTTGCCAACTTCTGTGGGTAGAACCCCGTTTAGATGGTTACGAGACAAGTTCAGAAGAATTGTTAATGATGAGAGACCTATAAGTTGTGGGGGTATGGCACCACTGAGATTGTTATTAGACAAAATAAGTAGATTAAGAGACCGGCAATTTGATAGATGCGACGGAATTTGCCCATGAAAGTTGTTCCCACCAAGATGTAGTTGAATCAACTTGGTTAGATGGAATAGTCCCTCCTAGGTTGTTATCACCCAAAACCAGTAGTGCCAGATTTTGTAGATTTCCCAAATTTGAGGGCACAATACCTGAAAAACGGTTGAGATACATCAATAACACGTTCAGGTTGACCAAATTCCCGATTTCTTCTGGAATTTCACCAGATATCTGGTTCCCACTCATATCAAGCATTGTAAGAGTAGTGGATAATTTACTTATGCATTTGGGTAACACCCCACCAAACCCGTTCCTGCCAATAAGCACATGCCGCAATTTGGTGCTATTAGTTAATGAGCAAAGAAAGCTCAAGTCTTCAAGTTTTCCACTTCCAAGCTGATTAGCAGAAATTTGTAGTGTTCCAAGCTCATACAAATTTTCCAAAGATGGTACTTTCCCGGAAAATCTGTTTACATTAAGTAGTAGATCATTTAGCTTTGTGCAATTCGATATCGATGGAGGAATCGACCCCTCAAGTTGGTTCCCGCCAACACCAAAAAATTCAAGATCTGGGAGATTGAGGCCTAAGCTCGCAGGAAGAGTCCCTTGTATCCGGTTGTTTCCACCATCAAACGCATGTAGCGTAGAAAGATTGAGTAGCGAAGATGGAATAGTACCTGACAATATGTTTCCTCCAAAGGCAATGACTTGCAAGTTCGTCAGGTGGCCTAGAACTTGGGGAATGCTCCCGCCCAAGTTGTTCAGGGTTAAATGTAGTAGCTCTAGTGACGATAAGTTGCCAATGGAGGAAGGCACACTCCCGGTGAGATGATTATGATACAAAGTCAAAACCCGTAGCTTGGATAATGAACCGACTTCCGCAGGAATTTCTCCAGTCAGTTGGTTACATTGAAGGATGAGGTTGACAAGATTAGAGCAAGATGATATGTTTTTGGGACTTTCACCGATCAATGAATTGTTGTCTAGTCGTAATTCATGAAGGCGTCGCAGCTGGCCCACTTGCGGAGGGACTTCATGATCGAGACTGTTGTTTTGGAGCCACATTTTCCTTAGGAAGCTGAGATTCCCAATATGAGGAGAGATTGATCCAGAGAGTCCTTGTGATTGCAAGTCTAGGACTGTGACCCTCCGATGTCTCTGGCCGCACGAAATGCCATACCACTGACAAAATCCAATGGTATTGTTCCATGAGTTGAGCACGCCGAAAGGATCTTCCGTTATGCCGGCCTTAAATGCGAGCAAAGCGAGTCTGTCTGTTTCGTTGGTGGTGGAGGAGACTTGGTGAAAGCACAGTGTGAGAGCAATACCAAGAAGCAAGTGGCACGACAGAAACTTTACAGAACTAATGCTTACGAGTTTCATGACTCAAAGCCCAAGGAAGCCGGTAGAAACGGAAGGAAGGCAAGAAGAAACAAGATGAACGATCGGTGCTAACGGACGATGTTCGGGACAACTTTTTGAAGCGCTTCTCTTCTTTTTCCCCCTCACTAATTTTTCCTGCAACAAAGTCAGGACCATGAGTACATCATTCAGTGCCTCAATGGTAAAATAAAGAGATGGTTGTGATAAATGGTGTTGACTCAGTAGTCATTGAACAGCGGAGACCGCCATTCCCATCTTCCACTATGGGCTCACGGTCAAACGACCACTTTATTACACGCAAGAAGGCATTCATAAAGATGCCGTATTTGTTAAGTTCATATTGGTGAAACAAGACCAGGTCAGGTCAGGAGAGTAAGAATACCACATTTGAAACAAAGCACACGATTCATCGTTGAAAAATGGACAATATCTAAGACTAATGTCATCTGAGCTCAATTAGTGTTGACGTGATTGGTGCTGATCCTCCTATTTGGAAGGTTGGCGTGATTGGTGGTGGTCCTCCTATTTGGGAAGTTGGCGTGATTGGTGTTGGTCCTCCTATTTGGGAGATTGGCGTGATTGGTGCTGGTCCTCCTATTTGGGAAGAAATTATGTAGATTTGTTTGATTTCTGTAATTTTGGGGAATTGCCTATTTTGGCTTTAGGTTTTCTCATTATCTTCCTTTCCTATACTTCATCAATAAAAATGGCAGTCCCTCTCTCAATGACATTACAACGAAAAACTTTGAAAGAGGATTGCAGAGGACGTAGGCACATTGCCGAACCTCGTTAAATCGCGTCTTCTTATCTAATTTCTTCAATTAGTCAGTCAAGAGTCCGGACGAAATGGCTAAGGAAAAGGAGTTTCCTACAGTTTGATATAACATTTGGAAAGCCAACAGAAAAATAGGATGAGATTAGCATTACTGAGGAAGCGCATATCATCAACAACTACAGAAAAAAACAGAAAAGTAGCAAGTTTGCATGATCACAGGCCTTGTGACTCGACATCTTTGACGACGAGAGGTTGAACCTTATGCAGCAACAGCCCTTGTGACTCGACATCTTTTCTACAGAGCTGGTGTAATTGCTTGCGTTTTGATATTCTAGGCTTGTGGAGCTCACCGGAGGATGATCATTGGTTTGTCGTTTGAGCCTACTCGTGAATGAAGAGTCATCTTTTTTTTTGGTCGAAATATGAAGAGCATTCTTGAGTTGGAAGTTTTTGACCCGTTTCTTGCTTTCAAATCGGGGAAGTTGTCCAACCAGTTCTTAACCTATTATACGGATTTCAATTCAATTCTAAATTTTTTAATTTTATCAATTTAATTATAAACATTTTTGCGCAATTCCAATGTAGTCCTTCCAGTCAATTTTCACCGGAAATCACTGACATGACGGTGTGCCACAGCCGGCGATAACCGGACTATCGTGTTAACGATTTTTGATGAAAATTGATCGAAATGACTACTTAGTTTAGGATTAAATAGACATTCATACAATAAGTTTATGACTGATTGAGTAATTTTTTCCTTTTTTTTTGGTCTATTCAATGTGATTTTCGACTCTGAGGTAAATATGACCATTATTAATTTAGGAAATGCATTCCGAGGTTTTTTTTATTTTTTTGGTTATTTAACTCATCATTGACAAAGAGAGAGCCGAAAAAAGAAATCCACAGACACGGCACAGTTGAACTCTCATAGTTAAATTACTTTTCCATCATCTTCCCTAATTTTCTGGCAAAAGAATAGCCACGAAAATAACAAAAAATGCACACCTCTACAATTTTTTCTTTAAGAGAAAGGCTTGAAGGCCCTCTATTAGACAACACATTCTCAGGCTCTTCGAACAATTACATACGTGATTTTAGGTTTGATTTGCTTTCGCTAAAAAGGACCGGCTAAAGATAAATGATATTCCGATATCGATTCTCCCGTAACATGATTTCGACTCGAGAGCATCGCACTCGAAAAATTTCGCTTTACATCGACCGCGAACCTCATGTTGCGGCCATTCGGTCCCGGTTATTGCTATTCACATTTCTCTATGAGCAACACTTTTGGCCTCTACGGCAAACATGAGAAGGCTAGAACACAACCCTTGAATCCTATCGACTCTAATGCTTTCGCGTCTGATCGGTTGTCAGAGGACTATTTCTCTGCTCGATTTTGTGAATTTGAAGATGACGAGTGACGAGCGTTTTGCTGGGTTGAATAATGCAGCCAAGACTTGAGCACATCATATGCTGTGAACCCAATGGCCACTGAAGGCGCCACCTGCAAAATATCCCCCAAAACATATGCATATGAACATTCAGCTCGAAACTAGACCATTCATCGCAGGTACATATGTCTTCATACTATAGAAGTCTACGCGGACAGGTTGATTAGCACCAGACTTGTTAAAATAGCAAATCGGCGTTCCAGATTAGCTGTAACGAGAGCTTGCCTTGATGTAATTGATAGTTAAACCGGCGTATAATTGTCTCCACCCGTGGTTGCGAACAATGTTCGAAAGCCCGTCTACAGTGTTCTTGAACCGGGCATTGCCCAGTATTACATTCTCAGCCTGAAAATTTGAATGCGGCAACCATTGTTGAGCCTGATAGACAGAGTTGACGTGCGTGTTGATGTCGTATTAGTTTTTCTTTTTTCCCTATTTTCTTGACATGGAGATGGAGGCATCAAACATTGAGCATTTTATCACGGATTAGTTGTTGTCGATGTCGGAGTTACCTGCATTTGTCTCCTCACGACGTCCAACGGATACGTGAATGTCTGCCCGAACAACCCTGCCAAAGCGCCACAGGAGAGGCGCATCGCGATCGAATCTTGACGATCCTCGGGAATCTTGAGCTTGAGCTCCTCGTAGATGTAGTACTTCAAGCCGGCATACGGAAGAATCCCAACCAATGTTGGACCTGCATGGCACATCAAATGAGAAACGCGAAATGATTAGGACGACCGATCATGTCTCGTGGTGACTACCTTGTCACAGGGATGTACCTATGCCTCGATAGAAAGCACGCACTCCGCCTTCTCGATGGACGTCGCTGAAGATATCGCGAAGCCTCTGGTGTCGAGGTCGAGAATGAGGATTTTCACTAGAATATGAACCCATCACCTGGCCAAACAGAGCAAATAAATTTTTGCTAGGAAATTTTGTTACGGATAAGGTTCATGCTAAGGTTTTGAAATCTGCTCGACCCCATGACAGGTTCGATGATATGAAGAGGACACGAAGGGGAGATACGCTCGGATTCTGCTCGAAATTGAGCCAAGTTAACAGAAATTGGAACGGATCGAGTTCTCGTGCTAAGGAGCTCGTCCTTCCCTTTTTTTTTCCCTTCTGTCATTTGCTTGTTTTGCCTATTTCTAACCTGATAAGCAAGCTTCGTCCGAGCCAGATCCAAGGGATATGTACACAATACGGCCGTTCCTCCGGAGGCAGAGCCCGCTAGGAGGTCGATAAAAGGCCCCGTTCCGAACGAGGGATAGTTATCCAAAATCCAACCCCGGTATTGCTCGTACGTCATGTACTGCAGCGCCGCATACGGGACTACCCGGATGACGCTCGCCCCATTTCCTCTACAGTTATTAGGGAGAATTATAAATACCATGTAGGATGACTGAATGAACATAGTTTCAAGAAAAATCACATGAAACAGAGAAATGCGCCTCACTTGTATAGCCCTTGAACACCTTCATGCCAGAGGATCTTCCTAAAGGACTCGTACACACCAATGGAATGAAATCCTTCAGTTCTGGTCTAAACACAAAACAAACATTATCATCATACAAGGAATTAAACTTCCCGAGAGAATTGAAGGGACACTGATCGGTTCATTATGTTCCTCTTATGTTGATTCTTATCCTTTTCCCCCCCAAGAGACACCTCGAATGGAAAAACAAGCCACTAAAATCTTGCCCTTGGTACACATTGCCCGATTAAACAACCCAAAGAACCAGAAGAAGCTTATTCCAGGAAAATAAATGAATATATCAAGAAGTACCTGCAAGAGAATTTTAATCCTTTCAAGGGGTGCAACAGCAGTCTTGGCAAAAGCACCGGCAACGCCTCCAGCAATCAATTCCCTCGCACAAACTGGCAAAGCATCAACAAAGCAGTCATCCCCATTCTCAGAACAGCCATGGATGAATCTTCCCACAGGGGGGAAGATTCCATGTCTGTTCTTGTGTGGGTGACCGACAGAATCAAGAAAAGGGAAAAAAAAGTCTGATACGATGTTGAGGCGTTGCCTTTGTACATTTTTAGGGAGGCTCTGAATAGCATTTCTTTATAAAATTTGAATTTTCCTCCTTTGTTCCGTTCAATCTAACCGTAGGAAGATAAAATTAGGAAGCTCGAAAAATGGGCCACAAAGGAAAATCATGAAATAGCATGGGGGTTTAATTTAAAATGGGTTGGAATGGTTTCATTCACAAATTTTGATGCTCAAATTATCGCAACTGAACATGGGCTGATTCTTCGACCCAAAAAAAAAAACATGATGGCGATTAGGAAAATAAAAATAGGAACATTAAAATAAATAAGGGAAAATGAGACAATGGATCATGAACTTTTGCCCAATATGCAACGTGGTCTCTCAACTCTTTATTTATTCAATGGGATCCCCAAATTGTAGCCCAATGTACAATATAGTCCATGAATTTTCAATTTGTGCTACTTGTTCAATTTAGTCCATGAACTATATGAAGTGTTCAATGTTGTCATTAAATTTGTTTCGGATGCTAAGTTGAACATGTATTAAAAATCCTTAGATCAAATTTCAGGGTCATATTGAATAAATTAAAATTTCATAAATCACATTACGCATTAGCCCATAATTTAGGGAACGTTCGTGTCTTTATCCCATTAAAAAAACACAAAGGACTGCAATAAGGGGGCCTTACCTGGGCTTAGGTGATTCCAAAAGATCAAGCCCAGACCCCACACTCGATGGGCTTAGGTGAATCCGACCCTGAAAATGGGATTTGGAGCGTATTTGCAGAGCTCCGCAATTTGCGGGACATATAGAATATATTTGGCTAATAGGGATAATTTGAAAATTTTAAACTGATACGTTTGTGATAAATTTATCCCAAAATTAATTTTTTTAATCGCAAAAAATTTTAAATTGAGACATTTGTAAAGAATTTACCACTAATTAATTTTTTGATCACCAAAACCCTCCAAACTGATATATTTGTGACAAAAAAACACAAACTATTAAACCTATTACAAACATGAGCAAAACTCTAAATTGGTATATCCATTAACTATCACGTAACATCCAACTAGGCAATTTGACGGTAAAATTTAATGGCAATTAATAGAGGGTAAATTTGACACCAGTGTACCAGTTTGAGGATTTTGGCGGTCAAAAAATTAGTTTTGAGATAAATTTATCACAAATATATCGATTTGAAATTTTTTATGGTATTAACCCTTTAAGTTTCCGCACCAAAAACGACGAGCAACAATACCAGGCACGGAGGAGCAACGAACGACCTGTCGTATCAAAACCAGATCTCCGATCTCAAAAGCGAAAAAATATGAACTCGTAATCGAGCACGAACAGTTTCTGCAGCTTCACCGCAACCCGTTTCTGATTGCAAGCGCACGCATCCATGGCGCATTTCTCCTCTTCTCGCGTAACTCTCTCTCTCTCTCTCTCTGTATTCGGAGACATGTTTTCGGTTCAAGCAGTTTTTGATTCTCGTGAAGCATCGAGCGTCTTTTGAGTTTGTGATGTTTCGAGTGACGCGAGCTGCGGTGCGATGTTTGTGGGTTTCGATATGAGTTTCCGATTCCTGTCGTCGCTCGGGGTTCGATGGGAGCAGCTTGCGTCGAGCAAGAGGTGCGATTCGGTGCTGCTGCTCGTGTATCTCCACAGATCTGTTCGGCGGTGATCTGGATTTTTGCTGCTGGACCTGTTTCGCCGTGCGTAGATTTTAGTTCGGTGCGGATTGACTCTGATGTTGAAAAGTTCGATTATTTGTCATGCGTAACCGCATCGTGTTGATTGAGAGATTGATGCGTGCTGTTGTACTTTGAGAAATTAGATCGGATGTGACCGAGTAGTTTTGGTTTTGGTGGAGCAATAATGGTTTTCATAATCATGGATCTTTGCATTGTGATTTCTTCACATGCCGGGGCATGCTTGAGGAAATGCAAGGGCTCTACTTTTTAAGAAGTTTTAATGACAGCATAACTAGAAAATGTCTAGAATTTGAAGTGTTCTGTTGCTAATTATTGTCAAACTTAGGCAAGTGCTACGGTTGCACGCGATGCGAAGCCACCCACAACGAGCACGCCCATGTCAGGGTCCAATACACCAACAACGAGCCCCGAGGGTTGAAAGTGCAACTGCGGCCCTTCCCTGTATAGCCCTTGACCCCTCCATAGAGAAAAAAAAACGCGGAGATTTCTCCATTTTCTTTTCTTCAAAGTTGGTGTAATTGCTTGCGTACTGATATTCTAGGCTTGTGGAGCTGACCTGAGGATGATCATTGGTTCTCTCATCTGAACCGACTTATGTCTAAAGAGCTGAAAGTTTGCGAGCGATCTTGAGTCGGTAGTTTCGACATGTTTCTTGCTTTCAATTGAATGTGGTTTGCGACTCTGAGGTAAATATAACCATTATAAATTTGAAATTGCAATCTCGGATCTAGCCCACAAGTGAACTCATTCAATTGATTACTACTAACATTGAAGTTGCAATGTTCAGTCAGCCTCCCTCCCTCCCTCCCGTTCTCTCTCTCTCTATTTGTTGTGCTTCGGCACCATGCTATTAGGTTCATAACTCAATTGCACTTTTATGATAAGTTTTAGGATTTTTGGTGAACATATTCCTTTTTTATTAAGGGGAAGGCTTGGAGGCCTTTTATTAATATTGAAGGGAGTTAGATCTGATCATTGTGCAAATGACGGCACATTCTCACATTCTTTTAGCAATTACGTACTTGGTTTCAAGTTTCATTGCTTTCGCTAAAAAATGAAGAGGACGAGCTAAAGATCAAATGGTTGTTAAAAGAATTAGAAATAGCAATGTTGGATCCACCCACAAGTAAACTCCTTCGATCGAGAAGATATACCTATATGAAGTTTGAACTAGCTCGCGTAACCGAGAGAAAAAATATTGGATAGATACAATGATGTGATGTATTGACCAGAACTACTGAAGTTGTACACCTTAATGTTACCCAAAATGAGTCATATACGTGTCTTCACAGGAAAATTGCAAGATGAATTGTAAAACTATCGTACGGATTTAAATTTGATTGTAAACATTTCAATTAAATCAACACAGTCTTAAAATTTCGAGTGATAAGACAATCAGGTACTCTCAATTAAGTCTTTCTCAAAGCTTCAGACGTCGCAGTCTAGTCATAGTTGGTCGTTACATGCGTCACGACCATCGATATAACGTGGAGAAATTTACACAAAACATGCCTTTTTTCTGAATTTTTTTAAAGTTACAAACATATTTTGCTGGCCTCGATGAACAAGAGAGGCTCTCACGGCCACACCGAGCGACTTCTCCTCCCTTGAGCTCACAACAAACAGTGAAGCAAAAACTCGAATTGCATACACATAGACAAATGCTTGCCCTTGTCTGCTTCAATTAGGGCTTCGTCAGAGCCGGAAATGGTAATCATCGTGACGGAGATGGCCGCGGTCCTCGGAGAATTGTACGTTCAGCCTCTCTCTCTCTCTCTCTCTCTCTCTCTCTCTCTCTCTCTCTCTCTCTCTCTCTCTCTCTCTCTCTCTATTGCTGGCAATTCGAAGGATTAACCCTCCGTTGCCGTGCTTTGGTGCCACACCGCAATTCGAGCGGCGACGGATCAGCTTTAGCTGGATATCGCTGTGACGCGTCGGGAGGTGCCAGAGAGAAGAAGCCACCGGGTCAGCTCGCGCTGGTCCATTGGCTCCGGTAAGATTCGGTGAAGTGGTCAAAATGGGGTTGGTATTGAAGGAAAAAAGAATTTTAACTCTAACATGAAAAGAAGGAAATAAAAGAAGAAACGAAAATAGATATAAAAATTCAAAAACTAAGCAAAACGGCTAATTTCGTCTGAAATTGTTCATGTCGAGTTATTGGCCGTGACACTTAGGACGGCTAAGGAAAACTTGACCACCACGTTAGAAATTTCAAGCGAGATCTGACCGAGAGGACCTGACCGCATTTTCAATCGAAGGTTTAGAACTATATTGATTCGATAGAAAATTTTAAAACTGAATTTATATCCGCATAATATATTTAGGATTGAATGTGCAGTTCTTCTCCTGTGGGGGTATGGTACCTTTGAGATTAGGATGAAGGAATTTGCCCATTTAGTAACTTTACCAAAATGCGAAAATAAAAGTAGTGACAAGCAAACTTCAGAATTCGCAATGCTGAACAACTTGCACTTACACCCCTTGAAAGATCCAATACACACGAGTTACATTATTCGACTAAACGTTTTCAGATAATTCTTGCTACGCACATCAACCGTGGACACACGTCCTCGAATTACCGCACGCTAGGATGCCAAATCCGAAAGCTATACATCCTTACTCACCCACCAGAGCAACAGTATTGTCCCCACCTGATGGAACATAGCTTTAGGAACAGAGTTCAATTCCTGACCTTGGATCATTTGGGAACGAAGCAATGGCCAGCCATTCCTAGTCAATCTGCAGAAACCAAGCTCTTCTTTGATTAAGATTTCGAATAGCTAATTGATTGCAATTTGTCTCCGTGGCCATCATACGAATGAAACGGAAAAAAGAAACTGAGAGTATGTGTGCACCACAGGCCTTGTGCTAGTTTAAATACGTACACATACAGATGTGGAACAATGGATCAACTATCAACTTGAGGGAAAAAGAATGCTCGTTTCTCTCTTCAGTTATAGATTTTACCTGTTCGCTTCCGTTTGCGCAAATGACACTAAACGATAACAACTATATATAAGCTGTTGGTAGTCCATCTTGTCCATCTAAAGCCAATTTAAAGAGCTTCTCCCTAATATGATGAAGCTGATCTACAACTCGGCTGATGCTCATCCGACTTCCAGGCACTTCATATGAACAAGCAACTCCAATTTTGAATACCATAATGAAACACTCTTGAAATATGTCTTCACTTTGGGAAAGCCGATGCCGAGAACTATAGGGGCCTAAATTGCTTTCTCTTTCTTGAAGCAGAAATTTGTCCGTAATTTCGAGCACTCGTTCAGGCAGTGCTTCCGCGACAAAATTATGAAGAGTGAAATTGTCTTTGAATATGTCATTGGTGGGATTCAACCTTGTGAACAATTCTAGTAAGAGAATGCCGTAACTATAGACGTCACCCTCTCTTGAAACCTTGCATCCCATTACATATTCTGCCACACATTTAGATCATAGTGTAGGTCAAATTGGAGTGCAAATTATCAAATCAAAATGCAATGTGCACAAGACTATAAGAGTTATCATAAGCTACCAAACTTCAAACAAGAAACCCATCAATAACCTTTATAGGTGAATAAATTTTCTTGGTTTTAGAGAGAGAGAGAGAGGGAGAGAGAGATTACCTGGTGGAGCATAACCGATTGTCCCTCTAAAACCTATCGAGCTCATTTGATTTGCAATGGTGTCAGGGGATGATCCAAGAAGGAATTTGGCCAATCCAAAGTCACCAACATGTGCAACCATCTCAGCGTTTAAGAGGATATTGCTTGGCTTTATATCACAATGAACGATGGGGACGTGGCATTGGTGATGAAGATAATCCAATGCAGAAGCAACATCAATAGCAATATTTATCCTCTGAATGAAATTCAACTTTTTCGGGAGCTCATTTTGATGATATGATGTTGCGTTTGGTTGGAGCCATCGTTCCAAGCTTCCATTGTCCATGAATTCATAGACCAAGGCCTTAAAATCATTTCCTTGATAATCACTACCTGAGCAAACTGTTAGTATCTTCAAAAGATTGCGATGTTTGATGTTCTTTAATGCCTCACACTCGACTATGAAGCTCTTCAGACCACCGTGACGGACCAAATCAAGCACCTTCACGGCAATACTAGTTCCATTGTCCTCAAGTATCCCCCTGTAAACAGAACCAAAGCTTCCAATACCGATCAAATTTGTTAAAGAAAAACCTTCGGTTGCTCTCAAGAGTGTTCCATAAGATACGTTCAGATGTGAATCATTCATCGAACTTGAAACCGGTTCATTTACTTTCTTCTTCAACCAACAAACGTATATAAAAGTTAGAACAAGAGCTATACCAAGAACTCCGAAAATAATAGAAGTGGGCAATATCACTATATTGATCTTTTTGCTCTTGGAGCTTTTGGAGATGCAGTTTGGGAGGTGAAATTCTGGCAGTCCGCCGCAGAGCTCATTATTCCCAATAATAGAAGTACCGGTAACATTCTCAAAGACTCCTCCACGTGGTAACATGCCTTCAAATTTATTGTACGATAAATTTAGAAGTTTCAAGGAATGAAGTACCGCTAAGAATGCTGGAATTTGACTGGACAAATTATTGCGTGAAAGATCAAGTTCTTCGATGCCTCCTAACCATCTGATTGATTGAGGAATGGACCCGTGAAATAAGTTGCCCCCCATCCTCAATGATGTCAATTCTGTGCAGTCACCCAAACTACTTGGGATTTCGCCTACCAACAAATTGTCTGAGATGTCCAACGCAGTCAAAGCTGTCAAGTTGCCAACTTCTGTGGGTAGAACCCCGTTTAGATGATTACGAGACAAGTCCAGAAGAATTGTTAATGATGAGAGACCTATAAGTTGTGGGGGTATGGCACCACCGAGATTGTTATTAGACAAACTAAGTTGATTAAGAGACCGGCAATTTGATAGATGCGACGGAATTTGCCCATGAAAGTTGTTCCCACCAAGATGTAGTTGAATCAACTTGGTTAGATTTCCTAAAGAAGATGGAATAGTCCCTCCTAGGTTGTTATCACCCAAAACTAGTGCTGCCAGATTTTGTAGATTTCCCAAATTTGAGGGGACAATACCTGAAAACTGGTTGAGATACATCGATAACGCGTTCAGCTTGACCAAATTCCCGATTTCTTGTGGAATCTCACCAGATATCTGGTTCCCACTCATATCAAGCGCCGTAAGAGTAGTGGATAAATTACTTATGCATTTGGGTAACACCCCACCAAACTCGTTCTCGCCAATACCCACATGCAGCAATTTGGTGCTATTAGTTAGGGAGCAAAGGAAGCTCAAGTCTTCAGGTTTTCCGCTTCCAAGCTGATTAGAAGCAATTATAAGCGTTCCAAGCTCATACAAATTTTCCAAAGATGGTACTTTCCCGGAAAATCCGTTTTCATAAAGTTGAAGTTTATCTAGCTTTGTGCAATTCGATATCGATGGAGGAATCAACCCCTCGAGCTGGTTCCCGCCAACACTAAAAAATTCAAGATCCGGGAGATTGATGCCTATGCTCGCAGGAAGAGTCCCTTGTATCCGGTTGTTTCCACCATCAAACGCATGTAGCGTAGAAAGATTGAATAGCGAAGATGGAATAGTACCTGACAATATGTTTCCTCCAAAGGCAATGACTTGCAAGTTCTTCAGGTGGCCTAGAACTTGGGGAATGCTCCCGCCCAAGTTGTTCAGGGTTAAATACAGTCGCTCTAGTGACGATAAGTTGCCAATGGAGGAAGGCACACTCCCAGTGAGATGATTACTATACAAAGCTAAAATCCGTAGCTTGGATAATGAACCGACTTCCGCAGGAATTTCTCCAGTTAGTTGGTTATATGAAAGGGTGAAGTTTACAAGATTAGAGCAAGATGATATGTTTTTGGGAATTTCACCGACCAATGAATTGTTGTCTAGTCGTAATTCACGAAGGCGTCGCAGCTGGCCCACTTGCGGAGGGACTTCATGATCGAGACTGTTGTTTTGGAGCCGCATTTGCCTTAGGAAGCTGAGATTCCCAATATGAGGAGAGATTGATCCAGAGAGTCCTTGTGATTGCAAGTCTAGGACTGTGACCCTCCGATGTCTCTGGCCGCACGAAATTCCATACCACTGACAAAATCCAATGGTATTGTTCCATGAGTTGAGCACGCCAAAAGGATCTTCCGTTATGCTGGCCTTAAATGCGAGCAGAGCAAGTCTGTCTGTTTCGTTGGCGGTGGAGGAGACTTGGTTAAAGCACAGTGCGAGAGCAATACCAAGAAGCAAGTGGCGCGACAGAAACTTTGCAGAACTAATGCTTACGAGCTTCATGACTCAGAGCACAAGGAAGCCGGTAGAAACGGAAGGAAGGCAAGAAGAAACAAGATGAAGGATCGGTGCTAACGGACGGTGTTCGGGACAACTTTTTGAAGCACTTCTCTTCTTTTTCCCCCTCACTAATTTTTCCTGCAACAAAGTCAGGACCATGAGTACATCATTCAGTGCCTCAATGGTGAAATAAAGAGATGGTTGAAATAAGTGGTGTTGACTCAGTAGTCATTGAACAGCGAAGACCGCCATTCCCGTCTTCCACTATGGGCTTACGGTCAAGAGACGACTTTATTACACGCAAGAAAGCGTTCATAAAGATGCCGTGTTTGTTAAGTTGATATCGGTGGAACACGACCAGGTCAGGTCAGAAGAATAAGAACACCACATTTGAAACAAAGCACACGATTCATCGTTGAAAAATGGACAATATCGAATACTAATGTCATCTGAGCTCAATTAGTGTTGACGTGGTGCTGGTCCTCCTATTTGGGAGGTTGGCGTGATTGGTGTTGGTCCTCCTATTTGGGAGGTTGGCGTGATTGGTGCTGGTCCTCCAATTTGGGAAGAAATTATGTAGATTTGTTTGATTTCTGTAATTTTGGGAAATTGCCTATTTTGGCTTTAGGCTTTCTCATTGTCTTCCTTTCCTATACTTCATCAATAAAAATGGCAGTCCCTCTCTCAAAGATAATACAACGAAAAACTTTGAAAGAGGATTACCCGAGGACGTAGGCACATTGCCGAACCTCGTTAAATCGTGTCTTCTTATCTAATTTCTTCAATTAGTCAGTCAAGAGTCCGGATGAAATGGCTAAGGAAAAGGAGTTTCCTACAGTTTGATATAACATTTGAAAAGCCAACAGAAAAATAGGATGAGATTAGCATTACTGAGGAAGCGCATATCATCATCAACTACAGAAAAAACAGAAAAGTAGCAAGTTTGCATGATCACAGCCCTTGTGACTTGACATCTTTGACGACGAGAGGGTGAACCTTACGCAGCAACAGCCATTGTGACTTGACATCTTTTCTACAGAGCCGGTGTAATTGCTTGCGTTTTGATATTCTAGGCTTGTGGAGCTCACCTGAGGATGATCATTGGTTTTGTCGTTTGAGCCTACTCGTGTATGAAGAGTCATCTTTTTTTTCGGTCGAAATATGAAGAGCAATCTTGAGTTGGAAGTTTTTGATCCGTTTCTTGCTTTCAAATCGGGAAAATTGTCCAATCAGTTCTTAACCTATTGTACGGATTTCAATTCAGTTCTAACCTTTTTTAATTTTATCAATTTAGTTATAAATATTTTTGCGCAATTCCAACGTAGTCCTTCCAGTGAATTTTCGCCAGAAATCGTTGACATGACGGTATGCCACGGCCGGCGATGACCGGACTATCATGTTAGTAATTTCCGGCGAAAATTGATCGAAATGACTACTTAGTTTAGGACTAAATGGACATCCGTACAATAAGTTTATGACTGATTGGATAATTTTTTTCCTTTTTTTTTTGGTCTATTCAATGTGATTTTCGACTTTGAGGTAAATATGACCATTAGTAATTTAGGAAATGCATTCCGAGGTTTTTTTTTATTTTTTTGGTTATTTAACTCATCGTTAACAAAGAGAGAGCCGAAAAAAGAAATCGGCGGACACGGCACAGTTGAACCCTCATAGTTAAATTACTTTTCCATCAATCTTCCCTAATTTTCTGGCAAAAGAATAGCCACGAAAAAAACAAAAAATGCACACTTCTACAATTTTTTCTTTAAGAGAAAGGCTTGGAGGCCTTCTATGAGACAACACATTCTCATGGTCTTCAAGCAATTACGTACCTGATTTTAGGTTTGATTTGCTTTCGCTAAAAAGGACCGGCTAAAGATAAACGATATTCCGATATCGATTCTCAGGTAACATGATTTCGACTCGAGAGCATCGCACTCGAAAAATTTTGCTTTACATCGACCGCGAACCTCATGTTCCGGCCATTCGGTCCCGGTTCTTGCTATTCAAATTTCTCTACGAGCAACACTTTTGGCCTCTGCGGCAAACATGAGAAGGCTAGAACACAACCCTTGAGTCCTATCGACTCTAATGCTTTCGCGTCTGATCGGTTGTCGGAGGACTATTTCTCTGCTCGATTTTGTGAATTTGAAGATGACGAGTGAGGAGCGTTTTGCTGGGTTGAATAATGCATCCAAGACTTGAGCACATCATATGCTGTGAACCCAATGGCCATTGAAGGCACCACCTGCAAAATATCCCCCAAACATATGCATATGAATATTCAGCTCGAAACTAGACCATTCATCGCAGGTACATATGTCTTCATACTATAAAAGTCTGCACGGACGGGTTGATCAGCACCAGACTTGTTAAAATAGCAAATCAGCATTCCAGATTAGCTGTAACGAGAGCTTGCCTTGATGTAATTGATGCTTAAACCGGCGTATAATTGTCTCCTCCCTTGCTTGCAATCAATGTTCGAAAGCCCCTCTACAGTGTTCTTGAACCGGTCATTGCCCAGTATTACATTCTCCGCCTGAAAATTTGAATGCAGCAAACATTGTTGAGCCTGATGGACAGAGTTGACGTGCGTGTTGATGTTGTATTAGTTTTTCTTTTTTCCCTATTTTCTTGACATGGAGATGGAGACAGCAAGCATTGAGCATTTTATCACGGATTGGTTGTTGTCGATGTCGGAGTTACCTGCATTTGTCGCCTCACGACGTCCAACGGATACGTGAATGTCTGCCCGAACAACCCTGCCAAAGCGCCACAGGAGAGGCGCATCGCGATAGAATCTTGACGATCCTCGGGAATCTTGAGCTTGAGCTCCTCGTAGATGTAGTACTTCAAGCCGGCAAACGGAAGACTCCCAACCAATGTTGGACCTGCATGGCACATCATATGAGAAACGCGAAATGATTAGGATGACCGATCATGTCTCATGGTGACTACCTTGTCACGCGGATGTACCTATGCCTCGATAGAAAGCGCGCACTCTGCCTTCTCGATAGACATCCCTGAAGATATCGCGAAGCCTCTGGTGTCGAGGTCGAGAATGAGGATTTTCACTAGAATATGAACCCATCACCTGACCAAATAGAGCAAATAAATTTTTGCCAGGAAAACTTGTTACAGATAAGGTTCATGCTAAGGTTTTGAAATATGCTCGACCCCATGACAGGTTCGATGATATGAAGAGGACACGAAGGGGAGATACGCTCTGATTCTGCTCGAAATTGAGCCAAGTTAACAGAAATTGGAACGGATTGAGTTCTCCTGCTAAGGAACTTGTCCTTCGCTTTTTTTTTTTTCCCTTCTGTCATTTGCTTGTTTTGCCTATTGCTGACCTGATAAGCGAGCTTCGTCCGAGCGAGATCCAAGGGATATGTACACAATACAGCCGTTCCTCCGGAGGCAGAGCCCGCTAGGAGGTCGATAAAAGGCCCCGTCCCGAACGAGGGACAGTTATCCAAAATCCAACCCCGGTATTGCTCGTACGTCATGTACTGCAGCGCCGCATACGGGACTACCCGGATGATGTTCGCCCCGTTTCCTCTACAGTTATTATGGAGAATTATAAATACCATGTAGAATGACTGAATGAACAGAGTTTCAAGAAAAATCACATGAAACAGAGAAATGCGCGTCACTTGTATAGCCCTTGAACACCTTCATGCCTGAGGATCTTCTTAAAGGACTCGTACACACCAATGGAATGAAATCCTCCAGTTCTGGTCTAAACACAAAACAAACATTATCATCATACAAGGAATTAAACTTCCCGAGAGAATTGAAGGGACACTGATCGGTTCATTATGTTCATCTTATGTTGATTCTTATCCTTTTCCCCCCCAAGAGACACCTTGAATGGAAAAACAAGCCACTAAAATCTTGTCCTTGGTACACATTGCTCTATTAAACAACCCAAAGAAACAGAAGAAGCTTATTCCAGGAAAATAAATGAATATATCAAGAAGTACCTGCAAGAGAATTTTAATCCTTTCAAGGGGTGCAACAGCAGTCTTGGCAAAAGCACCGGCAGCGCCTCCAGCAATCAATTCCCTCGCACAAACTGGCAAAGCATCAACAAAGCAGTCATCCCCATTCTCAGAACAGCCATGGATGAATCTTCCCACAGGGGAAGATTCCATGTCTGTTCTTGTGTGGGTGACCGACAGAATCAAGAAAAGGGAAAAAAAAGTCTGATACGATGTTGAGGCGTTGCCTTTGTACATTTTTAGGGAGGCTCTGAATAGCAATTCCTTCTAAAAATTGAATTTTCCTCCTTTGTTCGGTTCAATCTAACGGTAGGAAGATAAAATTATATGGAAGAATAATTTTATCCTTTAAGAAAATAAAGTCTGATCCTCAGGAATCTTGAGCTTGAGCTCCTCGTAGATGTAGTACTTCAAGCCGGCATACGGAAGAATCCCAACCAATGTTGGACCTGCATGGCACATCATATGAGAAACGCGAAATGATTAGGACGACCGATCATGTCTCATGGTGACTACCTTGTCATGGGGATGTACCTATGCCTCGATAGAAAGCGTGCACTCCGCCTTCTCGATAGACGACCCTGAAGATATGGCGAAGCCTCTGGCGTCGAGGTCGAGAATGAGGATTTTCACTAGAATATGAACCCATCACCTGGCCAAACAGAGCAAATAAATTTTTGCCAGGAAAACTTGTTACAGATAAGGTTCATGAAGGGGAGATACGCTTTGATTCTGCTCGAAATTGAGCCAAGTTAACAAAAATTGGAATGGATCGAGTTCTCGTGCTAAGTAGCTCGTCCTTCCCTTTTTTTTTCCCTTCTGACATTTGCTTGTTTTGCCTATTGCTGACCTGATAAGCGAGCTTCGTCCGAGCCAGATCCAAGGGATATGTACACAATACAGCCGTTCCTCCGGAGGCAGAGCCTGCTAGGAGGTCGATAAAAGGCCCCATCCCGAACGAGGGATAGTTATCCAAAATCCAACCCCGGTATTGCTCGTACGTCATGTACTGCAGCGCCGCATGCGGGACTGCCCGGATGATGCTCGCCCCGTTTCCTCTACAGTTATTATGAAGGATTATAAATACCATGTAGAATGACTGAATGAACATAGTTTCAAGAAAAATCACATAAAACAAAGAAATGCGCCTCACTTGTATAGCCCTTGAACACCTTCATGTCTAAGGATCTTCTTAAAGGACTCGTACACACCAATGGAATGAAATCCTTCAGTTCTGGTCTAAACACAAAACAAACATTATCATCATACAAGGAATTAAACTTCCCAAGAGAATTGAACGGACACTGATCGGTTCATTATGTTCATCTTATGTTGATTCTTATCCTTTTCCCCCCCAAGAGACACCTTGAATGGAAAAACAAGCCACTAAAATCTTGTCCTTGGTACACATTGCACTATTAAACACCCCAAAGAACCAGAAGAAGCTTACTCCAGGCAAATAAATGAATATATCAACAAGTACCCGCAAGAGAATTTTAATCCTTTCAAGGGGTGCAACAGCAGTCTTGGCAAAAGCACCGGCAGCGCCTCCAGCAATCAATTCCCTCACACAAACTGGCAAAGCATCAACAAAGCAGTCATCCCCATTCTCAGAACAGCCATGGATTAATCTTCCCACAGGGGAAGATTCCATGTCTGTTCTTGTGTGGGTGACCGACAGAATCAAGAACGGGGAAAAAAAAGTCTGATACGATGCTGAATGTTGAGGCGTTGCCTTTGTACATATTTAGGGAGGCTCTGAATAGCAATTCTTTCTAAAAATTGAATTTTCCGCCTTTGTTCGGTTCAATCTAACCGTAGGAAGATAAAATTAGGAAGCTCGAAAAATGGGCCACAAAGGAAAATCATGAAATAGCATAGGGGTGAATTTAAAATGGGTTGGAATGGTTTCATTCACAAATTTTGATGCTCAAATTATCGCAACTGAACAAGGGCTGATTCTTCGACCCAAAAAAAAACATGATGGCGAATAGGAAAATAAAAATAGGAACATTAAAATAAATAAGGGAAAACGAGACGATGGATCATGAACTTTTGCCCAATGTGCAACGTGGTCTCTCAACTCTTTTTTTATTCAATGAGATCCCTAAATTGTAGCTCAATGTACAATATAGTCCATGAACTTTCAATTTGTGCTACGTGTTGAATTTAGTCCATGAACTATATGAAGTGTTCAATGTTATCATTAAATTTGTTTCAGAGGCTAAGTTGAACATGTATTAAAAATCCTTGGACCAAATTTCAGGATTACATCGAACAAATTAAAATGTCATAGATCACATTACGCATTATGCCATAGTTTGGACTGTTCGTGTCTTTATCCCATTAGAAAAAACACAAAGGACTGCAATAAGTGGGCCTTACCTGGGCTTAGGTGATTCCAAAAGAGCAAGCCCAGACCCCACAATCGATGGGGAGCCCAGGTTCGTTTCCGTACCAAAAACGACGAGCAACAATACCAGGCACGGAGGAGCAACGAACGACCTGTCGTATCAAAACCAGATCTCCGATCTCAAAAGCGAAAAAATATGAACTCGTAATCGAGCACGAACAGTTTCCGCAGCTTCACCGCAACCCGTTTCTGATCGCAAGCGCACGCATCCATGGCGCATTTCTCCTCTTCTCGCGTAACTCTCTCTCTCTCTCTCTCTCTCTCTCTCTCTCTCTCTCTCTCTCTCTCTGTATTCGGAGACATGTTTTCGGTTCAAGTTGTACACCTTAATGTTACCCAAAATGAGTGACATATGTGTCTTCACAGGAAAATTGCAAGATGAATTGTGAAACTATCGTATGGATTTAAATTTGATTGTAAACATTTCAATTAAATCAACACAGTCTTAAATTTCGAGTGATAAGGCAATCAGGTACTCTCGATTAAGTCTTTCTCGAAGTTTCGGACGTTGCGGTCTAGTCATCATTAGTCATTACATGTGTCACAACCAACTATATAACGCGGAGAAATTTACACAAAACATGTCCTTCTTTCTGAATTTGTTTAAGTTACAAACATATTTTGCTGGCCTCAAGGAACAAGAGAGGCTCTCACAGCCACACCGAGTGACTTCTCCTCCCTTGAGCTCACAACAAACAGTGAAGCAAAAACTCGAATTGCATACACATAGACAAATACTTACCCTTGTCTGCTTCGATTAGGGCTTCGTTAGAGCCGAAAATGGTAATCATCACGACGGAGACGGCGACAGTCCTCGGAGAATTGTTCGGTCGGCCTCTCTCTCTCTCTTTCTATTGCCAACATTTCGAAGGATTCACCCTCCGTTGCCGTGCTTTGGTGCCACACCGCAATTCGAGCGGCAACGGATCAGCTTTAGCCGGATATCGTTGTGCCATGTCGGGAGGCACCGGAGAGAAGAAGCCACCGGGTCAGCTCACGCTGGTCTATTAGCTCCTGTAAGATTCGGTGAAGTGTTCAAAATGGGGTTGGTGTTGAAGGAGAAAAGAATTTTAACACTAGCATGAAAAGAAGGAAAGAAAAGAAGAAACGAAAATAAATATGAAAATTCAAAAAACTAAACAAAACAGCTAATTTCGTTTGAAATTGTTCATGTGGAGTTGTTGGCCGTGACACTTAGGATGGCCAAGGAAAACTTGACCGCCACGTTAGAAATTTCAAGCGAGATCTGACCAAGAGAACCTGACTATATTTTCAATCGAAGGTTTAGAACTATATTGGTTCGATAGAAAATTTTAAAACTGAATTTATATCTGTGTAATATGTTTAGGATTGAATGTGCTGTTATTTTCCTGTGGGGGTATGGTGCCTTTGAGATTAGGATGAAGGAATTTGTCCATTTAGTAACTTTACCAAAATGCGAAAATAAAAGTACTGACAAGCAAAATTCAGAATTCGCAATGCTGAACAACTTGCACTTACACCCCTTGAAAGATCCAATACACACGAGTTACATTATTCTACTAAACGTTTTCGGATAATTCTTGCTACGCAAATCAACCGTCGATACACGTCCTCGAATTACCGCACGCTAGGATGCCGAATCCGAAAGCTATACATCCTTACTCACCCACCACAGCAACAGTATTGTCCCCACCTGATGGAACATAGCTTTAGGAACAGAGTTCAATTCCTGACCTTGGATCATTTGGGAACGAAGCAACGGCCAGCCATTCCTAGTCAATCTGCAGAAACCAAGCTCTCCTTTGATTAAGATTTCCAATAGCTAATTGATTGCAATTTGTCTCCATGACCGTCATACGAATGAAAAGGGAAAAAAACTAAGAGTATGTGTGCACCACAGGCCTTGTGCTAGATTAAATATGTGCACATACAGATGGGGAACAATGGATCAACTGTCAACTTAAGGGAAAAAGAATGCTCGTTTCTCTCTTCAATTTTTTCTTTAAGAGAAAGGCTTGAAGGCCTTCTATTAGACAACACATTCTATGGCTCTTCGAACAATTACGTACGTGATTTTAGATTTGATTTGCTTTTGCTAAAAAGGACCGGCTAAAGATAAACGATATTCCGATATCGATTCTCCCGTAACATGATTTCGACTCGAGAGCATCGCACCCGAAAAATTTCGCTTTACATCAACTGCGAACCTCATGATCCGGCCATTCGGTCCCGGTTCATGCTATTCAAATTTCTCTACGAGCAACAGTTTTGGCCTCTACGGCAAATATGAGAAGGCTAGAACACAACCCTTGAGTCCTATCGACTCTAATGCTTTCGTGCCTGATCGGTTGTCGGAGGACTATTTCTCTGCTCGATTTTGTGAATTTGAAGATGACGAGTGATGAGCGTTTTGCTGGGTTGAATAATGCATCCAAGACTTGAGCACATCATATGCTGTGAACCCAATGGCCACTGAAGGCACCACCTGCAAAATATCCCCCAAACATATGCATACGAATATTCAGCTCGAAACTACACCATTCATCGCAGGTACATATGTCTTCATACTATAAAAGTCTGCCCGGACAGGTTGATTAGCACCAGACTTGTTAAAATAGCAAATCAGCGTTCCAGATTAGCTGTAACGAGAGCTTGCCTTGATGTAATTGATGCTTAAACCAGCATATAATTGTCTCCACCCTTGATTGCGAACAATGTTCGAAAGCCCCTCTACAGTGTTCTTGAACCGGTTATTGCCCAGTACCACATTCTCAGCCTGAAAATTTGAATGCAGCAACCATTGTTGAGCCTGATAGACAGAGTTGACGTGCGTGTTGATGTCGTATTAGTTTTTCTTTTTTCCCTATTTTCTTGACATGGAGATGGAGACATCAAACATTGAGCATTTTATCACGGATTGGTTGTTGTCGATGTCGGAGTTACCTGCATTTGTCTCCTCGCGACGTCCAACGGATACATGAATGTCTGCCCGAACAACCCTGCCAAAGCGCCACAGGAGAGGCGCACCGCGATCAAATCTTGACAATCCTCGGGAATCTTGTGCTTGAGCTCCTCGTAGATGTAGTACTTCAAGCCGGCATACGGAAGAATCCCAGCCAATGTTGGGCCTGCATGGCGCATCATATGAGAAACGCGAAATGAATCGGACGACCGAGCATGTCTCGTGGCGACTACCTTGTCACAGGGATGTACCTATGCCTCGATAGAAAGCGCGCACTCCGCCTTCTCAATAGACATCCCTGAAGATATCGCGAAGCCTCTGGTGTCGAGGTCGAGAATGAGGATTTTCACTAGAATATGAACCCATCACCTGGCCAAACAGAGCAAATAAATTTTTGCCAGGAAAATTTGTTACGGATATGGTTCATGCTAAGGTTTTGAAATCTGCACGACCCCATGACAGGTTCGATGATATGAAGAGGACACGAAGGGGAGATACGCTCTGATTCTGCTCGAAATTAAGCCAAGTTAACAGAAATTGCAACGGATCGAGTTCTCGTGCTAACGAGCTCGTCCTTCCCCTTTTTTTTTTCTTCCCTTCTGTCATTTGCTTGTTTTGCCTATTGCTGACCTGATAAGCGAGCTTCGTCCGAGCCAGATCCAAGGGATATGTACACAATACAGCCGTTCCTCAGGAGGCAGAGCCTGCTAGGAGGTCTATAAAAGGCCCCGTCCCGAACGAAGGACAATTATCCAAAATCCAATCCCGGTATTGCTCGTACGTCATGTACTGCAGCGCCGCATACGGGACTACCCGGATGATGCTCGCCCCGTTTCCTCTACAGTTATTATGGAGAATTATAAATACCATGTAGAATGACTGAATGAACAGAGTTTCAAGAAAAATCACATGAAACAGAGAAATGAGCCTCACTTGTATAGCCCTTGAACACCTTCATGCCTGAGGATCTTCTTAAAGGACTCGTACACAACAATGGAATGAAATCCTTCAGTTCTGGTCTAAACACAAAACAAACATTATCATCATACAAGGAATTAAACTGCCCAAGAGAATTGAAGGGACGCTGATCGGTTCATTATGTTCATCTCATGTTGATTCTTATCCTTTTCCCCACCAAGAGACACCTTGAATGGAAAAACAAGCCGCTAAAATCTTGTCCTTGGTACACATTGCACTATTAAACACCCCAAAGAACCAGAACAAGCTTATTCCAGGCAAATAAATGAATATATCAACAAGTACCTGCAAGAGAATTTTAATCCTTTCAAGGGGTGCAACAGCAGTCTTGGCAAAAGCACCGGCAGCGCCTCCAGCAATCAATTCCCTCACGCAAACTGGCAAAGCATCAACAAAGCAGTCATCCCCATTCTCAGAACAGCCATGGATGAATCTTCCCACAGGGGAAGATTCCATGTCTGTTCTTGTGTGGGTGACCGACAGAATCAAGAACAGGGAAAAAAAAATCTGATACGATGTTGAGGCGTTGCCTTTGTACATTTTAGGGAGGCTCTGAATAGCAATTCTTTCTAAAAATTGAATTTTCCTCCTTTGTTCGGTTCAATCTAACCGTAGGAAGATAAAATTAGGAAGCTCGAAAAATGGGCCACAAAGGAAAATCATGAAATAGCATAGGGGTGAACTTAAAATGGGTTGGAATGGTTTCATTCACAAATTTTGATGCTCAAATTATCGCAACTAAACATGGGCTGATTCATCAACCCATAAAAAAAAACACATGATGGTGATTAGGAAAATAAAAATAGGAACATTAAAATAAATAAGGGAAAATGAGATGATGGATCATGAACTTTTGCCCAATATCCAACGTGGTCTCTCAACTCTTTTTTTATTCAATGAGATCCCTAAATTGTAGCTCAATGTACAATATAGTCCATGAACTTTCAATTTGTTTTACTTGTTCAATTTAGTCCATAAACTATATAAAGTGTTCAATGTTGTCATTAAATTTGTTTCAGAGGCTAAGTCGAACATGTATTAAAAATCCTTGGACCAAATTTCAAGATCACATTAAAAAAATTAAAATTTCGTATAGCACATTACGCATTAGGCCATAGTTTAGGGACTATTAGTGTCTTTGGCTCTGTTTGGGAACCACTTTGCCAAGGGACTTTGGATGCCCAAAGTCCCTTAGGTTAAATTTTGGTGTTTGGTAATTATTTTTTGAAGATCATTGAGCCAAAGTTGGCCTTGAAAAGGCCAAAAGCCCAAGGCACCTCCTAGGGTGCCTTGGGCATTTCAGCATTTTCGGCATGCTACAGTGCCGGTAAGTGACAAAAATTTTCTTCCTAAACTACCCTCGTCTAATTTTTGATTTTCCAATTTTAGCCTTGTCCGGTACTGTTCATCGTCTTCTTCGCAGGCACCTCAGACGACGCGGCTGTGAGGGGACGGCGACCGCCGGAGGGGGGCCAGCGTGGTCGCACAACCTAGCGATCGTCGCCTGGGCTCGCACGACCGCCGCGAGGGGCTGCGCGACCCAGATCTGGTGACTCAGGCGAGGGCGCCCAAGGTCGCGCGAACTAACGACCTTCAAGGGCCGTCGGCGACTCAGATTCGACGCCGGGCGGCCTTCGTCTGAGGCCAAGCAAGCTCGGATGGCCCCCTGGGTTGCCGGCGGCCCTCGCCGACGGTCGCTGGGGCCGCCCGAGCTCGCTTGGCCTCAGACGACGGTCACCCGACGTCGGACCCAGTCAGATCTGGGTCACCAGCGACCCTCGCCTGGATTTCGCGACCCTCGTCAGGGCTCGCTCAAGCCCAGGCGGCCCTTGCCGGCGGTCGCCAGTGCTGCCCGAGCTTGCTCGGTCTCAAACGACGGCCGCCTCGCGCCGGATCTGGGTCGCCGGCGGCCGCCTGCCCTTCGCCGGCTCCGGTGAAGGGTTTAACCTTTCCTTTAATAAAAAATATAAAAAGAGCTTTCCAAGTATAATTTTTCCAAACACTATTTTAGGTAAAGTTATTTTGTAATGGACTTTTAAGTTACAATTTATCAAACACAACTTGCATTTTGAAAAACCCCTTCAACTTAAAGTCCTTTACATTTCTCCAAAGACTTTCCCCAAAAGCGTTCCCAAACGCAGCCTTTATCCCATTAACAAAAACACAACGTACTGCAATAAGCGGGCCTTACCTGGGCTTTGATTCCAAAAGAGCAAGCCCAGACCCCACACTCGATGGGCTCAACGCGGAGCCCAGGTTCGTTTCGGCACCAAAAACGACGAGCAACAATACCAGGCACGGAGGAGCAACGAACGACCTGTCGTATCAAAACCAGATCTCCGATCTCAAAAGCGAAAAAATATGAACTCTTAATCGAGCACGAACAGAGTTTCCGCAGCTTCACCGCAACCCGTTTCTGATCGCAAGCGCACGCATCCATGGCGCATTTCTCCTCTTCTCGCGTAACTCTCTCTCTCTCTCTCTCTCTCTCTCTCTCTCTCTCTCTCTCTCTCTCTGTATTCGGAGACATGTTTTCGGTTCAAGCAGTTTTTGATTCTCGTGAAGCATCGAGCGTCTTGTGAGTTTGTGATGTTCCGAGTGATGCCAGCTGCGGTGCGATGTTTGTGGGTTTCGATTTGAGTTTCCGATTCCTGTCGTCGCTCGGGGTTCGATGGGAGCCGCTTGCATCGAGCAAGAGGCGCGATTCGGTGCTGCTGCTCGTGTATCTCCACAGATCTGTTCGGCGGTGATCTGGATTTTTGCTGCTGGACCTGTTTCGCCGTGCGTAGATTTTAGCTCGGTGCGGATTGACTCTGATGTTGAAAAGTTCGATTATTTGTCATGCGTAACCGCGTCGTGTTGATTGAGAGATTGATGCGTGCTGTTGTACTTTGTGAAATTAGAGCGGATGTGACCGAGTAGTTTTGGTTTTGGTGGAGCAATAATGGTTTTCATAATCATGGATCTTTGCATTGTGATTTCTTCACATGCCGGGGCATGCTTGAGGAAATGCAAGGGCTCTACTTTTTAAGAAGTTTTAATGACAGCATAACTAGAAAATGTCTAGAATTTGAAGTGTTCTGTTGCTAATTATTGTCAAACTTAGGCAATTGGCCCCCTTTCGAGTGTCTAGGATAGATGTTGGCCCTATTTATTTTGGCTGACGTTATGAACTGCTTCTGTTGACCGAGATGAGATCAGTACTTAAGATTCTGATTTAGTCTCCTACGAAAAGACTTGCTGCAATGTTATTTCCTTGAATAATGTGTCAATCTGTGACGACAGATCTAATTCGGTTAAACTAACGAAATTATCTCGACTATTTGGTTGGCTGGTTTAAGAAAAATAGATTGGCATTTTTTTTTTCTCGTCGTGCTCTTGTGAATTTCTATTTTGCCACTTAATGTGATTGTCATTGCGTTCGCAGGACTTGTGCCCTTTGGTGAAGAACATTCTTCTGCTGGATTCCGAAGGGAAACGTGTTGCAGTCAAATATTACTCGGATGATTGGCCGACAAATAGTGCTAAATTAGCCTTTGAGAAATCTGTGTTCACCAAAACTTTGAAGACAAATGCTAGGACAGAAGGTACTTCATCCGTAGAAGATATGTTTATGAAGATTCTGTTATTTGAATCCTTTTGACATTGATTTAAGTGAGTGATGTTTCTTGTTCTATTATGTTGCTTCATCAATTTCGTGAGTTTGACACCATTTTGACTCGAAGGCGCCTATGACATACTAACTATTTCAATAGCTGTGCTTGTAGATATAGATGATAAATCTCTCATGAAAGTTTCTTATCTTATGCATTTAGTCTTAGTGCAGAAGATGATTCATGAATTGAGCGAGAATTTCGGTGGTTTGTCACTGTCTATAAACTTTGGCAATCAACTATATAAGCAGTTCCTTTATTCTTACATGCTCTGGTTGATTTCACCTGCTCTGATGCTATGTCCTGCTTGGTGTCCGAAATGGATTTTGTGAGGCAGAGATGGAAAGGGCAAATAAGATTAGATTCAAATTGTCACGGTTTTCTTGGCCAAAATTACCAAGGCATGCATCTTTTATATGTGGCCGGATGAACAAGTTGCGTATTGCACCTCAGAAATGAGCAGTTAGTGAAAATTGTTTGGCTTATGGATATTTGGTTAGTTGGATGTCGGGTCTTTTCTTCTTTAATTATTTGAGCACTTGCAATATTGATCTAGAGCTATATTATCACTTTCAGCGGAGATCGCAATGTTTGAAAATAACATTGTCATCTACAAATTCGTACAAGACTTGCACTTTTTCGTGACTGGAAGTGATGATGACAATGAGCTGATTTTAGCTTCAGTACTTCAAGGATTTTTTGATGCAGTTGCCCTTATTCTGAGGTATTGCTGGTTTTATTTTTGGCTGTTGTGTGAAATTTTGAATTTTGAGGCTCTCTAGTATCTTCATGGTTCATGTGCTTATCTTTTTTCTTTGTTTTGCTTAGAAATAATGTTGACAAAAATGAAGCACTCGAGAATCTAGATCTTATTCTTCTTTGCATTGACGAGATTGTTGATGGAGGGTAAATATTCTTTCTGCACTTCCTTTTAGTCAGATGGTTTCGTTTGAAAATCCATTGTGCTAAATTAGCTTCAGAAAATTCTTCTTCAGTGAATTAGAAGGAGAAAGAAAAAACTTATACACTGGCTTTGTTCAAATTGCCAAGCTTATCTAGTATCTTATATATCTGTTTCTGTAGGATGATTCTTGAAACAGATGCCAGTACCATAGCTGGAAAAGTTGCATCCCACAGCATTGATGCTGCCGCCCCATTGTCTGAGCAGGTGTTGCATCTCTCCATGCGTTCTTTGTCCTACTACCAAGAATAGTTACAAGCTCTTAGATGATGCTCAATAACTACTTCTGATAGGCTTAGCGAAATATCTCCTGATGTGAAACTAGGTCCCTGCTTTGCTTTGCTTCTGTAGGCTTTTCTGCTATGATTTATTGTTCCACAAGATTGACCTAACTTCTCTATCATTTTTTATTTGTTTTTACAATCTTGCAGACTTTAACCCAAGCATTGGCTACTGCTCGTGAACATATCACAAGATCCCTCCTCACATGATCTTTCTGCTTGTAATTGATGATATGTATGCTGCTTCTCTTTTTAGTTTTTATCCCTCCTTACCAAAGAAAAAAAATATCCTTGCATGACAATTAAGTTGTTTTAACAGCCATTGGTTGATTGGGCAATGAGATTTTGTAATTCTGGTTGGTGCAGATCTCCTTCTATTGAAATAATCAGCATCTGTTGGAGTTTTTCTTTTGGATTTTATTACGAAAATTCTGATGGTGCAAAACTCTTTGGTTATTGATTAATTCACATGATACATGTTATGACAACTCTCTTCTCATCGGTTGTGTTGTGGGTGAGGTGCGATTGTTCAGATAGATCTTGGTTATTTTTCAGTAAGATGATCTCTGTGTATGAAATTTTGTGATAAAACTACTATATGGATGATGGGATGACGCGTAAAACTGCGCATTGTGTGGGAAATGTGACTGAAACTTGAAGCATGTGTATTTTTTTGAAATCCACCATGTGATTGGTGTCTCTCAAAATGCAATTGGCTTGATCTATAGAATCAATACGTGCATTTGCTTGGTGGATCTGTATCGGATCAATTGATGATGGTATCTCGGTGAGGTCCACCGATAGTCATTGGGAGTTCATGGAAGGGCTTTTGAGTGTCCGGGGCGTAGGCTCAGCCACTATGGGCTGACCTTAGGCGAGTGCCCCTCTGAAGTGCAATGGAGGTGGCTAACCTAGGCCAGGGGCCTTCTTAATCGCCAATTGACCCAATTCAGGTAAGTGGACAGTCCAGTGTAACGACATGATATTCTTGTGTGCTGTTTATGCTTGGTGGGATGGGACCCTGCTTGAAGAAGTAAATATGGAACTTAATACGCATCAAAACGAAGCAGAATTTGACATTTGCCTTGCCCTAGTTAGCTCCAATCATATTAATTCCGTGTTTGACTGTCACATTTCATGGTTGTTGAAGGACCTCCATCAGTTTATCTTCATATCTGGTGCCTCCGGCAAGTGGCATTTCATATGTCGATGAACCCTTCAAACACATTCCTCTTCGTTATTAAAACCCTTTTGTCCTCTAAATTGGGTCGTGTCGTTAGATGACAGTGATCTGATATTAATTTACTCAACATGGCTCATCGGGGTGATATGACCGCTAAAATGTTTCTTGCCCCCAAATATGAGGATTTGAGACTAAATTAAGTTGAAATCCAAACTCTAACCTCTCATTTCATTTGCAATCGAAATAAATGCCTCACTTTGGACATCACGATGCTTGCCCTCCTCCTTTGGCTGCCAAACATCATCATCTAAACTCTCTCTCTCTCTCTCTCTCTCTCTCTCTCTCTCTCTCTCTCTCTCTCTCTCTCTCTCTCTCCCTAAGTCCTCGGCACCTATCATTCCTCCCTCCACAACCAACTTCAACTCTAACCTTTTGACAAGACTCATTTTTATGCTTGGTGGGATGGGACGTCAGCTGGAGTCTTTATCGCCCCGCTTAAAGAACCAAACATGAAACTTCACACGAGCCAAATCGAAGCAGAATTTGACCATTGCCATGCCTACATTTATTCCAATCATATCATTCCATGTTTGACTATATTATATCACGGTTGTCGAAGGATCGCCATGTTTGCTCATTTTCGCATCTTGTGCTGCCGGCAAGCAGCATCTCGCACATCGATGAACCCTTCAAACACATTCCTCTTTGTTATCGAAACCCATTTGTTCTCTTAAATCATGGTCGTCTCCTAACTAGTTAGTCCGGCGCTTGATTGCTTCAATCCTCAATTGTTTTCATGCCTGGCGGGGACCTTCCCTTGAGTGATACGTTACACCTAAAGATTTGGACTCCATAACTGCTCCTTGCCTTTAGTTGTTAATGCATGCTACTGCCGCTACTCCCGCTAGTGCTCTTCCGGTCCCTTTATTTCTTTGGACCGGTTCAAACCCACCTTTTTCTAGTGAAGTAGCTCTCGCCTCAATCATGCATAAAATCTCTCCCCCTTTCCCTATCCGTATTAGCGAGAATTCCACTTGAAAGATGCTCGACCAGCCCACCCGAGACATCAACTTCGAGTCAACTAATCTTCGATGTATGCATGCACATTTGTTCCCAGAGCTAAATCCGAGACGTATATATTGGAGGCTTTGGTTCCAGAGGACTGTAGTCATGCATAAGCTAAGCTTTTATATTTTGGATTAGTTTGTCCATATTAATGGGAAACTTCTCGTGCTTTAAACAAAATAAGAAAAAGGAAATATTAGCATATATTATTTTCCCTGCGTTCGGGAAAAATTTCGTGATAAAGAATTGTACTCTTTGAGAAATCATTTTCCAGTTTTTAGGTTAGAGACTTTGTTTTCCTAATTTTAAGCTTGTTTAATTTTATTGACCATAATTGGTCTTTCGTAAACTGATATTTTTAGCAAATCAAATAAGTGAAAATCCAAACAACTAATTTATAAAAAAAAAAATTTCGCTCAAATGAAACACACCGTTATTTCGTAATAAAATATCTTTCCTTTTTCTCAATGCCCACTTGTGTGTATCAACTTCACAAGTGGATCATGTACGATCTGAATTATACCTTACTCAGACTTTCTAGCTAGAAGATCAGGCTTAGTACGTGTCTCACGCCAATTTAGGTCATGAGCGGTGACAAGGACTCGATCACCAGTGAAAACCCAATAGCCCAAGAGACTCACTTAATTGCTGAAAATGTCATCCAACCCCATTTTCTTCGAGCTTTTGCTTCAGTCTTGCCAATAATGTCACCCCACCTCAAGTTGATGTAGTCTCATGAGATGATGCCACTCTGGTTTTACTCTCTGCTTTTTCTCATGGACAGTACAAGTCGACTTGACATGTCCAGAACGAAAAGAGAAACCCCAATACTTTATTATTAGGGAACGGGCTGCCGCAAGCTTTCTAAACTTTAGGGGAATCTTCTTAAGTATAGGAAAAGCTTAAAGATCGTTAATATATCTTTCAATCTAACTCTCCAACGCTGACAAAAAATTCATGGGTTGATGAAAGTCTTTGATGCGCACCCACCCTTAGTTTTATTGTAGAATTATGGTCGGAACCTATAACGTGTAGAGACGAAGAGGCTTGAATTTATAAAGCAAAGAGACATTTGAGAAATCGACATCAAAACCTCTAGATTTCGATATCATCTTCAAATGAACACACCAGTATTGTGTTTACGCAAAAATACTTTAAACAGCTAAAAGAAAATACGATATACATACAACAAGTCTTGATAAACAAGTGCAAGACTTAAAAACAACCGACATCGAATAGCAAATATGCCCTAGCACACTTTTTCGGACGAGAAAGCATCTTGCATATATTTATCGCATGTCTCCATTAAGCGACGAGTGGCGACAATCGGAGAGATGCACCGCGTTTCGGTCGACTTGTGCCAATCCCATTCGATGACATTTTACTTATCGGATGATTAGCTTGGACGAACTCAAATCATACTTCGGCATCAACTAAAAACACGATTCAAGTACTATACAAACGTTTTCCCCGTGGGCACACAATCTCACACGCCGGGAAGAATGTGAAGTGTGTTCGTAACGAATGAGACAAGACACCTTTTCTTCTAGTGGTAGCCCCGGCTGCCATCAAATCGGTCCTTACTGCTCCCCCATCGGTTCCGTGCTTGACAACCCTGTCCGGAAGAGGGCCCCATCTTCGCCGCACCTTCGTCTCCTGTCCTCTTGCCACATCTAGAAGGTCAGGGAGGGAAAAAAAACACCCAGCACGTTACGCGTGCCAACCCTATTCTTCGTCAAAATATAATCGGATTCCGTAGCCAGAAGCGTATGATTGTTTCTGCGGTATTGACTTGACCCGATAAACGAGGGAAAAAAAGCAAGCGATGATCTGGAGTCAACGAATCGATTCGACAGGCCATCCGGCGCCCGCAAGGAGGGTCGCATGTTTCCGCGCTTGTCTTTGCAGGCCAACTTGAGGGTTTACCGTCTTTGGTTTATGTCTGTTAACGTACTCGTCGGTTTGGTATAACATGGCGCCTACAGAAACGGATGAAGATCGCTCTCGAGCTGATGTGGATGATGGGGATGGGGGCCCAATCGATGCTTCGGACAAAGCAATGATGTACGAGGAACGGGATGGATGGTCGGTCATCTTGTAGCATTTTCTCGTTTCTTGAGTTTAACCTAGCTCTTGCGTTGGAGGCCATGCAAAAACTTCGTGGTAAAGGAAGGAGGAGATTGTCAAGATCGTTTCTTCTCTCTCCTTTATCATATTCTCCTGTACTTTTTCCAGCTCTGTCTTTTTCCTCCTATAAAGCCGCCTTCGGAAATTCAAAGTTTAAAATAAAGAAAAAGCACGAGTGGAGGAGAAGTTGGACCCCAAGAGAAGGAAGCTTCCAGTATAGAAACTCCAAAAACATTTGGAGAAAAGTTGCAATTAACTAGATTTTGAAGAAAAATCCGTGCACTTTCTCCGGGACCAATTGTGCTAGACAAACATCTCAAAACTGCAAGCGCCGCATTATGAAGTTGCGTCCTCAAGGGGGGTTTCTCAAGAACTTGTCCGACGAAAAAATGTAAGAGAAATCGGGCCTAATGGTATGTCACGACGCATTATTGTCCATCTTATTTACGAAAAAAAAAACACGGCTTCATATTGCCGCCTTTCCAACCACTTGTTTAGACAAATACAAAGGTTTTTAAAAAATCGGTATTAGGTAAAAGGGCGCAAGGGAAGTGTGTCCCATTACTAATATCCCACCCCCCTTTTTTTATTTACATATATTACGAACCAGAGTTATTATTCTTCAATAAAATCGCCAAAAATGAAAAGGAAAATTAAGAAAATTGCAATCGTGCCGTTGGGCTCGGATCGATCAGACGCGTTCGACATGTGTTCTCGATTCTTGTAATCAAAGCCGTCCGAAACACGCTCTTGAATAATAAAAGAATATACCTTAATTGCAATTGAAAAGCCACCAAGAAAGAAACGGTCCAAATTCCTGGGCGGGATCGCACCTCGTAAGAACCGGATTTTTCAAAGGGTTCCTCAGATTCAGTGTATTATTATTATTATTATTAATCAAATATTATTCCAGTGAAGTTAATTGTCATAAATGTTAGGCCCCCAAAAAAAAAATGCAGCATGGTCAAAACCCCTTCTAGAGAACTGCCTTTAATTAATTACCATACAGTTGCCAAAGAAGACCTTATTACGTTTAATATAATAACATTTAAGTTTAGTTGGTTTCGCAAAAAATAAATAATTTAAAAATTATATATATATATTTTAAAATGATCGTTTACGGAAATAGTTTAAATATAAATTGTTATTGACAGTAAAAATATCTTTTGTCTATTAATTATTTTAAACGATACGAACGATTGATTTTAAGAAAAAAAGTTTAAAAAATTTTAATTTTTTGCGAAATAAATGAAACCCTTGAATCAAATAGAAAATGAATGAAGGTGCTCACCGACACCGGCTATCGACCATTGAAATTAATAAAAATAGGAAGCCGTCAAGGTTGGCCATTCCAAATACCATGTCGCCCCTACGAGACCCAAATTTTCTTGTTGATTTTCCTCCCACGTTTTTTTCCCTTAAAAATTTAATTTCATTCCGAGCCATCTGATCTGACAAATCTTAGTGGTGGTGGTAGATTTTTAAAAAAATTTAATTGCATGTGTTGGTGCACATGGGTTTCAATGCAATACAATGGGATGGGGTCGGCAAGAGAGAGATGCTTTGGTTCCACAAAGACGTCATTATATAACCAACCGTAAATTTCACCTAAATTTCCCCCATAGAAGATCAAAATATTACCCAAACACGTTACAACGTGCCCGTCACGAGACTCTAATCCAGTGAAAAAACGTAAAAGAAAGCAAAAAGGTTCATTCAGACACATCGTTAATTACTCGAAAAGGGCGATTTCAAAAACTCATTCTAATTCAGAATACGGGAATACCGCTCTCGCTTTTTCTTTAGAGAAAAAGGAGATATTCAGCTTCCCTCTAATAGCTGCCGACGAGAGAGAGAGAGAGAGAGGGAGGGTGGGAATTAGCCGAACTTAGCTAAAGAGGAATCTTTCTCGCCTCGATCGATGATCACGACCCTCGGAACGTACCAATCAGCCCCATCATACTTTACACAGTATACTAGTCCTGATAAGGTGGCGAACCTACTTGTCATTAATGCTGCTAATTATCTCTATGACCACGATTTTCTTTGTAGCTGGGTATTAATGCCATCTAGAAGAAGCAGAAGCAGAAGGAGGAGGAGGCATGGAAAGCAAGCAAGACACGGGGCCAGACCCGGTCACTTGGGTCGACGCCACGTGGCTCCGTGGGGGCCCCGGGACGTGCATTCAGGGGGTACCTAAAAGGGAAAATGGCTTGGCTTGGCTTGGCTTGCTTGCTTCCTTCTCCTTTTTCTTTTTTTTCGCGTGCGAACGTGTTTTTTGGGGACTAGCGGAGGGGTGAATCACTGAATGTACGTTGTTCTCTTTTCTAATTTGTTTTTTTTTTTTTGGGTTCTGTTTCCTTTTGTTTTTACTCGGTCTACGATTGGGGGTGCTCCTGCTGGACAGGTCATTTAGGAGGACGAGCGGATATTTGACAAAACAAAGAAAGGGGGGGAGGGGGGAAGAAAGAGGAAAGAGGGGAGAAGAAGCGGTGGTGGTGGAGGAAAGAAAAGTCCTCCGCTCGGGTGACATAAAACTCGAGAAAGGAAAGGGAAAGAGAAGCCATCGTCGAACGTGTTTCCGAGAGCTTCCCCCCCGTCTTTGAAAGTCGAACAAAGGCGTGAAAGCGCCACCCGGAGAGAGAGAAGCGGGCCCCTCCCTCCCCCCGGGGCACATTCCTGGGTCGTCTCCTGCTCGGAGCTCCACCGGAGACGGGGGCCATCTCTCTCTCTCTCTCTCTCTCTCTCTGTATGTACCTTTCTTGATCTGCAAATCGAAAAGGAGGCTTCTTTGTCGTTCTTGAGCTTCTTGATCCGCAAGTGGGTCTTGGCCGAATTTGCACCCCGAGGACGAGGGAGCGATTTTCAGGTACCCTTCTTGAATTTGCTTTCTTGGGGCTGGGAAGTTGTGGGTGTTTGCCCATTTTCTTGGTTTCTTCTCCGGGTTTATTTGTCTTGCCCCCCACCCCACCCCTTCTTGGGAAGCTCGTGCCGACGGTTCCAGCTGGGCATTGTCTGGTTCTTGGGTTGGTTCTGAATTTCCCACCACCTCTCTCTTTCCTGATTCGTCTTGGCGACTGTTTCCTGATTCGTCTTGGCGACTGTTTCGAGAATTGGATTCTTGAGCTGATTCGCAGCATCTGTTCTGTGCTCTCCGCTATTGATTGAAGCTGCGTTTTGTTGTCCTTCGGGTATCCAATGTAATCTGTCATGGATGTGGGCATAAAGATTTAGTTCCTATTATGTCTTAGTTTAGATAAGTGCAGTGCAGCTAAGCATACAGATGGTATTGAATGAAATTTCGAATGCGATCCCTATTCACTGTGCGGTTTTTTTGAAACTAAATATTCTTCCTAAAATTAACCTCATTCCATTATATGGGATTTGGTTATTTCTTTGTGCAATTTGTGTGTACAGCTTATCGAGTTTGGTGAATTGATACATATCCGTTCTGTATATCTCCTTAGGTTGTGGAAAGGTATTGTGCATCGGTGACCCCATCATAGTGATTGCTGAAGTAAAGATAGTTGAAACGGTTGGCTCTCGGTTATCATCGGGCGGAGCTGGAAAAATGACCTGGAATCCGTTATGAGAAGCACAATGACGCTCCATGCTGGAGTCAAGATTTAGTTCTTATGTTTAGAGGATTATATTTCAGATCCTATAATCTTGAACCGAAGTGAGGAGAGATGACTCGAGGTAGGATAAGGGCAAGGATCCGCCAGAGCAACCTTTATACCTTCGGATGCGTCCGGCCCACCACCACTGAGACTCAGGACCCGCAGTCATTGCAAGGCCCAGGCTATTCTCGTATAGTACATTGCAATGAGCCCCATATGCACAAAAAGAAACCTCTGAAATACTGCTCGAATTACATATCAACCACCAGGTACAATGTCGTCACATTTTTGCCCAAAGCATTTTTTGAGCAATTCAGGAGGGTAGCGAATATTTACTTCCTCGTGGCTGCAATATGCTCTCTCTTTTCTTTTTCCCCATTCACCCCGTTGAGCATGATTGCCCCGTTGGCATTTGTTCTTGGGGTTAGTATGGCGAAGGAGGCCGTAGAAGATTGGCATAGGTTCATTCAGGATATGAAGGTTAATAACAGAAAAGCTAGTGTCCATAAAGGAGACGGAGTCTTTGGTTATAAACAGTGGCGGAATATTTGTGTAGGGGATGTTGTGAAAGTTGAGAAAGATCAATTTTTTCCTGCAGACTTGCTTCTACTGTCATCCAGTTACGAGGACGGTCTATGCTATGTTGAAACCATGAATTTGGATGGTGAAACGAATTTGAAAGTAAAAAGATCGTTAGAGGTGACTTTGCCTTTGGAAAGTGATGAAAGTTTCAAGGACTTTAATGGGATGGTCAGGTGTGAAGACCCGAATCCCAGTCTTTACACCTTTGTGGGCAATTTTGAGTATGACCGGCAGATTTATCCACTGGATCCTAGTCAGATACTCCTCAGAGATTCCAAGCTCAGGAATACAGCTTATGTTTATGGAGTGGCTATCTTTACTGGTCATGACAGTAAAGTGATGCAAAATGCGACAGAATCACCTTCCAAGAGGAGCACGATAGAGAGGAAAATGGACCGCATCATATATTTTCTTCTCGCTGCTCTACTCGGTATCTCGTTGATCAGTTCTATAGGATTCTTTGTGCAGACAAAGTACCAAATGCCCGACTGGTGGTACTTGCAACCCCTGGATCCTATGTCCTGTTATGATCCAAACAAAGCAGTGGCATCGGGCCTATGCCATTTTGTCACTGCTCTGATGCTGTATGGGTACTTGATACCCATCTCTCTGTACGTATCAATCGAGATGGTTAAGTTCTTGCAGGCAATTTTTATTAACAGGGACATAGACATGTATGATGAACAGAGCGGGGTTCATGCTCATGCAAGGACCTCAAATTTGAATGAGGAGTTGGGCCAGGTGGACACAATCCTCTCTGATAAAACTGGAACGTTGACATGTAATCAGATGGATTTTCTCAAGTGTTCCATCGCAGGTGCTGCATATGGTGTAGGATCCAGTGAGGTTGAGCTCGCTGCTGCAAAGCAAATGGCCATTGACCTTGAGGAGGAGCAGGACCCTGAGATTTCTAGTGCCTTCATTGTGCGGGACAACAGAAACCAGTTTGGGGCATCGGAGATTGAACTAGAGACCGTCGTTACTTCTATGGCTGGAAAGCGTGAGAAACGCAAGGTTAAGGGCTTTAGTTTTGATGACAGCCGTTTGATGGAGGGAAACTGGATGAAAGAACCAAAGCCAGATATGATTCTGTTGTTCTTGCGGATACTAGCAATATGCCACACTGCGATTCCCGAGGTAAGTGAAGAGACAGGTGAAATCACATACGAAGCTGAGTCACCTGACGAAATCGCATTTCTGGTTTCTGCTAGAGAATTTGGATTCGAGTTTTGGAAAAGAACTCAAACAAGCATATTTGTCCGCGAAAAGTATCCTTCTCCAGTTGTAAGGCAAGGAACTTGCACAGAAATATTTTCTGCCCCTATGTTCTTCTTCAGCAGCATTAATCTGACTGTCCTTGTCTTATGGTATGATTTTTGGATGTTTTCCAGGGAATATAAAATTTTGAACCTGTTGGATTTTACCAGCAAAAGAAAGCGGATGTCTGTGATTGTGCAGGATGAGGAAGGGAAAATTCTTCTTCTGTGCAAAGGTGCTGACAGGTTGGTCTTTTGACAGCACTCCATACGTCTTATCAACATTTTTAGTTTAATTATCTCATGAGAAAGCGAGTTAGCGTGATTCTCTTTCAGCGCCCTCCGGGACATGAATGTATATGTATGATATACTGTACTCCGTCATGTTGACCATTTATATTAGACAATCATCATTCTGACATTACAGTTTCAATTTTAATCAGTTTTTCTAGCGTTTCTTTGCACGTGATGAGCTTTGCTCATTGCCTCTTTTCTTTTCTCAATTATCATTGGGGCAATCAGTTAACTGTGCTGTCATATGGTTTTTGCTATCAATGAGAACTTTGAAAACTGATGATTGAAGTTAAAAATTTTTTTGTGTTTTTCTAGCTTCTATTTATTTTGCGACTGTGGATTAGGGTATTCAAAGAGATTTGTTTGAAAGAAAGAGCTGTAATTTCGCATTCTCTTCTAAGAGCAGTTACTTGGAGGGTAGCACCACCGTGGTGTCTCTTCTCACTTCTCTTTTCTTTGAAGAACATCCTCTGTAAACACAAACACGGAGTCCGGCCATCCCATCGTCATGCTCCTAATACTTTCTCTATTGAGGGTATAGATGGAATTATGTGGCATCTCTTTGGACCTGAAAGTTAACTTTCATTAATTGTGCAGCATCATTTTCGATCGGTTGGCAAAGAACGGAAGAGTATATGAGGAAGCTACTAGCAAACATCTGAATGAATATGGTGAGAATGGGTTACGTACGCTTGCTCTTGCTTATAAAAAGCTTGAAGAGTCCGAGTATTCTGCTTGGAATGATGAGTTTGTCAAAGCAAGGACTTGTATTGGGGCAGACAGAGATGCCATGCTTGAAAGGGTGGCTGAATTGATGGAAAAGGATTTGATTCTCGTGGGTGCCACTGCTGTGGAGGACAAATTGCAGAAAGGGGTAAAATAAAAGAATCATTCTCTTCAAGTTTATTTACTCACGCACACCATTCATTTAGTTCATCTGAACTCGAAGGTGATATCTACTGTTTTTCCCTATAGGTGCCCCAGTGCATTGACAAACTTGCCCAAGCTGGTCTTAAGCTATGGGTTCTTACCGGAGATAAGATGGAAACTGCAATCAACATAGGGTATGATGGTTGTAGCTAATAGAAAGCTTTCCCAATACCTCTTCCATTTGAATGAGATCTCTACTATTAAGAAATTCATTTCTCACTGTAAGTTTGGCAGAATAGGAAACCCAAGGGTTTTTCTAATCCATCGTGTCTATTGCAGATTTTCTTGCAGTTTACTTAGGCAGGGAATGAAGCAGATCTGTGTAACAGCAACAAGTCCAGACACATTAGGGCAAGACTCAAAGAAGGTAAGACTCTGGCCAGAGAGCTTGGACATTTTGTTTTGGCATAGCTGTTTCATTTGACATTTAGTGAACATCGCATCTTGTTGCTGATCAGGCCATCAAAGAGAACATCGTGATGCAAATCACCAATGCCTCACAAATGATCAAGCTAGAAAAAGATCCACATGCTGCCTTTGCACTGATAATCGATGGAAAAACCCTGACCTATGCCCTTGAAGATGATGTGAAGCATCAATTCTTAGGATTGGCAATTGACTGTGCATCCGTCATATGCTGTCGGGTCTCTCCTAAGCAGAAGGCGCTGGTAACTTTTCTCCCCACTCATAATTGTCGTATTCCTGCCTACGTTCAGAGGCTCCTTCATATACATACAAGCTTGCAATGCCTGTGGGTAAACTTCAACAGGATTTGATACTTATATTAGAAAGTCTGAACCTGACTCCAGGTGACGAGGTTAGTGAAGGAAGGAACTGGCAAGACTACATTAGCAATTGGCGATGGGGCAAATGATGTCGGCATGATTCAAGAAGCTGATATTGGAGTGGGGATCAGTGGGGTGGAAGGTATGCAGGTTAGTGCCTCCTTTACTATCTCCTTGTGAAGGCTATTGTCCTGCCTTCCCTGATCATTGGTGTGTTATTGGTGTGTTTTGGACATATATCCTATGATGGTTAACAATAAGGAGCATCTCCTGCCTTTGACTCTGGATTTTCATAATAATTTGAGATCATTACTGTTTTGCAGGCTGTGATGGCTAGTGATTTTTCGATTGCCCAGTTTCGGTTTTTGGAGAAACTCCTAGTGGTTCACGGACACTGGTGCTACAAAAGAATAGCCCAGATGGTAATTTTGCGGCTGCCTCATTGACTTTATATTTATACTACTGTCTCGTGTGCTTGTGTCAGACATCTGTATCTCTCATGCCCACTGACTTTTTCTTCCCTTAATCCAGATATGTTACTTCATCTACAAGAACATAGCATTCGGTTTGACATTCCTCTACTTTGAAGCTGTGACGGCCTTCTCCGGGCAATCGATCTATGACGACTGGTACATGATACTGTTCAATGTGTTCGTCACTTCATTGCCCGTCCTTTCGTTAGGAGTATTCGAACAAGATGTTTCCGCCGAGGTTTGCTTGCAGGTAACCATTTCTTGAACACTGTAATTTTGAAAATGAACAGAGACGGGTAATAGCTGATACACACTCAACCTAGAGACTTTTCCATGATTGCTAATTCATGTCCCTTCTCCTTTTCCCTCACTTTTTGTAGTTTCCTGCGCTATATCAGCAAGGACCCAAAAACTTGTTCTTCAACTGGTATAAGATATTTGGGTGGATGGCGAATGGTCTCGTTGCCTCCATCGTCGTTTTCACCTTCAACGTTCTCTTCTTCTTTGAGCAAGCTTTTCGCCCGGGAGGCCAAACAGCCGACATGACAGCCGTGGGAACTGTAATGTTCACTTGCATCGTGTGGGTGGTGAACTGCCAGATTGCGCTCACCATGAGCCACTTCACATGGATCCAACATTTGTTCATCTGGGGAAGCATTGCATTTTGGTACCTGTTCCTCTTCATCTACGGAATGTTCTCTCCCATTTACACGGGGAATGTGTACAAGATTCTCGTCGAGGTCCTCGCTCCTGCTGTGAGTTTCTGGGCAGTCACCCTCTTGGCAACGGTCACTTGTAACCTATTTTACTTCTGTCACATATCTATCCAGAGATGTTTCAATCCCATGGATCACCACATCATCCAAGAAATCAAGTACTACAAGAAGGATGTCCGAGACCAGCTCATGTGGAAGAGGGAACGGTCCAAGGCCAGACAAGAAACCAAGATCGGTTTCACCGCGAGGGTGGAAGCGAAGATTAGGCAGTTGAAAGGGAGGCTGCAGAAAAAGCACCTCCTCGCCGCCGCGTCGTGACAGGACATAAATAGGGTTTCGGTTCTTGATTGACATGGATACATATTTTTTTTTTCTAAAGTAGGGTTTGGGGCCATTGCAGATTTCTTTGTTGAGGCCCCTTTTCTTGCTCCATTTTTTGCCCCAGGAAAAAAAGAATGTAATCAGATGAAGGAGTGGGGATGATTGGATCCCCTCTCGTGCACAGATAATCTGTAGTAGTCATAACCACCTCCCCTGTATTGTAATCCCTGTGTAAAATTTTGATGAGTGATAGCTCCGAGATATAGTGGAAATTGCTTCTGTTCTGTACCAATCTCTTCATTCCTCTCCTCTTTTAAATACCTATGCAACATGTCCAACTTGTCACAATGATGTATGCAAGTCCTTCAAATCTAAGCCTGTGTTGATCTATTGCCACCAATTTCCTTCTAGGTAGGTGCATTTTTGCTTTGGTTTGATCACTTCCGTGAACTGGATATACAAGCAAACTGGCTAAATTTTCTACTGCTAGAAATTGTCAAGCATGATTAAGATCGGGTTAAGTCGGCGTGACGAGAATTCATCTCTCGACTCTGCCGAACTATATTCGCTTTTCGAACTAGTTTCGAATGACCTTTGTCCCGAGCCGTGGCTTACCAAGTCTATATGTAATCGACGCGAATACAGCACAAATACAAGATTGAGTACAAAAACCAAGAATGCAACGGCTGTAGACAGAAGGTAAGCCAACCACAAAAGCGATTATACAAAGCTGCTAAAGAACCATCGGGATTGTCATAAATATAGTATCTAATTCTAGGAGGGAATTTCAATGGACATGCAAGGTAATCGCATCAAGTGAAAATAAAATAAAATAAATTGTTGACCGGAGTCTGAAAATATAAAATCTCAGATAGATGCATGGATTTCACAATTTCAGAGTCAAAATGCTTTATATATGCGATTTTTTTACTTTTTTCGATTTAAATTGAATATTCAAGAGTAAAATCGAATATGCAAGCAACAGAAGAAGCCACCCGACTTCTAAAATGAAAGTAATCATTTTCGAAATAACGGTCGTTACATGCAAGAATCGAAAGACTAATAAATAATTTGGTTATAAAATTTGTCAAATTGATTCAATCAAATCCTTTCATTGATTGTATTTCTCGATTAAACTTTTCGTGATAAGTTTTTAGAGTCGGTTGCGTTTTTTGATAATTTTAGAATTCGATTGTACTTTCATGACGAGTTGCAGAACCAAATTACAAAAAATTATAGGACTCAATTGCACTAGGATTTCCAATACACTTATACCTAAAAAAACATATCTTGAATGTTCTTTCATACAATAATCAATAACAAAAGGAAAAAAATAATAATAGCAAATAGCAATTTTCGATGAGCAAGTAAACAAGGGTCAAGACAAACCAAAACAAACGACTTCGATTAAGGAAACGTAATCACGATTAAAATGGCCGATTAGATCAAAGATCGTCACCGTCTCGTTCGGTTCGGTATACCAACACTCTTCTCTCTCCTCTCTCTTCTCTCTCGCCCTTCATCTCTGGCTCAGTCATCGCGGTTCCATGGCAATGGAGCCTCTCCTGTAGCAGCGGCAGCAGCAGCCTCCTCTGGATAGCGGTTAGGGTTTGTTCCCCGTCGCCGGCGGTGGTGGTGGGGGTGGGGTTGGGTTTTTGTGGAAATCCCGGCGCTCTCCGATGGAGCCACGCGTCGGCAACAAGTTCCGGCTCGGCCGCAAGATCGGCAGCGGATCGTTCGGGGAGATCTACCTCGGTGGGTTGCTGATGCTGGGTTCCTTTTTCGCTTCGTCCGTTCCGGTTTTTTTTTTTTTTGGGGTTTGATCGTGATTTAAGTTCGCGGCGAATTTTTGTTTTCAGGTGCGAATATCCAGACGAACGAGGAAGTCGCGATTAAGCTTGTGAGTGGCTCTTCTCCCGGTTGGAATTGAAACCCTTTTTCCTTCTCCGAAGCTTCTCGTGCGTTGTGGTTGTTTCTTTAGTGTTCGTTGTAGCCATCATCGCATAGGTGTTTTGATGATTTAGGATTTTGGTGCTTTGATTTTACGTCTTTTTGGGGGATATGGATGGTGTTTGACTGGCATAGATAGTTGGTTCGCTTGCTTCCCCGGCTTCCAGCGAGTCGGCGGTGCTAGCTTCTGTATTTTTAGAATGATTGTCGATGACGAGTGGAAGCTTCCTCCTTTTGTGGCTTGTCGCATGCGTGTGTATGTTTGGAGCTGTAATGCATGAACTCATGTTGTGCTGCTGGTATGATAACGATCGAAAGCCTGAGCGATTTGCTTCCTTGGCGATCTTTTGCAATGCATGTATCGACTTTGTTGAGAAGTCAGCGCTCTTTGTCCCTCGTCGAGTATGACTTTGTACCTGAAAGATTACTTGAAAGTGTAAAATAAAAGATCGATTTTTCACTTGAAACATGTATGTTTTGACTGAGTGAGATTGATGAGGGGGTTGATAGGGGGCTGCGTGGAAGCAACTGAGGAAACTATAGTATTCTCTTTTGATGACATGAAGAAGCTCTGTTGCCAATTAACGAGTGTGGTAGTGTTGCTCGACCAATGTCTACATCCTCCTCGCCAAAATGGTACCATACCATTTGGTGGAAGACCTATTAAAGGAGACTTAACAAGCTTCTTCGTATTTCTATTTTCCTTTGTCTGTTCTCACTCCAGTGATGTAGTCTGCATGCAAAGATTTATGTCATGCATAAATTACTCTTAATTGGTATGCGAATCGAGTTTGTTACTATGAGTAAACTCTATCGGTGCTGCGGGTCTGTGGCTCTACCAAATATGTTTAGATGGAGATGCTACTGCCTTATCTACTCAACTTTATAGCAGAGAAGATCCTTCATGTTGGACAGATATCTGTTAGTAGATAGAGAAATTTAAGTTGATGTTCAGTGGCAGACTGTTGAGGTTTGTCTGTTTGTATACACTAATTGATTCGATTTGAAATGTTTATGAACTCAGATATTGACAAACTGGAAAGTGACACGAATTGAAATACATCATTTCTTAAGTTTTGCAATGACACGACTTGACACGAGCTCATAACTCGTCTTTGACATTTGAACACGAATTGCCAGCCTTTTGCGAGGGATGCACAATTTTATTTATCTGTATTTCTGTCAGAAGATAGAAGCATAGTCTTTTAAGGAAGGTGAACCGTGCTTCTTAATTCTTTTGATTATTTGGTTTGCAGTGTGGGCACCGTTTTGAATTGATTGTGCCTTTTCTCTGTACTTGAACACATTATTCAAAGATGCTGTTGAATTCTGAAGCACATTTTTTGCGCTATTAATGATAGTAAATTCTGATTTAGTTTTATATAACATCACTTGTTTAGGAAACTGTCAAGACAAAGCATCCTCAGTTGATGTACGAATCAAAGTTGTATAAAATACTTCAGGGAGCAAGTAAGACCTCAACTTATGGTGCTTCTTTTTCTGATTCAACTGTGCATGCTTTATGTCTTTCTGATGTTTTTCATGATGCCATTGGTTTGCACGTGCTTATCCTTGGCAGCTGGTATTCCAAATGTAAGATGGTTCGGTATTGAAGGGGACTACAATGTTCTCGTGATGGATTTGCTGGGACCAAGTCTGGAAGATTTATTTAACTTTTGTAGTAGGAAATTTTCCCTTAAGACTGTTCTCATGCTCGCTGATCAAATGGTAGGTTTGTTTATGCTCGTGGTTCTTTGTTTTACCTTCTCCTCTTATCATTTTATAGAACTTGATATTCTTTACAGATGAATCGCATTGAATTTGTTCATTCTAAATCATTTCTTCATCGAGATATTAAGCCAGACAATTTCCTCATGGGTTTGGGCAGGCGTGCAAATCAGGTGGAATTCAGATCTTTTTTTGCTTGACTTTGTATCTGCATATTAAAGGACTTGATTTTGATGCCTTCTCACCTGCTTGAATATAGGTTTACATTATTGATTTTGGTCTTGCAAAGAAATACAGGGACACTTCAACTCATCAACATATCCCCTACAGGTTGGTTATTTTACACTCAGATTAACTGTTAGTACTTTAATGTCTTTAAGATTTGATATTTCTACCCCTTTTAAAGAGTGGGGTGAGCATTTGCCACTTTAGCAGTGCTAAACTCATGGCTCTCATCTCGGCTGGCTTCTTATCTCTCCTTGTGATTGCTCATTATTCATTAAAATGTGATTGCTGGTTGATAAGTTCCTCCTATTATTTTCTGTTCCATTTATATGTCTTTTGCAAGTGAAGCATGCATGTTTTGCTGGTCGGCATAATCCCTCTGGTTTAAATGTAAAACTAGCTTTGTGAAGATGTAATAAATGATCTTTCCAGCCTTTTTGTCTAGAGATTTCAACCAATTTGATGTGTTTCACCAGTTACATGTTTTTTTTTTTTGATATTTCCATGCTGATGCTGATGTTGATGACAGAGAAAACAAGAATTTAACGGGAACAGCCAGATATGCTAGCATGAATACTCACCTTGGGATTGGTATGCTTGAGCCTATTTCTTCTATCTTCTCATGTTACCCTTATAATGAGGCTGTCATATGGCTCCAGTCTTTTGCTTCTTTGCCTGTAGAAAAACTCACTATATTTTGCCTGTTATTGCCAGAGCAAAGCCGTAGAGATGATTTAGAATCACTTGGATACGTTTTGATGTACTTTCTCAGAGGAAGGTAAAACTCTTGCCAACTCTTTTCCTCATCCCATCCTCTGCGCTTACCCCTCCCCCAAGACTCCTCTCCAATGCTACCTATCTTCTTCTTTTTGTTTTCTTTTTTTTTTTCATCATTTAAGTTTTCGCTTTTCTCTAGCCTACCCTGGCAGGGGTTGAAAGCTGGGACAAAGAAGCAGAAATACGAAAAAATCAGTGAAAAGAAAGTTTCAACTTCTATTGAGGTGATCACTAGCTTTTTAAGTTAATTTGATTCGTTGCTAATAGATATATGTTTTCTCTAGAACTGTTTAATGAAGGAAGATAGTCTTCCGAAATTGATACATGTTCCTCCTGTCTTCCCAGGCATTATGCCGGGGTTATCCTACAGAGTTCGCATCATACTTCCATTACTGTCGGTCGTTGCGATTTGATGATAGACCAGATTATGCTTATCTAAAGAGACTGTTCCGTGATCTCTTCATCCGTGAAGGTTCGAATTTAATTAGTTCATTTTTATCTGCGGTGAGGTTATGTTAAGTTGTTTCAGACAGGAGTTCTACCTCATGTTAGATTGTCCACCTTTTTTTGACTTTTTTGCCAACAAATTGGAATTGAAAGTATTTTATTGCACTAGGCTTTCAGTTTGACTATGTCTTTGATTGGACCATTTTGAAGTATCAGCAATCTCAGATTGCCACTCCTCCTTCCCGTGCTCTGGTGAGAATCATATTCCATGTTGAATTTTGCTGCCCTTGGATGGTCAGATTCATTGGGTTCTTATGCTACATTACATTCTTATGAACAGGGCAATGGAGCTGGTCCAAGTTCTGGCATACCTCCGGCTGTTAATAACACAGAGAGGCAATCAGGTGATCCTCCTTTCCTTCATGACACAACTCGCTCCATACCTGGCAGTTTTTTTTTTTTTTCAGAGCAGTCATTAGTACATTGCAAAAAATCTCTAATAATTTGATATGTCTTTTAACGTTTAATGAAGGTGGTGAAGATGGTAGACCTGCTGCATGGTCTCTGGGAGATCCATCTCGTCGGAGGCACTCTGGACCAATTGTGGCTTCTGGAAGTTTATCGAAGCCAAAGAATCCAGTTACAAATGATTCTGTCGCATCTAAAGATGCTCTGGTGAGTCGCTCATATAGTCAGCTAAGGAAATATGCCCGAAAATATCATTATGGTTGTTGGCTGTTTTTAGTGGTGGAATATGCCTTAATTGTGTTCCATATGTTTGATCATTGTCACTCGAAATGAATCTTTCTGAATCCGACTGTCCCGAATGATGCCACTTAGAATAATACCATGGTGAGCTTGGTGGGATCACATGATTGGGCCTTGTCAGGTTGCAAGGCAAGTGGTTAGTTGCTGTGATAATCATGTCCTGTGTTCTAATGCCATTTTATTTGTTTGGTTATCAAACTTATTTATGCAACTGATAAATTGCCTTCAAGTTCTACCAAACTATGCCGTGCCAGCATCTGCTTGGAGTTTTTTTTTTTTGGGTACTTTTCTCTGTTGGAAAATTCTGTAGGGAACATGTTGACATACTTTTACTTTGCCAGGTGGAAAAGAGCAGGTCTACCGTGATAATTGGTTTCTTAATCTTAGTGCATATTGTTTGGTCTCTGTTTCTAATGTGCATGATTTTATGGATGATTTGTTCTCTATGTTAATGAGCCATATGTTTGCTTAAATATATGCAGTTTTCTAGTTCCACTATCTTGCGGTCAATCAGTTCATCAAGGAAGCCTGCAGTTTCTGGCAGTCGGGATACTGGGATTCTCGGGACTGAGTTGGATGCCTCTCACCGTCGTACCACAGATGTGAGCCCAGCAGTCAATCGTAAATTTTCCAGTGCCCAAAGAAATTCTCCTGTTGGATCATCAGAGCAGAAGCAGGCTTCTTTTAGAAATGCCTCAAACATAAACAATTTTGAGTCCACCCTGAGAGGGATAGAGAGCTTGCATTTCAACAACAAGGAGAGTTTGCAGTATTAGCAACGTTGAAGCTCGATATCACCACCCGTTGTAAATCCGTTCATGGTATAATATTCGTGCACTGAGTTTGTAAAGTCTGTTTTATCCTGCTGGGGGGGTTCCAACTGTAGCTACACAATAAAGACCATGCTCTAAGTGAATCCCTTGATTAACCCAGCTTGGTCTGTAAGAGTTTCTACCATTCCAACTCAGTTGTATTACATGGTTTAACAGTTATTTCAACCTCTGCTTTGAATCATGGTTTGAGGAGTGTCGTAAAGTCCAGGTTGAAACCGTCTGTACACGTTCCTAAACATTATCGAGATGAAGAGCATGTCATGCTCTGTCAAGAAGCTGAATAGAATTTTATGACATTACTTTTGGAATTGCCTTTTATTTGTCTTTTACTTGCTCATACTGTTACAGCAATCCTTTTATCGTGCCTGCCCAATTGAACTTTTGCGTCTAATTGACGTTGCTTCTCCGGTAAAAGCTTGGATTTCAATTACGGGGTTGGCTGTATGCTTGATGATTTAGTTTTGCATCATGGAGTAGTCTAATTGACATTTCTTCACTCGAACAGTGGAAGATAAGGTGTGATCGAAGCCAAATCGAAGTCGATGTACTGTTGGGCTTTGCTCGACTTGCACATTCGGTGCTGGAAGCTTGACTCTAGCTCGATTGTTTATTAATTGTCTTGCTCGAGCTCGATTCGACTACAAAATCGAGATACCCGAGCTTTACTGATAAGCTTGAGTTGGAGATCAAGTTTTATTAGGTAGATATTATGTAATTTTAAGTATTTTGACTATTTTTACAATTATGAAATATTTGTTAAAGGGGAATGAAAGCTCAATTCTCTCTTGAGTTTAGAGTCGAGTATCGACAACCTCTAACTTGACTCAACAAGATACTTAAATAGTTCGAACAAGAGCTCGATGAAATGAGGCAAGCTGATTTCAAGTAGTCATCGAGACAATCCAAAGTTACTTATGAGTAGCTTGATTCGTTTTAATCTTAGTGAAAGAGAAATCTTAAAATGTGATCTCTACAAATATACGATTATAATTTCGATTATAATAGAGTGTGCAAATTTTAAGTTAATCTTAATACGTAGGCTACGTCCCCTATCCATCTTTGGCTCCTATGCTCTAATAGGGACGATGTTCTTGGGTGAGTATTTGCCAATGAACGAAAACAATGGTAAATCAGTTTTACTCAAATGTTGGTTTTTGTATATTCTCAATCATTTAGTTTTCGGTTTCTTAGTTTATTTATGTGATCATGGGAGAATTTTCGAGTGTGATGCCATATTTATATAAAGACGGGTTTACAAAATTGATTTATCAAGTGATGCGATAGACCACCAGTGGATAGTTAATTAAGAAACCATTGATATGTCTTATATGCACTTTGTTCTGTGTCCTCACCAGTCGCCTCTTAATTTAACATTCATCTTTCCTTACCTTTTCAACCCTAGATACATTGCATGTTAGTTTCCCAAAAAACGAAAAAATCGGCAGGAAAGACAAAATTTAGAATGGTTTCCCTCCCTCAGAGCTAGGGTATCACACAATGTGACAATGAAGCAAGCTCTTGGATCATCTACATGTTCTACATGAAGCCTCCTCACGTTTTCCGAAGCACACTTCTTTAAAACGGTCGACATTGCCTTCAACAACATTTGCAGAAATTGGGGTCTCGAATTCGCTGTCAGGGTTGGCCCCAAAAAACAAAATTAACACTGCAAGGGACTCTGCAAATCACCTCTTTGCCCCTCTTGTGACAGAGATAATTACCCTTTTGCCTATTCTCCATTTGCTTCAATCTTAATCCAGATTCTTTAAATTGCAGCTAATGAAATTACATTAATCAAATAATAGGCTAGCCATTGAACCAGAGGTTAAGTTAGGAACATCATATAATTGCATAGATGGAGAAAGGAATCAAAGGAAAGATGCTTCCTAAAAGTCCTTTTCATCGTTAGTTGTCCAAAGATCAACTATAGAAAGAAAGTTTCAAATACAGTCCTTTTCATCGTGTTTCAGAGACTTTTCCATTTCCTTCTGTGCCAGAAGCCAGCGGTCTAGATTGGTCAATTCATTACTGAACTTGCAAAAGCACAGAATTACCATCATCTCTCAAGTTAAATCAACACCTTGACTATACAGATCTGATGAAACTAGATTGCGCCAGGCAACAAGTGGTCTATGACCACCGAAAAGATTTACTCTTTTTTTCCCCTCTCAGAAAACAGAGACAACAAAGACACAGCTCCACATCAATGTGCTACATCAAGTATTTGATTTATTTTTAAGAGGAATTTGGAGATTTGGCATTTGCGAATGCCTCCCCACCTTTAGCCTCTAGTAAAACACAAAACAAAGGAAGGAAAAAAAGAAGAAGAAACGCCCTTTTTTTTCTATCATCATCATCATCATCACCACCATCCATAGACAGCTTGGTTACACGTGTTCTTGATCCACCTGAAGCTCTTCTTGAGGGACCCTTTCATCTTGCCCTCCACAGTGTAGGCCTTGTAGCTAGCGACCCTCTTCTTCCTCTGGAGCTCAGGGTCGCCGAAGGTCCAACTCTTTGACGATGCAGATCCGACCCTACTCTTGCTCTTCTTCATCTTCACCTCCTTGCCGGGCATGAACGTTGGCGGGTTTGAGGTGGAAGAAGAAGAAGAGCCTGCATAATTGGCACTGTAACTCCTCAGATCAAGCATGCTTGTTGGGGCAGGCCTCCCTCCATAGTAGCTCTCCATCTGCATTCTTCCATCTCTGCATGACTGGGATCTGTATTCTTCCATTGATCACAACAAAAACCCAAGAAGAAAGAAGAAGAAGGAGAAGAACCCACGGTGCGAAAAGTGTGAATAATGGAGTTGGTCTGGAAAGAGAGAGAGAGTAGACTAACTAAAGAGAGAGTTCTTGGGTTCTTTTCCATTTTTTTTTGGTGATGATACAAGTGGAATTTATTGCCCTTTGATATTTCCCTATACCAATTTTCATGGGTTATCGTAGAGTATTGGGAACTGCTCAATATGAGTAGATGACGTACTGTGGTACTTTAACTTTTTTTTAGCGTTGGGCATTTAAAGACACTTCAGGTGGGCAATGGAATGCCGTGTATTATAAATTGCATGAGCTTCAGTGACTTGCTGATTAACTAACTAGTGGGAACGAAGAAAAAATCGCAAAGGAGCAAGACAAACAAAAAGGAAAAGAAAAAGGAGAAGCTGCATTTGGTTGGCCGCTATGTTTGAATGGGCATGGAGGGCCCAATGGCCACTGGCCAGCCTTGAGATAATTAAAGCCAGCTTTGACCGCTTACTCAGATCTGAAAACGACTGAGCGTGGAGAAAAAAAGAAAGGTTTCTTTGCTAATTCTTTATTTGGTTAGCGAAGACGAGATGATTGGGCTCAGTTGATTTCGCCGACGAGGGATCGAGGCCGTCGCGAATGGCTAGCGATCGCATGCGGATGATCGACTTCCTTCAGACCAGTCACGAACTAAATCAGATGGACAGGGTTGCGGGGATATTTTTTTGTAGCTTGTGGTTGTGAGCGACTGGTGTGTCCTTGGTAGAATTTTGTTCGTTCAGGACTCGGGTTGAATAAGCCTTCAATCGTCTTGATAATGACAAATGGGTGGGTCCGAAAAGCATAAAAGAAAGGCATGGTAGTTGAGCTGAAAGGGCCCCTGTGGATTTGAACATCATGGTGATGATGAGTGCTGTCAACTGAATCATTAAAACCCTCTCATCAAGAGAGCTAAACCTAAAAGAATCATCTGGCAAAAGAAGAAGAGAATAGACAACTCCGTCATAAGGATAAGATCAAGACCTAGCAATTGAAAACGATCCCATGCGTCTCAATTCTCTGAATTAGGGCATCAATACGACCTTCCTCGAATCACCATGCGTCAACGAACGATAACTAGGGTTATCACAAGGTGCAAACGACCCTGACTAGTGAATTTCTAAGTTTGATCTTCGTACCATCTCTTTTGCATTTGCCGTCACTTGAGAAAGAACATCATCTTACAATAGGTATCAGCGCCTAATCATCGAGGACATGTCATTGTCCTTCGAAATAATCACATGTTTCTCTTAGACAAAACTCTATAATCAATTGCTTGCTGATTTTATTCGCTGATAATCATGACTTATTTCAAACTTTAGAGAGGACACAATGCAGATTCGCTCGACTAGATCAAGTGGGGAACCCTTTGGTTGACTTAATCTGATTCCTTTCTAAGAGAGGAAAAGACGTGATACACATCCAAATCAAAACTAATGATGATGATACAGCAGTTAGAAACCTGAACGACAATTGGATTTTTCTGTGAGACATTAAGAACAAGAAATTGGTCTAGCTGTGCACAGCCGCATGAAGCCGAAAATCACTAAATCCTTACGTATCTTACACGGTAATGAACAAGTTCCCTTCAGACAAGAGAATGCAACAATCAAAATAGCAAGTACTGCCAGAGAAAAGAAAAGAGAGAAACGACCAGGCCATGCCACATTGCCACTATCACATGCAACTTCAAAAAGTATCGCGGTCACCAGAGTGAAAAGACCATGCTTAGACCAAATAATGACTTTGTCCATAATCTTGAACGACAAACATAATACAAAACCCTCCCTACTACAAAACTTGAAGCAGTATTGCAATTGCACCAGAACCATCATGATTTAATCGTCAGATCCGTTCGGATATCGATAACTTAAGAAACTACTTTTTGAGGAACCAAAACAGAATACTGTCGATACCTCAAGAATAAGAAAAAGCCCTCTGCCTCGACCAGTGACAAAAACTCATCAAAGAAGATCAGCAACATTGGATGGTAGCTCCTCGATCACCACATTGTAAAATTTCTGAATATCAAATAGCATTCTCTCATCATCTTTGGTCACAAAATTAATTGCCACACCCTTTCTTCCAAAACGGCCACTTCGTCCTATACGATGGAGGTAATTTTCCGGTTGAGTCGGCAAATCATAGTTTATAACAAGCGAGACCTGCTGCACATCAATACCACGAGCCAGGAGGTCAGTGGTGATAAGAACCCTAGAAGATCCAGACCGGAATTCACGCATAATAATATCCCTGGTGTTCTGGTCCATGTCACCATGAGTTGCAGAGACTGTATGGTCTCGGCTTCGCATCTTATCAGTGAGCCAGTCAACCTTCCGCCTGGTGTTCACAAAGATAACACTTTGGGTGATGGCCAAGGTTTCATAGAGATCACACAGAGTTTCAAGCTTCCATTCTTCTTTTTCAACATTGACATGGAACTGCTTGATACCCTCAAGGGTGAGCTCATCACGCTTAACCAAAATCCTAACAGGTTTATTCATAAACTTCCTTGTGATCTCGAGAGCTTCCGGTGGCATAGTAGCCGAGAACACTCCGACCTGTATCTTAGATGGCAGGAGCTGGAAAATGTCATAGATCTGAAAATGAGAACAATACCATCAGTCAACAATGTCTTTGAAGTAGGCTCATTAACATCACACGACAAACACCAACCAGTTAAAGTTTACAGGGACCCAATACTTGCATTATGCAATAAGAACATCTAGAATTTAAGAGACATGGGATGCTTCAACAGATTTGACAAAAATGGAGAAAAAGGCCACTGTGTTCATACCTAGCAACAAAAGAGGTCTCAAATACACCAGCCTTCTTTGTGGCCTTGTGGTTGGGCTTCAACAACCCAACCTCAAGGTCACTGGAACAAAGGCATGGGTTTGTGTGTGTGTGTGTGTGTGTGTGTGTGTGTGTGTGTGAGAGAGAGAGAGAGAGAGAGAGAGAGAGAGAGAGAGAACAGAGGTAAATCAACCAGGTCATAAATACATTGTCAGAACATATTTCTGCCCCAAAATTATATGAATGACGCAACTATAGCATCAATGACCGAGTCATCTATTATTGTCAGATTGAAAATTTTCTTTCTTGCATAATATCAATATGACGTCTACAACATCCAACGCAAAATGCTCTCATTCTTTTTCCACAGGTAACTCAACCTGGACACATAATTCAGGAAAAACTCAGTTTCATTGCATTTTGTTCAAGCTTTAAAAAAAAAACATCATAAATCGGCAAAGACTACTGAGTCGAGGAAGGAAAGAAACCTGATCCTTGAAACCTCGTGAAAGCATCTCGTCAGCCTCATCCAACACAAACATTTTGATGTAGTCCGGACGCAAGGATTGCCTTCGCAACATGTCAAAAACACGACCGGGTGTGCCAACAACAACATGAACACCACTTTGAAGAATGCGTTGATCTTCGCGAACGCTTGTTCCACCCACACAAGCATGAACCTTCACACCGAGATAATCACCAAGGGCCCGCATGACCTTTTCAATTTGTTGTGCCAGTTCCCTGGTTGGTGCCAAGACCAAGGCCTGGCACTGGACTAGACCATAGTCAAGTTGCTGCAGGATTCCCGAGCAGAAAGTTGCTGTCTTCCCAGTTCCAGATTGAGCCTGCTGAATCACATCAAGACCCTTGCAGAAAGGAACAATTCCTCTTTGCTGGATTGCAGAAGGCTTCTCAAAACCTTCAAATTACATTAAACAGCATTTACTACAACTTTCAATTGATGATGTCTAACTAGAAAGCAAGTAGGTTGCCACCGTAATTTGACTACAATATAAAATTTAGGCACTTGAATGATCACAAAACCTAGGCCACTGGATATATGTATGTGTTTGTACGTAAGTATGTTTTCAATCGATAAATAAGCATTCAGGTAATATTGCAACTTGGGATGTCCCCAACTATAACAGTTCTCCAGTTTAAACAATCTTTTTAATCAGCAGTACCATATATGAGGTAAACAGTAAACTAGGAAAAAAGATCCTGGAAGGTACCATAAGCATAAATGCCTCTCAAAAGGTTTTCCTGCAAGCCCATTGCATCAAAACTATCATAAACTTCATCATACGAGGTGAAGAAATCTCCTCCATCACCAGACCTACAATCCATCAAGAAATTATAGTGTTATCTCCTTTGAGCCAGGAATGACAAATTTTGGTACACATTCAACAAAGATATAATAACAGAGCTACAAAATAGAAGTAAGCTACTTACAATTCACTCATCTTTGCGTCATACTGACGTGGATCAAATTGCGAACCTTCCGGTGCCAGTCCTGCCATACTGGATGGAAAGTGAAGTATGTTCAGGATCAAGATATCAATTGCGTGTGAGTGCGTGTGTGCGTGCGTGTGTGTGAGAGAGAGAGAGAGAATTCTATCTCCACAAAGACATTGTTTCCAATGCAGAAAAATGTTACAGAAAAGCCAAACTTGCAGGCCACTAGGACAGGACTACAAGCATTAAATTCCGTTTCAATTTCTGAAGAAGAACTATAAAGGGCAGCTGGCTATCTGATATAACAGGAAAGACTCCTTGAGCATCAGACACCACAGTGCCCACTTCTCCAGAGTTACAGAAGACACTGGAAGTCTAGCTAAGAAAGGATATAATCAGAAGTACACACTGTAAAGCCTCTCGTATGAACATCAAGGAGGAGGGAAAAACAAAGAAGCGGGTCTCTGCAAAGCAAACAGCTCGACACTGCGAACACGGTTTCATGAAAGTATTCTCCAACCAACACTAGCTTCACATCGACGAGCACAGCAGCAGCGAACACACCACACAAAAACAACTATTGGCTGTCGAAGAAGAACTTCAACTCCGCATCAACCAGCACACCGTCAGTGAACATACCCACAGGAAAAACTTCAAGATATAACGACCGAAAAAGAAAAAAACAAACAAACTTTTTTCCCGAATCGGGCTGCAGTCGCAGCACCAAAAACCGACACCAAGCTACAACCGCAGAAGTTCACGCACATGGAAGATCCGAAACTTCCAGCGTAACAGCACTATCAATCTCCTTCAGAAGCAGGAGCCACCAAAACGACCGCAAACAGAAGGGGAAAGGGGACCGCGGAAACAAGCGCGCGAGGGAGCAGGAGCAGCCGGCAGACTCCAGATCCCGACACGGAGCCCGGCGAGATAATCAGCAAATCAACCAAACAACGGACCCCCAAAAGAGAAGAAGAAGGAAAAAAAAGCCCATCGAGCAAGCCGAGGAATCCAACATTCGCAGCACTTTCGGCCATCAGATCAAAATCCCGGACACTCCATAAAAAGCCGAGAGAGAGAGAGAGAGAGATAGAGAGGGAGACGAGGGTTGCAATCACCTGGAGGTTGAAGACGAAGTCGAGATCGAGAGGGAGAAAGAGAGGAGGCTGAAGAGGAGGCGCAGAAGAAGAAGAAGGCGAAGGAAGAAGGCTGTGTTTAGGGTTTGCCCAAACTCCTCGGATCTGCGCCGCGGAGTTCGAAAGACAAAAAGGTGGGAGAGGCAAACGGCGTTCCCTCATTTATAGTCGCCCCCGCAAACGGAAGCAACCCCCCCACCCCCGAAGGGCTAATTTCCCATCTTGCCCTTTCACACGATCAGGTAAATTTTTTTTTTTTTTCTGGTATCTCTTTCCCTCTCATTCAGAATTTTCTCGGCTTTTATTTTCTTTTTTGGATTGATATCACGAAAAACTTCAAACCGATACGCTTATGATAAATTTACCTCAAATTAGATTTTTTTATTACCAAAAATCCCAAATCAATACACACGAGACAAATTTACTCTTTCGTTAGTTTCCATTAAATTTTACTGTCAAATTGCTTAGTTAAATGACACAGGACAGTTGACAAATATATCAGTTTAGGGTTTTGTCTCCCGTTTGTCTCGGATGTACTAGTCTGTGATTTTTTTTGTATTAATTTGATTTAACATGGGGTAAATTTATCAAGGGTGTACCGATTTTGGGGTTTTCGTGATCAAAAAATTAATTTTTGGTAAATTTATCGTAGATATTTTAATTTAGAGTTTTCATAATATTAACCCTTTCTTTTTTACGGTGAAGTAAAAGTAAGCCATCTCGACCTTTTCATATGGCTAGCTTTCAATCCCGTGATTTTGAAAATAGAACTCCGAGTTAAAATTATTTGAGGAAACAAGCGAGCCTTTGATATCTTTCAGAAATCGTTTGGATTCCGCCTGCGATTTCCTTAATGAATTTTCTATAACGAAGATGCCTTTCGCTTTTTCGTCTCAAAAAAAAGGGAGAAATAAAATTCATTGTCAAGAATGAACAAAGAACCGAAATATTAGGAAGAAAAAAAAGAAAAAATGATATAAATGATTTTCGAACTTTGACTCGATATACAATGCGATCCCTAAACTTTTAACTTATCTAATATGATCCCTAAACTATCGGTATGTATTCAAATTAGTTCCTGTACAATATGAAAATGTTTAATGAGAAGAACATCGAATATTTTCATATAGTTCAAGAAACATATATTAAAAATTCAGGGGCAATATTGAACAAATTAAAAGTTCAGATATCACATCAAATAATGGGCTAAAGTTTAAGGATCACATTGCACATCGAGTCAAAGTTCAAGGATCACATTGTATATCGAGCCAAAGTTCATGGACCGTTTGTAATCACTATCCCGAAAGGAAAAGAAAAAAGAAAAAGAAAAGGAAAGAAGGAAAAGGAAAGCTCTTGCTGTATAAAAGAAGAGTCCCACAGCGCCGCTGGAGTTTCGATCGCTTGACCTGTCCCTCTCCCTTTCCTTCCTTCCTTCCTCCCTCCCGTCGCCTCTTCGCCTTTTCCCCCTTCAATCCTCCCCCCGCCTTCCCGCCAAAATCACGCCTCCCCAACGGTCGTCGTCGTCATCCCCCATGGACTCGATCGTGTCATCGGCCATCGGAGAAATCTGCAGGTGCGGCAAGAGCGGCATCGCCCTTGCCTCCCTCTGGGACGAGCTCGGGCCGTCCCTCGCCTCCGCCGGCCTCGAGCTCGACCCGGGGCTCAAGAGCGCCCTGTGGCTCAATCTCCTGGACGTTCCGGAGCTCCGGTTCCGATGCCGGACGGGCGAGAAGGAAGCGCTCTGCGCTAGGGCCGATCCGTCGATCCGGCGGGTCGGCGCCGCGGAGGAGCTCGGTTTGAAGATCGTTGGCAGCGATGGTCTCAGAGACTGCTTCCTTGGCCTCTACGACCATCGGCTCGCGGACGCGGAGGTCCCCGAGTCTCAGCAGAAAGCTCTTGAGCTCCTCGCCCTCGCCAGGTTTGCTCTAATCCCGCGTCTTTCCTTGCTTTAGTTTGAGCACTTTGTAGGTACGATCTTCGTAGAGACGGTGGGAGGATAAATGCGCAAGCATTCGTCAAAGTTACATTGATGAGGCAGATTATAGCCTCGGCTGAACAGCGCAAAGTTCGGTTCTTTGTACTTTTTCCGGGTGAATTTTCACCGCCGCGCTCGATGAGATTGTTCGATGGATGACCCCGATCGCAGCTTCTCACTGCATAGTCACGGTCTAAAAAACTCGAAAATTGAGAAGTTCCGTGGTGGCAAGAAGGCTTCATCTTGATTTAAAGATGGAATCATGTCGCTCGACTATCGATATTTCGCGTTCCTAGCTAGGATGTTTAAAGACCTTCATTAATCGGGTAGATAGTGAAAGCTGTGGATTTCAGATGATAACTCGCTGACCGTGTATTTCTGCAGAACGGACGGAATCGCGCAGAGCGAACTTTCCAAGGTGCTTGGAATCGAGGCTAACAACTTCGCCTATGAACTGAAATCCCTCGAGTCTCGAAATTTGATCACGAGGCAACCGGCGATCATCAGAACGGGCAAAGCTCGCCGTACAGGGGACTCTTGCAAAGTGGTTTCTACGAACTTGGTATTTATGTCTCGATATTCGAAGCGCCTAGGGTCTCGACAGAAGTTCGAGGTTTCGAGACGAGAGAAGAGATCGGATGTTCCCGCGAGTGTCGATGGGAACTCTACTGGCGAAGACGGTTTCGCTGGCGAAGGTGTTGAGGAGGCGGTGCTCGTAAAGGATTATCTACTTGCGATGAGATCGGTTTGCGATAGACTTGAAAAAGCTGATGGCAGGGTAAGTTAGCCAGGTTCACAAAGGTTTGAGTTTGCAGAGGAAGCTGCGTTATACTGGCATTTGCACTGCCACATATTGATTTGGTTAGCCATCGTTTTCTTCTAGGTTCTTGCCGTAAAGGATATTAAGAAGGAACTTGGCTTTGTTGGATCATCTTCAGCGCACAAAGCCTGGACGACTGTAAGTTATCGACATTTCTACTGGCAGTTTTGCACTCGGTTTGCCAACTCTCGCTTTAAACAGATTTTCCTCTGGCATATAATATTTCTTTTCCTGGACGAAATTGGGTTCAGATTCGCCGGATGTTGGAAGATGGCGGCTTCGTGGAGGAACACACTACGGTCGGAAACGAGGTGAGCGTCAAAAGCATCGTGGCATGTGTTTTCCGTTCACTTGTTAGAATTCAGCATATCTTAGATTCCACTTATTCTCTTAGGTTTTGTGGTGACTGATGACTGTATTGTCATCACCTCGGTAAGTATTTCACGTACGGTCTTCTGAACGAAGTCCCCTGATTCTCGAATCAGTGTTTTCATTGTAAACCTCGAAATTTGAACATCATGTCAAATAAGAGATTAGAACAAGCAGAACGACAATGTTCAGACGTCATTCTTTTTGCTCGATCCTTTCCTTTTGAGCCTGTCAATTAGTTGAGAGTTTTTAGCTTGCCAACACTAGTGGGTGGAAAACTGGAAAACTTATCATCTGAATTACTTCAGACACAAACACCACGTACAACATTAAATGTATCTTGATCAGTGGCTTGGGATCTTTCTGTTTGACAGGATAAAAATTGCTTGCAACTGGTGAAAAGCTTTTATCCAAATGGCTTTGTATCTGGAGCCGAAGACATTGATAATGAGCAGCAAGTAACGTTTGGAAGGAATAATCATCACAATGAGATCATCGTGGAGCTTCCTATACAGCAGCAAATATACCAGATGGTTGCTGATTCTGGATCTAAAGGTGTGACTTCAATGGAGGCAAGTTCATTCTACTTGTGTATTAGTCTGCAACAAGCCTATTACTTCACACGTACAAGTAATTTTCTTGCATATTCCTCTCAAATCTATGGTCTGTAGAGTTAAGTTCTTACTTACTGTAGCAGAGTCTATAAACTTGTCGCGGAAGAACGATCAAGTCCTAAAACTTTTAAACAGTGCAATTAAGTTGTGAAAACTTGTCCATTTAGAATCAAATACTTTTTTTGTTCTGTCCAATTAAAGTGACGGAAAATATTGATGTGACGATTTCTAATATTTTTGGAGAACACATGGTCCCCACTTGGTGCCACATTAGAAAAAGGACCAATTTTTTTTTAAATATAAAAAACAAAAAGAATAAGTGCACTTGAAGTCCTAAAATTTATTATGAAAATGTAATAGAGTTCTAAAAATTTCAAAAAGTTCGATCAAATCCTAAAACTTGTCACGAAAGTACAATCAAGTCCTAAAACTTGTCACAAAAGAGTAATCGAGTCCTAAAACTTTCAAAAAGTGTAATCAATGGAAAGACTTGATTGAACTTTTTGAAAGTTATATAACTTAATTGTACTTTCGTGACAAGTTTTAGAACTAAATTGCACATTTTTAAAGTTTTAGGACTCAATTGCACTTTGACAAGTTTTAGGACTTTCAGTGCACTTATCCCAAAACAAAAAAAAAAGCTGAAAATAATTATGTAAAAAAAACATATCGGATGGGGGGTGTTTGGCATGGGCTTCGTCGTGCCAACCCCCTTGAATGCCACCAACTTCTTTCTTTCTTTCTTTCTCAAACCTTTTGGTTTTTTGGACAACTTTTAGGATTGGGTTACACTATTTGAGTCAGTATATCCAAGTCAATTAGTTTTACAGGATGCAAGTAATATTTTTCAAAGCATACCAAGAAAGGAAGGTTCCCTATTAATTGAAGATGCACTCTACTAGACGTTCACTGATTATTCCAATTTATGAAGTCATTACAATTCTTTGTATTCACACTTCTTCGTAGTTGTTTGACGTGCATTAGGTATCCATTTCACTCATATACAAATAAGCACTATGGTTTTCAATTGCTATAATTTCAATTTTAATCACTGCTTAGCAGATTGTCAAGATTGCATAATTGATACTTGGGCCGATATTATCAACCAAGCTAAACTTGTTACGAAAGTTATAGTTGAACATGATGCTCATAACTTCCTTTTGAACCTAGCTGCTGTCGAAAAGGCATTTATAAATCAATGAGACTTTTGTCTTTGTGTAGAGAGTTATATATGTGAAAGGAAAGGAGTACTAGCCAACAGTCTTGACAGAATAAGAAATTGGTTATTGCACCATGGTTTACTAGGACATCAATAACCTTAGTAGGTTTGACTCGAAGAAAGATGAAACAAGGAGAGAATCATTTGGCCTCAGTTTTGGGTTATTCTAATTATTTTACTTATAAATAATACTTGATGCTCACCAAAATTTCTTAATTTGATCCATGACATTTATACACTCGCCTGCCATCCCCTGACCATTTCACAGGTTCAAAAGAGGCTTGGAACTAGGCATTCGCGTTGGTTCTCAAAAAACTACTTTAGGTTTGGGATGGATAGGGAGAAAGTAGGGGTTGTTAGGGAGGAAGGAAGTTGTTCAAAAGCAGTTGCCTATCGATATCGGATCCTTGGTGATCTCAATCTTACGCAGTCGGTCAAACTTCCAAGTGAAAGCCGGTATCTCCCAGTACAGGCTGACAACCAAGCTTCTAATTTAGACTTTTCTGAAATAAGAGGAATGACCTTAAGTGATTCTTCAACTCTCCAAGGTAATGGTGCTGCTGAGGAGAGTGTCCTGTTTAACCCAGAAGACTCGCATCTTCAGCAAATGAAGTGGATTCCTGACGAAGATAGTTATACTGGACATTCACAGACGGAAGCAAATGTTATTCAGGCAGCTGTGTCCTCACCAGTTACATCGAGGCCTGACAAGTTATACCCGTGTCCATCATTAACTACCAATGAAATTCGAAGACAACAGAAGATATTGGATCGACTTCAGGTACCTGGATAATTTATAGCAACTCTGGAGTTAGAAAATGCTGCTGAATTTACTACGAGTTTCAGTGCTGAAGAGTTATGGCTTGCCTCTTTATTTTCTGCAGGATGAGAAGTTCATTTTGAAACGTGAGCTTTATGGTTGGCTTGTGAATCTTGAGAAGGAAAAGGGTATGACTATGTGCAGGAAAACCATGGACAAAATTCTAAAGAAACTTGAGCATCAAGGGCTCTGCAAATGTGTACATATGAATGATAGTCCTAGCTGTAGTCGTAGTGTCGAAGTGGTCTTGCATCCATCCGTATCCACTGAAAGTATCTCTGCAGAACTTAAAGAAAAAATCAGGTCCTTTAAACAGCCAAAACGAGTCCTGGTCGAGACTCTGGACCCCATGTGTCCAGATCCTCAAACTCCCAGAACAGAAGCCACACAAGCTTATGGGTCCACTCTTGGTAATATGGTCCGTGCAAAGTCAACCTTAAAGCAGGTTAGATTAAATAAGTGACAGAAGTGACTGGGATCCTATTTTTTAGGAGTAATTCAGGAATGAATTTTTTGAAGCATTCACCTCATTTATGTGTTCCATAGTAACTTCTTTCTGTTTGTCATTTGGGAAAACTGATATATGTTCTCATGACTACTTGTAGGCAATTCAAGTTTATTGTCGGGAGTTTGAAAAAGAGCACCATAAGTATCAAGGTGACATTCTTACTAATCAGGAGACTAGAGTAAAAGAAGCACATGCTTCAGCAACTCACATAAGAAAGAGATCTCAAGAAGCCATATCACGGGAGTGCACGGAACTTGATATAGCAAGACGTATGAGGAGGCATAGTCCTGCCAGACAGCTCGATAGAGTTGAACAATTCAGGGAAGGAGAAGCTGTATCAATAGCTCCTTCCAGACCACAGGACAGTATTTCGCAGGCCTATGACAAAGCAGGGGATTTTCCACCAGATATTGAAGAGTCTGAACCTAAAAAAAGCAAAGTGTGTACTGTGTCCTTTAACAAGAATGCCTCTTCAGATATGAACCCCATATTTCGAAGAAGGTTTACATGGACAGATGACGCTGATAGGTATTAAACATTTTACACAATCTGGATAAGTTAACTCCAAGCTGATAAGGGTTTTTACATCGGTCTATCTTGTCAACTCCAAGCTACAATACTTCTGTTTATCTTTCTCCAAGGAAGATACACGACTTTCTTTTATGCTATGCATGATATCCATGATGTTTCGCTTATTGACCATTCCTATTTTTCTCAGGAAGTTGGTAGTCCAGTACACAAGGATCCGTGCAGCAAAAGGTGCAAAGTTTCAACGCATAGATTGGAATCAACTCCCTGATCTTCCAGCACCCCCAAAATGCTGCAGAAGAAGAATTTCCTTGCTCAAAAAGAACTTAACGTTCAGAAAATGCTTGATGGGCCTCTGCAACTTGCTAAGCAAACGGTTTCTAAAGCACCTTGAAGAAAACCGGGATGCCTTGCATAACAATAACAGCAAACTTGTGATGAATGATTTATCCAAGAAAGGTCTTAACATAGCTTTATCTAATAATTCTGAAAACGCCTCAGTGGTAGGTTCTCAGAATGGAGAATGGGACAACTTCGATGAGAAAACTATAAAGGCAGCACTTGAGAAGGTTCTCCAGTATAAGCACAGAGCCACGTTGGAGGAACACCAGGATGAATGTATATACAATGAAGAGAATGTAATCAATGACTCTCCTATTAAATTACATCTATATGTTACAATGACAATGAGCTTTTCTGAAATTCGAGTGCTTCTGCAGGATTCCCTGCCCTCTGATTTGGTCCTTTCTGACAACTGCATTGAAGATGTTAATCACCATATTTTGGCACAGTATAAAGATTCTGTAGACCAATCAAACTCCTGTCATCTTCATAAGAAGCATACCAAGCTGTCGAATAATAGGAGGAAGGTCAATAGAAAAGTCCATAGATCCGTGGCTGTTTCTAATGCTGTGGAGCTACTTAAACTTGTCCTGTTAAGCCCCTCGAGAGAAGACGACGTGCTCAATCAGAGTGCAGAACTCCTACGTCAATTTTCAAACGATGAGCTCTTTGCAGCGTTTAGTTACCTGAGTGAGAAGAAATTCATGGTAATTGACCTCTTCCTATTCTCCATACTCCGTTAAATGGTATGCTGGGTATGTAGATGAAACCGCAGCTAAAGATTGCATGCGAAGCTGTTTCTCCTAGTTGGAATGAACTATTTATGCATGCCTACGCTAAAAGGATTCTGAATCTTTCTATGTTTCAGCCCATATTCCTTCTAATGGTATTGTTATCTGCGCACTGTGCTAACAGTAATTTCACTTTAAGACTGTTGGTGGTCCCCGTTTCAGCAAATTAGGAAGCTGCTAATGTCTTCCAAGAACATGCCTTCGCTTGAAATTTTCACTCCATTATATTTACCAGAAATGGATTCTTGACCAATGATATATTTCAAGTATAACATCTGCACACAACTTCACCTGATTGCTTGATTGTATGTACTCACCTTTCCCCTAGAAGAATTCCTCTTTTGGTGCTTGTTTAGAGGTAGATGGATCATGGAACCTCCCAATCATACTGTCGACCTGATGAAATGTGCACATCAAGCCTAACATTTTACCCAAGCTCACTCACTACAGAAAAATTACATAGAAAAAGCCCGCCTACTTTACCTTCAAGCCTCACAGACTTGGGTAGGCTGCCCGACCCTTGATCAGTCCAAGCACCGACCTACAGCCACCAGACAAATTTTTATTTACTTGGCATCTTTTGACATGTCAAGTTTCCCTCGGATCTGCTTCAGTAGCTGTCCTCTATATTTTCTTGCTGTTACCCTTCTTTGTTTGCATCTGTACACACATTTATGAACTAGTTTTTTTTATTTCTTTTGGGAGATTTTGCGTGATGGAGATCAACCTTTACTTTCTCGCACGTTCTTGGAGAATATTTCAAAGTCACAGTTCCCCCCTGGTACTGGACAGCAATCAGCTGAATTTTCCGGATGGCTTCGGGAAAGACAAAAGGATCTTATCCAAGGGCAAGTTTTTCTTGACCGTGAGTTACAATGTGGAGAGCTCTTCCATTTGTTTGGTTTAGTTTCTTCAGGAAAATTGAATATTTCACTAAGCATGCCTGAAGAAGGTGTTGGAGAGGCAGAAGACTTCAGAAGCTTGAAACGTAAGCCTGCTGGTGATGAATTTCCGGACTATGGAAAGGCTAAAAGACCAAAATCTATAGCAACAGATGTTCTCGAAAACCGACGAGAGAAGGGTTTTCCAGGGATTAGGGTTCTGGTGGAACCTGCATCCATTTCAGGAGCTAATGTCCTGGTATTGCTTGAGGATGGAGATCTCTTAGCTGCTGAAACTTGCTTGCCTCAGGAAACAAATAAGAAGGCTGCTGCAGATCAGTTCAATAATATTTGGTTTCCTCCTGAATGTGACTATAAGGTAGTTCAAGAATTTGACAATGTAGTCCCCATGACCAGGAAAAGTGATGAGTCATCTTGGGATGCTATGATGCGGTATGCCGGGTATTTGATGTGGACACCCTCTGATGGTAAGCAAGTAGCTTACCTCACACCTGACATATTTAGAGCGGTCTATTGTTCCCTTAAAAGGGCTGGCGAGCAAGGTTTAACCGCCAAAGAAGTCTCACATATGATAGAGATGCCTGGTGGGTTGCTAATCGTTCATTCAACTTATCTCCGGTTAAAATGAAGTAGGAAACTTGATCCACTGTTTCAATATGTTCTGTGTAATGTTTCAGGTGAGGCAATGCCCGAAATTGTCATGGACGTATTTCAAGCATTTGGATTGGCAATAAAGGTCGGTTGTGCTTATGACTTCTCATTACCTGTTAATTCACCAAGTTTTCTGAATTTAAGATTTGACGTGGGTCTCTCCGTTTAAAGCTAATTGAGAGAGAGAGAGAGAGAACGCCAAGGGGGACAAATATATTTACTTCTAGACAAGGAACCTGAGGAGTTGTATAATCAGATATGATAAGTAGCCATGACTTTCCTAGCTGCTATAAATTCTAAGTTTAAGGGGTCATAACAGTTTCGTAGCTTCATAAAGGACTGCATCTAGCTCAGAAGTCAAAAATCTGATATCCAGAACTGGATTCTTTTATTGAACATTATATGTCGAACTTCCATTTTCAATGATCTTTACAGGTCAACGGATACAACTCAACTCTTCTAATTGATGCTTTATATTGCTCCAAGTACTCTTTGCCCTCAAGGGCAGTTTCTGGTGGGGACTGTAGAGATCATTCCTGGATGAAGCCTCGGGAGAGGAGTGATGACTGCATGGCACCTCACCCTAAAGATAATAATTGTGATGTTGGTTGTCTCAATTTAGAGAAAGTAACACATTGCGATACTGATGCAATTCGCATGACAGCTGTTACCGACTTTCACAAAGATGTGGGTGTATTGACAAATACAGTCCCATCTAGCAGTGAGGATAGTTTGTTGGACAGTGCTGTTGTGCCAGTGGAAGATTCGAAGGAGGCTACAAGTATTAGCTTCTCTTGTGATGACACACATAAGCCAATCCTGCCATGGTTAAACATAGATGGGACTGTCAATGAGACAGTCTTCAATGGGCTAATACGCAATATCCTTGGTTTCGTGATGCAAAATCCAGGAACATTAGAGGTACTTTATCTTCCATCTGCGCTTTTGCCAAGTAGATTTACTTCTCATTATTTTCAAAACATAATTTTGCAAACATCCTTTGCAGCTTGACAAGTAGTGAAGAATTTACAAAGTGTAAGCAATGCTAATTTTTCACATGAAGAAACTCACAATCTTATTAAAGCTGCTGACATTTGTATCTGCCCCTGGGTCAATCCCTATACTTCCGGCAGATTTCCTTGTGAAAAGAAATTGTAGATTCTGTCACAGCCAGGTCTATGCAGTGGCCATTTAAACTGTGTTGCTGCTGTAGTATTCTCATATCTTACACCTGATGTTTGAAGAAAAAATAAAACCCTCATGTCAACTAGTTTGATCAGTAGTATTGCAGTAGTTCATTGATATTTGTTGAAATAAATTTCTTTTTTCAGTAGTTTTTCAGTGGACTAAGGTAGATCATAAGCTTTTTCAAATTGCTTGCAAAATCAAACCAAGAAAAAAGAAATCCATGTCTGCTCACCATATTGCAATTGATTTGCCAGGGTAGTATCATCCGTCACGTGGATATTCTCAACCCCCGGGTATGCTATTGATCTCACTTATTTGCGTCCTAAAACTTGTAAACTGAGTGCAACTCCAGTGCTAAAACAAAACCGCCATTCAGCATCTTGGGCTAAGGACTTTCATATAGCAGACAAGGAAAACTTTTGCTGGTTTTTCTTTCTTTCATTGTTTTTTTTTTGTTTGTCTCAGGTAGAGAGTTACCAATTGTCTCCACTTATTGTCCCCCTCCTCCTCTTTTGAGCATGGATTTTGAAAGAGTCTCAGATTGTGGCTTCATTCTTATACTTAGAGTCCCCCCTCCTTTTCTTTGTGTCATGGACTACGAAGTACCATCTCCGATTGAGTCTTCATTTCCGTTAAATTTCTTTAAGATCTCTGTAGATAGATTTCATAGCTTCTGAAGGCAAATGTCTGTCCTACGAGCTTTGCTATGGCCGGTCATCTACTGGCCAACAATATTTTTTCATGCTAAATTAAAAGATTCTCATCTTCCCTATCCTTTTGCTGCATTTAAATTGATCTTTCCCGTTGACGGCATCTAACGGATATTCTTGAAACCTCAGAGCTGCAGAAAGCTGTTGGATTTGATGATTCTGGATAAACACCTCATTGTGAGGAAAATGCATCAAGCTACATCTTGTGGTGTTGCCCCTCCCATGTTGTGGCCAATCCTCGGGAACAGGTTCCGAGATTCAAAGTCCATTGTCCGTGATCATTTTTTTGCCAATCCCATGAGTGCAGCCATCTTATAGGTACTTGTATGTTTACATTCTGCAGCGGAAACTATTGGGATTAAGTTTTCCGAAGAGTCTTCTGTATCCCGCTAAAATCTGCATTATTGGTATGTGGTTTAGGGAGAACCGAAACAGAAGCATTTTCACTGATCTAAGTCGTTGGTATTTACACTGGGTGCTGTGCCAACTTCAGGGTATAGGGTGCCAACATGGGCGTGACAACCCCTGAAGGAAGAGGACAAGCTAATCTTGGAAATTTCAGTGCCATCATCAACGCCAAAATTTCCGGTCATCAGAGCGGGACTCACCATCAATAAACTATACATGTCTTCATCAATCAAATATCCCATGCCAGAACTCAAAGCAAGGACTGCCGGATTGTAAAGTGCACATTTGTAAAGATAAATTTTCAAATCCCTCGTGTGACTTGTCTTATTCCCTGGACATATCCATTTTCTCCTTGTAAATTCAAAAAGTGATGTGCAAACTGTAAATTTTTTATATGTAACTTATCGTTTCATTTTTAAAGCATATATACGTATTTAGTTCAATGATTATAGCTTGTTAACATGTTGGCAATGCAAAAGATACCGAGTCAATTGGACCAATTCTATGTAGCAGTTGGTCGATATTCTCAATGACTCTGTCTGCAAATATCACATTTTCCTGGAGGATGAACGCGGGATTAGACGGGAGCATAATGGTAATGACGCTGCCAGCAAATATAGAAGCAGCAAAAGCGAATCCAAACCTGAATTCAAATCATTTCTGGAATTTTTCAAGGACAGATTTTAGTCAAGTGCAGAGTCTCCTTCTCTATCCTATGTACCCACATATCCAAAAGGTCGTCCTTTTGGAACGTAATTTCCGGGATATAAATTCCCTTCTCATCGTACTTGATTCTTTCAAAATTTCACTATATATAGAGAGAAGTTGGATTCAAGAAAGGAAGCATTTTTCGTCGTACCCATCTTCATTCAAAACTTGCACAGATCCACTATATACAGCATTATCAATAAAGAGACATGAGTGCCTCTCTGTTTTGCAAACTGTTAACATGTCTCTTAGAAGGCTAAACCTTCCAACATATACGAGTAAGAGCATGATAGCTAAGTTCTGTTATCGAGCAGCTTCCTTGATTTTCAGCACTGCCTCTAGCTCATATAAACTGTACCCCATGGAAATGGAGCCTGTCAGTTTATTGGTGATAGATGAAGCTGCGCTGTTGAAAGAATGTGAGTCAATGATCCCGCAACAACTTTGCGGTGTCAGGTATGCTATTTCAGTTGGGGATGAATGTCAGTTGCCTGCTATGGTCAAGAGCAAAGTATTTCGCTGCTGAATGTTTGTCTAGCAACGTGCGCGCGGATACATAAACATTGAATAATCTTATGCTTTATTGACCTTTAAGAATTTGTATGTTTTTATCTCTATAGCTTTCTAGCAAAGCTGGCTTTGGAGGGAGTCTATCAGAAAGGTTGAGTTCTTTGGGTAATCAAGACACCTTTTCGAAATCCAGTACCGAATGCATCATGCGATGTCGCTTTCCATCATCAACCTTTTTATGAAAATCAAATTCTGGATGGGCCAAATGTTACCGGCATAAGTTGCGGAAAATGTCATTAGCAATGGCTGATGTTTGGCCCGTACTACTTCTTAAATATTCTTAATGGACGAGAAGGAGTTAGGAATCGTCTTGATGATTTTGAGGAATCTAATCTGAGGTACTCAATCAGAGAATTTTTCCAGATCATACCATTTCCTGCCAAAAAGTATAAATTAATGCAAGTAATGACATTATCTTTTTACGTGTTTGGTTATATATGTGGATGCATCTTTTGCTATACGATTGTGGAGCATGGGCGGGCAGTTGACTGCCGAAGCTGCAAAAAAAATTATTTCTGTTCAATCTGACCATGAACTCGAGTTAGTTTGTGGAGAAGTTTAGAGAGATTTCCATAGCTTTATATGCTTGTTGACATTGGAGTTGATGTGCTTTGTTGTCATTCAGGTCACTAACTTAGGCTTACAGGACACATAAGACGGGCACCGACGACGACTCTTGCCGGTTTAGATAACAAGAAAAGGAGAAGAAAGCAAAAAGTTTATAAAAAAAACCAGAAAATTGTAAAATAATTATAAAATTATGTCCATGTAGGACAGACGACATCTACATCAATAATTTTTTGCCAAAATTGGCTAGAAGTCGTCAAAAGGTTTAGATTTCAATTGGTAAAATTTTCTAACGAAAACATTAGTAAAAAATAGTACAACAAGTTTAAATCATTTTGTAATTATCCCCAATATAATATCTTGTACGTATTTCTCCTTTTTTTTTTTAAGTTCCTGCATAATATCTTAAAGGACAAGGTTTACTATCATCCGAACATGTGGAGAGCATTCGTGATATTATATGACCCACGAGTTAAATTGCTCAGCATGAAAAAAAAAAATAATTCAGCACCACAAATTACATCCAAAACCAAACAAAACCCCTCTCTCTCTCCAATGTGGGGTACCTCCATCAATGACGATGAATGGAGCCACGGATGGGGCTCAGTCGTCCAACGTACGATGCAGCGACTCTAAAAATTCACACCGACTGTAAAAATGGGAAAACAAAAATTGAACATTTTATGTATCTGACTCCTCATCCCTCGTCATAACGGAAAACTATTCATTTTAATGAATTTGCAGTTGGACTTTGATGTTGTAAATGAAAGGATTAGTTGAGGGATCAAATTTGGAATATGTTCCGCAAATAGTAAATGGGAACCGTGATTGCCATCCCGTGGGTAAACTCGAGGGGTGTATTTAAGCTAAAAGTTGGAGTAAATGTTGCAAACAGAAGGCCAGATTTCAAGGATGGATTATGTAATCTTATATTTGAATTCACACGCTACAGACTAGAAGAAACAAGAAGAGAAAAATTAGTGCAGAGGAACTGAAATCAAAATCGAGAAAAATGATGCAAGATTCGTCCTAAAGTCCCTACGAAGTCCAAGACAGAAAACGAGCTGAAAGGAAAAGTAAAGAGAAATTTTCACGTCTACCATTCATTTAATTGATGCGGAATTGGAATTTCAACGGTGAGGATGTTTTGTACGTACTGCTGGCTTTGAATTCACAAGCTCACAGTGGCCACGTCACCTCATCTCCTAGCAAAAAATCATTCGTTTTACGTCATTATAATGAAAAGGCAAAGTATGCAAGCAAGTTATGTGCCTTCTTGTGCGCGACCCCTGCACACGTCTCGAAAATACGGCATGTGAAACTCAATGTGAAGCCCAATAAAGAGGGAATTCAAAAGCCAAGTAAGACCAAGGTTTTCAACAATGATCCTCTTTACTAAGAGATCGACTTGTGAAGCGCAATCAAAAGCCTTGAAGGAGCTGGGATTTGCACCGATTAGAGGTTACACTGCTTGTAGCCGACTATGTATCACCTACTAGTTCGAGTTCAAAACAAAATTTTAAACTCTTTGTGATCCATAGAAATGTTGAATCTGAGGTTACATGCGTTAACATTTCGGAGGCACGTTACTATGGAACTGGTGGGGGTAATAAGGTTTCGGAGGAAAATTCAATCTCGAAATGTGCACTGTTTTGTTCGTAGAAAGGTGAGATTGGCCTTAGTTATCCTTAATGAACCCGCAACACGGGGGAGCGAAAACGGTGGTTGTGAACGCTCTTGACGAGATCCGCATTCGCGAGTGTGGAAGTTTGGTCACTTCTTATGATGAAGGTTCTTCTCATGAATACGAATGAAAAAATAGCTTTGGCAAGTTCTTGGGAGTACTGAAGAACAAAGAAAAACCTTAAGTCCATAGTATGAAATAGGCTAATGGAGGAAATCAATCTTTCCATCCCGATCTTCTCCACACTCCATATGAATGCCGGCCACTGTCATCCACAATCATTAATCGCCACCTCCTCCATCGCCATTGCCGCCGCCATCCTCATTCTCTCCATAATCTTCGAATTCATCTCCCACACTTCCTGAAGTACCACCATCTGCTGAGTCCATCTTGTCCACCGGTTCCACTTGAATACTGTATAGAGTCTCAGTGAATTCTACCCAGTCCATATTTGTAATACCTATAGGGTGATTGCAGAGACCACTATCGTCCTGGGCAAATAGAGTAACTCTATAGCCTGGCCAAGATTTTTCAACATCAACTACATTGGGACTGGCCTTTCTTCCTGTATATTGCACCCATGCCTTGTGCAGAGCTCTTGCGAGATCCTCATAGCTTGCCGACTCGAAAACACACACTTTGCCTACTTCAAAAATCTGTTTCCCTTGAGATGATGGGAAAGGTAAAGCAAGATATATCGAAACCCCTTCCTCCTCCTTACTCACTTCGGTCTCCATGTTCTCTTCATCTTCACTTGGGCGTCCATCCATCATTTCCACACGAATGAAGCATAGTTCATACTTGAATTCTTCCCAAACCATGGCTGTACTTATGGGAACCTCCCAACCAAAAAGAGTGATTTTGTAACCAGGCCAAGAACTTCCAATATCCACCACGTTAGGACTAGGATACTTTCCCTTATACCTTGCCCACTCAAAGTGCAGGACATGTGCAAGATCCTCGTGGCTTCCCAAAGGGCGAAGGTCTGCTTCACCTACTGCCTCTTTTGCTTGATTATCCTCAATGAGATAAATCTTAACCAGACGATGGAACATGCGCACGCAACTCGCAACTTTTCTGAATTCTTCCCATCTTAGCCCTTTTACTTCTATATCAAGGGGATTGCCATTTGCATCACAGTAAAGTGTGTCGAAGTTTGGCCATGGCTTAACTATGTCCACTTCCGGTTGTGGTGTTCTACCTGTGAGCTTCACCCACTCAGCATGGACCGCCTCCACAAAAGTTCCATAATCCGAGAATTCACTGAGCTTTAAGGAAGCTATTTCATCTTCAATACTATTATTGAGGACATTAATGATTTTAAACACTCTTCCATTTCCATTTCCATCACCACCACCATCATCTTCTTCTTCTGTGCCCATGTCTTGCTCCCATTCTGGAACATCATTCAAGTCCATTTCTTTTTCTGTGTTGTCTGGTTCTTCAGTGTTTCCTGTATCGCCAGATTCCTCATCCCTATCATCCTCATTCTCACGACCATCTTCCTCCTCCCCGATCACTTTCATCTGCAGGGATGCGCCGCTGATTGAAGGGTCCAGAATCTTCAAGAAGAAACTCGTCTGTCGAGATTTTTTCTGAGAAGGGTCTCTCTGACACAACATTATCCTCAGGGGTTTTCTTCCCGGATTGGAGTGGGTTGGACTTACCTGAGCCTTTAATGCTGTAGACAATAGGAGAAGCTTAAATAGGAAGCGGACTAATCGTTTACAAGACCAAAAAACACAAGGAGCTACCACACGCGGAAACATATATGCATTCATCCGAGTACAATGAGCATTTCACGGCTGGCAACAATTTTCATTCATCAAATAATTCGTGGTCGCCTAAATCGAAGAGATCCGAGGAAGGCCTGGGGAAATTGGCAGATAATGAACGACTAACCAGCAGAGGAACACAGATGACGAAACAAATACGGTCCGTTTTCTCATTCCTACACTTACTTCATATTTCAATGCGACCAGGTAGAACAAGCGTTAAAGAGTCCACTCAGAGAAATGACCTCTTTTTAAGTTCTGATAGAAATCAGAACCTAGAAAAAACGTAGCCCCCATTTTCGAGAATGACGAAAGGAAATTGAAAACAAAGCAAAGAAAGGCAAGTCGAACATTGCGCAAGTCTAATTGGAACAAAAGCACGACAGGCCGAAAAGAAAATCATCATCAAGCATTGATTTCGAAAAGCTCGAGACTAGATGGTTCTCCTTTGCGCACACAGATGGCGTTCTGATTCACATGTCTTGAGCGAGAGTTTCTTCATGTAAAAGAAAAGAGAAATGGAAGCGAGGACGAGGACGAGGCAACGCACATCCACACTGTATCGCACTGGCATTTTAGGAACCAGAACTCAGAGTCAGAGGCGCGAAAGAAAATACACAACCAAGATGCTCCAAAAACAGGGTAAACAAAAGAGAAAGCGACTCGCTAAACCACGGGAGTTTTTAGAGGAAAAAGTCGACGTAGCCATACTGAGCGACTTGCAGGAGCTGTGGACGAGCATGGAGGCAACGTCGTCCACCTCCATGAACGCCACGACGAGGTCAGCATAGTGGGCCTCCGAGTGGAGATCGCCGATGTCCACCGCTTTCGTTTGCTCCCGATCGTTGCTTTTCCACGACGATGGAAGGTGCCATATCTGCTCCTGAACTTGACCTGCCGTCATTTCCATGAGCAGAAATGCAGACACGCCAATCTCGTCGCACGCTGTCGCAGAGACAAATGGAGGAAAAGCGCGGAAAGAAAAGTTTGAAGTTTTTGTCTGTTTTGCGCTGGTCGGGCTGCGGTTATGTTAGTTATAACGCTGAAGGTGGGGGAATCTCCACCGTGACATATGAACAGGTTCACACGTGCGTGCACATATAAACCTCTTGCCTCAAGGTCAGTGATGCCGAGCATGAGATTTGCAGTTTAATAAAATGAGTTTATATAATAATCCAATTTGTTTTGTGTTTTGATTTTTTAAACCCATCTTAATGTGATTCTTGATGTATCATCGTCCCTTGGAAAATAATAGGCGTATTCAATTTTTTTTTTTTGGGGGATAGACGAGGCAATTGACAAAATCAACAACAATACTAATAATATCCTATTATAGGCCTTTCGTGTTTTGGAAAGTAATGGGCGACCTGTATTTCTTTAATCGGTAAGTCATCGCTTCATTTCCAAAGCAATATATATAGCTCGCGAAAAATTGCTATCTTGTATTTCGAGGGACATGTTTTCTTATTTATGTTGTGTTTATCTATCATATCATCCTAGATAAGATAAGACAATAAAGGAATTTCAAAAGCAGTGACTGCATTGGTAGAGCCAAATCCGAATTCGTGGACATTACGATATTACGATATCTATATATCCGTAGGGTTTGTTTGAGCTTGAGATTGGCATAAATGCTACAAACGAAATGGTAGACTTCGGAAGTAGGTACGTAACCTTATATTTGTATCGACAAGCTGGAGGCAAAAAGAAACAGAAAAAAAAAATGCAAAGAATTGAACTTAATGTTGGAGTTGGCGAATACTTCGGGGATCTTTATTTCTCACACCGGGTACGTCCATGTGAGCTTAGGGAAACTGAAGTGTTATCCGATGACATGTGATCCTTGCGTGTGGAATGCGGGGGTTCAGGGGCAGCGTCCTCCAATGGAGGTTCCGCTGACTGGGTTTGGGCTTTTATTTAAGCTCGCCCATATGATGCGAGATTAAGAGATTTCGTATAGATTTAGGTTTTGGGTTCGTTTGGAGCACATATATATTTTGCTCTTTTTTCTGATCATTGTAATGAGTTGAGTGACTGTAAATCGAAAATTATAGTGAAATCTTTTTGCAGAACGTAACTCTATTCGAAGGTGAATCTGGGTAAATTTGTACATCGTCTATTTTCTCTATCTTCTGCGTGATCGTTCTGTTTCGATTCTCGATACATCCCTTCACTTAAAATTGAGAAAAATGCAAGGATGATCTCGAATAGTGCCGACGAAGTCAAACGGGAAAAGAGTTCAAAAAGAAAAAAAAATGGTGAAAACCGAAAACGTCCGCCATTTGTTTTAATTCATGCGGAACTGAAATTTGAATGGTGAGGATCGAGACTATGGTATGCAATGGTGTCTTTGAATTCACAAACTCACATCGACCACCTCACCTCAGCCCCATAGCAAAAATCACGATGACAATGAGATCCGAGAGGGGACGGCACCCCCGGCCTGTGGCCCGATCGAGCAGCAAAGCAAGTTCGTTGGCTCAAGTTTGTCGCGGGGCGATGGTGCTAACATTGGCAGCGATCGGTTAGGGCTTGGCGGTGGTGGCAGCTGCAGTGGTGGGGATAAAACGAGTGCTTCAAGGGCAGTAAGTTAGGGCAATGGGCGCGGGATTGTGATGGTGCTCCGATTGGTGGAGGGACGCAACCAAGCGATCCTCAGAAGGCGTGTCCCTGTGTATGGCGCGATTGCTTGGTTCACCTATTGTAATATTGATCGGCGATTGGAGATTTATGCAGGATGTTTGATGATATCACAAAGAGTATTAGAACTTACGATCACACCAATGGGTGTTCTCGTTTATGCGCAAATGCTATCGATTTTCATTGAAAATACGTACCTTCCTTCCCGAGAGATGCTGGAACTGTGGCTCGATTTACCATAGGACAGCATTTACGTGCAGAAATTCTTGATAGGGTGTTCGCTTCTTAATACCCAATCTCTCCACATATTGTTTCATGTTTTACACTATATTTGTTAAAAGGAATTAGAAGGGGAAGAGAAAAAGCTCTAAAAACAGTCGTATTTGGATGAAGGGGGGGGGATGGAAAGAAATAATTATGAGGGTATTAAGAGATTAGGAATGATTGGTCTAACTTAAACACTCCCCAAACAACCAATTCTACATGGATGTGAACATGAACCCTGTCGTTTGAGCAATCAGATTTGCTGACCGTGTATCCTCACCTTTCTCCGCCACGGGCACATAAAATGCTGATCGAAACTCAACCAGCTAGAAACACAACACGGTGGAAGTCATGCCGGTTCCGGCTGAAAGCTTGACTGGAGCCTGACGGAATTTCGCAAGTGCATTCGCAAGAACAAAATCAAGTCCTCATCGGTTCCCTCTTCCACACTATTGTAAACCTTTACAGCGTATCCAAACTCTGGCCCATACATATGGGCAGCACATGCGGCCTTGTAAGTTAGGAGCTGAATATTGCCCGCATGGAAAAGGCAAGTGTCAAAATGAATTAATCTGGAATGCATTGCGGAAAACTGACAAAATATGACTCAGACTAGAATCAATTGAAGACCAGCAAAAACAACCGCTTGCTAAATAACTAAACTCAAACTAAGTCAAATTTTACACTTCTTGATTTTTAATTAGTTGTCACTTTATCTCAAGGAGTTGCGCAATTCATCATCTTGGCCAGTCTATCGTACGTGTGAACATCCTATCTTCATAATACTATCCACATCGATAAATAGCTAATCATGCGCTACACTAACTTTAATTTTTTGAGACAGGAATGAGTAAAAAGTTCACGATGCCTACAAAACCTGATTTTGAATCTCCTTGTGGTAAGTAGTTGAGAATATACACACTTAAATGGCACATTTGACATTGATTTGCACAGTCAACAAAGCCAACTTTAGGTATTGTACATGACATGACAAAATCCATGCAGACATCTCAGGGATAAATCAGATAAATTACCAACTGCAATCTCTGTTTTGAGGATGCTATTGCTGAAATGACGCGTCAACCACTGCCTGCATCGGAACCTCCAATTCTTGTGCAGGTCACCCCTCAGGAAGTGGCCAGGGATTCTATGAAAACGAACAGAATAGTTTTGCCTAAATCCTCCTCCTTTACCATCCAGATGCATTGACATGCAATCCTCTTCATGCCTAGCAAGCTTGAGGAAACACATTGCAAATTCCCTCCATATCTGGTGTTCAGCATTCGTAGCATCCAGATGCAGAGAGATCATTTCCAGCATGGATCCAGAATGATAATCTCCTACATGTTATGATGGGACATTAACATAATGAAAGTCATAAAGCTTATCGAGGAGAAGCGTCATCCAATTTGGACGAATGCCACCACAGCAACTTCCTATGAATGGAATAATCCACCCCTAACCATGTCAATAATAGATTCCGAAAGAAGAAAAACAAAAGCGGCTGGACAATACATCTGTCTGGAAATAATCTCACAATACACAATTTTCTGCATATCAACCAGAAATGTCAAGAGTCCCAAGACAAAATTCTTAGATAAAATTTAGTTCTCATTGTCGGAAACTAATAACCATCCAAACCCCAATTTGTTCGCAAAGAAGATCTTAGCCCATTAGCCGACCTTCAGTGCACTGACACGATGCCCACCTTATGAGAGATGTGCAGTATGGTGAAATTTTTCCGCTTTCTTTACCTACATCTGGTTAAATTTGTTGAAAAATTGGGGGGATGGGGATTAACAGCAAGGCTTCATTGACATACCACTTTGACACATAGTGACAAGCCTTGCCACTGAATGACAGCACGTTGGATCCCTCTTTAAGATTTCTTCATAACATGAAGAGAGCTCGACAACATTTCCACGAGCAAAATGTTCCAACAGAGCAGCTCGCACTCTAATCAAATTCAAATGTAAGTTTCCACAGAAAAAGGCAGACATTGACAAGGAAATGATGATACTGAGCAAGAAAACTCTAAGGTACAAGTCCAAACAAGAACATTGGGTCCTGTGAATTCAGTAAACTTGTGCATGTTACTTCCAACTTTGTTTGGATGTATCCGAACATAAACTTGTGATAGGACAGTAGTACCTTAAAGGAAGGGCAGTATCTACATGATGACAGACCACTTCGAGCACGTTCCATGCCTCATCTACTTGTCCGCCAATCAGCAGCAACTGGCAGAAAATTGGAGAAATCAAATGAGATTCTTGCAGTATGATGGAGAAGCAAATGATATGGTGCATACATACAAAAACTATTAAACCAGTTAGGAGAGAAACCCAATATGTGATTTGTCTTCTGCATTTCTGCAGGATTAAGCTCACTTAGTCTTAACCATTTCAAAACACACAATAAAGTTCTGACTCCAGACAAAAAGGGAATGCCGCAATCAATTTGTTCAGGCAAGGCAGAGGCAATGTGCAAAGAAAGCCGACGCTCAGAACTCTGTCTCCTTTAAGATCAAAAAGTTAAAAGCACTTTGGAGCCGTGACATAAAAATGAGCATTGACATAGGGCAATGCACCAATGGATGGGATTAGGATGACCGCTATAAGGGTAAGAAAGATTCTTTCAAAAGTATTTCTCAAGATATTTCTGGAGTCTACATCAAACAAGCTTTTGCTACACCTGAATCAGAGGAAGTAGGGCATATGATGTTGTGGGTGATGAAACAAGATCTAGTCGCAAATAATTTACTGCATCCTTGTAAGAGTCTTTAAGCATATCCTGATGCTGCTGGATGAAGTCCCCAGAATTCTTGATGTTTTGCGGCATTCTTATGGGCAACAGCCATGAATCCAGGCCAACTATTTAAAGACCATGAGAAACACTCTCATTGCACCTGTTCACAATATTTTGAAAGAGAAGCCATTCCAAAAAACCTAGGTTGACTGCTATAAAAAAACTGGAGCTACCACTAAGTTTAGCCTAGACATTAACACATTTTTTGTACTTTGAGAAGCTGATTGCTCAGAAATTCCAGCTCCACAAATTACCATGTAGCCAAAGAGTGACTTCCTCTACACGATTCCCGAACTGATAGCAATCAAGAAGCAGCGATTCTACCGTTTGCACAATAACTGTTTTCTCTTCTCGCCATATGACTAACATTGACTAAATCGTAGCCCTAACAATCGCCGCAAAAGATAATACAAATCCAACAACCCAAACAGTTTAGAGGATAAAATTCCTGTCTCACCGTATACTTGAGCCGATTATGCTCAGGACACCTATCCTTGTGCTTCCCCTTCAAAAGCACGCTCAGAACCCCGCTTGCCTCGGCCCAATCGTGCCGACTCACGAACTTGAGCAGGAGTCAGGGAAAGCATGATCCTCTTAAGCAGCCTGCCGGCACCCGCTAAACCGGCGCCACAACCATTGGCTTCCACACTCGCTGGCAACTTCCTCTTGCGACTCTCCTCGTTCTCCTCAACACCAACACCGCCATCCACTTCCATCGCATCATCGAATTCAAACATAGCTGAAACAGCGTCTGCGATTCCTGCATGGACATTAGCATCGGCGAACTGCGATGGATATCTTCTGGCGCGATCTGATTTTATATGTACGTGGCCAGGAACCCTAATGGATTTGGCGGTTTAACTTCTCTTCCCCGTATTTATCCGAAAAATAAATTTTAAAATATCTGAATTACACCAAAATTTCCTATATAATGCTTGAATGCTAGGATTCACATTATACAGCATGTTTGTAATTTCCAACATTATATTTTCCTCGTGTTATGTCTAATTATAATGCATGGAGCGTCAACATATTTCGGGCTCGGACAGAACGCCAGTGACGTCACTTCCGCTGATGCATTTGAAGCGCTCTTGATCATCTCTGAGACGACGCTTTCCTCATCATCTTCAGTATCTGGTGATTTCTGGCAACCATACGTTCGGGCTCTTGATCCACAAGCAGTGGCCGCGCCTGGTGAACGTCCATGACGGTACCTTGAAAGGTGGTCACGGTGGAGGCATAGGGATCAATGGCGACAAGCCGCCACTGTTGACACTGTCATCCGAAGACTCGTCGCAGTTTGGTGTCATTGTCACCGGAGTATGAGATTTCTTGAGGGTGATTAAAATTTGCAGTGACTGAGGAACTGCATCTGGTTTTTGCCTTGGTTCTGTGCGGAGCTGGAACTGGCGGCGGCGGAGTGGAAAGAGCTTCCCTTGTCTTGCCCTTTTTAGATGCGAACAGGGTGTGGAACACGGACGGAGGCGACAGGGGCGGCTGGTGGAAAGAGGACGGCAGTGGCTGGAAGGCGGGGGGTGACCCGAAGTTCTCCCTGCTTTCTTGCCTCTCTTTCTTCTTCTTCTTCTTCATCTTCATCTTCATCTTCAGCAAAGCTCGAGAACTCCTTGGCCGCCGCCAATTGTGGAGGAAACGGGGGCGGTGGCGGCAGAGGTGGCAGAGGCACCCTCGGTGCCACTGGCGGTTTGTCAACCGCATCCTTGGGCTTGTGTGCAATAGTCTGAGACGTCCTCTTCGCCTCCCGTTTTCTTGGAGCTGCCTACTCCCCCGACGGAGGGGTGACTGGAACTCCCATTTCCTCGGCTACATATTCCATCCAAAGGTTGCAGCTGTCATAGCCTTGGACGGTGTTGTCGGGTTGGACAAGGACGGCTTCTGCGTGTCTGACCATGGGCATGAACCCGACGGCCCGTTGCTGCCATGACTGGATCTGTGCAGGAACCGGCGGCGATAGGGAAGAGGATGAAAGTGTAATTGAGTCTTAACACTTACGAAAAATGCAATCAAGTCCTTAATCTTGCCAAATTGATTTAATCGATTCCTAAAAATAAACTTTGTCCAACTAAGCTAACAGAAAAATGATAACATGCATTATTTTATTACGTTCTTGAGACACATGACGATAATGTGGGCTTGGTGGCCGCCAAGCCCTCGCTTAGGGCGTCGCAGCCCTCGCCTGTGGCCGATGAGGGTCGGCCGGCCACCCTTGCTGGCCCCAACTCTAAAACCAAAAGAAAAAAGAAAAACAGAAAAGAAAAAAAAAAAGAAAAAAATCAGAAATATTTTAGAAAATTATTAAAATATTATGAAAAATGTCCACGTTAATGCCATGTGGCCACCCAACATCCATGTTAGTTATTTTCAACCAAAATTGACCGGATTGACTCAATTGACAAGAAGTGAAAATATTTATGACTTAATTGACAAACTTGAAATGTTTAGAACTGAATTAATGATAGATATAATCGGTTCCCATCATTATTTGGAAGACCAGACTGCTGAAATAGAAACACACGTAGGTAAATTATATAGGTTTAGGATTTTTTTGGACAAATTTTCTGAAATCGCTTATGTCAAAAGATTTAGAACTCAATTGATAAAATTGAAAAATTTAATTGAATTGACAATTTGGTATCCATACAATACATTTTTTTTCTATTCTCCCCTTCACTCTCTCTCCGATTAGGGTTCCTCCATCATGGACGATGGATGGAGCCATGGATGACCTTAGTCGCGTACGTACGATGGAGCAACTCTAAAAATTCACACCAACTCAAAAATTGAAAAAAAAAATGAACATTTTAGGCATCGACTCCTCGCCCCTCCTCATAGTGGAAAACTAATTTGGAATTGGACTTTAATGTTGTAAATAAAAGGGTTGGTTGAGCAATCATATTTGGAATATGTTCCATAAATAGTAAATCGATCAATTTAAAGAAAGGGTTAATACCAAATTCCAAATTAGTATACTTGTGATAAATTTACCCCTTGCTAATTTTTTAATCACAAAAAACTCTGAACAGATACATTTGTGATAAATTTAACTTTTATTAAATTGGATTAATACCATAAAAAATCACAGATTGATAAACTTGTGACAAACGCAGAGATAAAACCTTAAATTGGTATACCTTGTCATGTGTCATCCAACTTAGCGATTTATTAGTAAAATTTAATGAAAACTAACATAAGATAAATTTATCACAGATGTACTATTTTGGAATTATTTGTGATAAATTTATCATAAATATATCAATTTAGAGTTTTTTGTGGTATTAACCTTTAAAGGAATATTAGAAGCCGTGATTGCCATCCTATAGATAAACTCTGTGGGGTTTATTTAAGCGAGAGGTTGGGATAAATGTTGCCAAACAAAATGGCAGACTTCAAAGATGGATGTGTAATCTTATATTTCAATTCACACGCTAGAGACAAGAAGATACAAGAAAGAAAAAACAGTGCAAAGGGATTGAAATCCAAATCGAGAAAACTGCAAGAATCTATCTTTTTAGGCGTGAATGATAACTATTTTATTTTTCTATTTTTCTATTTTTTTTGTTTTCTGGAACAGATTTAGAACAGAAATCCGTTTGACAAAATAATTTCATTTTTTTTTATTTCTAACACAAATTTGGCCCATGAAAAGATTTGAAACGGAAATCAGAAGTTAAATTTTTCACTTTTCTGTTTCTGAAACAAAAATAAAAATAACAACTCTCTTTTATTGTTTACCCTCGCTACCCACCACCTCCCACTTGCCGCTAGCCGCCAGCCATCTATTGCTGCTCACCGGCCGGCTATTCGTCACCGTCGCCCGCTAGCTAACCACCTACCTTTGCCGCAACAGCTCGTCGGCCGCGGCCCATCGCCCACTGCCATCGTCCATTGTTGCCGCTACCCGCTAGCTGCCCGCCGCCGCCACCGCCACTCACCGGCAAGCGGGAATAGAAATTTTGTGTTGTTATCAAACGAATTTCTATTCCAAGAATAAAAATTTTGTGTCATTATCAAACACTTCTTTTTGCTCAGAAACTCGTATGGAAAAGAGAAATAGATTTTTTAATTTTTAGCCCGAAATAGGACTAGAGAAGAGAAATATTTTCATTCGCGCCCTTAAAGTCCCTGCGAAGCCTAGAACATAAAATGAGCTGAAAAGAGAAATCACAAGAAATTCTCACATCTACCATTCGTTCTAATGAATGCTGAACTGGAATTTGTAATGGTGAGGATCAAGGCTCACATCCGCCACGTCACCTCTCACCTCGTCCCCATGGCAAAAATCATTCGTTTTATGTCATTAAAAAGCAAAAATTATCAAAGAAAGTTATATACATTCTCGTGCGCGACCCTGCACAAAGTATAGCATGCAAAGACAGAAAGCGACATCCCAAGTATAGAGGCAATCTCAATCATGTCTGGAGACGAATTTTCACTTCGTAGCTGTGGACACCTGATCTAAACTTCCGTGCGAATTAATCAACCAACTATACACAAACACAACCAGCAGAAGATACATAGTTGACAAGTTCCATATGCCCATTCGAAGATACCCGGCATGGGCATAGAAATTCAGGCCCAACGAAAAGTTCCTTTGCAAAGAAATGGCATTTTCCTACCTGATAGAAGCATCAATCAATTCCTTCCCCTCTGATTCTGTCAAAAGCTCCCTGTGAAGAAGGAACAGCATGGGTGACTCAAATACGAAACCCTCTGAAGAGGGAACTCAGAAGCCTACTGAAGAGAGATTTCACGGAATTCTTCTCTTGATCTAGCTCGGTCACTTCAGATGCAAGATTCAATTCGCTATTGTGGTCCTCCGATGACAAGCGTGGGGAATTCTTCTCTTGATCTATCTCGGTTACTTCAGATGGGAGATTCAATTCGTTATCGTGGTCCTCCGATAACAAGTTACTGACTACACCTGATGATGAGGGGTGGAATCTCATTGAAATCAGGCTCTCTCTCCCTCCCAGATTTGAAGTATTGGTGCCGAAACTGCTTCCATCTTGAACATGATCCGGACTACGGAAACAAGCAATGCCATGAGGACAATCCCATGTCTTTGGAACTTCCTGATCCCTACACAACAGAAGATATGTGCTCATAAAAGATAGTAGTTTGAAAAACATCAATTCAAGTCAGCTCCTGGGGTCATTTATCCAGGAAAGTGAATCTTACAGACTATTGATAAGCCTTCGATCAGAAGTTAGTAAAAAAATATGAGACTTACCCATCAATACATTTCTCTTTGCAACGACTAATGAAATCGTCCGCATATGCTTTGAACTCATTGTCGAGATGTTCAACCACTATCATCGCTTCGCTTAAGGGCAATACATCCCAAATCTTCAAGATTTGAATGTATCTAAGTTCCTTTAGTATATCGACAGTGCACAGCACGTAGAGACCTTCTACCTCGAATTGCTTCACCATAGGAGAAGAGCTTTTAGGGAGTAAACCCACATCGCTCTTCTTAGGTCTCCAGCCACTGGCAAGTTTTGATATGAGGTTCATGATTGACATCTTGGTCCTATGTGACGTCAGCTTTCTGAAAGACTTCAAAAAGTTGTCCCCGAAGAAAACCTGCATAGACAAAATAGTTGACAAGAAAACGTAATGTCATTGATTCTGCAAAAATCGAATGTCCATATTTCTAAGAAAATGAAACCATCTGCAAAGTGCTTTACCCTCCACCGAGCATTTCTAAATAGGTCACTATTTCCACCAAGTGGATCATCGAGCCGAATATTCTCTTTCTTCCCATCCAAAATGGCTTTAACTCCATCAGTACCGGAGGAACATTGTTGGCTCTTAGCATCACTAAAGCACTCGGCCCTCGCCCACGCATTTCTAGATAGTAGACTACTTCCATCCACCGGATTATCAAGCTGATTATTCTTCCCATCCAAAATGGCTTTAACTTCATCGGTACTAGACGAACATTCTCGGCTCGTAGCATCACTGAAGCGCTTTGCCCTCTGCTGCGCATTTCTAGATAGTACACTACTTCCAGCGACCGGATCATCAAGCTGATTATTCTTCCCATCCAAAACGGCTATAACATCATCTATGCTGAAGAAACATCCACGGCTCTTAGCATCATGAATCAATGCTGCCCATACAGATTTACTTCTCGACAGCGTTCTCTCGTTTCCCAAAATCCAAAGAGAGTATCTACATAGAGGCAGCAAAAAGCAGGGATTGTTGGTATATGACATCTTATGCCAAAATTCAAATTGCCCCAGTTAAGAAGGAATAGAAGAGACTACCTTGCCCTGGTGATAGTGGCATTGGTTCTCTTAGTATCAGAAACGAACCCAATAAAACCACGAGGGTTTGATCTCACGGTGGATACTATTATGATGTCTTCTTCACCCCCTTGGAACCCATCCACTGAACTCACTTTCAATGTGAAGCCTTTTATATTTCCATATCTTTTTCCAATTTTCTTTTGTATTGCAGCAACCTGAGCACTATATGGAGATATCACGCCAACACTTAGATCTTCGCCTGAAGATTTGCATGCTGCAGAAAAACCAAGACGATATAATTAGATGAGGGAGAAGTTACAACCACACTAACGTGAAAGTGTTCTGTACACCTCCGGTTACTGTCTTATGTGTCCTGTAAGGCTGAGTTAATAACCTAAATGACAAGAACGCACATCATCTCCAGTGTCAAAAAGCATTTAAAGCTATGCAAATCTCTCCCAACATCCCAAGAAACTAAATGGACTTCACTGTAAGATCGAGCAGAAATATTCTTCTCTTGCAGCTTCCGCAGTCAACAACTGCTCGCCCATGCTCTACAACAGTATAGTAGTAGGTGCATCCACATGTATAACCAAACATGTGCAAAGACATAGTAGTTATTTCCATTAATTCATACCATCTGGCAGAAAATGAAATTATGCGGTGAAATTCTTTCACGGCTTACCTCCATATAGATTCCTCAAGATCATCGAGACAATTCCTACCTCAACATTGTTTCTAAGGCTATGTCCATCATCCCCACCTTCTTCGCTTCCATTAGAAATATCTATGAAGGAGTAGGGGCCAAACATTGGCCACGGCAAATGACATTTTCTGTAACTTTTGCTGGTAACATTCGACCCATCTTGAATTTGATTTTTGTAAAAGGTGGATGTTGGAAATCGACTTATCTCAGGATGCATCCTGTACTGGATATTGAGAAGATGCCTTGGATGACCCAGAGAACTCAACCTTTCGAATAGACTCCTTCCAAAGCCAGCCTTGCTAGAAAGCTATAGAATAAAAATATACACAAAATTAAAGGTCAATTAAGCATAAAATAGTTCATGTCTATGTATGCTTGTGTTAAAGGTAAATTATGCATAAAAACTATTTATGTTTATGTATGCTTGTGCACGTTCCTAGTCAAATATTCAGCGACAACATACCTTGCTCTCAACCATTGCAGGCAACTGACATTCATCTCCAACTAAAATTGCATGGCTGACACCGTGAAGTTTTAGCGGAATCATTGACTCGGATTCTTTCAACTGTGCAGCCTCATCAATCACCAATAAACTGACAGCCTCCATTCCCATGGTGTAGAGCTTATATGAGCTGGAGGCAGTACAGAAAATCAAGGAAGCCGCTTGATAACAGAACTCAGCTATCTTGCTCTTACTTGTAAATGTTGCAAGGTTTAGCCTTCTAAGAGATGTGTCAAGAGTTCGCAAAACAGAGAGGCATTCATGTCTCTTCATCAATAATGCTGTATAGAGTGGATCTGTGAGAGTTTTTAATGAAGATGGGTCCATTGAAAAAGCTTCCTTCAACTTTCTAGAATCCAACTTCTCTCTACATAGTGAAACTTCAAAAGAATCAAGTAAGATGAGAAGGGACTTAATATCCTGGAAATTTTGATCCAAAAGGTAACTTTTGGATACATGGGTGCATAAGGTAGAGAGGCATCTTCGAAGACAATCTGCACTTGACTTGAATCTGTGCTTGAAAAATTCCAGAAATGATTTAAATTCAGGTTTGGATTCATTACCATTAGGCTTCGATATAATCATGCGTTCATTCTCCAGAAAAATGTGGTATTGGTCAACACAGTCATTGAGAGTATCAATCATGGAAGGTAGACAATGCTGCCAACCTGCGAGTACAGAAAAGCACCGCTCAACACAATCAACGCGATGCTCCAAGAATATTTCTTTCATATCTGAATCCAATTTCAACCGATCCTTGTTCCCGAAACATAGTATGTCTCCTAAGTTATAGACCAAGCGTTCACCATGAGTGTTTGTGCACACCGATTGTTTCACCAGCTGCAAAACACGAGACGCCAATTCCTTGATGGCAACATTTGTTGGAGCACAAACAAGGGTCCTGTGTTTCCTTTTCAAGAGAGTAAAGAGCAGCGCAGCCACAGTTTTGGTCTTCCCTGTCCCTGGAGGACCCTGTATCATTTCGATGGCCGACCTGTGTTTACACTTGATTGTATTGAGACAAGATAGAACAGCTTTTGTCTGGGATTCATTCAGACTACCAAACAAGTTCTTATCAAGACTCTCATGCCCAGAGTCATGACTCTGGGTAATACAGAGATTGCAATCTTTCTCAGCCTGCAAACGAAAACATACTCTTTTGAAAATTCACTCCCAAATAGCCTAAGTAAAACTTAGAAACTGTGAAATATTTGTTGATTATGTTCTATCCTTGCACAACCTGCACTAATATTGAGCACGAAGGATCTTGTGATGTATAAACAAGGTCTATCTCTAAATCTTGGTCATACTACTGTGGCATTGAAATTTATGTGAATGCGAGACTCAGGGCAATCTTCTTTTGACTGTTTGGACAAATAACAAGCTAACTCAAAAGCAAATGTTTTTTTTTTAATAATCGATGAAATTTTGTTGCAGCAATAATATGTTTACCGTATACCGTATGGAGATAATAAGTATGAAAACTAAAGTCCTTACCGCTGAATCCGTACAGAGAACTTCCCTTACAACTTTCAAGTTCCCAAATCTGTGTAGCACATTCCATATCCTATTGTTAGTGACTGCATTTATCAAAAAAACTGCATACATTGACTCCCAGGTACGATCATCGTTCACTTCATTGTCCAAAAATGCTTTGACACTGAACCTTGTTGAAGTTTGAGCATCCCCGTCCTCGTCTTCTGTAATTTTAGTGACCGATGCAAATGCCCATCTTCCTGCAAACCTTTCTAAGCTGGTAATGGCATCCGGCATAGCATTAGTTAAGATCAAAACATCCCCAGGCAAAGTTTTGTAAGGTTCCTTGCCATTGTCAGTGGACCTGTTTCTCCAGTAGTCCACTTCCACGTAGTAAGCATTCTTCTTGCCTTCAACAAGCCCAGTGACTTTTGCGAAAGGCAGCTTAGATACATCCTGCATACTTGAACAGAGACTGGCTCGTGTTTCCTCAAGCAAAGGAAAGGTATGAGAAGCAAGGTATTGCTCAACTGATTGAAATGACTCCGGGACGGTCTCCACCTACAAAACGGGTGTATCGAAAATCAAACATGACCAACCAACTTCACTCGATCTATCGAGTGACTCTGTCCTCTGTCGTATCACGGATCGGACACCATATAGCATATTAAAAGAGCAAATATTCCCCCCAACACCTAATAACTTTCGCCTCATAGAGAGACAGAGCAAGGTCCTTCACCACTGTACAGCAGTCCAACTTCACATAGCAAGGCTCACAAACGAAACATTGCAAACAAGGAACTAACACCATTTAGAACATTTTCAAGCTAACTTGTATTAAACTTATACTGATGATAGTACGGAAGCATGATCGGAACAACAAACATAGCCCAAAAAAATGGAGAAAAAAAGAGAGAAAGGAAAGAGACTAAGAAAGGAGAACCTTGTCCCCGTAGAGATTGATATTGAAGATTTCTTCAAGAGACCAAGAGAAGATAATATCAATCAGGTCACTGCGCTTGTCATTCTTCCTGCCAGAACCAGCCTCCGCACCTTTTCTAGAGTCCATGGCCAGTTCCACTCTCTCTTACTTTCCCGTTGAAGAGGACGAATGCGTCTGAGAATTTCAAGCAACGAGTGATTGAGAGAGCAAATATATGAAGAAACGAGCAGCTTTTAACACTTGTGAATCAATCGCGTCGGAGACGAGCATTTAAAAAGAGGATCGATGAGCGATCGCGGGCAGTGCGAAAAGGAGAGGAGAAATGAAGCCGATAATAACTCGTGAAAAGTCTTGGTCTGCTCGACTTCCGTACAGTGTTTGATACCATTTCACCAAAACTTTACATTCTAAGCCTTCTTCTCACGATGCATGTGGCTTCGCAATAAGGCTTTTGCCATGGTTCCCCACTTACTGCGAATCAAAGCAAGATGCATGCCTTTCCGACCCAAGAAAATGAAAAAGGTAAGGTATGCCTCATACCTACGCACAATGGTTTACTTGGGTTAAAGCTTTCTTGCATGCTAAGCTTTTGTCACTGTTACCGGACACACGGCTTTTCCTCATCTGAAACATCTGGTGTCCGACATGTTTGGACCGGCATTGCTTCTTCTAATCTGAATGACCACATGTAACATTCTCAATTTCGACCCTATTAAGATGTAATGAAATGATGATTTTAATCGACGCACTGTTAGTAATTCTCGCTCTGAATTGGTTATTCATAAGAGACTAATCGATAGGGAAAGGCTATTAAGGTATTAAGTACGCACGACCTGAGAACTTTACCATAGTTGACAATTTAATCATAAGGATTGACGAGGGACAATTTTGAGTCATTATAGACCGATCAAGAAAAGGTTATAGAATGCTTCACCAATAATATACAATCGGAACGCGGGTGATTATGCATGACCGTTGTATGTATTGCGAACGGCCCTAAACTAATTCCTAATGATCGCGTACTTCGGAACAAGCGATTGACCCCTCGCGATTACATGATAATCGAGATCATCCATGGTTCGAGAAAACTTAAATGTTGTTTGATATCGAATCAACCATGGGTCGAATACGCATAACTCCTAAAAGCCACCCGTTAGTTTAAAATATATTAAAGTCGCAATTGATTGATTTTTACCATGAATTAGAATCTGAATTTTGGGTGTCGAAGCTTCGAGGATTTCAAGACTAAATTATTGGATATCGCCTTATTGATTTACTCATTTATCGGTTTGCTCGAAATTCTCGGAAAAGGAATTAACAGGCCAAGAATTTGAGCCCACGAGGAAGGCCGGACAAAGGCACATTGGGGCTCAAGCCCAATGCGATTCGGCCACTTAGACCCAAGACAAGCCCAAGTGGGCCCAATTCAGCCCATTAAGCCCGATTGCAATTCAAGCCCAAATTTGAGTCCGTTAGCATTTTCAAGTCCATTCCTTATCCGTTTGAGCCCAAACTCAATTTATACGAGTTCGTACAAAATTCTAGCTCTTATACGTGCATAAGTATTTTTATACTTTGCGAAATTACTAAAATACCCTTCTTTGCTTTTATGACCAAGAGACAAAGGAGTTTAACGGTGAAGACTTTGGGGGCTTTTGGCATGATGAAGAAGACTTTGGAGGCTTGGCTTTAATGAGAAAAAAAAAATCTCTTTTGTCTCTCCTCACCCCCCTCATACGGCCACTTCTCTCTCTCTCTCTCTTTCTCTCTCTATTTTCCCCCATCTCTCCCTCTTTATTTCTTTTTCTCGGCTGAACCAGCAGAGCAGCCCTTGGCTGCTGCGTTGCTGCTGTTTTTGCTGCCTCGAAGCTGCTGGTCACCGCCCCCAAGCTGCCGTGGCCTCCTGTCGCCGTCCATTTTGCCACTCTCCAAGCCAAAAACGGCACCACCGGTTCTGTGGACTGCTGTTCAGCCCCGTTCCAGCAGTGTGTCATCGTCCCGAGTCGATTCCGAACCATACAACGTGTAGCTCTCGTCGCTGTCAATGTGCCGGTGTCTTCGGAATTTCAATCGGGTGAGTTATCGCCATATTCCCTTGCTTAGTAGGATAAACTTAATTAGGGTGGATTAGTTTAAGTCAATTATGTTTAGTAATAATCAATTAAGGATTAGTTGATAAGCTATCGTGATAAGTGATAAGTGGACTCGATAATTTATCGAGAAAATGCAATAAGCTATTGAAGCTTTTGTGATAAGTTATCATCGATATTGTTGTAAGCTATCGAAAATTTTATGATAAGCTATCAGATTATTTTAATTATTAATTAAATGAATTTTCGGAATTAAAAATATTAATATTTTATTAATTTTCGGAATTTAAAATATTAATATTTCATTAATATTTTTGTGGAAATTCCGGAATTAAATTGTGGTTATTTTAGGCTTAAATTGTGATGCCTAAGTTGGATTTTGCCTTATATATTGGTTTGTATGTTGAATTGAATTGATTGATTGATTATTAAATATAGAATTGTGGGAATTTAATCAATAAACCTTGAGGTGTCGGGTTTATATGTTAAGTTTTATGTAAGAAATATGTTGTGGATACTTGAATATAGAAGCATGCCGAGTTTGAGAATTTATTGATATGTGCATAATCACGCGTGATTATTTTAGTGTGTTTTTACGTCTGGAAGTTGCGATATTTCAACGTATTAGCACGGATCGTGTTTGTATTGGCTATTGAAAATTATAATAATGAAACCTGAGTGTTGCTATTTGTGCATGATCACCTAAAACTTCGTTTGTGCCTAGTTCTACCGGATGACCACCAACCTAGGGTTTGACCGTTATCCTAACGGGTGTTCCCAATTTGGTAATTAGAAGCCGTCATTGGTGGTAGGGGAGACGTAGTCATTCGCGAATCGGATTTGGAATGAACCCATTTATGGGATATGTCGTCATTGTGGTTGGGTAAGACGATACCGTGCCTGATGGATCTGGACGATGCCCAGTTATATCGGAAGACCGCCAACCTGATATGAATATCGTGGGTTGTGACGTGCCCCAGGTGTGGCTATAGTAATCGGAATAGGTGTGAAAGATTGTGGTGGCATTGCCCTCGATTATGGAATGAAGTTGTGAGACACGGTATGGGCTATGTTGCACTGACACGTTCCGGAAGCCACCGTGTTCGTGTCGGACACCGACACGCGGCGGACACTCTTGGACATGCGGTCAACGCGCCGGACACGCCAGTGACACGCAAGTCCGAAGCAAAAGGGAGAAAGAAGAAAGAAAAGCCCCCATCGTCAGATCTCTCGCTCGCCAGAACAATGAACAAGGACACATGCCGCATAATCCCGATCCCTTTCAACAGCAAGTACTCATTGATCTGGAAGTGGGGAACGGGGAGGTGGGGGATCTGGGAATTGAGGAGGAAATTTGCGATTTCTTCGTCTGATTGCGAGAGGGTGAGAGAGGGGAAAGAAAAGGTAATCTTTTGTGGCACGTGAGCAGTAGGGAGCCCTTACAGCAGAGTACAACTTGGAGGAAAAAACACGAAAATGGGTATTCCAAGAGAAAAATATATACGGCCAAATAAAGGAATTTTTACTATATCACATGACATGATAAATATGTCATATATGATTTATCAAATTAATTTGATTTGATTGATTTATTTATTTGTGAATTTATATCAAAGTAATTTGATTAAAATAATTAAATAATAATAATTTATCATGTATATTTAAAAATATACATTTAATATATAACGTGTCATAACGTGTCGGAATTCTCTACTTTTTGAAAAATGACGTGTCGGCGTATCATATCGTATCGTGTCGCGTGTCGGTGCAACATAGGGTATGGGATAGGCCAAAGCAGTTTCACCTTATAATTAGGACATGTGTGGATGCATTGTGCATGGAGAAGTTGTTGCGTATTTTGATTACATTATATGCTTGTTGCATTATGATTGTATATGATGATTTATAACGTGCAGGGCATGTGTGCCAAGGCAAGGTAAAAATGCCTACAATTGTTTAATGGCACGTATGTTTACGATGGGTTGAGTAGCCTGCTCGTGTGTATAGTTAAGGCAAAACAAGGGTAGCTTTGCTATTGATCTGCCGTCGATGTATCGCTACAAGTTTTAGGTGTGTTCGATATGAGTTAACTTCCTAATTGAAGCTTAGGTTGTTAACTTGTTGAGATTTATCTCACTCGTTGTTGTTAACCACTTTTCAGATCCTCCGATATGAGTGCACGTTTGGTCCGCTTCGGATTGCCGTAACCGAAGTGGTAGTGACCGGTGTTCCTTGGGAACTAGTTGTTTTGAGAGAATACACCTGTTGAGGTTGTCATCGTAGATAGAGGAGCTAGGTTAACCTCTTGCCTTTTTGAGATTGTAACCGGAAAGGTCCGCATGGCAGGCTTATAATATATTAACCCGATGTATTGCTGATGATGTTATTTAAATTGAGGTCTGTTTTCTTGACTATCCATGTTGCTGTGATTAGAAGTTTTTAGTTCACTTCCGCATACGTTTAATCGTTAGTAATTCGATTGGGTCGGCGACGTGTCCTGCGATGTCGCATCTATAATGACCATGGTGGGATGTTAGTGCGCTCATGGATTTAGGGCGTGACACCACAGGTGCGTACACACGTCTTGATATTAAAGAATGGGGTTGTGTTTGACGTCTATGAGCACTGAAATCACTTGAGGGGGACCTAAAATCATAGCCTCCTTAATTAGGTGATCGAGGGGGTATTCATGCATCGAACCGGCGAAGAGTGCTGTTGTGTATGGTTATGTGGCTTTTTGGCCCTCGTTAAATACTCCAAAATAAATACTCGGTACTGTACGTAAGATTAAACTTTCGAATTTATTAAATGAAAGTGATTTTTTTTATTATGCCTAGATAATTTTTGGCAACTCGTCTAATGGGTGTTACATAGAGAGATTTGAAGTTCGATTTTTCTGGAGACTCGTGGGGTTATATAGTCATTCTAGCCAAAAAGATTTTCAATAAAAAATTATAAGAGATTCATGAGATTAGTGTTTTTCACATTACTATTTTGATTATATTGGTTATAGTATAATGAGATTTGGACATGAGCATTTCCTTAAAAAGGTTCAATCTTTAAGGTCTCTCCTTTAGACTTTCACAAAAAAGGGCGATATTCATGTCCTTCCACACGACGAAAAAATATTCTTGGGAAGGATTGGGAGTGGTAGGTAGACTAGCCACCGGATCGTTAAACGGCCTGTCCAAGTAAAAACATTCTTCCTTGGTGAGGTAAACCTAATCAAACGAGATAGACATAGTTCGTTTTCCATCATTTGCGCTCATCAATGTGGAATTTTTGAAAAAGAAGTAGTTTTTTTCTTTTGGGGTCGAAGAAAAAGAGAGTGTTTTGAGGAATGCTCTAGTTTACTTTACGCATGGTAGGGAGCCAACACCTAAAGCGTCCATCATTCCCTTCCAACCGCACCACCTTCCTATGTATTTCTACATTGTTCTTCAACTGTCACCTTTCTAGTCCGCTAAAGGCCAAGAGCCGTACAGCGGTAGCCCTTTGACTCAACAGCCACTCGGGATTTGAAAAACGAAACAATGGTCGTTTGGAGACCTCGGGTCAAGTAAGAGGGGCGAGAAAAGGAAGACGGTGGCTCTTGAAAAGTCTGCTCCAGTCTCCTTGTATTCCCCGGCGCTATTTGATCCGATTTCGTCTGAACTTTACTAGTAAAATTACCTACTTAGTCTTAAACTTATTGTACCAATATCACTTCAGTTCAAAACAATTGATTTAGTCCTAAATCTTTACACAAAATTTTAATGCAATCCTTCTGGTCAATTTTCGTGGAAATTCGCCGACGTGACGGTATGCCATGTGGGAAAATCCGAAGGCAATTATCAAAAAATTTTGTATTTTTTAAAGTATTGCAAAATATTTGTTATTTTTAAATTATTTTTATTAAGAAAAGAAAATACGTTAATGTTTTCCTTCTTAGAAAGGAAAGAAAAAGAAAAGAAAAGAAAAAGAAAAAGAAAAGAAAAAATATTAACAAATTCAAGATGAGTAATTCCGGAAAATGTTTTCATCTCCTTATATTAGGGAATTCACTTTTCTAAAATTAAACATGATATTTGCGTTGACCTGAAAGTATTTTCCGTTGACAAAATCATTTTCGGAGAACCAAACAGATAAAAGTTCGGAAAATACTTTCACCAAAACAAACAGACCCTAGAGTGCATTTGTTTGAGGGAAAGTATTTTCCGGACTTTCACATGTTTAGTCCGCCGAAAATGATAAGTCAATTGAAAATACTTTCAGGTCCAGGAAAACATTCACGTATAAAATTAGGAAAGTGAATTCCCCAATCTAAGAAAGTGAAAATACTTTCTGAAATTGCCCATCTTAAATTTGTTAATATATTTTCTTTTCTTTTCTTTCCTAATTAAGAAAGTGAATTCTCTAGTCTAAGAAAGTGAAAATACCTCATAAGGCACGTCCCTGTGTATGGCGCGATTGCTTGGTTCACCTATTGTAATATTGATCAGCGATTGGAGATTTATGCAGGATGTTTGATGATCCGACAAAGAGTATTAGATCTTACGATCCCACTAATGGGTGTTCTCGTTTACGCGCAAATGTTCTCGTTTTTCATTGAAAATACGTACCTTCCTTCCCAAAGAGAAGCTGGAACTGTGGCCAGCTTTACCATTGCACAGCATTTACGTGCAGAAATTCTTCATAGGGCGTTCGCTTTGTAATACCCAATCTCTCCACATATTGTTTCATATTTTACACTATATTTGTTAAAAGGAATCAGAAGGGGAAGAGAAAAAGCTCTAAAAAACAGTCGTATTTGGATGAAGGGGAGAACGGAAAGAAATAATTATGAGGTATTACGAGATTAGGAATGATTGGTCTAACTTAAACACTCCCCTGACAGCCAATTCTACACGGAATGTGAACATGAACCCCTTCGTTTGAGCAATCAGATTTGCTGACTTTGTATCCTCACCTTTCTCGGCCACGGGCACATAAAATGCTGATCGAAACTCAACCAGCTAGAAACACAACACGGTGGAAGTCATGCCGGTTCCAGCTGAAAGCTTGACTGGAGCCTGCGCTAGTGCATTCGCAAGAACAAAATCAAGTCCTCATCAGTTCCCTCTTCCAGACTATTGTAAACCTTTACAGCGTATCCAAACTCTGGCCCATACATATGGGCAGCACATGCGGCCTTGTAAGTTAGGAGCTGAATATTGCCTGCAGGGAAAAGGCAAGTGTCAAAATGCAATTAATCTGGAATGCATCGCGGAAAACTGACAAAATATGACTCAGACTAGAATCAATTGAAGACCAGCGAAAACAACCGCTGGCTAAATAACTAAACTCAAACTAAGTCAAATTTTACGCTTCTTGATTTTTAATTAGTTGTCACTCTATCTTAAGGAGTCGCGCAATTCATCATCTTGGCCAGTCTATCGTACGTGTGAACATCCTATCTTCATAATACTATCCACATCGATAAACAGCTAATCATGCGCTACACTAACATTAATTTTTTAAGACAGGAGTAAAAAGTTCACGATGCCTACAAAACCTGATTTTGAATCTCCTTGTGGTAAGTAGTTGAGAATATACACACTTAAATGGCACATTCGACATTGATTTGCACGGTCAACAAAGCCAACTTAAGGTATTGTACATGACATGACATGACAAAATCCATGCAGACACCTCAGGGATAAATCAGATAAATTACTAGCTGCAATCTCTGTTTCGAAGATGTTATTGCTGAAATGACGCGTCAAACACCACCTGCATCGAAACCTCCAATTCTTGCGCAGGTCACCCCTCAGGAAGTGGTCAGGGATTCTATGAGAATGAACAGAATAGTTTTGCCTAAATCCTCCTCCTTTACAATCCAGATGCACTGACATGCAATCCTCTTCATGCCTAGCAAGCTTGAGGAAACACATTGCAAATTCCCTCCATATCTGGTGTTCAGCATTCGTAGCATCCAGATGTAGAGAGATCAATTCCAGCATGGATCCAGGATGATAATCTCCTGCATGTTATGATGGGACATTAACATAATGAAAGTTATAAAGCTTATCGAGGAGAAGCGTCATCCGCTTTGGACGGACGCCACCACAGCAACTTCCTATGAATGGAATAATCCACCCCTAACCATGTCAATAATAGATTCTGAAAGAAGAAAAACAAAAGCGGCTGGACAATACATCTGTCTAGAAATAATCTCACAATACACAATTTTCTGCATATCAACAAGAAATGTCAAGAGTCCCAAGACAAAATTCTTAGATAAAATTTAAGTTCTCATTGTCGGAAAATAACCATCCAAACCCCAATTTGTTCACAAAGAAGATCTTAGCCCATTAGCCGACCTTCAGTGCACTGACACGTTGCCCACCTTATGAGAGATGTGCAGTATGGTGAAATTTTTCCGCTTTCTTTACCGACATCTGGTTAAATTTGTTGAAAAATTGGGGGGATGGGGATTAACGGCAAGGCTTCATTGACATACCACTTTGATACATAGTGACAAGCCTTGCCACTGAATGACAGCACGATGGATCCCTCTTTAAGATTTCTTCATAACATGGAGAGAGCTCGACAACATTTCCACGAGTAAAATGTTCCAACAGAGCAGCTCGCACTCTAATCAAATTCAAATGTAAGTTTCCACAGAAAAAGGCAGACATTGACAAGGAAATGATGATACTGAGCAAGAAAACTCTAAGGTACGAGTCCAAACAAGAACATTGGGTCCTACGAATTCAATAAGCTTGTGTATGTTACTTCCAACTTTGTTTGGTTGTATCCGAACATAAACTTGTGATAGGACAGTAGTACCTTAAAGGAAGGGCAGTATCTACATGACGACAGACCACTTCGAGCACGTTCCATGCCTCATCTACTTGTCCACCAATCGGCAGCAACTGGCAGAAAATTGGAGAAATCAAATGAGATTCTTGCAGTATGATGGAGAAGCAAATGATATGGTGCATACATACAAAAACTATTAAACCAGTGAGGAGAGAAACCCAATATGTGATTTGTCTTCTGCATTTCTGCAGGATTAAGCTCACTTAGTCTTAACCATTTCAAAACACACAATAAAGTTCTGACTGCAGACAAAAAGGGAATGCCGTAATCAATTTGTTCAGGCAAGGCAGAGGCAATGTGCAAAGAAAGCCGACGCTCAGAACTCTGTCTGCTTTAAGATCAAAAAGTTCAAAGCACTTTGGAGCCGTGACATAAAAGTGAGCATTGACATAAGGCAATGCACCAATGGATAGGATTAGGATGACCGCCATAAGGGTAAGAAAGATTCTTTCAAAAGTATTTCTCAAGATATTTCTGGAGTCTACATCAAACAAACTTTTGCTACACCTGAATCAGAGGAAGTAGGGCATCTGATGTTGTGGGTGATGAAACAAGATCTAGTCGCAAATAATTTACTGCATCCTTGTAAGAGTCTTTAAGCATATCCTGATGCTGCTGGATGAAGTCCTCAGAATTCTTGATGTTTTGTGGCAGTCTTATGGGAAACAGCCATGAATCCAGGCCAACTATTTAAAGACCATGAGAAACGCTCTCAAGAATCAATGAAGAATCCAAAAACTCCTTCTGTAGCAAGTGAAAGCAACGGAGGACAAAGATGTCAACGATTTGTATTAAAGTAATGCTACAAAGTGATATGACGGAATGTGAGTGGTATACAAAGTAGAGTAAGCTTGGCCAACAAAGTTGTTTACAAAGTGATATGACAGAAGGCGAAATATATAAGCAAATGCAACATATGCAACACCCGATAGAATCAGCCATCTCATTTTGGCACCAATTTCAAAAAATAGTCTTATTGCACATCAACTATTCTTTGCTGAATAATAGGATGCTTAATCTCGAAATACAATAGTGAATCATTCTGTTACACCGCGAGTTAAATGCCTAGCATGAAACCAAGTGTTTATGCTGACCAAAACGGCAAAACTATTGTTGAAAACTTATGCCACTCACCTAGATCAGATAAAGAAGAAGCACAATGAACATTTCCAACATCAGCAGACTCTGGGGCTTCGTCTTCAGAAGAATTCATGTAAAATCGTTGTGATTGGATATTATGTTGCGATTGCTCCTCCTCCAAATTATCCTCGACCTTCGCAGGGACTTTTGTAGGTCTTTCATGATTAGTATTCACCGATATCCTTTTATCCTTCACAACAGAAGTGTCAGAGCCGCATTGTAATAAGGATGTACTGGCCATGCAACTAGAAACTGCGGGATATCCCTCTGAGTTCCTGACAGAAATGTCAAATCTTTCCTCCGACATCCCAGTTTGTTGACAAGCATTAGTATGCTCCGACTATCATTTGCATGTCTCTTGGGATACTTGAATACCACTTTTGATAAGAAGTCAAACCCAATATCGGATTTGAAGTGGAATCTCCCCCAAGTTCTTCTTCTTCCGTGAGCCTGACAAAACACAAGGGTAGTGTCAATAAAGATAAAGATTTCAATATATTTTTTTCTAACGTAACCTTCAAGATACGTATTAATTACACTTTGATTCGCAAAGCTTTTTCGATACTAAGTAAAACTACATTAAAGAGGTACCACCTTAGAACTAAGTCCTTATCAATCCACAATAGTAACAAGTCTTGAAAATCCAAAAGCATGTCATTGTCCCTCTTTGTCTCGCCCCAACATATCATGATTCAGAAAATATTAACTAAGGCACAAGGCGCGCATAAATCAAGGGATGATTATTCCTAAATGGATTTGAGTTTTTATGGAAGGATTATTTCCATAATTAAAGAGAAGCCAACCGTCAAGGATGAGTAACACATCAGTTCAGGAGATAGAAAAAACCATACGATATAGAAGCCTGACGTGCTCTCTCGATATTCCCTTTAGCAAGACATAAGAGCATGAGCTCCAAATGAACTGCAAGCCTATCCTGCACACGGCAACGACCAAATATTAATAAGAGTTAGCTGGCTAGAGCAGAAATAGAAACACACAGGGAACTCAAAACCATCACATTCCAAATTATATGTAAGTATAAGAAAAGAAGGTCAAAATGATGTCTTCAGGCACAAGAATTTCAATAGATACCTCTGATGGGCAATTCCTTTTTGATCCTATCCTCTTCATCCAAGTTCCGTAAAGGTTCTGGATCATAGTGAGCGCGATAGGACCGGCTTCTATAGGCTCAAGGACCTCCAATAGCACCTGAAAAACACGGCATCTCATTGCACCTGTGCACAATATTTTGAAAGAGAAGCCATTCCAAAAGACCTAGGTTGACTGCTATAAAAAATCTGGAGCTACCACTAAGTTTAGCCTAAACATTTAACACATTTTTTGTACTTTGAGAAGCTGATTGCTCAGAAATTCCAGCTCCACAAATTACCATGCAGCCAAAGAGTGACTTCTTCTACACGATTCCCGAACTGATAGCAATCAAGAAGCAGCGATTCTACCGTTTGCACAATAACTGTTTTCTCTTCTCGCCATATGACTAACATTGACTAAATCGTAGCCCTAACAATCGCCGCAAAAGATAATACAAATCCAACAGCACAAACAGTTTAGAGAATAAAATTCCTGTCTCACCGTATACTTGGGCCGATTATGCTCAGGGCACCTATCCTTGCGCGTCCCCTTCAAATGCACGCTCAGAACCCCGCTTGCCTCCCCAATCGTGCTGCCTCACGAGCTTGCGCAGGAGTCGATACAACCTCCGGCGGCTCTCCGACTGCAAGCTCCCCCTGCCGAGCCCAAGGACGTACAACGGCTTTGTTAGGGAAAGCATGATCCTCTTAAGCAGCCTGCCATCACCCGCTAAGCCGGCGCGGCAACCATTGGCTTCCACGCTCGCTGGCAACTTCCTCTTGCGACTCTCCTCGTTCTCCTCAACACCAACACCGCCATCCACTTCCATCGCATTATCGAATTCAAACACAGCTGAAACAGCGTCTGCGATTCCTGCATGGACATTAGCATCGGCGAACTGCGATGGATATCTTCTGGCGCGATCTGATTTTATATGTTCGTGGCCAGGAACCCTAGCGGATTTGGCGGTTTAACTTCTCTTCTGCGTATTTATCCGAAAAATAAATTTTAAAATATCTGAATTACACCAAAATTTCCTATATAATTCTTGAATGCTAAGGTTCACATTATACAGCATGTTTATAATTTCCAATTTTATATTTTCCTCGTGTTATGTCTAATTATAATGTATGGAGCGTCGACATATTCCGGGCTCGGACAGAACGCCGGTGACGTCGCTTCCGATGATGCGTTTGAAGCGCTCTCGATCGTCTCCGAGAGGACGCTTTCCTCATCATCTTCAGTATCTGGTGATTTCTGGCAACCAGACGCTCGGGCTCTTGATCCACACGCAGTGGCCGCGCCTGGCGAACGTCCATGATGGTACCTTGAAATGTGGTCGTGGTGGAGGCATAGGGATCAATGGCGACAAGCTGCCACTGTTGACGCTGTCATCCGAAGACTCGTCGCAGTTTGGTGTCATTGTCACCGGATTATGAGATTTCTGGATGGTGATTAAAATTTGCAGTGACTGAGGAACTGCATCTGGTTTTTGCCTTGGTTCTATGCGGAGCTGGAACTGGCGGCGGCGGAGGGGAAAGAGCTTCCCTTGTCTTGTCCTTTTTGGATGCGAACAGGGTGTCGAACACGGAAGGAGGCGACGGGGGCGGCTGGTGGGAAGAGGACGGCAGTGGCTGGAAGGCGAGAAGTGACCCGAAGTTCTCCCTGCTTTCTTGTCTCTCTTTCTTCTTCTTTTTCATCTTCAGCAAAGCTCGAGAACTCCTTGGCCGCCGCCAATCACGAAGGCAAGGGGGGCGGTGGCAGCAGAGGTGGCAGAGTCACCCTCGGTGCCACTGGCGGTTTGTCAACCGCATCCTTGGGCTTGTGTGTAATAGTCTGAGACGTCCTCTTCGCCTCCCGTTTTCTTTGTGCTGCCTACTCCCCCGGCGGAGGGGTGACTGGAACTTCCATTTCCTCCACTACATATTCCATCCAAAGGTCGCAGCTGTCATAGCCTCGGACGGTGTCGTCGGATTGGACAAGGATGGCTTCTGCTTGTCTGACCATGGGCATGAACCCCACGACCGTCGTGACTGGATCTGCACGGGAACCGGCAGGCAATAAGGAAGAGGACGAAAATATAATTTAGTCATAAAACTTACGAAAAGTACAATCATGTCCTTAAACTTACCAAATTGATTAAATCGAATCCTAAAAGTTGACTCCGTCCAACTAGGCTAACGGAAAATGATGACATATCTTATTTTATTACATTCTTGAGACACATGATGATGATGTGGGCTTGGTGGCCGCCAAGCCCTCGCTTAGCCAGATCTGGTGAGGGCATTGCGGCCCTTGCCTGTAGCTGACGAGGGTCGGCTAGCCACCCTCGCCGGGCCTAACTCTAAAACAAAAAAAAAAACAGAAAAGGAAAAAACAGAAAAAAAAAACCATAAAAAATTTTAGAAAATTATTAAAATATTATTAAAAATATCCACGTTAATGCCACGTGGCCACCCGACGTCCATATCAGCGATTTCCAATCAAAATTGACCGGATTAACTCAATTAGCAAGAAGTGAAATGTTTGACTTAATTGACAAATTTGAAATGTTTAAGACTAAATTGGTGGTAGATATAATCGGGTAAATATATTTCTCATCATTATTTGGAAGACTAGACTGTTGAAATAGAAAAACAGATAGGCAAATTAAATAGGTTTAGGATTTTTGGACAATTTTTCTGAAATTGCTTATGTCAAAAGATTTAGAACAAAATTGATAAAATTAAAAAGTTTAATTGAATTGACAATTTAGTATCCATACAATACATTTTTTTTCTGTTCTCCCCTTCACACTCTCTCCAATGGGGGTTCCTCCATCATGGACGATGGATGGAGCCACGGATGGCCTTAGTCATCTACATACGATGGAGGGACTCTAAAAATTCACACCAACTCTAAAAATGACAAAAAAAATGAACATTTTAGGCACGACTCCTCACCCCTCCTCATAGTGGAAAACTAATTTGGAATTGGACTTTAATGTTGTAAATAAAAGGGTTGGTTGAGCAATAATATTTGGAATATGTTCCATAAATACTAAATTGATCAATTTAAAGGAAGAGTTAATACCAAATCCCAAACCGGTACACTTGTGATAAATTTACTCTCAACTAATTTTTTTATCACCAAAAACTCTAAATTAGTACACTTGCAATAAATTTACCTTTCATTATGTTGGATTAATACCACAAAAAATCACAAATTGATAAATTTGTGACAAACAAAGAGGTAAAACTCTAAATTGGTATGCATTGCCACGTGTTATCCAACTAAGTGATTTATTGGTAAAATTTAACGGGAACTAACATAAAGTGAATTTGTCATAGATGTATCATTTTAGGGTTATTTGGAGTAAATTTATCATAAATATATCGATTTGGGGTTTTTCGTGATGTTAACCTTTAAATGAATATTAGAAGCCGTGGTTGTCATCCTGTAGGTAAACTCTGTGGGGTTTATTTAAGCTAAAGGTTGGGATAAATGTAACAGTCTGAATTTTCAATCATTTTTCCTAGAATTTAGAAAATGAATATTGATCAATGCACTATAGTGAGATCTCGCCAGGAACAATGCATTCTCGGGATGCTAACCTTAGGGGTAAGGCCAGCATGGGATTGAGTTCGCACGACCAAAGAACTCGACCTTGGTTTGATCTTCGATCATATCGATTGACGAGGGAATGTTTTGAGCCAACAAAAATCGGTCTATTTGATTGATCGTGTCCAAAGGGAACTAGTGACAGACCCTCGCAATTATATGACAATCGATGTCGCCTCGGTTCGAGTAAACTTAAATGTGATTTGATTTAATGTCGGTCACGGGTCGAGAGCGCATAATTCCAGCAAGCCACCCGTTAGCTAGAGATAAGCTAAAGTTGCGATTGTCCAATTTTAGTCATTTCTTGAAATTCGGGTTCGAGAATCGAGAATTTTGAAAGTGATAATTTTGGACAGCCGATGACATTTTTGGCATGGCTAACCTTGGGACCACCCATTTCTGCAAAAAAATGAATTTCGAACCGGAAGTGAAAATTTACGATTTTGCCTTCCGGACTTTGAAGTTGATTTTTGAGGGCTTAAGAGACTATTTTTGAGAATCTGACGTCATATTACGCTGGCCACACACATCTAGGGTTGGTACGAGCAAAAAATGAAATTTCGACCCGGGACCGAAAAATGACCGTTTTGCCCCTGGGACCGCGGACGAATTTTAAGGACTGGGTTAAGTCGGGGACTGAGAAATACCCTGTATGGCCGAAATTATAAGGACAAGAATGCCCCTCACCTTTTTGGATAATGGCAAAAATGCCATTTGACCTTTTGGGCAAGATCAAACGTGGGCCGTCGGATTTTGGATGAGATTGAATCTTGGCCGTTGGATCGGAGGATAGTTAGAAGGGCATTTTGGTAATTTTCAGGGTGCAATTATTGGGGGTAGATATTTATTTCTTTTTTTCTCTCTCAATTCATTTTTAGTCAAACCTCTCTCTCTCCTCACCCCCTCCCCCAACCGACCGGTTCTCTCTCTCTCTCCCCCTTCTCCCCCGTGCGTGAGCCCCTTGTCCAGCCACTAGCTCCCCGCCGAATGTCGCCGCCCTCCCACCGGTAGTCGCCGCCGCTCTTCCTCTTTTCCGGCCAAGCACCCTCACCGCTCGTCTGTCTCTCTCTCCCTATTCGGCCCCTTATCCTGTTCAGCCGCCGTCGAGCCACCCTTGGCCGCCCTCCCCAGCCTTGTACGTCGCCGTTGCCACCCCCAACCGGCCGAGAATCGCTCGCCAGCCACCCACCCAAGGCAGCTCAGCCGCTTGCCACCTAGGCCGTCGGCGACGCTGCTACTGCTACTATTCCAGTCATCCCAGCCCCCTATCCAGCCGAGTGTTCTGTTTTTATTAGGTAAGTGTCTTCCCCAAATACCATTTAGGACCTCGGGTATTGCTAGGCTCGTTTAGGACTCGATTTAGGTGAAATTGGTGGCTGTTTTAGAGGCTGTTTTGGGACTAAGGTTAGGGCTGAGCACTTGGTTGTTTTGGACTGATTTGACGATGGCATTTTGAGGTTTAGGAGGCTCGGTTAGAGCTGTGATGTTATGGATCGATCGGGGTTAAATTGTGTGATTGATTGGAATTGTATTGGCTTGATTGGATTTATTGAATTAATTGTATTGTTTGTTGTTGTTGGCTGATTCGGAATTGTGTTTGGGCTGAATGTGGCTTGGGCGAATGGCATGTGTGTGGCCATGAGGTGTGATGGTGGTGTGATCGTGCATTTGAACTGCGCGTTAAATGTGTGATTGGGTGGTGTGTTCGTGTGACGAGAATGTGAAATTGTGAAATGTGTGTGAGGTGTGTATGTTTGGTTGTGCGACTATTAGCCGTGTGTAAGTTTGGTTTGAGTGGAACAAGGGTACGGAAATGTATGATTGGTTGAAAAGGATCCATCTTGAGACGTGTACGTTTACACGGGATGATGTCGTCTTTGACAAGGTGACGATGCCCAGCCCGACGGCGTGTCAATGCCTGACGAGGTCAGAAGGCTGTTGGCCTGATGCGTTTTATGCGGGCGTGGTAGAAGGAAAGTGTGCATAGGATTTCGTCTTGAGGTTTGTTCGTTTACGCGGGACGATGCCATCCCTGACGAGGTGACGATGCCCGGCCCGACGGGGTGTCGATGCCTGACGAGGTCAAAAGACCGTTGGCCTGATGCGTTTTACGTAGGCGCGGTAGTGATGGAAGAGTTGAGAATGAGCGGGAATTGGCTTGAGGTGTGAGGCTTGCGAAAGTGATGCGTGGTATGAGTTAGTGTGCGAGTGTGTTTGTATCGCGTGATGTGATGCTTAATTATGGGATAAAAACTGCTAGACACGGTATGAGATGTGCTCAAGTGGGTTTTATCTTATAATCGAGGCACGTGCACATCTGTGATTCATTGTTGTGATATATTGGTTGTGTTATTGTCTAATGTGTAGGGACGTGTATGATGAATTCCAGGTAGGGTTGTGTGTGGTTGTTAGTTTGATTGATTGTCGTGTGTTATGCGTGATTTCGTCTGACGATGCGTGAGTGCCTACGTGGGGTTTGAGGTTGTACACTTATTGAAATTCGTCTCATAGTTGTATAATCCATAATTTCAGACCCCCAACCTTAAACTCGGGAGGTCTGCCTCCTCTTTTTGAAGTACGAAGAGCCGCCCATGGTGCCCGATGAGTTCGTAGGCGATGCCCAAGAGATTTCCGGAGGATCAAGCCAGATGATTTAGAAGCAGAATTGAGAAGGGTGACCCTTAGGTTTTTCCCTAGGGTATTTTAGGGGTTGTTTAACTTGAGTTATCCGATAATGAGTTAAGATAACCAAACCCCTGATATTTTGTTATGACGGTGATTTCGGATGCTGGTTTGTTGTATATGTTTGTAATATAATGTTTGTATATTTGGTGTTGTACGAATGCTGCTGTTGTTGTTTGATCGTTATGGTGTTCTACCCTGTTGTCGTTGTCTTTTGTCCAGAGTTTTTATATTCGCTCCCGCATGTGGCTATGATGTTTGGATTGGGTCAGCGACGTTCCTGGAACGTCACAACTATTCGACCTGTGGTGGGATGTTCGCGCTTCGTGGGGTATGGAGCGTGACAATAAATGTTGCCAAACAAAATGACAAACTTCAAAGATAGATGTGTAATCTTACATTTGAATTCACACGCTAGAGACAAGAAGAAACAAGAAAGAAAAAACAGTGCAAAGGGATTGAAATCAAAATCGAGAAAAATGCAAGAATCCATTTTTTAGGGCACAAATGATAATTATTCTATTCCCTTGTTTTTCTATTTTTTTTTGTTTTTAGGAATAGATTTAGAACAGAAATATGTTTGATAAAATAATTTCATTTTTTTTATTTCTGAGAAAAATTTTGACTTAAAAATAGATTTGAAACAGAAATGACAAGTTAAATTTTTTTACTTTTCTATTTCTGAAATGAGAAACAAAAATAACAACTCTCTTTTATTACTCACCCTTGTTACCTATCGCCTCTCACTTGCCGCTGGCGGCCAACCATCTTTTTTTTACTCTCTGGCAGGCCGTTCATTGCTGCCGTCGCCTGCCGGCCGGCCACCTGCCACCACCGTAGCTGCTTGTTGGCCAGCCTTTGTCGCCACCTGCCGCCCCTCGCCATCACTTGTTGCTATTGCCACTTGTGAGCCGCCTACCACTATAGCCGCTCATAGGTCGACAGGAATAGAAATTTTGTGTTGTTATCAAACGAATTTCTATTCCGGGAAAAAAAAATTTGTGTCATTATCAAACACTACTTTTTGCTCAAAAACTCATCCGGAAAGAGAAATAGATTTTTCAATTTTTAACTAGAAATAAGGCTGGAGAAGAGAAATATTTTCAATCCCGCCCTTAAAGTCCCTATGAAGCCTAGAACAGAAAATGAGCTCAAAAGAGAAATCACAAGAAATTCTCACATCTACCATTCGTTTTAATGAATGCTGAACTGGAATTTGTAATGGTGAGGATCAAGGCTCACATCCGCCACGTCACCTCTCACCTCGTCCCCATAGCAAAAATCATTCGTTTTACGTCATTACAATGCAAAAATTATAAAAGAAAGTTATATACATTCTCGTGCGCGACCCTACACAAAGTATAGCATGCAAAGACAGAAAGAGACATCCCAAGTATAAAGGCAATCTCAGTCATGTCTGGAGACAAATTTTCACTTCGTAGCTGTGGACACCTGATCTAAACTTCTGTGCGAATTAATCAACCAACTATACACAAACACAAAACCAGCAGAAGATACATAATTAACAAGTTCCACGCCTATTCGAAGATACCCGGCATGGTCACAGAAATTCCGGCCGAACGAGAAGTTCCTTGCAAAGAAATGGCATTTTCCTTCCTAATACAAGCATAGATCAACTCCTTCCCCTCTGATTCGGTCAAAAGCTTCCTGTGAAGAAGGAACGGCATGTGTGACTCAAATACCAAACCTGCTGAAGAGGGAACTCAGAAGCCCACTGAAGAGAGATTTCGCGGAATTCTTCTCTCGATCTAGCTCGGTTACTTCAGATGAATGGTTCAATTCGCTATCGTGGTCCTCCAATAACAAGCGCAGGGAATTCTTCTCTTGATCTAGCTTGGTTACTTCAGATGGGAGATTCAATTCGTTATCGTGGTTCTCCGATAACAAGTTACTGACTACACCTGATGATGAGGGGTAGAATCTCATTGAAAGCAGGCTCTCTCTCCCTCCCAGATTTGAAGTATTGGCGCCGAAACTGCTTCCAGCTTGAACATGATCCGGACTACGGAAACAAGCAATGCCATGAGGACAATCCCATGTCTTTGGAACTTCCTGATCCCTATACAACAGAAGATATGTGCTCATAAAAGATAGTAGTTCGAAAAACATCAATTCAAGTCAGCTCTTGCGGTCATTTATCCAGGGAAGTGAATCTTACAGACTGTTGATAAGCCTTCGATGAAAAGTTAGTAAAAAAGATGAGACTTACCCCTCAAGACATTTCTCGTTGCAGCAACTAATGAAATTGTCTGCATATTCTTTGAACTCACTGTCAAGATGTTCCACCACAATCATTGCATCCCTTAAGGGCAATACATCCCAAATCTTCAAGATTTGAATGTATCTAAGCTCCTCCTTAAGTATATCGACAGTGCACAGCACGTAGAGACCTTCAACCTCGAATTGCTTCACCATAGGAGAAGAGCTTTTAGGGAGTAAACCCACATCGCTCTTCTTAGGTCTCCGGCCACTGGCAAGTTTTGATATGAGGTTCATGATTGACATCTTGGTCCTAAGTGACGTCAGCTTTCTGAAAGACTTCAAAAAGTTGTCCCCCAAGAAAACCTGCATAGACAAAATAGTTGACAAGAAAACGCAATGTCATTGATTCTGCAAAAGCCGAATGTCCATTTTCAAAGAAAAGGAAACCATCTGCTAAGTGCTTTACCCTCCATCGAGCATTTCTAAATAGGTCACTATTTCCACCAAGCGGATCATCGAGCCGAATATTGTCTTTCTTTCCATCCAAAATGGCTTTAACTCCATCAGTACTGGAGGAACATTGTTGGCTCTTAGCATCACTAATGCACCGGGCCCTCGCCCACGCATTGCTAGATAGTAGACGACTTCCATCGACCGGATCATCAAGCTGATTATTCTTCCCATCCAAAATGGCTTGAACTTCATCAGTACTGGAGGAAAACTGTTGGCTCTTAGCATCACTAAAGCACTCGGCCCTCACCCACGCATTTCTAGATAGTAGACTACTTCCATCGACCAGATCATTAAGCTGATTATTCTTCCATTCCAAAATGGCTTTAACTTCATCGGTACTAGACGAACATTCTCGGCTCTTAGCATCACTAAAGCGCTTTGCCCTCCACCGTGCATTTCTAGATAGTACACTACTTCTAGTGACCGGATCATCAATCTGATTATTCTTCCCATCCAAAATGGCTTTCACTTCATCAGTACTGGAGGAACATTGTCGGCTCTTAGCATCACTAGAGCACTTGGCCCTCCGCCGCGCACTTCTAGATAGCACACTACTTCGCTCGACCGGATGATCAAGCTGATTATTCTTCCCATCCAAAGCGACTTTAACATCATCTATGCTGAAGAAACATCCACGGCTCTTAGCATCATGAACCAATGGTCCCCATACAGATTTACTTCTCATAAGCGTTCTCTCGTTTCCCAAAATCCAAAGAGAGTATCTACATAGAGGCAGCAAAAAGCAGGGATTGTTGGTATATGACATCTTACGGCAAAATTCAAATTGCCCCGGTTAAGAAGGAATAGAAGAGACTACCTTGCCCTGGTGATAGTGACATTGGTTCTCTTAGCATCAGAAACGAACCCAATAAAACCACGAGGGTTTGATCTCACAGTGGATACTATTATGATGTCTTCTTCACCCCCTTGAAACCCATCCACTGACCTCACTTTCGCCGTAAAGCCTTTGATATTTTCATATCTTTTTCCAATATTCTTTTGTATTGCAGCAACCTGAGCACTATAGGGAGATATCACGCCAACACTTAGATCTTTGCCTGAAGATTTGCATGCTGCAGAAAAACCAAGACTCTATAATTAGATGAGGGAAACGTTACGACCACACTAACGTGAAAGCGTTCTGTACACCTCCGATTACTGTCTTATGTGTCCTGTAAGACTCAGTTAATAATCTAAATGACAAGAACGCACATCATCTCTAGTGTCAAAAAGCATTTAAAACTATGCAAATCTCTCCCAACATCCCAAGAAACTAAATGGACTTCATCGTAAGATTGAGCAGAAATATTTTTCTCTTGCGGCTCCTGCAGTCAACAACTGCCCACCCATGCTCTACAACACTATAGCAAATGGTGCATCCACATCTATAACCAAACATTTGCATTAATTCATACCATTTGGCAGAAAATGAAACAATCTGGTGAAATTCTTTCATGGCTTACCTCCGTATAGATTCCTCAAAATCATCGAGACAACTCCTACCTCAACATGGTTTCTAAGGCTATGTCCATCATCCCCACCTTCTTCGCTTCCATTAGAAATATTTATGAAGGAGTAGGGGCCAAACATTGGCCACGGCAAATGACATTTTTCGTAGCTTTTGCTGGTAACATTCGGCCCATCTTGAATTTGATTTTTGTAAAAGGTTGATGTTGGAAAGCGACTTATTGCAGGATGCATTCTGTACTGGATATTGAGTAGGTGCCTCGGACGACCCAGAGAACCCAGCCTTTCGAATAGACTCCTTCCAAAGCCAGCCTTGCTAGAAAGCTATCAAAATAAAAACATGCACAAACGTAAAGGTCAATTAAGCATAAAATCATCGTGTTTATGTATTGTGCACGTTGCTAGTCCAATATTCAGCAATGACATACCTTGCTCTCAACCATTGCAGGCAACTGACATTCATCTCCAACTAAAATCGCATGCCTGACACCGCAAAGTTGTAGTGGAATCATTGACTCGCATTCTTTCAACTGCGCAGCCTCATCAATCACCAATAAACTGACGGGCTTCATTTTCATGGAGTAGAGCTTATATGAGCTGGAGGCAGTGCAGAAAATCAAGGAAGCCGCTTGATAACAGGACTCAGCTATCTTGCTCTTACACGTAAATTTTGCAAGGTTTAGCCTTCCAAGAGATGTATTAAGAGTGCGCAAAACAGAGAGGCATTCATGTCTCTTCATCGATAATGCTGTATATAGTGGATCTGTGAGAGTTTTTAATGAAGATGGGTCCATTGAAAATGCTTCCTCCAACTTTCTAGAATCCAACTTCTCTCTACATAGTGAAACTTCAAAAGAATCAAGTAAGATGAGAAGGGACTCAATATACCGGAAATTATGATCCAAAAGGTTACTTTTGGATATATGGGTGCATATGATAGAGAGGCATCTTCGAAGAGAATCTGCACTTGACTTGAAACTGTGCTTGAAAAATTCCAGAAATGATTTAAACTTAGGTTTGTATTCCTTTTTGCCGCTCCCACGTTTGCTTGCAACATCATTACCATTAGGCTTTGATATAATCTGGCGTTCATTCTCCAGAAAAATGTGGTATTGGCGGACACAGTCATTGAGAGTATCAATCATGGAACATAGACAATGCTGCCAACCAGTGAGTACAGAAAAGCACTGCAAAACACAATCAACGCGATGATCCAAGTATATTTCCTCCATATCTGAATCTACTTTCATCCGATCCTTGTTCCCAAAACATAGCATGTCTCCTACGTTATAGAGCAAGCGTTCCCCATGAGAGTTTGTGGAAACCGATTGTTTCACCAGCCGCAAAACACGAGACGCCAATTCCTTGATGGCAACATTTGTTGGAGCACAAACAAGGGTTCTGTGTTTCCTTTTCAAGAGAGTAAAGAGCAGGGCTGCGACAGTTTTGGTCTTCCCTGTCCCTGGAGGACCCCGTATCATTTCGATGGCCGACCTGTGTTTACACTTGATTGTATTGAGACAAGATAGAACAGATTTTGTCTGGGATTCATTCAGACTACCAAACAAGTTCTTATCAAGACTCTCATGCCCAGAGTCATGACTCTGGGTAATACAGAGATTGCAATCTTTCTCAGCCTGCAAACGAAAACATACTCTTTTGAAAATTCACTCCCAAATAACCTAAGTAAAACTTTGAAACTGTGAAAAATTTGTTGATTATGTTCTATCCTAGCACAACCTGCACTAATATTGAGCACAAAGGATCTTAAGATGTATAAACAAGGTCTATCTCTAAATCTTGGTCATACTACTGCAGCATTGAAATTTATGTGAATGCCAGACTCGGGGTAATACTATGGTTGGAGAAATAACAAGCTAACTTGAATGAGAATGGCGCTTTTTTTTTTTAATCAATGAAGTTTTGTCGCTGCAATACTATGTTTACCGTAGACCGTATGGAGATAATAAGTACAAAAAACAAAGTCCTTACCGCCGAATCCGTACAGAGAACTTCCCTTACAACTTTCGAGTTCCCAAATCTGTGTAGCGCATTCCATATCCTATTGTTCGTGACTGCATTTATCAAAAAAACTGCATACATTGACTCCCAGCTGCGATGATCATTCACTTCATTGTCCAAAAATGACTTGACTCTGAACTTTGTTGATGTTTGAGCATTTCCGTCAGCATCTCCTGGAATTTCAGCAACCGATGCAAATGCCCATCTTCCTGCAAACCTTTCTAAGCTGGGAATGGTATCCGGTTTAGCATTAGTTAACATCAAAACATCCCCAGGCAAAGTTTTGTAAGGTTCCTTGCCACGGTCAGAGGACCTGTTTCTCCAGGAATCCACTTCCACATGGTAAGCATTCTTCTTGCCTTTAACAAACCCAGTGACTTTCGCAAAAGGCAGCTTAGATACATCCTGCATACTTGAACAGAGACTGGCTCGTGTTTCCTCAAGCAAAGGAAAGGTATAAGAAGCAAGGTATTGCTCAACTGATTGAAATGACTCCGGGATGGTCTCCACCTACAAAACCGGTGTATCGAAAATCAAACATGACCAACCAACTTCACTTGGTAGATCGAGCGACTCTGTCCTCTGTCATATCACAGATAGGACATCATCTAGCATATTAAAAGAGCAAATATTCCCCCCAACACCTAATAACTTCGCCTCATAGAGACAGAGAGCAAGGTCCTTCCGCACTATACAGCAGTCCAACTTCACATAGCAAGGCTCACAAACGAAACATTGCAAAAGAGCAAGGAACTAACATCATTCAGAACATTTTTGAGCTAATATGCATTAAACTTATACTGATGATAGTACTACGGAAGCATGATCAGGACAACAAACATAGCCCAAAAAACAGGGAAAAAAAGAAAGGAAAGAGACTAAGAAAAGAGAACCTTGTCCCCGTAGAGATTGATATTGAAGATCTCTTGAAGAGACCAAGAGAAGATAATATCAATCAGGTCCCTGGGCTTGCCTTTCGAACCAGCCTTCGCACCTTTTCTAGAGTCCATGGCCAGTCCCACACCCTCTTACTTTCCCGTCGAAGAGGACGAATGTGTCTGAGAATTTCAAGCAACGAGTGATTGAGAGAGCAAGTACGAAGAAACGAGCAGCTTTTTAACACCTGTGAATCAATCCCGTCCGAGACGAGCATTTAAAAGAGAGGATCGGCGAACGACCGCGGGCGGTGTGAAAAGTGGGGGAGAGAAATGAGACTGACGATGACTCGAGAAAAGTCTTGGTCTCCTCGACTTCCGTACAGTATTTGATCCCATTCCACTAGAAGTCTAGAACTTTACATGCTATGCTTTTTTCTCACGATGCATGTGGCTTCGCAATGAAATGCAGGCTTTTCCCATGGTTCCCCACTTACTTCGAATCAAAGAAAGATGTATGCCTTTCCGACCCAAGAAGAACGAAAAAGGTAAGATGCACGCCTCAAACCTACGAACAATGGTTTGCTTGGGCCAGAGCTTTCTTGCATGCTAAGCTTTCATCACTGTTAACGTACACACGGTCTTTCCTCGTCTGGAATGTCTGGTGTCCGACACATTTGGAGCTTGGATTGAGAGACCCGCGTTGCTTCTTCTGATTTGAATGACCACGGGTGCGTACACGCGTCTGGATATTAAAGAATGGGTTGTGTTTGACGTACATGGGTACTGAAATCCCTCGAGAGGGACCAAAAATAATTGCCTCCTTAATTAGGCGATCGAGGGGGTGTTCGTGCATCGAACCGGTGAAGAGTACTGTTTTGTATGGTTATCTGGGCCTTTCGGCCATCTTTAAATACTCCAAAATAAATACTCGGTATCGTATGTAATATTAAACTTTCGATTGTATTGAATGAAAGCGAATTTTTTAGAGTGTCCAGATAATTTTTGGCAACCGGGTCTAATGGGTGTTACATAGAGAGATTTGAATTTCGATTTTTCTCGAGACTTGTGAGGTTATACAGTCATTCTAGCTGGTAAGATTTTCAATAAAAAAAATTACAAGAGATTACTGCTTTCCACGTTACAATTTTGATCATAGTACAGCTGTCTTTCATGTTACGATTTTGGTTACATTGGCTATAGTATAACGAGATTTGGATCTAAGCCGGTCCTTCAAAGACCTCATCTCTAATGTCTCTCCCATAGACTTTTAGGGACGTAAAACACCGAAAGGGTATATTCCTGCTCTCCCATTGGAAGAAAAAATATTTTGGGAGGGACAGGAAATGGTTAGGTAGACCGGTCATCGGATCATTAAACAAGGCATTGTAGCCTATTCAGACGGAAATACCCATCATTGGTGAGGTAAATCTGACCAAATAAGAAAGAAATATAATTCGTTTCCCATCATTTGCGCTCATCAATGTTGAACTTTTGAAAAAGAAATAGTTGTTTTTCGGGGGGTTGGAGAAAAAGAAAGTGGGTGAACCTAAGGAGTCCATCGTTCTCTTCCAACCGCACCACCTTCCAATGTATTGCAACATTGTTCTTCGACAGTCACCATTCTAGTCCGCTAAAGGCCAAGAGCCGTGCAGCGGGAGCCGCACGAGTCAACAATCGCTGGGGATTTGAAAAATGAAACAATGGTTATTTGAGACCTCGGGTCAAGTAAGAGGGGCGAGAAAAGGAAGACCGTGGCACTTGAAAAGTCTTCTAGAGTCTCCTCGTATTCCCCAAAACTATTTGATCCGATTTCGCCAAAAACTTTACAAGAAAAAAATTACTCACCCAATCTTAATTAAATTTATTATACGAATATCACTTTAGTCCTAAATTTTCCAAATGTTATCGATTTAGTGTCGCGTAAAATTTCAATGTAATCCTTCTGACGAAAATTTACCAAAAGGATTATATTGGAGTTTTGCGCGAAAATTTAGGATTGAATTGACAAAATTAAAAAGTTTTGGACTGAATTGACATCCGTGTAATAGGTTTAAGACTGATTAGGTAATTTTCCTAAATTTTTTGCACAATGCATGTGGCTTTGCAAGACAAGCTATTTCATGGCTCCGCGCTTTTCACAAAGCGAAGTAGCTATGTGCCTTAGACCAACAAAGAAAAGTTACTTTCGGTAAAGCTTTCCTGCATGCTGAGGTTTCTTGCGTGTACCATAAACACACGCTGTTTTTCCTGGCATGAAGTAATTACTAATTACTAATTAGGGTCATGAATGTTTGGAATTTGGATTAAGATTAACAAGCATTTCTATTTCAAATGACCACACATGTGTAGATACGCCTTGATCCCATGACTGGTTATGAAGATTAGAAATGAGATCCGGACGCGATTAGCACAGGAGTACCAAGATTATTCAATGAGGACCCAAAACCATAGTCCCCCTCATTTTTTCACACTTACACGTGACAACGGATAAATTGTCTTTGTACATGTTTATAGGGATGGTAGTATATGTTTGCGTCGATTGGTTGGCCAACTTGCTTCGCGAGACAAATGTTTGCACTTAATAGGATTCCAACCTTTGGTAAAATCAGTCCCTTACGTTTTAGCCTTTCGGCGATCAAGTTGGTATTCGTGCGCCGAAGAGTACTATCGTATAGCTCTTCGGGCTTTTTGGCCCCTTTACACACCCCATAATAAATGCTTAGCATTGTACGTAAGATTGAACTTTCAAATGAAAGGAAATATTAAGAGGGTTCAAGTAATTTTTGCAATCACGTCTAATGGTTGTTACGTAAAGAGATTTGAAATCTAAATTTTTTAGTCCTAAACTTTTATGCGAAATTTCAATACAATCCCTACGGCCAATTTTTGCCGAAAATCATTAACATGACGATGTGTTGCATGGGACGTCGGACAACAACCGGATCATCATGTCAGCAATTTTCAAAGAAAATTCACCCAAAGGATTACACTAGAATTTCGTACAAAAGTTTAGGATTAAATTGATAGGGAATATGTACACTAAAAGTCCTAAAACTTATCACAAAAGTGCAATTGAGTCCTAAGCAAAAGGTGCAATCAAATCCTAAAACTTGTCAAATTGGTTCAATCGAGTCATAAAGTTAATACCATCTAATTTACTAACAGAAAATGCTAACGTGGTTCTTGAGACATGTGGCAATGATGTGGCATCCAACCAGCGCCATGTCAGCAAAAATAAAAATAAAAATTAAATTAGAAAAAAGCTATAAAAAATCAAAAAAGAAAAAGAAAAAGAAAAAGAAGACCCCAACCAGCAATTGTGGTGGTGGCCAAGCCCTTGTTGGTGGCCGCCGCCACAACTGCCGAGAAGGGCTAGTGGAGGTCGCCTGGGCCTTCCCAAAGCCCGATGACCCTCACCGATCCCAAGCAAGGCCCCACCGGTCCTTGATGACAGCATGCAACCCCCGATCTGGGGGGGGGGGGTGACCCTCACCCTAGATCTGAGCGAGGGTAGTTGGCCCTTGCCTGGGGCTAGCGAGGACCGACGAAGCCTCACCCAAAGTCGGCCACCCCCGGCCGAGGGTCGGCCACCCTCACTCAAGTCTGGGGCGAGAGTCGCACCCTCCCCCAAATCGGGGGCTGTAGGCCCTCATCCGAGGCTAGCGAGGATCGTTGGGCTTCGAGAAGGCCCAAGCGACCTCCACCGATCCTTCTAGGTAGCTATGGTCGCGGCCACAGGCTAGGGCTTGGCCATTGCTGCAGTTGTTGGCTCTAGGTTTTTTTTCTTTTTTTTTTTTAGCTTTTTCTAATTTAATTTACATTTTTTTCAACTTTTTTTGATGTGGCGCTTGTTGGACGTCACATGTCTCAAGAAAATTAATAAAATAAGATACATCAGCATTTTCCGTTAGTAAATTAGACGATATTAATTTTAGGACTCAATTTAACAAGTTTTAGAACTTTTAGTGAATATATCACAATTGATAAAATTAAAAAATTTGGGATTGAATTGATATGCCTGTGACGGATTTAAGATTGAACGAGAAATTTTTTCAATTTTTTGCACGATGCATGTGGCTTTGCAAGACAGGCTATTTAATTGTTCCGCACTTTTTTCAAAGCGAACTAGCCGTATGCCTCAGACCAACAAAGAAAACTTACTTTGGGCAAAGCTTTCCTGAATGCTGAGGTTTCTTGCATGTACCACACACACACACACACTGTTTTAATTTCCTTATCTGAAGAAATTGGTATCATGGATGTTTGGAGTTTGGATTAAGATTAACAAGCCTTTCTATTTCAAATGACCACACGTGTGTACATGCGCCTCGATCTCATGAGTGGTTATGAAAATTAGAAATGAGATTTGGTTCGCGATTAGTACACAAGTACTAAGCTTATTCGATGAGGACCTCAAACCATAGTCCCCCCTTAATTATTTCCCACTCGCACGTGACGACGACAGATAAATTGTCTTTGTACATGTTTATAGGGACGGTAGTACATGTTTGTGTCGATTGGTTAGCCAACTTGCTTTGCGAGATAATATATTTGCACTTTAATGGGAAACCAACCTTTGGTAGAACTAGTTCCTCAAGTTTTAGCCGTCAGTCGATCAAGTGGGTATTCGTGCGCCGAATGGTACTATTGTATTGTTGTTTGGGGTTTTTTGGCCCCTTTACATACTCCAGAATACGATTGAACTTTCAAATATATTTGAATGAAATGATATTTTGATTTGGCAATCGCGCCTAATGATTGTTACATAGAAATTTGAAATCCAAGTTTTTGGAGACTTGTGGGATTACATAGTAATTCTAGCTGAGAATATTTTACTCAAAATATTACAAAAAATCTATGGGACTATTATCAGTCAAGTCACAATTTTGCTTATAGTATAACGAGATAAAAGTATCGTTCATTTCCCATTATTTGCACTTATCAATTTGGAATTTTTGAAAAAGAAATAGTTTGGAGAAGTGCTCTAGTCAATTGCACCTCCAATATATTTGAGATTCTGTTCACCGTTCACCACTTGTTGGTTCACCAGGAGCCAAGAGCCTAATAGTGGAACCAAATACACTTGCTATTTAAAAAACGAAATATAATTCATACTAATAAGGATAAATTCCAAGTAAGAGTATGAAATATCATCATTTTCTCAAATAAGGGTTTAAAATGAATCTTATTTCAAATAAGGATCTGAAGTAGCCACATTTGTCTCAAATAATGACTTGACCCCACCGAATGGTCAAGAGCACTTTTGTTCTTTACTTTTAAAAAAAAATTTCCTTTTTTTCTTGTCCATTTTGTTTCCTTGCGATAGCCAGCCATCGAAGATATCCGGAGAGAGCCGGGCAACACTGCCCTCGAAAGCCACGGGCGTGCGACCCTCGCCAACCACAAGCAAGTCCGACCCTCGCTAGAGTGATTCGTCTTAGGATTTGTGAGTGATTCAAAGTTCCTCCGCTCAACTTCTAGCTCCGCAGATCTCTTGCTCCGAAGGTTTCAACGAGAAGAAATTAAAACTCATCATGAGAGTACGATTGAGTTCTAAAACTTACAAAAAATGTAATCAAATTCTAAAACTTGCCAAATTGATTTAATTGAGTCCTAAAGGTTAACTCTGTCCAACTTAGCTAACGGAAATGATGACATGTCTTATTTTATTACTTTCTTGAGACAGGTGACGATGATGTGCGTTTGGTGGCCGCCAAGCCCTCGCTTATCCAAATCTTGTGAGGGCGTTGCAGCCCTTGCTCATGGTCAACGAGGGTCGGCCGGCCACCCTCGTTGGCCCTAACTCTAAAACAAAAAAAGGAAAAAAATCATAAAAATTTCAGAAAATTATTAAAATATTATTAAAAAAATGTTCATAGGACTCAATTGGCAGCAAATGTAATCGGGTAAATATATTTCCATCATTATTTGGAAGACCAGACTATTGAAATGGAAAAACATGTGGGCAAATTAAATAGGTTTAGGATTTTTTGGATAATTTTTTTGAAATCGCTAATGTCAAAAGATTTAAAACTCAATTGCTAAAAATTGAAAAGTTTAATTGAATTGACAATTTGGTATCCCTACCATACATTTTTTCTATTCCCCCGTCACTCTCTCTCCAATGAAGATTTTTTCTATTCCTTCCCCCGTCACTCTCTCTCCAATGAAGAGGGTTCCTCCATCATGGAAGATCGAGCCACGGATGGCCTTAGTCGTCTACGTACGATGGAGCGACTCTAAAAATTCACACCAACTCAAAAATTGAAAAAAAAAATGAACATTTTAGGCATCGACTCCTCGCCCCTCCTCATAGTGGAAAACTAATTTGGAATTGGACTTTAATGTTGTAAATAAAAGGGTTGGTTGAGCAATCATATTTGGAATATGTTCCATAAATAGTAAATCGATCAATTTAAAGGAAGGGTTAATACCAAATTCCAAACTAGTACACTTGTGACAAATTTACCCCTAGCTAATTTTTTAATCTCCAAAAATCCCGAACTGGTACATTTGTGACAAATTTAACCTTTATTAAATTGGATTAACACCACAAAAAATCACAAATTAGTAAATCTATAACAAACGCAGAGGTAAAACCTTAAATTGGTATACCTTGTCATGTGTCATCCAACTTAGCGATTTGTTATTAAAATTTAATGAAAACTAACATAAGATAAATTTATCACATATGTACAATTTTGGGATTATTTGTGGTAAATTTATCATAAATATATCAATTTAGAGTTTTTCGTGGTATTAACCTTTAAAGGAATATTAGAAGCCGTGATTGCCATCTTGTAGGTAAACTCTATGGGGTTTATTTAAGCGGGAGGTTGGGATAAATGTTGCCAAACAAAATGACAGACTTCAAAGATGGATGTGTAATCTTATATTTGAATTCACACGCTAGAGACAAGAAGATACAAGAAAGAAAAAACAGTGCAAAGGGATTGAAATCAAAATCGAGAAAAATGCAAGAATCTATCTTTTTAGGCGTGAATGATAACTATTCTATTTTTTTATTTTTCTATTATTTTTGTTTCCGGGAACAGATTTAGAACAGAAATCTGTTTGGCAAAATAATTTCATTTTTTTTCATTTCTGACAAAAATTTGGCCCATAAATAGATTTGAAACAGAAATGAGAAGTTAAATTTTTTACTTTTCTGTTTGTCAAAATTATTGTTCTACCGCTGCTCACCGAACGGCCGTTCGTCACCGTCGCCCACTAGCTAACCACCTACCGTCGCCGCAACCGCTCGACGGCCGCTGACCACCGCCATCGCCCGTTGTTGCCGCTACTCGCTAGCCACCTGTTGCCGCCGTCGCTCACCGGCAAGCGAGAATAGAAATTTTGTGTCGTTATCAAACGAATTTCTATTCTAGCAATAAAAATTGTGTCATTATCAAACACTTTTTTTTGCTCAGAAACTCGTCTGGAAAAGAGAAATAGATTTTTTAATTTTTAGCCAGAAATAGGGCTGGAGAAGAAAAATATTTTCATTCACGCCCTTAAAGTCCCTACAAAGCCTAGAACAGAAAACGAGCTGAAAAGAGAAATCACAAGAAATTCTCACATCTACCATTCGTTTTAATGAATGCTGAACTGGAATTTGTAATGGTGAGGATCAAGGCTCACATCCGCCACGTCACCTCTCACCTCATCCCCATAGCAAAAATCATTCGTTTTATGTCATTACGACGCAAAAATTATAAAAGAAAGTTATATACATTCTCATTCGCGACCCTGCACAAAGTATAGCATGCAAAGACAGAAAGCGACATCCCAAGTATAAAGGCAATCTCAATCATGTCTGGAGACGAATTTTCACTTCGCAGCTATGGACACCTGATCTAAACTTCTGTGCGAATTAATCAACCAACTATACACAAACACAACCAGCAGAAGATACATAGTCGACAAGTTCCATGCCCATTCGAAGATACCTGGCATGGGCACAGAAATTCCGGCCGAACGAAAAGTTCCTTGCAAAAAAATGGCATTTTCCTTCCTGATAGAAGCATCGACCAAACTCCTTCCCCTCCGATTCGTTCAAAAGCTCCATGTGAAGAAGGAACGGCATGTGCGACTCAAAAACAAAACCTTCTGAAGAGGGAACTCAGAAGCCCACTGAAGAGAGATTTCACGGAATTCTTCTCTCGATCTAGCTCGGTTACTTCAGATGCATGATTCAATTCACTATCGTGGTCCTCCGATAACAATTGCAGGGAGTTCTTCTCTTGATCTAGCTCGGTTACTTCAGATGGGAGATTCAATTCGTTATCGTGGTCCTCCGATAACAGGTTACTGACTACACCTGATGATGAGGGGTGGAATCTCATTGAAAGCAGGCTCTCTCTCTCTCCCAGATTTGAAGTATTGGCGCCAAGACTGCTTCCCGCTTGAACATGTTCCGGACTACGGAAACAAGCAATGCCATGAGGACAATCCCATGTCTTTGGAACTTCCTGATCCCTATACAACAGAAGATATGTGCTCATAAAAGATAGTAGTTCGAAAAACATCAATTCAAGTCAGCTCTTGCGATCATTTATCCAGGGAAGTGAATCTTGCAGACTGTTGATAAGCCTTCGATGAAAAGTTAGTAAAAAAATATGAGACTTACCCCTCAAGACATTTCTCGTTGCAGCGACTAATGAAATCGTCTGCATATTCTTTGAACTCACTGTCGAGATGTTCCACCACAATCATCGCATCCCGCAAGGGCAATACATCCCAAATCTTCAAGATTTGAATGTATCTAAGTTCCTTAAGTATATCAACAGTGCACAGCACGTGGAGACCTTCAACCTCGAATTGCTTAACCATAGGAGAAGAGCTTTTAGGGAGTAAACCCACATCGCTCTTCTTAGGTCTCCAGCCACTGGTAAGTTTTGATATGAGGTTCATGATTGACATCTTGGTCCTATGTGACGTCAGCTTTCTGAAAGACTTCACAAAGTTGTCCCCGAAGAAAACCTGCATAGACAAAATAGTTGACAAGAAAACGTAATGTCATTGATTCTGCAAAATCCGAATGTCCATTTTCAAAGAAAAGGAAAGCATCTGCAAAGTGCTTTACCCTCCACCGAGCATTTCTAAATAGGTCACTATTTCCACCAAGCGGATCATCAAGCCGAATATTCTCTTTCTTCCTATCCAAAATGGCTTTAACTCCATCAGTACTGGAGGACCATTGTTGGCTCTTAGTATCACTAATGCACCGGGCCCTCGCCCACGCATTTCTAGATAGTAGACTACTTCCATCGACCGAATCATCAAGCTGATTACTCTTCCCATCCAAAATGGCTTTAACTTCATCAGTACTGGACGAACATTCTCGACTCTTAGCATCACTAAAGCGCTCGGCCATCGCCCACGCATTTCTAGATAGTACACTACTTCCATCGACTGGATCATCAAGCTGATTATTCTTCCCATCCAAAATGGCTTTAACTTCATCCGTACTGGAGGAACATTGTTGGCTCTTAGCATCACTAAAGCACTCGGCCATCGCCCACGCATTTCTAGATAGTACACTACTTCCATCGATCGGATCATCAAGCTGATTATTCTTCCCATCCAAAATGGCTTTAACTTCATCCATACTGGAGGAACATTGTTGGCTCTTAGCATCACTAAAGCACTCGGCCATCGCCCACGCATTTCTAGATAGTACACTACTTCCATCGACCGGATCATCAAGCTGATTATTCTTCCCATCCAAAATGGCTTTAACTTCATCCGTACTGGAGGAACATTGTTGGCTCTTAGCATCACTAAAGCACTCGGCCATCGCCCACGCATTTCTAGATAGTACACTACTTCCATCGACCGGATCATCAAGCTGATTATTCTTCCCATCCAAAATGGCTTTAACTTCATCAGTACTGGAGGAACATTGTTGGCTCTTAGCATCACTAAAGCACTCGGCCATCGCCCACGCATTTCTAGATAGTACGCTAATTCCATCGACCGGATCATCAAGCTGATTATTCTTCCCATCCAAAATGGCTTTAACTTCGTCCGTACTGGAGGAACATTGTTGGCTCTTAGCATCACTAAAGCACTCAGCCATCGCCCACGCATTTCTAGATAGTACGCTACTTCCATCGACCGGATCATCAAGCTGATTATTCTTCCCATCCAAAATGGCTTTAACTTCATCAATACTGGAGGAACATTGTTGGCTCTTAGCATCACTAAAGCACTCGGCCATCACCCACGCATTTCTAGATAGTACACTACTTCCATCGACCGGATCATCAAGCTGATTATTCTTCCCATCCAAAATGGCTTTCACTTCATTAGTACTGAAGGAACATTGTCGGCTCTTAGCATCAATAGAGCACTTGGCCCTCCGCCGCGCATTTCTAGATAGTACACTACTACTATCGACTGGATCATCAAGCTGATTATTCTTCCCATCCAAAGCGGCTTTAACACCATCTATGCTGAAGAAACTTCCATGGCTCTTAGCATCATGAACCAATGCTTCCCATACAGATTTACTTCTCGTCAGCGTTCTCTCGTTTCCCAAAATCCAAAGAGAGTACCTACATAGAGGCAGCAAAAAGCAGGGATTGTTTGTAAATAACACCTTATTGCAAAGTTCAAATTGCCCCGGTTAAGCAGGAATAGAAGAGACTACCTTGCCCTGGTGATAGTGACATTGGTTCTCTTAGCATCAGAAACGAACCCAATAAAACCACGGGGGTTTGATCTCACGGTGGATACTATTATGATGTCTTCTTCACCCCCTTGGAACCCATCCACAGAACTCACTTTCGCTGTAAAGCCTTTGATATTTTCATATCTTTTTCCAATATTCTTTTGTATTGCAGCAACCTGAGCACTATATGGAGATATCACGCCAACACTTAGATCTTTGCCTGAAGATTTGCATGCCGCAGAAAAATCAAGACGATATAATTAGATGAGGGAGAAGTTACGACCACACTAGTATGAAAGAGTTCTGTACACCTCCGATTACTGTCTTATGTGTCCTGTAAGGCTAAGTTAATAACCTAAACGACAAGAACGCACATCATCTCTAGTGTCAAAAAGCATTTAAAGCTATGCAAATCTCTCCCAACATCCCAAGAAACTAAATGGACTTCATCGTAAGATTGAGCAGGAATATTTCTCTCTTGCGGCTCCTGCAGTCAACAACTGCCCACCCATGCTCTACAACACTATAGCAAAAGGTGCATCCACATGTATAGCTAAACATGTGCAAAGACATGGTAGATATTTGCATTAATTCATACCATTTGGCAGAAAATGAAATAATCTGATGAAATTCTTTCATGGCTTACCTCCGTATAGATTCCTCAAAATCATCGAGACAACTCCTACCTCAACATGGTTTCTAAGGCTATGTCCATCATCCCCACCTTCTTCGCTTCCATTAGAAATATTTATGAAGGAGTAGGGGCCAAACATTGGCAACGGCAAATGACATTTTTCGTAGCTTTTGCTGGTAACATTCGGCCCATCTTGAATTTGATTTTTGTAAAAGGTTGATGTTGGAAAGCGACTTATTGCGGGATGCATTCTGTACTGGATATTGAGTAGGTGCCTCGGACGACCCAGAGAACCCAGCCTTTCGAATAGACTCCTTCCAAAGCCAGCCTTGCTAGAAAGCTATCGAAATAAAAACATGCACAAAGGTAAACGTCAATTAAGTATAAAATCATCATGTTTATGTATAATTGTGCACGTTGCTAGTCCAATATTCAGCGATGACATACCTTGCTCTCAACCATTGCAGGCAACTGACATTCATCTCCAACTAAAATCGCGTGCCTGACACCGCAAAGTTGTAGTGGAATCATTGACTCGCATTCTTTCAACTGCGCAGCCTCATCAATCACCAATAAACTGACAGGCTTCATTTTCATGGAGTAGAGCTTATATGAGCTGGAGGCAGTGCAGAAAATCAAGGAAGCCGCTTGATAACAGGACTCGGCTATCTGGCTCTTACACTTAAATTTTTCAAGGTTTAGCCTTCCAAGAGATGTATTAAGAGTGCGCAAAACAGAGAGGCATTCATGTCTCTTCATCGATAATGCTGTATATAGTGAATCTGTGAGAGTTTTTAATGAAGATGGGTCCATTGAAAATGCTTCCTCCAACTTTCTAGAATCCAACTTCTCTATACATAGTGAAACTTCAAAAGAATCAAGTAAGATGAGAAGGGACTCAATATTCCGGAAATTATGATCCAAAAGGTTACTTTTGGTTATATGGGTGCATATGATAGAGAGGCATCTTCGAAGAGAATATGCACTTGACTTAAATCCGTACTTGAAAAATTCCAGAAATGATTTAAATTTAGGTTTGGATTCCTTTTTGCTACTCCCACATTTGCTTGCAACATCATTACCATTAGGCTTTGATATAATCTGGCGTTCATTCTCCAGAAAACTGTGGTATTGGCAGACACAGTCATTGAGAGTATCAATCATGGAACGTAGACAATGCTGCCAACCAGCGTGTTCAGAAAAGCACTGCAAAACACAATCAACACGATGATGCAAGAATATTTCCTCCATATCTGAATCTACTTTCATCCGATCCCTGTTCCCGAAACATAGCATGTCTCCTACGTTATAGAGCAAGCGTTCCCCATGAGAGTTTGTGGAAACCGATTGTTTCACCAGCCGCAAAACACGAGACGCCAATTCCTTGATGGCAACATTTGTTGGAGCACAAACAAGGGTTCTGTGTTTCCTTTTCAAGAGAGTAAAGAGCAGTGCCGCGACAGTTTTGGTCTTCCCTGTCCCTGGAGGACCCCGTATCATTTCTACAGCCGACCTGTGTTCACACTTGATTGTATCAAGACATGCCAGGACAGCTTTTGTCTGGGATTCATTCAGACTACCAAACAAGTTCTTATCGAAACTCTTATGCCCAGAGTCACGACTTTGAGTAATGCAGAGATTGCAATGTTTCTCAGCCTGCAAACAAACACATACTCTTTTGAAAATTCACTCCCAAATAACCTTAGTAAAACTTTGAAACTGTGAAAAATTTGTTGATTATGTTCTATCCTAGCACAACCTGCACTAATATTGAGCACAAAGGATCTTAAGATGTATAAACAAGGTCTATCTCTAAATCTTGGTCATGCTACTGCAGCATTGAAATTTATGTGAATGCGAGACTCGGGGCAATACTATGTTTGGAGAAATAACAAGCTAACTTGAATGAGAATGGCGCTTTTTTTTTTTTTAATCATTGAAGTTTTGTCACTGCAATACTATGTTTACCATAGACCATATGGAGATAATAAGTACGAAAAACAAAGTCCTTACCGCCGAATCCGTACAGAGAGCTTCCCTTACAACTTTCGAGTTCCCAAATCTGTGTAGCGCATTCCATATCCTATTGTTCGTGACTGCATTTATCAAAAAAACTGCATACATTGACTCCCAGCTACGATGATCATTCACTTCATTGTCCAAAAATGCCTCGACTCTGAACTTTGTTGATTTTTGAGCATTTCCGTCAGCATCTCCTGCAATTTCAGCGACCGATGCAAATGCCCATCTTCCTGCAAACCTTTCTAAGCTGGGAATGGTATCCGGTTTAGCATTAGTTAACATCAAAACATCCCCAGGCAAAGTTTTGTAAGGTTCCTTGCCACGGTCAGAGGACCTGTTTCTCCAGGAATCCACTTCCACATGGTAAGCATTCTTCTTGCCTTCAACAAACCCAGTGACTTACGCGAAAGGCAGCTTAGATACATCCTGCATACTTGAACAGAGACTGGCTCGTGTTTCCTCAAGCAAAGGAAAGGTATAAGAAGCAAGGTATTGCTCAACTGATTGAAATGACTCTGGGATGGTCTCCACCTACAAAACCGGGTATCGAAAATCAAACATGACCAACCAACTTCACTCGACAGATCGAACGACTCTGTCCTCTTTCATATCACAGATAGGACGTCATCTAGCATATTAAAAGAGCAAATATTCCCCCCAACACCTAATAACTTCGCCTCATAGAGACAGAGAGCAAGGTCCTTCCCCACTATACAACAGTCCAACTTCACATGGCAAGGCTCACAAAGGAAACATTGCAAACGAGAAAGGAACTAACATCATTCAGAACATTTTCGAGCTAATATGCATTAAACTTATGCTGATGATCCTTACCAAAAAAAAACTTATGCTGATGATAGTAAAGCATGATCAGGACAACAAACATAGCCCAAAAAACAGGGAAAAAAAAAGAAAGAAAAGAGACTAAGAAAAGAGAACCTTGTCCTCGTAGAGATTGATATTGAAGATATCTTGAAGAGACCAAGAGAAGATAATATCAATCAGGTCACCGGGCTTGCCTTTCGAACCAGCCTTCGCACCTTTTCCAGAGTCCATGGCCAGTCCCACACCCCCTTACTTTCCCGTCGAAGAGGACGAATGTGTCTGAGAATTTCAAGCAACGAGTGATTGAGAGAGCAAGCATGAAGAAACGAGCAGCTTTTTAACACCTGTGAATCAATCCCGTCCTAGACGAGCATTTAAAAGAGAGGATCGGCGTGCGACCGCGGGCGGCGTGAAAAGTGGGGGTGAGAAATGAAGCTGATGATGACTCGTGAAAAGTCTTGGTCTCCTCGACTTACGTACTGTATTTGATCCCACCTCACCAAAATTCATTTCAGAGTAAAAATTCTGCTCTCCAATGCATTCCGAAATAAAAATATGTTTGTTAAAAAATTTACAAAATACATTCTGGAGCAATTTTTACATTCTAAAATAAAAATATATTTGTTAAAAATACTTGATTCTAGAATGTATTCTTAATTACAAAATGCATTTTTGATTTCAGGATGAGTTTTGGACAAGAAAAAGAGAAGTAGCTTCTCTCTGCTAGAATGCATTTTCCCCATTTTCTCTCTTTTTCGTGGCCTTTACAACACATTTTGATATCTCACTAATTTTTTTTTCAGAAAATGCATAAAAATTGAAAAATTCCAGAAAAATTCATAAAAATTTCCGGAAAATAAAAAAAAGTTAGATTTAGGGAAAATAGGAAATTTGATGAATTTTTTTCAAAAAATATAAAAAAAAATTAAAACTTCATATAATGACTTAGCATACCTTTGGGCATCCACTTTGAATGAAATTTAATTTTTTTAGGTGCCCAAAAAAATCAAAAATTTTAAAACTTCACAAAACGGGTTAGAATACCTTTGGGCATTCACTTTGAGTGAAATTTATTTTTTGAGGTGCCCAAAAAAATTAAAAAATCAAAAATTTCAAAACTTCGCAAAATGACTTAGAATACCTTTAGGCACCCAATTTTAGTGAAATTTATATTTTTATGTGCCAAAAAAAATAAAAATAAAAATAAAAATAGACTTTTGTTTTAGAAATCAATTTCTAGAGCAAAATTAGTTTTGTTTTATCATACTAATTTCTCCTCCAAAAATTAATTTCTGACAAGAATTTCGAAAATTAATTTCTGGCAATAATTTAATTTCTGAAGTAAAATAGTTACCATTCGCTCTCTAAGCTTTTTTCTCCCTATGCATGTGGCTTTGCAATGAAATACAGGCTTTTCCCATGGTTCCCCACTTACTTCGACCCAAGAAGAACGAAAAAGGTAAGATGCACGCCTCAAACCTACGAACAATGGTTTGCTTGGGTCAGAGCTTTCTTGCGTGCTAAGCTTTCGTCGCTGTTAACGTACACACGGTCTTTCCTCGTCTGGAATGTCTGGTGTCCGACACGTTTGGAGCTTGGATTGAGAGACCCGCGTCGCTTCTTCTGATTTGAATGACCACAGGTGCGTACACGCGTCTGGATATTAAAGAATGGGTTGTGTTTGACGTACATGAGTACTGAAATCCCTCGAGAGGGACCCAAAATAATTGCCTCCTTAATTAGGCGATCAGGGGGGTGTTCGCGCATCGAACCGGTGAAGAGTACTGTTGTGTATGGTTATCTGGGCCTTTCGGCCATCTTTAAATACTCCAAAATAAATACTCGGTATCGTATGTAAAATTAATCTCTGGAATGTATTGAATGAAAGCGAATTTTTTAGAGTGCCCAGATAATTTTTGGCAACCGGGTCTAATGGGTGTTACATAGAGAGATTTGAATTTCGATTTTTCTCGAGACTTGTGGAGTTATATAGTCATTCTAGCTGGTAAGATTTTCAATAAAAAAAATCACAAGAGATTATTGTTTTTCACCTTACAATTTTGATCATAGTACAGTTGTCTTTCACGTTACGATTTTGGTTATATTGGCTATAGTATAACGAGATTTGGATCTAAGCCGGTCCTTCAAAGACCTCATCTCTAATGTCTCTCCCATAGACTTTTAGGGACATAAAACACCAAAAGGGGATATTCCTGCTCTCCCATTGGAAGAAAAAATATTTTGGGAGGGACAGGAGATGGTTAGGTAGACCGGTCGTCGGATCGTTAAACAAGGCATTGTAGCCTATTCAGACGGAAATATCCGTCATTAGTGAGGTAAATCTGACCAAATAAGAATGAAATATAATTCGTTTCCCATCATTTGCGCTCATCAATGTTGAACTTTTGAAAAAGAAATAGTTGGTTTTTGGGTGGTTGGAAATATTAAGAGGGTTCAAGTAATTTTTGCAATCACGTCTAATGGTTGTTACGTAAAGAGATTTGAAATCTAAATTTTTTAGAGAGTTTTGAGATTACATAGTAATTCTAGCTGAGAAGATTTCACCCAAAAAATTGTCGAAAGACCTATAGGAATATCATCAGTCAAGTTACAATTTTGCTTATAGCATAACGAGATAAAAGTGTAAGTCATTTCCCATCATTTGCACTAATCAATATGGAATATCTGAAAAAGAAATAGTTTGAGAAGTGCTCTAGTCAACTGCACCTCCTATACATTTGAGATTCTGGTCAACGTTCACCGCTCCTTAGTTCACCAATAGCCAAGAGCCTAATAGCGGAACCAATTAACATTCCGTAGCGATTTAAAAAACGAAATACTGATCATAAAAATAAGGAAAAATTCCAAATAAGAGCTTAAAATGGATCTTGTTTTAAATAAGAGTCTAAAGTAGTTATGTTAGTCTCAAAGAATGGCATGACCTCATTGGCTAGTCAATGGCACTTTTGTCATTTACTTTTTTAAAAAAAAAAGTTTCCTAGCAATAGCCGACCATCAGCAGTATCCAGAGAGGGTCAGGCAACGCCACCCTCGAAAGCCACAGGCAAGGGCCGGCCTCGCCTACGCGGCCCTCGCCAGGCACAGGCAAGGCCGGCCCTCGCCAGAGTGATTCATCTCTGGATTTGCGAGTGCTTCAAAGTTCCTCTGCTCAGCTTTCTAGCTCCGTGGATCTCTTGCTCCGGAGGTTCCGGCGAAGGGAAACCAAAATGACTTTGTGCTTCTCGCGTCATCGATCGCTCGAGAAAGGCGAGGCGCAAAGGGTGTTTCGTTTCGTTGCTTCCGTAAATTGCACGATTGCAACGACTGTTTGTGCTCTATGCGGTTATTTTTCGTTTCTGCCTCGAGGGTAAACGAGATGACGGAAGAGCAGAACCAAATTATGGTTTTTAGATGAGGATTTCGCTGTTTTTGTTACTGTTGGACAGAGTTAGGTATGTAATCTTACACTCGAATTCACAAACTAGAGACAAACAAGAAACGGGAAAAAAAAGTGCACGGAATTGAAATTAAAATCGGAAAAAAAATTGCAAGAATCATCTCAAAAGTCCCTTCATCCCTATTAGAAAGTGCACGGAATTGGTGAGGATCAAGGCTATATCGTGTGTCACCCGCACAAAGCATAGCATGCATGCAAAGGCAGCAGTCAACATCCTTAGTATAAAAGCAATCCTAGTCCTTAAGGATGTCTGGAGATGAATTTTCACATCACGGCTATGACACCTGAACGGAAAATTCTGTGCCGTTAATTCAACCAAATACATAGGGACATAAAACCAGCAGAAGACAAATAGTGAAGAAGGTCCACGCCTACTCGATAATACCCGCCATGGGCACGGAAATTCCTTGTAAAGAAATTGTATTTTCAATCCTGATAGACCATCATCAATCAACTCTTTCCCCTGATTCTGTCAAAAGAAGCTCCTCGTGAAGAGGGGAACGATATGGGTTTGCTCAAATATGAAGCCCACCGAAGCGGGAATTCATCTCTTGATCTAGCTCGGTTACTTCAGATTCAAGATTCGCTTCGCTATCGGGGTCCACCGAAAACAAGTGCCTGACCACAACTGATGATGAGGGGTGGAATCTCATTGAAAGCAGGCTCTCGCTTGCCCCCGGATTCAAAATATCTGCCCCAAAACCGCTTCCTGCTTGAACTTGATCCGGACTACGGAAACGAGCAATACCACGGGAAGACTCCCATGTCATTGGAACTATTTGATCCCTACACGACAGAAGATCCGTGCGCAAATAAGATAGTAGTTCGGGAAAGATCAATTCAAGGCAGTTCTTCCGGTTATTTATCACAGAAAGGGAATCATATCGACTATTGATAAGTCCTCAATCTGAAGTTAGGGAAAAAAAAGATGAGACTTACCCCTCAAGACATTTCTCGTTGCAGCAACTAATGAAATCATCTGCATATGCTTTGAACTCGCTGTTGAGACGTTCAACCAGTCTCGTCGCATCCATTAAGGGCAGTACATCCCAAATCTTCAGGATCTGGATGGATTTCAGTGCCTTTAGTATATCGACAGTGCACAACATGTAGAGACCTTCCACCTCGAATTGGTTCACCATATTAGAACAGCTTTGAGGGAGTAAACCCACATTGCTCTTCTCAGGTCTCCAGCCACCAGCAAGTTTTGATAAGAGGTTCATGATTGACATCTTGGTGCTAAGTGACGTCAGCTTTCTGAAAGACTTCACAAAGTCGTCGCCGAAGAAAACCTGCATAGACGAATAGTCGATAAGAAAAAGTATTGTTATTGATACAGCAAAAGTCGAATGTTCATTTTGAACCGACAAATATAGCAAAGAAAACCATAGTGCAAAGTTCTTTACCCTCCACCGAGCATTTCTAAATTGGACACTATTGCCATTGAGCGGATCATCGAGCCGAATATTCTCTTTCTTCCCATTTAAAATGGCTTTAACTTCATCAGTACTGGAGGAACATTCTAGGCTCCTAGCATCCTGAGAGCACTTTGCCCTCCACTGCACATTTTTAAATGGTACCCTACTTTCATCAACCAGATCATCAAGCTGATTGTTCTTCCCATCCAAAGCGGCTTTAACATCATCAGTACTGGAGGAACATTCTCGGCTCTTAGCATCACTAGAGCACTTGGCCCTCCGCCGCGTATTTCTAGATAGTACACTACTTCGATTGACTGGATCATCAAGTTGATTATTCTTCCCATCCAAAGCGGCTTTAACATCATCTATACTGAAGAAACATCCACGGCTCTTAGCATCATGAACCAAAGCTTCCCATACAGATTTACTTCTCGTCATCGTTCTCCCGTTCCCCAATATCCAAAGAGAGTATCTACATAGAGGCAGCAAAAAGCAGGGATTGTTTGTAAATAACACCTTACTGCAAAGTTCAAATTGCCCCGGTTAAGCAGGAATAGAAGAGACTACCTTGCCCTGGTGATAGTGACATTGGTTCTCTTAGCATCAGAAACGAACCCAATAAAACCACGAGGGTTTGATCTCACGGTCGATACTATTATGATGTCTTCTTCACCCCCTTGGAACCCATCCACTGACCTCACTTTTACTGTAAAGCCTCGGATATTTTCATATCTTCTTCCAATTTTCTTTTGTATTGCAGCAACCTGAGCTCTATATGGAGATATCACGCCAACACTTAGATCTTCGCGTGAAGATTTGCATGCTGCAGAAAAACCAAGACAGTATAATTAGACGAGGGAGAAGTTACGACCACACTAACGTGAAATATTCTTCTCTTGCAGCTTCGGCAGTAAACAACCACCTGCCCATGATCTACGACAGTATAGCAAAAGAGGCATCCACATATAACCAAACAAGCGCAATGATGGTCGTTCTTTGCATTAATTCATACAATTTCGCAGGAAATGAAATAATCTGGCGAAATTCTCTAATGGCGTACCTCCGTATAGATTCCTCAAAATCATCGACACAACTCCTACCTCAACGTAATTTCTAAGGCTACGTCCATCATCCCCACCTTCTTCTCTTCCATTATAAATATTTATGAAGGAGTATGGGCCAAATATCGGCCACGGCAAACGACATTTTCTGTAACTTCTGCAGTTAACATTCGACCCATTCTGAATTTGGTTTTCGTAAAAGGTGGATGTTGGAAAGCGACTTATCGCAGGATGCATTCTGTACTGGATATTGAGAAGGTGCCTTGGATGACCCAGAGAACTCAACCTTTCGAATAGACTCCTTCCAAAGCCAGCCTTGCTAGAAAGCTATAGAATAAAAATATACACCAACTTAAAGGTCAATTAAGCATAAAATAATTCATGTTTATGTATGCTTGTGCACGTTCCTAGTCAAACATTCAGCGATGACATACCTTGCTCTCAACCATTGCGGGCAACTGACATTCATCTCCAACTAAAATTGCGTGGCTGACACCGCGAAGTTTTAGCGGAATCATTGACTCGCATTCTTTCAACTGCGCAGCCTCATCAATCACCAATAAACTGATAGGCTTCATTTCCATGGAGTAGAGCTTATATGAGCTAGAGGCAGTGCAGAAAATCAAGGAAGCCGCTTGATAACAGAACTCAGCAATCTCTTCCTCACACGTAAATGTTGCAAGCTTTAGCTTTCCGAGAGACGTATTAAGAGTTTGCAAAAGAGAGAGGCATTCACGTCTCTTCATCGATAATGATGTATATAGTGGATCTGTGTGCATTTTTAATGTAGATGGGTCCATTGAAAATGCTTCCTTCAACTTTCTCGAATCCAACTTCTCTCTATGGAGAGAAATTTCAAAAGAATCAAGTGCGATGAGAAGGGACTCAATATCACGGAAATTATGTTCCAACAGGTAAGTTTTGGATATATGGGTGCACAAGATAGAGAAGCATCTGCGGAGAGACTCTGCACTTGACCTGAACCTGTGCTTGAAAAATTCCAGAAATGATTTAAATTTAGGTTTGGATTCCTTTTTTCCACTCCCACGTTTGCTTGCAACATCCTTACCATTAGGCTTTGATATAATCTGGCGTTCATTCTCCAGAAAAATGTGGTATTGGCGGACACAGTCATTGAGAGTATCAATCATGGAAGGTAAACAATGCCGCCAACCAGTGTATAAAGAAAAGCACCGCGCAACACGATCAACGCGATGATCCAAGAATATTTCCTCCATATCTGAATCTACTTTCATCCGATCCTTGTTCCCGAAACATAGCATGTCTCCTAAGTTGTAGAGCATGCGTTCCCCATGAGAGTTTGTGCAAACTGACTGTTTCACCAGCTGCAAAACACGAGAAGCCAATTCCTTGATGGCAACATTTGTTGGAGCACAAACAAGGGTTCTGTGTTTCCTTTTCAAGAGAGTAAAGAGCAGTGCCGCAACAGTTTTGGTCTTCCCTGTCCCTGGAGGACCCTGTATCATTTCCACAGACGACCTGTGTTCACACTTGATTGTATCAAGACATGCCAGGACAGCTTTTGTCTGGGATTCATTCAGACTACCAAACAAGTTCTTATCGAGACTCTCCTCATGCCCAGAGCCATGACTTTGAGTAATGCAGAGATTGAAATCTTTCCCAGCCTGCAAACAAACGCATACTCTTTTGAAAATTCACTCCCAAATAACCCAAGTAAAACTTTGAAACTGTGAAAAAATTGTTGATTATGTTCTATCCTTGCACAACCTGCACTAATATTGAGCACAGAGGATCTTGTGATGTATAAACAAGGTCTATCTCTAAATCTTGGTCATACTACTGCAGCATTGAAATTTATGTGAATGCCAGACTCAGGGCAATCTTCTTTTGACTGTTTGGAGAAATAACAAGCTAACTCAAGAGCAAATGGAGTTTTTTTTCAATAATCGATGAAGTTTTGTTGCTGCAACAATATGTTTACCGTATACCATATGGAGATAATAAGTGTGAAAATTAAAGTCCTTACCGCTGAATCCGTACAGAGAACTTCCCTTACAACTTTCAAGTTGCCAAATCTGTGTAGCACATTCCATATTCTATTGTTAGTGACTGCATTTATCAAGAAAACTGCATACATTGACTCCCAGGTACGTTCATCATTCACTTCATTGTCCAAAAATGATTCGACACTGAACCATGTTGATGTTTGAGCATCCCCATCCTCGTCTTTTGGAATTTTAGTGACCGATGCAAATGCCCATCTTCCTGCAAACCTTTCTAAGCTGGGAATGGAATCTGGCATAGTATTAGTTAAGATCAAAACGTCCCCAGGCAAAGTTTTGTAAGGTTCTTTGCCATTGTCAGTGGACCTGTTTCTCCAGTTGTCCACTACCACGTCGTACGCATTCTTATCGCCTTCAACAAACGTAGTAACTTTTGCGAATGGTTGCCTAGATACATTCTGCATACTTGCACAGAGACTGGCCCGTGTTTCCTCCAGCAAAGGAAAGATATAAGACGCAAAGTATTGCTCAACTGATTGAAATGACTCCTGGATGCTCTCCACCTACAAAATGGGTGTATTGAAAATCAAACATGACCAACCAACTTCACTCGATAGATCAAGCAACTCTGTCGTCTTGCAAATTAATGTCTGACGGATAGCACACCGTATGGCATATTAAAATGGGAAGTATATCCCCGTCTCGCCACACAGAGACAGAGAGCAAGGTCCTTCCCCACTTTACAACAGTCCAACTTTACTTACGATGCTGACAAGAGAAACACTGCGAAAGAGCAAGGAACTAACATCATTTAGAACATTTTCGAGCTAACACCAATTACACTTATACTGATGATAGTAATAAAGCATGATCAAAGCAACAAACATAGCCCCAAAAAAAGGGAAAAACCAAGGAAGGAAAGAGACTAAGAAATGAGAACCTTGTCCCGGTAGAGATTCGTATCGAAGATTTCTCGAAGAGACCAAGAGAAGATGACACCAGTCAGGCCAGTGGGCTTGTCTTTCTCACTACCGGAACCAGACTCCGCACCTTCTGTAGAATCCATGGCCAGTCCCTCACCCATCTCTGAAGCCATTTAAATCCTTACTTTCCCGTCGAAGATGACGAATATGTCTGAGAATTCCTAGCAAACGAGAGATTGAGAGAGCAAATATGAAGAAGCGAGCAGCTTTAACGCTTGTGGATCAATCCCGTCCGAGACGAGCCTTTAAAAAGGACGATCAGTGAGTGACCCCGGGCAGCGTGAAAAAGGGGCGAGATGAAGCGGATGACCCGGGAAAAGTCTCGGTCTCCTCGTACGTCCTTACAGTATATGAACCGATCTCGCCAAAACTTTACGTTGCTAAAGCTCGTTGCACAATGCACGTCGCTTCGCAATCAGAGCTTTTTCCATCGTTCCCCATTAATGCGAATCAAAGCAAGATGTCCGCCTTTCCGACCAAGAAAATGAAAAAAAGGCAAGATGCGTGCCTCAAACCCACGAACGATGGTTTGCTTGGGCTAAAGCTTTCTTGCATTGCTAAAGCTTTCGTCGCTGTCACAGTACACACGGTCTTTCCTCGTCCGAAACATCTGGTGTCCGACATGTTTGGAGCTTGGATGGAGACTGGCAAGACCCGCGTTCCTTCGTCGTATTTGAACGACCACAGATGCGTACATGCATCTTGATCTCTAAGAATGCTTGTGTTGGACGTACATGGGTACTTAAATCACTCGAGGAGGACCAAAAACCGTAGTTCCTTAATTAGGCGATCGAGCGGGTATCTGCGCATCGAGCAGACGAATGGTGCTATTAAATACTCGGTATTGTATGTAACGTTAGACTTTCGAATGTATTGGATGAGAGGAAATTTTTCAGAGGATGGACATAAAGTTGGCAACTGGGTCTAATGGGTGCAATATAAAGAGACTTGAAATTCGAGTTTTGGGAAACTTGTGAGGTTGTATGATAATTGTAGCCGGAAAGATTTTTTAATAAAAAATTAGGAGAGATTTATGGGACTATTGTCGTCCCATTATGATTTTGCTCATTTCCCATCATTTGCACTCATCGATGTGAAATTTTTAATAATTATAGTGGAACCCTATTAAGTTAACATCCACTCGTGATTTGAAAAAAATGAAATAATTGATCATTTAGGAGCTCCTCGGGTCAAGTAAGAGCGGGCGAGAAACGAAGCCGATGGCTCTTGAAAAGGCTCGTGTCTCCTCGTATTCCCGTACACTATTTGATACGATTTTGCCAAAACTTTACCTACCAAACTTTTTATAAGAAATTATCTTATTGATCCTAAACTTTTCAATTTTGTCATTTTAGTTTTAAACAGCACGAAATTATTAGTCTTTCCGATCAATTCTCGCCGAAAATCGCTGACATGACGGTATGCCGCGTAAAATGGCCAGCGATGACCGAGCCATCACATCAGCGGTTTTCAACGAAAATTAATTAGAAAGATTATATTGGAATTTCGAACAAAATATTAGGATAAAATTGGCAAAATTGGAACGTTAAGAACTGAATACGCATTCGTGCAATAAGTTTAGGACCAAATGGATAATTTTTCCGAACTTTTTTGCACAGGCATGCAGGCTTCTTTATCATTCCACATTTTTTTCAAAGCGAAGGAGTCGTATGCGTCAAACCAACAAACAAAAGTTGCTTTGGGTAAGCTTTCTTGGATGCTAAGCTATCTTGCATGTACCATACACACATTGTTTTTCCTTGTCTGAAGTAAATGGTGTCCTGAAATGTTTGGAGTTCGGATACAGATTAACAAGCGCACGTTCATTTTTGTAGTTCAGATGACCACACGCGTGTACATGCACTTATGACTGGTTATGGAAATTAGAAATGAGATTTGGTCGCTCATTAGTACACGAGTACTAAGATGGTTTGAAGAGACCTAAAACCATAGTCCCCCTCGAGTATTTCGCACTTGCACATGACGATGGATGATGTAACGACCCGGTCTTGCGAGGGATGAGAGTGCGGCTCCGCCTGGAGGATGGCGAAGGGGATAAACATGAACCGAATCCCACATCGCCCGAAGAAGATCAAGTGATGTGCTATATAAAATATAGCACTAGTCTTAACTACCAGTGAGGCCCTTTGGTAGTAGCTTCGGCTGTGCCAGGGACAAAACCTTGCGTGGGATATGGCAGTGCGGCTATGCCTACCCTGAATGAATTGTCTTTGTACATGCTTATAGGGTTACCATTACGTGTGAACAGCTCGGATTTCTTCTCACTCTCACATGTGATTATGCTCTCTTCATGCCTTTTCCATCTTTGATAAAGCGGTTGTACAACGTTACATCACGTCAAAGAAAATGAAAGATCTTATGCTCTCTTCATGCCTTTTACATCACGTCAAAAAAAATGAAAGATTCTATAACTCTGAAGGACTAAAAAAAATAAATATGAAAAAGCGCGAGGGCTAAAAATGGGAAAGAATTAAAGAAAGGGATAAATGAATTGAAAGTCATAAAATTTGTCATGAAAATACAATTGAATTCTAAAACTTTCAAAAAATGAAATTATATTTTAAAACTTATGAAATTGATTTAATCAAAGCCTTCCATAAATTGCACTTTTTGAAAGTTTTAAGTTTTGATTGTACATTCGTGACAAGTTTTAAAGTTTAATTGCACTTTTAAAAATTTTAAAACTTGATTTCACTTTCGTGATAAATTTTACGATTTGATCGTACTTTTTAAAAAGTTTCAAGAGTCAATTGCATTTCCGTGACTTCAAGTACACTTATCTCTTAAACAAATGATAAAGCTTGGTGCGATCCTGCAATGTCCATCAACGTCTTTGTTTGGCTTCAAACCCCAAAATCCACAGCGATTTGCGCATCCTTCTCACTTGATCATCTCTGGATTTGCGAGTGATTCAGAGCTCGTCCGCTTAGTGGATCATCTCTATAGCTCCTTGGATCTCTTGCTCTAGAGGTTCCAGCTTTGCGCTTCTTGCGTCATCAATCACTCGAGAAAGGATGCAAATGGTGTTCGTTTCGCTGCTCGGTGAGTGGTTCGATTGCAAGGACTGTTCGTGCTGTGTGCGATTGTTGTTCGTTTTTGCCTAATCAATGAACGAGACGATGGATAGCCGATTACGGATGTCTCGAATCTCGATTGATTCTGCTGTCTATGTTACCGTTGGACTTAGGTATGTCATCCTATATTTGAATTCACAAACAAGAGACGAAAAAGAAAAAGAAATAAAGTTATGACACCTGAACCGAAAATTCTATGCCATTATTTCAACCAAATATATCCAGACATAAAACTAGAAAAAGACAGATGATTTAGAAGGTCCACGGCTTCTCGAAAATACCCGGCACGGGCGCAGAAATTCCAACCCCGAACGGAACATTCCTCGTAAAGAAATTGTGTTTTCCCCTGATTCTGTCAAAAGAAGCTGCCTGTGAAGAAGGGGAACAACATGGGTTTGCTCAAATATGAAGCCCACCGAATCGGCAATTCATCTCTTGATCTAGCTCGGTTATTTCAGATGCAAGATTCGCTTCGCCATCGTGGTCCTCCGAAAACAAGTGCCTGACCACACCTGATGATGAGGGGTGGAATCTCATTGAAAGCAGGCTCTCGCTCGTTCCTGGATTCGACATATCGGCCCCCAAACCGCTCCCTCCTTGAACTTGATCCAGACTACGGAAACGAGCAATACCATGAGAAGAATCCCATGTCTTTGGAACTATAAGATTCCTACACGACGGGAGATACGTGGGCATATAAGATAATTCAAGTCAGTTCTTGCGGTCATTCATCCAAGAAAATGAATCATATAGACTATCGATAAGTCTTCAATCTGAAGTTATGGAAAAAAGATGAGACTTGCCCCTCAAGACGTTTCTCGTTGCAGAGACTAATGAAATCGTCTGCATATGCTTTGAACTCGCTGTCGAGAAGTTCAACCAGTCTCGTCGCGTCCCTTAAGGGCAATACATCCCAAATCTTCAGGATTTGGATGTATCTCGGTTCCTTAAGTATATCTATATCGACAGTGCACAGCACGTAGAGACCATCAACCTCGAATTGCTTCACCATATCAGAACAGATTGTAGGGAGTAAACCCACGTAGCTCTTCTCAGGTCTCCAACCACCAGCAAGTTTTGATAAGAGGTTCAAGACTGACATCTTGGTCTTAAGTGACGTAAGCTTTCTGAAAGACCTCACGAAGTTGTCGCCGAAGAAAACCTACAGTTGACAAGAACAAGTATTGTCATTGATTCTGCAAAAGTCGAATGTTCATTCTGAACCGGCAAATACAGCAAAGAAAACCATCAGGCAAAGTTCTTTACCCTCCACGGAGCATTTCTAAATAGGACACTATTGCCATCGAGCGGATCATTGAGCCGAATATTCTCCTTCTTCCCATCCATAATGGCTTTAACTTCATCACTACTGGAGGAATATTCTCGGCTCTTAGCATCATGAGAGCAGTTTGCCCTCCACCTCTCATTTCTAAATAGTACACTACTTCCATCAATTGGATCATCAAGCTGCTTATTCTTCCCATCCAAAATAGCATTAACATCATCAATGCTGAATAAACACCCACGGCTCTTAGCATCATGAACCAAAGCTTCCCACACAGATTTGCTTCTCGTCAGCGTTCTCTCGTTTCCCAATATCCAAAGAGAGTATCTACAGAGAGGCAACAAAAAGCAGAAGTTGCTTGTAAATAACATCTTATTGCAAAATTCAAATTGCCCCGGTTAAGCAGGAATAGAAGAGACTACCTTGCCCTGGTGATAGTGACATTGGTTCTCTTAGGATCAGAAACGAACCCGATAGAACCGCGAGGGTTTGATCTTACGGTCGATACTATTATGACATCCTCTTCACCCCCTTGAAACCCATCCACTGTCCTCACTTTCACTGTAAAGCCTTTGATATTTTCATAACTTTTTCCAATTTCGTGCTGTATTGCAGCAACCTGAGCTCCATATGGAGATATCACGCCAACACTTAAATCTTCGCCTGAAGATTTGCATGCTGCAGAAAAACCAATATGATCTAATTAGATGTGGCACAGAAGTCGTAAATCCTACAAGTTACGACGACACCAACGTGGAAGTGTTATGTACACCTCCGATTCCTGTCTCATGTGTCCTGCAAGCCTAAGTTATTGACCTAAAAATGACAAGAATGCATATCGTCTCCCGTGTCAATAAGCATATAAAGCTATGCAAATCTCTCTAAACATCCCAAGAAACTAAAAAAAACTTCATGGTAAGATTGAACAGAAATATTCTTCTCTTGCAGATTCGGCAGTCAACAACTGGCCGCCCATGCTGTACGATAATATGGCAAAAGGTGCTTCCACATATATAACCAAGCGTGTGCAAAGATATAGTCGTTATTTGCATTAATGTATACTATGTGGCAGGAAACAATAAATTGGCCAAATTCTCTCGTGGCGTACCTTCGTATAGATTCTTCAAAATCTTCGACACAACTCCCACCTCAACATAGTTTCTGAGGCTACGTCCGTTACCCCCATCTTCTTCTCTTCCATTAAGAATATCTATGAAGGAGTACGGGCCAAACATTGGCCACTGCAAATGACATTTTCTGTAACTTTTGCCAGTAACATTCGGCCCATCCAGAATTTGGTTTTTGTAAAAGGTTGATATTGGAAAGGCACTTATTGCGGGATGCATTCTGTACTGGACATCGAGAAGGTGTCTAGGATGACCCAGAGAACCCAACCTTTCGAATAGACTCCTTCCAAGGCCAGCCTTGCTAGAAAGCTATAGAAATAAAAACATTCAAAAACTTAAAAGGTCAATTAAGCATAAGATCTTAGACAAAAAAAAATTAAGTATAAGATCATTCTTGTTTATGTATGCATGTGCACGTGGCTAGACAAACATTCAGCGATGACATACCTTGCTCTCAACCATAGCAGGCAACTGGCATTCATCTCCAACTAAAATTGCGTGCCTGACACCAAGTTGTAGTGGAATCATTGACTCGCATTCTTTCAGCTGCGCAGCCTCATCGATCACCAATAAACTGACAGGCTCCATTTCCAGGGAGTTCAGCTTATATGAGCTAGAGGCAGTGCAGAAAATCAAGGAAGCCTCTTGATAACAGAACTCCGCTATCATGCTCTTACTCCTAAATGTTGGAAGCTTTAGCCTTCCAAGAGACGTATTGAGAGTTTGCAAAATAGAGAGGCATTCACGTCTCTTCAACGATAATGCTGTGTATAGTGGATCTGTGCAACTTTTGAATGGAGATGGGTCCGATGAAAATGCTTCCTTCAACTTTCTCGAATCCAACTTCTCTCTATATAGTGGAATTTGAAAAGAATCGAGTAAGATGAGAAGGGATTTAATATCCTGGAAATTTTGCTCCAAAAGGTAACTTTTGGATATATGGGTGCATAAGATAGAGAAGCATCTTCGGAGAGACTCTGCGCTTGACTTGAATCTGTGCTTGAAAAAATCCAGAAATGATTCAAATTCAGGTGTGGATTTGCTCCCAACCTCGTTATCATTATGCTCCAACATAATATTGTGTTCATTCTCCAGAAAAATGTCGTATTCGCGGACAGAGTCATTGAGAGTATCAACCATGGCAGTTAGACAACGCTGCCAACCAGTGAGCTCAGAAAAGCACCATGCAACACAATCAACCCGACGATCCAAGAATATTTCCTCCATATCTGAATCTACTTTCATCCGCACCTTGTTCCCGAAACATAGCATGTCTCCTAAGTTACAGAGCAAGCGCTCCCCATGAGTGTTTGTGCAAACCGATTGTTTCACCAGCTGCAAAACACGAGATGCCAATTCCTTGATGGCAACATTTGTTGGGGCACAAACAAGGGTTCTGTGTTTCCTTTTCAAGAGAGTAAAGAGCAGCGCAGCGACAGTTTTGGTCTTCCCTGTTCCTGGAGGACCCTGTATCATTTCCACGGCCGACCTGTGTTCACACTTGATTGTATCAAGACATGCCAGAACAGCTTTTGTCTGGGATTCATTGAGACTACCAAACAAGTTCTTATCGAGACTCTCATGTCCGGAGCCATGACTTTGACTAATACAAAGATTGCAATCTTTCTCAGCCTGCAAACAAACACATACCTTTTAAAAATTGACACCCTAGTAACCTAAGTAAAAGTTAGAAACCGTGAAATTTATTGATTATGTTGCATCCTTGTACAACCTGCACAAACATTGAGCACAAAGGATGGTGTGATGTATAAACAGGGTCTATCACTGAATCTTGGTTATATTACTGCAGCGTTGAATTTAATTGTGATCATGTGACCCGGAGCGAGCTTCTTTGGACTGTTTGGAGGAATAACGAGCTAACTCAAAAGAGAATGAAGTTTCTTTTGTATAATCATGATGGAGTTAAATTGCGGCAATAATATGTTTACCGTTGACTGTACGGGGATAATAAGTTCAGAAGAACCTTACCACTGAATCCGTACATAGAACTTCCTTTACAATCTTCAAGTTCGACAATCTGTGTAGCCCATTCCATATCCTATCGTTAGTGACTGCATTCATGAGGAAAACTGCATACATTGACTTGCAGGTACGAACATCGTGCATTTCATTGTTAAAAAATGCCTTGACTTTGAACTTTGTTGATGTTCGATCATCCCCATCCCCGTCTTCTACCATCTCAGCGACTGATGCAAATGCCCATCTTCCTGCAAACCTTTCTAAGCTGGGAATGGTATGCGGCTTAGCATTAGTTAACATCAAAACATCCCCAGGGGAAGTTTTGTAAGGCTCCTTGCCACGGTTAGCGGACCTGTTTCTCCAGTAATTCACTTCAACATGGTAAGCATTCTTCTCGCCTCCAACAAACCCAGTGACTTCCGCGGAAGGCAGCCTAGATACGTTCTGCATACTTGAACAGAGACTGGCCCGTGTTTCCTCCAGCAAAGGAAAGATATAAGAAGCAAGGTATTGCTCAACTGATTGAAATGACTCTGGGATGCTCTCCACCTACAAAACGGGTGTATTGAAAATCAAACATGACCAAACAGCCTCACTCCACAGATCGAGCGACTCTGTCATCCGTCGTATCAATGTCACACGGATAGGACACTATACAGCGTATTAGAGGAGGAAATATATATACCCTGAAACACCAAATAACTCCCCACTATACAACAGTCCTACTTTAAATAACAAGGCTCACAAAAGAACTATTGTGAAAGAGCGAGGAACTAACATCATTTAAAAATTTTCGAGCTATCGTCCATTAAATTTTTACTGATAATAGTACCAAACCATGATCAGAACAACACAATAGCCCAAAAAAGAAGGAAAAGAACAAGAAAGGAAGAGATTAAGAAAAGAGAACCTTGTCCCTGAAGAGATTGATATTGAAGATTTCCCGAAGAGACCAAGAGAAGATAATATCAGTAAGGTTACTGGGCTTGTCTTTCCTCCTGCTAGAACCAGCCTCTGCGCCTTCTCTAGAGTCCATGACCAACCATCCTTTGCTCATTCTGAGACTAGTCTCCGAAGCCATAAAAAATCCTCACTTTCCCGTCGAAGATGATAAATATGACTGAGAGTTTCAAACAACGAGAGACCGAGAGCGCAATATGAAGAAGCGAGCACCTTTAATACTTGTGAATCACTCCCGTTTGAGACGAGCATTTAAAATGACGATCGGTGAGTGACTTCGGGTAAAGTGAAAAGGGCGAGAAACGAAGCTGATGACTCTAGAAAATGACGATTGGTCTCCTCGTACATGCACACTGTATTTCCTTGTCTGACATAATTGGTGTCCGACATGTTTGGAGTTTGGATTCAGATTAACAAGCACATGTTCCTTTCTCTGTTTTAAATGAGAACACGCGTGTACATGCGCCTTAATCTTATGACTGGTTATGGAAATTAGAAAATGAGATGTGGTCGTGATTAGTACACGAGTACTGACATTGTTCGATGACGACCCATACGCTTGTGAATCGCGAGCCTTAACAAAGACGATCGGTGAGTGACCGCGGGCAGCGTGAAAAAAGGGGCGAGACGAAGCGGATGACCTGGGAAAAGTCTCGGTCTCCTCGTACTTACCTTACAGTATCTGAACCGATTCCGGCAAAACTTCACATGCTATAAAGTCTCGGTCTCCTTGTACTTCCGTGTACACACGGTCTTTCCTCGTCCGAAGTATCTGGTGTCGGACATGTTTGGAGCCTGGATTGAGACTGGCAAGACCCGCGTTCCTTCGTCGTATTTGAACGACCACAGATGCGTACATGCATCTTGATCTCTAAGAATGCTTGTGTTGGACGTACATGGGTACTTAAATCACTCGAGGAGGACCAAAAACCGTAGTTCCTTAATTAGGCGATCGAGCGGGTATCTGCGCATCGAGCAGACGAATGGTGCTATTAAATACTCGGTATTGTATGTAACGTTAGACTTTCGAATGTATTGGATGAGAGGAAATTTTTCAGAGGATGGACATAAAGTTGGCAACTGGGTCTAATGGGTGCAATATAAAGAGACTTGAAATTCGAGTTTTGGGAAACTTGTGAGGTTGTATGATAATTGTAGCCGGAAAGATTTTTTAATAAAAAATTAGGAGAGATTTATGGGACTATTGTCGTCCCATTATGATTTTGCTCATTTCCCATCATTTGCACTCATCGATGTGAAATTTTTAATAATTATAGTGGAACCCTATTAAGTTAACATCCACTCGTGATTTGAAAAAAATGAAATAATTGATCATTTAGGAGCTCCTCGGGTCAAGTAAGAGCGGGCGAGAAACGAAGCCGATGGCTCTTGAAAAGGCTCGTGTCTCCTCGTATTCCCGTACACTATTTGATACGATTTTGCCAAAACTTTACCTACCAAACTTTTTACGAGAAATCATCTGATTTGTCCTAAACTTTTCAATTTTGTCCAGCACATGATTATGCTCTCTTCAAGCCTTTTCCATCTTTGATAAAGCGGTCATACAACGTTACATCACGTCAAAAAAAATGAAAGATTCTAAACCCCAAAGGATAAAAAAAATAAAATGAAAAAGCACAAGGGCTAAAAATGGGAAAGAATTAAAGAAAGAGATAAATGCATTGAAAATCATAGAACTTATCATGAAAGTATAATTGAATTTTAAAACTTTCAAAAAATGCAATGATATTTCAAAACTTATCAAATTGATTCAATCAAAACCTTCCATAAATTGCACTTTTTGAAAGTTTTAAGTTTCACTACAAAAAAACATCAAATTTGCGATGAAATTTTTCTCGTCGCAAATTTGCGACGAAATTGTTTCCGTCGCAAATTTGCGACGGAAAATAATATCCGTCGCAAATACCGTCGCAAATTTGCGACGGAAAATAATACAGCCGCAAAATCCGTCGCAAATTTGCGACGGCAACGTACGTCCGTCGCAAATTTGCGACGAAAACACACATCCGTCGCAAATTCGCAGTTTATCAACCCGTAACATCTCTCTCTCGCTCTCTCTCGTTCTCTCTTGCTCTCTCTCGTTCTCTCTCACTTTTCTCAGTCTTTCATATATCTGAAATCAACAAAATCCGCGCACGCACATATTAATCTCAGTGAAGCTTTTGTACCGGTAAGTGCACAATTGCTAGCTTCATCACTAATCGTCGTTGCATTCTAATTTTCTCTTTTTAATATACGTTTATGTTTGTGTTTTTTTCGTATATGCATCACCGGTTTAACAACCGGTGACACCTCGCCGGCGTTCGGATGAGTCGAACAGGCCACGGCGTTTTGCGACGGATACTAGAATCCGTGGCAAATTTGCGACGGATTCTTGAAAATTCCGTCGCAAATTTCCGACGGATCAACGTTTCCGTCGCAAATTTCCGACGGAAACGTTGATCCGTCGCAAATTTGCGACGGAATTTTCATTTATTCGTCGCAAATTTGCGCCGAATGAATTCCGTTTCCATCGTACTTTAAAAATTATTAAATAATAATTCTGAAGTGATTATTCTTTTTTTGATTTGTGCCTAATTGAAGGTCTCACAATCCAAGTGGACTTTTCAATTCTCATCAATATTTTGCGACGGAAATTTGGGTAAGTCTTCTTTACATTGTAATTTTTTCTATGTTTGCAATTTCAGATTAATTGTTGTGTCAATAACAAAAATTATAATTTCTAAAATTTTATAGTTTTAATTAAGAACAATAGATATCATATTTTAAATAATTTACCAGAATTTTTTATTTTAATACAGACACAACGCAAAGAGAAAGGGCTTGGATGTATAATAAGAACTTACCTAGACGTCAAGGATTGACAGATGAGTTTCGTACTGGGTTGGAACTATTTTTAGACTTTGCTAGTAGCAAATATGAGTTTATGGATGGAAACAAGTTAAGGTGTCCGTGTAGAAAGTGCTGCAATCGTAAATTTTTACAGTGTGATAAAGTTAGAGAACACCTTACTAGATTTGGATTCACTCCGAACTATTATAATTGGACTTTCCATGGTGAACCATTTATATCTAATGAAGGATATGGAAGAAGTGACCAATTTTCAGTTAGGGAAGAATGTGGCTATTATGAGCAATTGAACCAATACGAGAGGATGGTGATTGATGCAGCTAGTTATAATTTTGTCACAGACCCAAATCATGCAAGTACTAGTTTTACTCCTATACGTGAACAAGTGGATACTAGTCATGCTTCACAATTGGAAGATATAGGAATAACGGGTTTTCAGGAGAATGTGTATAATGAAACTTTTCAATCTAATCAGTTCTGGGATGTGTTGAAAGCAGCAGATGAACCTCTATGGGCAGGTTGTGAGGACCACACTAAGTTATCGATAATAGCCCGACTATTAAATATCAAGGCAAAGCATAATGTGTCTACGGATTGCTTCAACTCTTTTGTTGAAGTAATGCGAGAATCATTGCCTCATGATAACAACATGCCAAGTGATTTTTATGATATGAAAAAGCTAGTGGATAACTTAGGTCTTCCGGTTGTAAGAATTGATGTATGTAGTAAGGGTTGTATGATATATTGGAGAGATGATGAAAATGCAGAATCTTGCAAATTCTGTAGCCAACCTAGGTACAAGATTAACAGAAGGCCGGGTCGTAATCATAAGCGTAGAGCATGCAAGCAAATGTTTTATCTGCCCTTAATCCCTAGATTGCAAAGGCTTTATGCGTCTAAAGCCACTGCTGAACACATGACTTGGCATGCAAATCACGAAACAGAATAGGGTCTAATGTGTCATCCTTCAGATGCGGAGGCATGGCAACATTTTGATAGAACATACCCTGAGTTTGCAATGGAGCCTCGGAACATCAGGTTAGGTCTCTGTGCCGATGGATTTACTCCATTTGGGAAAATAGGAAAAAGTTATTCATGCTGGCCAGTTATCTTAACGCCGTACAATCTTCCACCGGGTATGTGCATGAAGACACCATATATGTTTTTGACATTGATTGTGACAGGGCCGCAAAATCCAAAAAAGTTGATAGATGTTTATATGCAACCATTGATTGAGGAGTTACAGCGGCTTTGGGTTGAAGGTGTCCCTACGTATGACGTTTCTACCGATCACTCATTTGTAATGAAGGCTGCCCTTCTTTGGACGATAAATGACTTTCCAGCTTACGGAATGTTATCTGGATGGAGTACAGCTGGGATCTTAGGATGTCCGATATGTATGGAGAGGTCAAAGTCATTTAGATTGAAACATGGAAAGAAGTCTAGCTATTTTGATTGTCACAGACAATTTTTACCGCCAAATCATCCTTTCAGAAGGAATAAGAAAGAGTTCATCAAGAATAGGACTGAAAGAACGCGTCCATCATTGAGGTTGACCGGCAAGCAAATTTGGGAACGTGTGCAGGACTTTCCAACTGTTGTTGAGAACCCGCACAGCACGACTTTTACGTACGGAAGTACACATAAGTGGACAAAACGCAGTATATTTTGGGATCTACCATATTGGAAGGCCCATCTTATTCATCATAATCTTGACGTCATGCACATAGAAAAAAATGTTTTCGACAATGTCATAAATACTGTGATGGATGTCGCCGGAAAAACAAAAGACAACTTGAACACAAGAAAAGATATGAGAGATATTTGCGATCGGCCAATACTAGTTGTGGATGCAAGCAGCAGGGGACCAAAACTGAAAGCAGTTTATACATTGGATAAGGAGCAGAGGCGAGTTGTTTGTCAATGGTTGAAATCTGTGCGGTTTCCTAATGGCTATGCTTTGAACCTCGAGAGATGTGTTGATTTGAATGAATGCAAGTTGACAGGTTTGAAGAGTCATGATTGTCACATCCAGATGGAAAGACTACTTCCAATAGCTTTTAAGGAAATTCTACCGAACTTTGTATGGGGTGCCATTACAGAATTAAGCAATTTCCTCCATGATATTTGCTCGACAGTGTTAAAAGCATCGCACATGGAAAAATTAGAGAGAGATATTCCAATTATTCTTTGCAACTTAGAAAGGATATTTCCTCCGGCGTTTTTTGATTCGATGGAGCATCTCTTAGTTCACTTGCCTTATGAGGCCAAAGTTGCAGGTCCCGTCCAATTTCGATGGATATATCCATTTGAGAGGTAATGTTTTTTTTTAAAATACAGTTCAAATTAGTTTGTCATATAATATATTCCGATAAGCTTCTTTTTATTTCAACTAGATTCTTATATCATTTGAAGAAAAAAGTGAAGAATAAGGCACGTGTTGAAGCTTCAATTTGTAATGCATATATTGTGGAAGAAGTGACAACATTTGCATCATACTGTTTTGAGCCACACGTTCAGTGCAAGAGGCAGAAAGCAGACAGAAATGATGAGGGCCCCATAGATCCCAATTGCACGGCATTCTCTATTTTCAATTATCTTGGTCGACCAAGCGGCGCCTGTCAGTTTCGTTACTTATCAGCGGAAGAATTGCATGCAGCCCATACTTATATTTTACTGAACTGCCCAGAAGTCGAGCCATACTTCAAGTAAGTGTAAATTTGCAAATATATGTTTTGCGTGTCAAATATTTGCTAATAATGATGACCTTTTTAATATTAGGATTTTCCAAACTTCAATGTCTGGACTACAACCAAATGAGTTTGACCGTTTGTGCGATGAACAATTTGCAGCATGGTTCAAGACATATGTAAGTTGCCTATGGATCAAAACAAAGTTATTGAAATTATATAAATCATTTAGTAAAATATATATTATTAACTTTGCATGTCTAACCTTAGGTTGACAGTAACTACGATGAATTTGGAGGGCAAGGATTGCTATATTATCTGTCATGGGGACCACAGTTAAGAGTTCGAAGTTGGCCAGCATATTTCATAAATGGATATAATTTTCATACTCAAGAATATGGAATGAGAAAATCCACAATGAATAGTGGCGTGTCTGTTCGGTCATCCAATGGTGACAGTTGGCAAGATGATTTTTATGGCTTGTTGGATGAAATCATTGAGATAGAGTACCTTGGACCATTAATGATGCGGGTTGTGTTATTTAAGTGCACGTGGTTCGACCCCGTCAAAGGAATGAAGGTGCATACGAAGTTCAATTTGGTTGAAATAAATCACAAGAAAAGGTACATGAAGTATGAACCATTTGTCTTGGCTCAACAAGCAATTCAAGTATGTTATGCATCATATCCTAATTTGAAACGTGACAAAGCTGATTGGTGGGTTGTATGTAAAATCAAAGCACGGAGGAAAATCGAGGAACACTGGAAGGATAGAGCCTACCAACAAGAGGAAGTGTGTAATACTGTTGAAGTTGAGGAATATGACATACCAACTTTACGAGATCCGTCCGGAGCAATGACAGATGTGGAACCAATAGAAATTTAAGAATTAAATGTACCAGAATGTTCCGAATCTGATTTGCAGACAGATGACGAAGATGAAGACAAAGACGCATACGAAGACGAAGATGACGATGGAGATGAAGACGAAGACGACGATGGAGACGAAGACGAAGCCGAAGACGAAGATTAACATTGTTGTCACAAAACACTACGGATGTTTAATTATTAATGCTAGAAGTGCTATTTTTGCTGTTATCATTATTATTGTTATTATTGTTATTGTGCTTTTTTATTATTGTTATTGTTATTATTGCTGTTATCATTATTGTTATTGTTATTGTTATCATTATTGTTATTGTTATATTTGTTACAAGTGCTTTTTCTTTTTGTTATTGTTATTGTTATCAATATTGTTATTTCCATTTTAATGTATCAACTGAAATTTCAGACTGAAAAAAATGAAAAGTCAAATATTATTAACGTGCCCTAACATTTCCGAAAAAAAGACATAGCAAATTTAGGACCCTTATCAATGAGCCGCTAAAATTTTTACCGAAAAAAAGACGTCACTAATTTAAAACGATCATTTAGTATGTGCAAAATTGCGATGTATTGAAAACCTGTCCGTCGAATATTTTGGATAGAATATATTAGTTCGTTGCAAATTTTGCTATGGAATTTGTACCGTTCGAAATTTGCGACCGACTCAGACCTGCCTATTGCAAAATTTGCTACGGATTATTTACCGGTCGAAATTTTGCAAATTTTTATCCGTGTCAAAACTCAAAGCTGATCGTCGCAAATTTGCGACGGATCAGTGTGGTCCGTCGCAAATTTGCAACGGACGACCCCCCCGTCCGTCGCAAATTTGCGACGGACGACCACCCCGTCCGTCGCAAATTTGCGACGGATTAGAAGTCGTCCATCGCAAATTTGCGACGGACTCCATTTTTCCGTCGCAAATTTTAACCACTCGAAAATTTTTTCCGACGGACGAAAGTTCTCCGTCGCAAATTTGCAACGGAATTAGGTATTCCGTCGCAAATTTGCGACGGAACACGGTCTTCCGTCACAAAATTTGGGAGGGAATTTTCCTCGGAAAATTTTTGCGAACCGTTCGAAATTTTGCGACGAACATAAATTGTCCGTCGCAAATTTGTGACGGAGCAAAAATTGTCCGTCGCAAATTTGCGACGGAAAAATTTCCGTCGCAAATTTGCGACGGAGGAAGCGTTCCGTCGCAAATTTGCTACGGAAACGCACGGTCCGTCGCAAATTTGCGACGGAAATGCACGGTCCGTCGCAAATTTTGCGAAATTTGTACCCCTTCTTCTCCGTTCGTTCTCCGACGCGAATTTCTTTCCCACATTTTCAATCTTGTTGCAGGTCCGCCGTCGCCGTCGCCCCCGCCCGCCGTCGCCGTCGCAGCTCCCCTGCCCGTCGCTGCCGTGCCCCGCAGGCCGCCCCGCCCGTCGCCGGTCGCGCCCCAGCCGGCCCCGAGACCGCCGCCCGTCGCCGGTCGGCCCGCAGGCCCCCCCGCCCATCGCCGGTCGCCCTCGCCCCGCCCCGCCCCGCCCCCGCCCGTCGCCGACCCCGGCCGCCAGCCCGTCCCCTCCCCGCCCCTCGCCCCCGCCCCGCCGCCCTCCCAGCCCCACCCCGCCCCCTCGCCGCCCCCGGCCCCGCCCCGCCCCCGCCCCTGCCCCGCCCCTCGCCCCATCCCCGCCCCTCGCCCCGCCCCGCCGCCCTCGCCGCCCTCTCCCCGGCCCCTGCCCCGCCCCTGCCCTGCCCCTACCCCGCCCCTCTCCCCGGCCCCTGCCCCGCCCCGCCCCTGCCCTGCCCCTACCCCGCCCCTCGCCCCGCCCCGCCCTCGCCGCCCCTCTCCCCGACCCCTGCCCCGCCCCTCGCCGCCCGCCCCGCCGCCCGGCCCGCCCTCCCCGGCGCCGCCGCCCCGGCCCCGGCCCCGCCCCCTCCCCGCCTCCCTCCCCGGCCCCGCCCCGCCCCCGCCCCTCGCCCCCTCCCCGCCCCGGCCCCTGCCCCTCCCCGGGCCGGCCCCATCCCCGGCCCCTGCCCCTGCCCGGCCCTCGCCCCACCCGTTGCCGCTTGTACCGGAGCTTAGCGACCGTCGCCGCCGACGCCGTAGTCACCATCGCCGACGTCGCCCACGCCCGTGCCGGGACCGCCACTGTCCATTCCGCCGGTTTTTGTTGTCCTTGAACCAAGTAAGCCAACTTTTTAACCACTAGTTAGTATAATTAGGTAATTAGTCAGACTTGTTTATAGATTATTTAGGATTACTTTGCATTGATTAAATTACGGGTCGATTTTAGGATTGCATTGTGGCTTTGATCGATAGTCGACTGTTTAATTTGTTTATTATGTAGATGATTTAGCGTTAATTAAGCATTTTCACAGAAAATGCTTGAAAATTAAATAATTCTATAAAAATTAAGCAAAATTATGGAAAATTTAAAAAACGGTATATGTTGACAACAAATATGAAATTTGATCGTAAAAGTTTTTAAAAATTTTTAACTAACTTAAATTTCATGATATCACAAAATTGCAAAAATTAATAGTGCCTACCCATTTTCAGTGGAATTTAGATTTGATAACGTTACGCGGAAGAAATTTTAAAAAATTTAAAACTTTTCATAACCTGATAAAATGGCATCACATAAATGTGGTCACCCATATTGTGAGGGAACTTCTATTTTTTTGTGACGAAAAAGTAAAAAAATATACAATGAAAAAAATGCACACAATTGCCTAGAAAACATGTGGCCTTCAATTTTGCTATGAAATGGTAATTTCTTTAGATGGCAACAAAAATTAAAATGTAAAAATGTTCAAAAATTCACGGAATGGCTTATAATACGTGTGGCCACCCACTTTTAGTTATATTTAATTTTTTTAACGTGCCCTAAAAATTATTAAAATAAAGAATGAATAAAATTTGGGAAACTTTATCTAATAGCTTAGACTACCTGTGGCCACCCAAGTTTAATATGGAAATTTGTTTTCCCACGTTAAAAATTTTATATTACAGATAATAATTTAAAAATTCTTAAAATTTTAAAATTTCAAAACTTTACAGAATGTCTTACAATATCGGTAGACACCAACTTTTAGTGAAATTTTATTTAGGTCCCATAAAAAATTTAACAATAATAATAATAATATATTTCTTACAAAACTTTACAGAATGACTTAGAATATTTGTGGCCACCCACTTTCAGTGAAATTTAAATTTTTTTACATGGTAAAAAAAAATTAATCAAAATGAATGCGATTCATATAGTGATGTTTGATACCTGTGGCTACCCATATCGTGCTCATACATCGATGTTGAGTATAAAAAGTGATTGAGATTCATAGTATATTTGTTTGTAGGAAATTGCACGTCATAAATACTCGACATTGGCTCATTTCAAGGAAACATTTTCTCAGTCTTTCCATTAAAATGGTAAGTTTCGTCATGTATATCATTATGTGTTCGTAATACGTGTCAATAGTTCCGTACTTATTCGCATAACCTTCGTACTTGTCAGTATAAACGTGGAGGTCACATAGCTAGAAGACAAGGCTATACCTCGTCCTCGTCCTCGTCCCCGTCCATTTCCTCTTCTCCTATCCCAGCATCTAACCCTCAACCACAATATGATCCGTCACAATATGGGCACGTTGGCCCTTCGTCCCACACTCAATAACATGTTATAGGACTTGACTACATGCGAACTGAATGTTCTCCAGTTCAATCTCCTTTAGCTCCCTCTCCTTCTGTTCCACCCCATTATTCGGCGGAACAATCGAATATTGACGAAAACATCGGTCAAGAAGATAACCGATTCTTCATATGCCCATTTGGAGATTCGTAAGTGCTTCTTCTTTATTTTAGTATATGTCATATTTAGGGCTTTAGATATTGATGTCAACTGAATTGTCCATGTTGCACAATATTCGTATGAATGCAGATTCACGGATGCTACGTCTATTGTCAAAGAATTGAATAAAATAGTAAGAAACTTTTGGATGGGACAGTATATTAATTACAGAAGTGTTCCACCAGAGGCGAAAGAAATGTGGTGGAATGAGTTCAAGGTAAGTTTGACATATTTTATTTTCTCGTCAAATCAGTTTGGTGTAGTATATTGATGGTCAAGAATGAGGTAACGGGACCAGAACAATTCTGTAGTTTTCGATACCTAAAGGACCGGATATTTTCCCCGACATGAACTTTAGAAAATCTGTCTATATGTGTCTGGTGCATGATTATGGATATATGATCATCATAATAATTTTCAATTTGTGTTTTTATTCATTGCAGCGGAAGTTTAAGTGGGAGGAAGGGAAAGACAATGAAGTGCGAAGAATTTTCGATAAGAAAATAAGTGATTTTATGCGAAATATCATGAATAGAGCGAAGAGCAAGCAAGCGAAGCCGTCTTTCTTTACAGTTGAGAATTGGGGGGCAATGAACAGATTTTGGGCATCTGAATAGAGTCGGCAACTCTGTGAGCAGAATATGAAGAATCGATCTTCTAGTTCTAGTGAAGGGTCAGCCACATATGCAGGGGGCTCTATTAACATTGCGGAGCATCGCAAACGACTGGTAAGTCTATTATATGCGTTGTAACTTAATTTAATTCAATTACTTACCTTAACATTTTGTAGGCACATGAATTGGGGACGGAACCGACATTTACAGCTACATTTGAACGCACATTTTAAAAGAAAGATAAGACATGGACTGGCGAACGAGCAAAAACTGTTAAGGTATGTAAAGTTATGCTTTGACTTATATGTAAACTACAAGTTTGAACGTGAATGATTTCCTGATTGATGGTATATATATATATATAGTGATTTTATTTTCATCTACATTGTTAATGTAGGACAACTATGATAAACTTGTAATGACCAGTGCTAGTGGTAGTGGTAGTGATGAGTGTCCTGAGTTCCGGCCACCAGTTGATAATATGGCATTATGGCTGGAGGCAACAGGTGAGCCGAAAAAAGGGAAAATATTTGGGCTAGGATCGTTGTCAAGGATGTTTGTGCCGAATACTCCTGGAAGTTCATCATCCGCCGGGACTGGTCGAAGGAGGTCACGACCAGACGAGCAATTGACCCAAGAAGTGAATCGTCTGAATGATTTACTTGTTAAGAAGGATGAACAAATACATAACTTGGAAGAACAAATGAGATTGGTTATGCAACACCTTAACATCGATCACAATTACGGTCCTCCTGACCTTCAACCAATCCAATAGGTGATGCGCACAATGATGACCAACACTTTGATGCCGGGAATGCTAATGCTGCTGCTGCTGATGATGATGATGATGATGATGATGATGATGATGATGATGGTGATGATGATTTTCTCCAGCCTTTGTAATTGACGTTTCTAGGTAAGCAATCTTGATTTTTCATAATTTCACTCATATTCATATATATGAACATTTATGTTCGTTCTGACAAGTATTTGTGTTATTTTACACCTAGTTAGTTCCACATCCATGCATAATCGTTTTTTTTATATTCTGGACTGATTTATGTATCGACATTTCCTCAGGTCTCGACAAAGATGACTACTTTTGGTGTCCTGCCATCGTACAAAGGTTGCGTCTTCTTCTGTATGGTTTTTTTTGCGTCTTCTATGGTTATCCTATTTCTTAGTTCATGTTTTGAACGTATTGTAAGATTGGATATCAAATAGTATCATGTCAAACTATAAAACTTTCCTTCTGTTATTTATTTTAATTATATGTCATTGTGGCTGGATTGTATGGATGTATGGTTTGTTCGTTTTTCTGTTTTAATTATATGTCATTATCTCCTTTGATTGATATGGACAATAATTTAAGGCCGAAATGATGTAAAAATAAGGGTGAATTTTTAAGCCGAATTTTGCTATTATTAAAGTTTGTCGCAAATTTGCTATGAAATTCGCGACGAATTTTCCGAAGAATAAGGCACGTGACGAATTTTTTGACGATTTTGCGACGGAAAAATCCGGCGCAAATTGGCCACTAAATTTGCGACAAAATTACGACAGATTTGTGCGACGAATTTTGCGACGAACAAATTCGTCGCAAAATTTGCGACGAAATTCCTAAGGATTTTTGCGACGAAATTTCCGACGAATTTTGCGACGGATTTTGCGACGGATTTATTCCGTCACAAATTTGCGACGAATTTTGCGACGGAATTTGCGACGATTTTTGCAACTATTTTTGCGACGGAATTTGCGACGATTTTTGGGACGGAATAAATCCGTCGCAAATTTGCGACGGAATTTGCGACGGATTGTATTCGTAGCTATTTTGCGACGAATTTTTTCCCGTCGCAAATTTGCGACGAAATTTTGAATTTTCCGTCGCAAAAATTTGCAACGCGCTATTTGCGTCGGAATTTTTTCCGTCGCAAATTCGACTTGCGACGGATTTTTCCAAAATTTCCATCGCAAAAAAACATGTTTTTTTGTAGTGTTTTGATTATACTTTCATGACAAATTTTAAAATTTAATTGCACTTTTGAAAATTTTAAAACTTGATTTCACTTTCGTGACAAGTTTTACGACTTGATCGTACTTTTTAAAAAGTTTCAAGAGTCAATTGCATTTCCGTATCTTTAGGTGCACTTATCTCTTAAACAAATGATAAAACTTGGTGCGATCCTACGATCTCCATCAACATCTTTGTTTGGCTTGAAACCCCAAAATCCACCGCGATTTGCGCATCCTTCTCACATGATCATCTCTGGATTTGCGAGTGATTCAGAGTTCCTCCGCTCAGTGGATCATCTCTATAGCTCCTTGGATCTCTTGCTCTGGAGGTTCCAGCTTTGCGCTTCTCGCGTCATCAATCGCTCGAGAAAGGATGCAAATGGTGTTCGTTTCGCTGTTCGGTGAGTGGTTCGATTGCAAGGACTGTTCATGCTGTGTGCGATTGTTGTTCGTTTTTGCCTAATCAATGAACGAGACGATGGATGGCCGATTACGGATGTCTCGAATCTCGATTGATTCTGCTGTCTATGTTACCGTTGGACTTAGGTATGTAATCCTATATTTGAATTCACAAACTAGAGACGAAAAAGAAACAGAAATAAAGTTATGACACCTGAACCGAAAATTCTATGCCATTATTTCAACCAAATATATCCAGACATAAAACTAGAAAAAGATAGATGATTTAGAAGGTCCACAGCTTCTCGAAAATACCCGGCACGGGCACAGAAATTTCGACCCCGAACGAAACATTCCTCGTAAAGAAATTGTGTTTTCCCCTGATTCTGTCAAAAGAAGCTGCCTGTGAAGAAGGGGAACAACATGGGTTTGCTCAAATATGAAGCCCACCGAATCGGCAATTCATCTCTTGATCTAGCTCGGTTATTTCAGATGCAAGATTCGCTTCGCCATCGTGGTCCTCCGAAAACAAGTGCCTGACCACACCTGATGATGAGGGGTGGAATCTCATTGAAAGCAGGCTCTCGCTCGTTCCTGGATTCGACATATCGGCCCCCAAACCGCTCCCTCCTTGAACTTGATCCAGACTACGGAAACGAGCAATACCATGAGAAGAATCCCATGTCTTTGGAACTATAAGATTCCTACACGACGGGAGATACGTGGGCATATAAGATAATTCAAGTCAGTTCTTGCGGTCATTCATCCAAGAAAGTGAATCATATAGACTATCGATAAGTCTTCAATCTGAAGTTATGGAAAAAAGATGAGACTTACCCCTCAAGACGTTTCTCGTTGCAGAGACTAATGAAATAGTCTGCATATGCTTTGAACTCGCTGTCGAGACGTTCAACCAGTCTCATCGCGTCCCTTAAGGGCAATACATCCCAAATCTTCAGGATTTGGATGTATCTCGGTTCCTTAAGTATATCTATATCGACAGTGCACAGCACGTAGAGACCATCAACCTCGAATTGCTTCACCATATCAGAACAGATTGTAGGGAGTAAACCCACGTAGCTCTTCTCAGGTCTCCAGCCACCAGCAAGTTTTGATAAGAGGTCCAAGATTGCCATCTTGGTCCTGCGTGACGTAAGCTTTCTGAAGGACTTCACAAAGTTATCACCGAAGAAAACCTACAGTTGACAAGAAAATGTATTGTCATTGATTCTGCAAAAGTCGAATGTTCATTTTGAGCCGGCAAATACAGCAAAGAAAACCATCGGCCAAAGTTCTTTACCCTCCACCGAGCATTTCTAAATAGGACATCGAGCGGATCATTGAGCCGAATATTCTCCTTCTTCCCATCCATAATGGCTTTAACTCCATCACTACTGGAGGAACATTCTCGGCTCTTAGCATCACGAGAGCAGTTTGCCCTCCACCTCTCATTTCTAAATAGTACACTACTTCCATCAATTGGATCATCAAGCTGTTTATTCTTCCCATCTAAAATAGCGTTAACATCATCAATGCTGAAGAAACACCCACGGCTCTTAGCATCATGAACCAAAGCTTCCCACACAGATTTGCTTCTCGTCAGCGTTCTCTCGTTTCCCAATATCCAAAGAGAGTATCTACAGAGGCAGCAAAAAGCAGAAATTGGTTGTAAATAACATCTTATTGCAAAATTCAAATTGCCCCGGTTAAGCAGGAGTAGAAGAGACTACCTTGCCCTGGTGATAGTGACATTGGTTCTCTTAGGATCAGAAACGAACCCGATAGAACCGCGAGGGTTTGATCTTACGGTCGATACTATTATGACATCCTCTTCACCCCCTTGAAACCCATCCACTGTCCTCACTTTCACTGTAAAGCCTTTGATATTTTCATAACTTTTTCCAATTTCGTGCTGTATTGCAGCAACCTGAGCTCCATATGGAGATATCACGCCAACACTTAAATCTTCGCCTGAAGATTTGCATGCTGCAGAAAAACCAATATGATCTAATTAGATGTGGCACAGAAGTCGTAAATCCTACAAGTTACGACGACACCAACGTGGAAGTGTTATGTACACCTCCGATTCCTGTCTCATGTGTCCTGCAAGCCCAAGTTATTGACCTAAAAATGACAAGAATGCATATCGTCTCCCGTGTCAATAAGCATATAAAGCTATGCAAATCTCTCTAAACATCCCAAGAAACTAAAAAAAACTTCATGGTAAGATTGAACAGAAATATTCTTCTCTTGCAGATTCGGCAGTCAACAACTGGTACTGTTCATTCGGAACTGGTCTGTGTTCTCTCTCGAAGGACAGGCGATTGGGCACTGCTCATCCGCCTGGATTTTCACCATTTCTGGTCATTCTGACCGGCGGTTTTGGCTGATTTTTAGTGCTCTGCTTCGCCAGTTACTGATTCCCCATCCCTCTGAAGGATTTCTCGCTTGGTGGTCTCTTGTACTCGGAATATCAGATTTAGACTTCTGCGTTTCTGGTGCTCGAGTATACTGTTCATCGGATATGGTTTTCGGTGCAACTGGAATTCCGTTGGTTTAAATCCTCTGGGTTTTGGAGGATAAGGTCGCCTGTTACTCCTACCATCCTTTCTCTGCGACCTAACCATTTGGTGCTCTCCCTGTGCCTGGTGAACAGATCTGGGTCTCTTCGGGGCAATGGATGTTCACTGTCAGCTGTGTCGGCCCATGGTTTTCGTGCAGTAGGCTCAGACTGGATTGAGATCCCACTGAGTTTTCCTTCTGGTCTGCAGCTCCTGGTCTCTGGGAAGTTCTGTTCCTGTTGTTTGAGCTTTGTTGTTATATACTGTGCCATGGTAACCCTTTTGTGATGGATGGAAATAACATTCTTAGGGGCTCTCTCTCCACAATGGCACAGGAGGAATTGGCGGTAGCCGCGGAATCCTCGAAAGTTATTGATCCCATGGGAAAAAGGCCACAAAGACGTGGTCGGAGCAGGGGACGTTCTAAGTCCATTGCTCCTCGCATTGCCCCCTCTACTGCTGTTGGTGAGGCCACGGCTGATATTGGGACATCCATTCCCAGTCAAGGGGTGAAACCATCAAACTCTGGACAAGGCAAAGGGCATAGCCAAACAAAACAGCAACCAACACAGAGATCTTGGGCTGCGGTTGCTAAATCGGCGGAAAAGGGGTATGACCTTTCTTATGTTCCTCCAACAATAGTTGAAGGTAAACCAGTTGTCCAAATCTCTGAGGCTATTCTGGAAAAAGCAAACCCGAAATGGCATGAATGCCTAGTGGGGTACTTTGTGGGGAAAAAATTGCCCTTCAAACTAACTGAGACTGCTGTCAAGAATGTCTGGGGACATAATGTCATTGATGTTCTGGCAAATGCGGATGGATTCTTTTTCTTCCACATTCCGGATGATGCATTTCGAAGGAAAGTCCTAGATGGGGGACCTATTACAATTCTGAGAGTGCCAATGATCCTACAACAATGGAATCCCGCTCTTAAGCTTGTCAAGGATCCACACAAGTCACTGCCCGTTCGGGTAAAACTCAGGGACGTTCCTTTTGCCTTATGGTCAGCCCCAGGCATCAGCGCTATTGCTAGTGCGATAGGAAAACCACTGCATGTGGATATGCAGACCGAAAGCATGAGAATGATTTCATATGCCAGGGTTTGCATTGAAATAAAGGCCTCGCAGAACCTTCTAGACACAATTGATGTTATGCTCAATGGTGAAATCTGGCATATCAGAGTAGAATATGAGTGGCGTCCTATCTCTTGTCCATCCTGTGGCTCCTTTGGACATAGGTGTACAGTGAACAGCAAGGAGCCCTCAGTCCCTGATAAGACTGTGCCTTCTTCGGTCAACCAAGATGCTGCTCCCCCTCACACGGAAGAGACTTGGCAAACTGTTATTAAGAAAAATGGGACTGGGCGTTCTAGGATTAAGGATGTACACACTGCAGCTCCCTCATCGTCAAAAGCTTCCCAGGTGAATATGGACATAGGCACTATCATGCCCATTGCTCAGTCATCTCGGCTAGCCTCTCCAATCTCCTCGGATTCTGACGAATCTAATGAAGCATTGGCAAGTAATGTATCCAGTGACTCAGACTCCTCCCCCCTAGGCTATCTCCTGGCCGGATGAGTGTTCCATTGCATAAAAATGTGGGGCCGGCTTCTGGCAACCAAACTTCTCTCTTGGCCACACCTATTCAGGACTTCCCCATGGAGGAAACTCTCCCTGCTCATACTGAGAAAGGAGAATGTATATCTACCTTGCCGGCTCTGCTAAATGGCCCCAATCTGGAAATCAGGCCCCCCGCACCCAACCCGTCTTCCCGGAAATCTAGGAAGCGGGATGGTACTAAAAGGCGGTAAGTGCCCCTCCTTTTCAACTTATGTTTTTTGGCGTGTGGAATATTAGGGGACTGGTTAACCCCCTCAAACAGGCTGAGATTTGTCACCTCGTTAGATCGCACAAGCTCTCTTGTCTTGGCATCCTTGAGACAAGAGCAGCTCCGACACTTTTTGGAGAAATTTCTGCTGGTTTACTGCCGGGTTGGGTTTGGACCAATAACTATATCCACTCTTCCCTTGGGAGAATTTGGGTTGGGTGGAACCCCCAAGACGTGGATCTTGTGGTTTTAGCTAAATCCGCCCAGGTCATTCACGGTCAGGTCCGTATTTTGGCTCTAAATAAAACCTGTATTTTCTCGGTTGTCTATGGTGAGCACACCTTTGTTGCTCGTCGATCTCTATGGGCTGACCTCATCAGTTCCAGTACTCAATATGAAGCTGAAGCCTGGTTAGTGGCCGGTGATTTTAATGCTATCCGACACAATTCAGACAGAATGGGTAGCACGAACTCTTGGATCCCTGCCTTTGATGAGCTTGACTCTTGCTTAAACCAGGCTGGCCTTGAGGACCTTCACTATATTGGGCATAGGTTTTCTTGGTCAACGTCTTCTGGTGCAACTCGCAAACAGAGGAAGATAGACCGTGTCTTAATTAATGATCAATGGACCTCCTCTTTCTCCTTCTCGGAAGCTACTTTCTTGGCCCCTGGTGTTTCTGATCATACCCCAATGATCATTAGAATCGCCCCTGTAGCTGGTTTCAGGAAGCCATTCAAATTTTTCAACTATTGGATGTCTCACCCTTCCTTTCCAGCCATTGTTTCTCAGGTTTGGGACTCCCATTGTGTTGGCACGCCTATGTACATTCTATGCTGCAAACTGAAGATCCTCAAAGGTCGCCTCCAGCAACTCAACAGGACTTCTTTCTCGGACATAGCGAACCGTTCTGCCCAAGCAAGGTCAGCACTTATTGCCACGCAAGATGCCCTCACACTAGACCCGTTTAACGTGGGCTTAGCTAATATGGAAAAGGAGCAACTCCAAGCTTTCTTGACTCTCCGTCTGCAAGAAGAGTCTTTCTTCAGACAAAAATCCCGTATCAGGTGGCTAAAAGATGGAGACAGAAACACAAAATATTTTCACCATTTTGTTAAAAAACGGCATCTCCAGAACCGGATCCTCTCAGTCACTGATGATGAAGGTGTTTTTCTCACTGATTCTAACTTGGTCCACCATCATATCGTCTCCTACTTTGAGACATTATTCAAGGCCAACCCCGATACCTCTCCGGCTAGTGTGGAAGAGATTAAACCTATGATTATGAGGCCACTCAATGATCAACAAGGTCTCCTTCTCTCCCGGGAGGTCACAGACTTGGAAATTAAGAACTCTATGTTCTCTCTAGCGAAAGGTAAGGCCCCTGGCCCTGATGGATATAATGTTGATTTCTTCATATCGGCTTGGGATGTGGTTGGTCCTTCGGTCATCTTGGCGGTCAAAGACTTCTTTCGCTCCTCCTCGTTACTAAAGGAGACTAACACCACCATTCTCACTCTTGTTCCGAAGGTTCCTAATGCATCAACAATGAGTGAATTCCGTCCAATTGCTTGTTGCAATACTGTATATAAATGTATATCTAAGATTTTGGCTAATAGGATTGCCTCAGTCTTGCCCTCCATCATTGGTTCCTCTCAAAATGCTTTTGTTAGAGGCCGAAGGATTGGAGATAATATCCTGCTAGCCCAAGAGCTTTTTGCTGGGTTTCACCATAACCCCTATCTACCTAAGTGTGCCATTAAGGTGGACTTTCAGAAAGCGTATGATACGGTAGACTGGATATTCTTGGAAAAGGTCCTGCAAGCTTTTGACTTCCCATTGAACTTCATTCGGCTTGTTATGGAATGTGTCACGTCCCCCAAATTCTCTGTTGCCATAAATGGGGAATTACATGGATTCTTTGCTAGTGGAAGAGGGTTACGTCAAGGTGACCCTATGTCCCCTTATCTCTTTACCCTTGTTATGGAAGTGTTCTCTGGGATACTCAATTCCAAAGCTAGACAACCGAATTTCAAATTCTTCTGGAGATGCAAGCCGACATTGCTTACACACCTATTCTTTGCCGATGATGTGTTGCTGTTTATTGAGGCAAATAGAACATCTGCTACTCTTCTGAAGGAAGGCCTTGACTTATTTTCGGATTGGTCTGGGCTTATGCCGAATGCCAACAAAAATGAGATTTATTTATCAGGTGGATCAAATGAGACTCGATCCCAAATACAGCACATTTTCGGCTTCAATGAAGGTACTCTCCCATTTAGATACCTTGGTGTGCCTATCATTGCGACTAGACTAAGCAAAGCTGGCTGCGTTTCCTTAGTAAACGCCATTACGGCTAGAGCTCGATCGTGGTCGCAACGCTTCCTATCTTTTGCGGGTAGATTACAGTTTATAAAATCGGTCCTTCATGCTATCCAAGTTTATTGGGCTTCGGTTTTCTCCCTGCCTCGGTCTGTACTCTCTAAGATCGAAATGATACTAAGACAATTCTTATGGAGAGGCCCAGACCTGGGGGCTGGAGGGGCTAAAGTGCCATGGAGTGTTGTGTGCCTCCCAAAAGCCGAAGGTGGGTTGGGCATTCGCCGGCTCCTTGAGTGCAATAGGGCAGCCTTACTCAAGCACATCTGGAACCTTTTTTCAGATAAGGAATCACTTTGGTGCAAATGGATTCACTCCATCTTTTTGAAGAATAAGAATTTTTGGGTCGCTTCTAAGCCAACTGTTTGCTCTTGGGCTTGGAAAAAAATTCTGGACCTTCGCCAAGATTTCCAGCTACAATTCTTCTGGCGACTTGGCAATGGAGCTGACACCTCCTTTTGGTTTGATCATTGGCACACTAGGGGCCCTCTTTATAAACTCTTCTCTGACAGGGATATTTATAGATCAGGAATCCCAAGAAAGTCCTCTGTGAGAGATTTCTATTCCTCGGTTTGGCACCAATCCTCGATATTGGACACACTTCTCTCCTGGCCACTTGATGTATCCCTAGATGAGAATGGGAAGGACCATATATCTTGGCAGGATCATCCCTCAGGTATCTTTTCCTCTTCCAGGGCTTGGGACCTAATTAGGAACAAAGGTCAGGTAGTTCCCTGGAGCTCCTTCATCTGGGACTCTTCTATTCCTCCCAGATATGGCTTTCTTTTGTGGCTTACCACGCTCAATAGGCTTCCTACACAGGTACTATTATTGAGCTATCATAGAATTGGGGATGGAGTCTGTGCCTTTTGTCAGAATAGACCGGACTCCATTGACCACTTATTCTTTGGCTGCAACCGTACGGGCTCCCTTGCATTATTCTGGGCATCCAAATGCGGTTTACGCTGGCGCAATGGTTTATGGCAGGATAATCTTCGGTGGGTCATTCGATTTATAGGGGGCAACTCCTTCCACCATCGTGTCGCTCGGTTTTCTTTCAGTGCCCTCTGCCACATCATTTGGTCAGAAAGGAACCACAGCCTTTTCAGAAACAAGAATCTCTTCTTACCGTCCATCCGCAACCACCTTTTGCAGGTCACAAGAGATAGAGGATTATCCTTTAAGCCCGTGGAAGACAATCCCCTCAACCGGAGAATCCAAAGCAACTGGAGCATCCCAGCAACCATCTTTAATTGACCTTCCTTATTAGGTTGGTTTTTCCTTTTGTTCCCCCTTAGTCTATGTATAGGCTCGTCTTATCCCTTTTTGTTAGCTTTTAGCTTTGCGTAGTCGCACTCCTTTTACCCGTTGGAACACTGCTGGTGTCCCACTGGATACGAGGCTTTTGTGTTCGACTACCCCCTCTTTGTAAATGGTGCGTTTAAAAGTTAATATACATCTTAAAAAAAAAAAACTGGCCGCCCATGCTGTACGATAATATGGCAAAAGGTGCTTCCACATATATAACCAAGCGTGTGCAAAGATATAGTCGTTATTTGCATTAATGTATACTATGTGGCAGGAAACAATAAACTGGCCAAATTCTCTCGTGGCGTACCTTCGTATAGATTCTTCAAAATCTTCGATACAACTCCTACCTCAACGTAGTTTCTAAGGCTACGTCCATTATCCCCACCTTCTTCTCTTCCATTAAGAATATCTATGAAGGAGTACGGGCCAAACATTGGCCACTGCAAATGACATTTTCTGTAACTTTTGCCAGTAACATTCGGCCCATCCAGAATTTGGTTTTTGTAAAAGGTTGATATTGGAAAGGCACTTATTGCGGGATGCATTCTGTACTGGACATTGAGAAGGTGTCTAGGATGACCCAGAGAACTCAACCTTTCGAAGAGACTCCTTCCAAAGCCAGCCTTGCAAGAAAGCTATAGAAATAAAATCATTCAAAAACTTTAAGATCAATTAAGTATAAGATCATTCTTGTTTATGTATGCATGTGCACGTTGCTAGACAAACATTCAGCGATGACATACCTTGCTCTCAACCACAGCAGGCAACTGACATTCATCTCCAACTAAAATTGCGTTCCTGACACCTCGAATTTGTAGCGGAATCATTGACTCGCATTCTTTCAGCTGCGCAGCCTCATCGATCACCACTAAATTGACAGTCTCCAATCCCAGGGAGTACAGCTTATATGAGCTAGAAGCAGTGCAGAAAATCAAGGAAGCCGCTTGATAACAGAACTCGGCTATCTTTTCCTTACACGTAAATGTTGGAAGGTTTAGCTTTTGAAGAGACGTATTGAGAGTTCGCAAAACAGAGAGGCACTCACGTCTCTTCAACGATAATGCTGAATATAGTGGATCTGTGCAACTTTTGAATGAAGATGGGTCCGATGAAAATGCTTCCTTCAACTTTCTCGAATCCAACTTCTCTCTATATAGTGGAATTTGAAAAGAATCGAGTAAGATGAGAAGGGATTTAATAACCCGGAAATTATGCTCCAAAAGGTAACTTGTGGATATATGGGTGCATAAGATGGAGAAGCATCTGCGGAGAGACTCTGCACTTGACTTGAATCTGAGCTTGAAAAAATCCAGAAATGATTTAAATTCAAGTTTGGATTCATTTTTGCTGCTTCTAAATTGGCTCTGAACCTCGATACCATTACGCTCCAATATAATATTGCCTTCATTCTCCAGTAAAATGTGGTATTCACGGACACAGTCATTGAGAGTATCGATCATGGAAGTTAGACAACGCTGCCAACCAGTGAGTACAGAAAAGCACTGAGCAATACAATCAACGCGATGATCCAAGTATATTTCCTCCATATCTGAATCTACTTTCATCCGCTCCTTGTTCCCGAAACATAGCACGTCTCCTAAGTTACAGAACAACCTTTCCGCACGAGAGTTTGTGCAAACCGATTGTTTCACCAGCTGCAAAACACGAGATGCCAATTCCTTGATGGCAACATTTGTTGGAGCACAAACAAGGGTTCTGTGCTTCTTTTTCAAGAGAGTAAAGAGCAGCGCTGCGACAGTATTGGTCTTCCCTGTCCCTGGAGGACCCTGTATCATTTCTACAGCCGACCTGTGTTGACACTCGATGCTATCGAGACAAGCCAGAACTGCTTTCGTCTGAGAATCATTCAGACTACTAAATAAGTTCTTATCGAGACTCTTGTGTCCAGAGCCATGACTTTGAGTAATACAGAGATTGCAATCTTTCAAAGCCTGCAAACAAACACATCTTTTAAAAATTAACACCCTAATAATCTAAGTAAAAATTAGAAACCATGAATTGTATTAATTATGTTGCATCCTTGTACAACCTGCACAAACATTGAGCACAAAGGATGGTGTGATCTATAAACAGGGTCTATCATTGAATCTCGGTTATATTACTGCAGCGTTGAATTTTATTGTGATCATGTGATCCGGAGCGAGCTTCTTTGGACTGTTTGAAGAAATAACAAGCTAACTCAAAAGAGAATGAAGTTTCTTTTGTATAATCAGGATAAAGTTTTATTGCGGCAATAATATGTTTACCGTTGACTGTACGGGGATAATAAGTTCAGGAAATTCTTACCACTGAGTTTGTACATAGAACTTCCTTTACAATCTTCGAGTTTGACACTCTGTGTAGCACATTCCATATCCTATCGTTAGTGACTGCATTCATAAGGAAAACTGCATACATTGACTTGCAGGCACGAACATCGTTCATTTCATTGTTTAAAAATGCCTTGACTTTGAACTTTATTGATGTTCGAGCATCCCTGTACCCGCCTTCGACCATCTCACCGACTGATGCAAATGCCCATCTTCCTGCAAACCTTTCTAAGCTGGGAATGGTATGCGGCTCAGCATTAGTCAACATCAAAACATCTCCAGGGGAAGTTTTGTAAGGCTCCTTGCCACGGTTAGTGGACATGTTTCTCCAGTAATCCACTTCGACATGGTAAGCATTCTTCTCGCCTTTAACAAAACCAGTGACTTTGGCGAAAGGCAGCCTAGATACATTCTGCATACTTGAACAGAGACCAGCTCGTGTTTCCTCCAGCAAAGGAAAGATGTAAGAAGCAAGGTATTGCGCAACTGATTGAAATGACTCTGGGATGCTCTCCACCTACAAAACGGGTGTATTGAAAATCGAAGATGACCAACCAACGTCACTCCATGGATCGGGCGACTCTGTTGTCTGTCATATCAATGTCACACGGATAGGACACTATATAGCACATTAGAGGAGGAAATATATCCCCGAACACCTAATAACTCCCCACTATACAACAGTCCTACTTTACATAACAAGGCTCACAAAAGAACTATTGCGAAAGAGCGAGGAACTAACATCATTCAAAAATTTCAAGCTAACATCCATTAAATTTATACTGATAATAGTACCAAAGCATGATCAGAACAACAATATAGCCTAAAAAAAAGGAAAAACAAGAAAGGAAAGAGATTAAGAAAAGAGAACCTTGTCCCTGTAGAGATTGATATTGAAGATTTCTCGAAGAGACCAAGAGAAGATAATATCAGTAAGGTCACTGGGCTTGTCTTTCCTCCTGCTAGAACCAGCCTCTGCACCTTCTCTAGAATCCATGACCAACCATCCTTTGCTCATTCTGAGACTAGTCTCTGAAGCCATAAAAAATCCTTGCTCTCCCGTCGAAGATGATAAGTATGACTAAGAGTTTCAAACAACGAGAGACCGAGAGCGCAATATGAAGAAGCGAGCACCTTTGATGCTCGTGAATCACTCCCGTTTGAGATGAGCATTTAAAATGACGATCGGTGAGTGACTTCGGGTAAAGTGAAAAGCGCAAGAAACGAAGCTGATGACTCTAGAAAAGTCTTGGGTCTCCTTGTATTCCCGCGCTGTTTGATCCGATTTCGCCAAAACTTTACATGCAGAGCTTTTTGCACAATGAATGTGGCTTTGCAAGACGGGCTTCTTCATCGTTCCACATTTTTTTCAAAGCGAAGAAGTTGTATGCCTCAAACCAACAAACAAAAGTTACTTTGGGTAAAGTTTTCTTGCATGCTAAGATTTCTTGCGTGTACCACACGTACACACTGTTTGTTCTTGTCTGAAACAACTGGTGTCCTGAATGTTTGGAGTTTGGATTCAGATTAACAAGCACATGTACCTTTCTCTGTTTTAATTGACAACACGCGTGTACATGCGCCTTAATCTTATGACTGGCGATGGAAATTAGAAATGAGATTTGGTCGTGATCAGTACACGAGTACTGACATTGTTCGACGGGGACCCATACGCTTGTGAATCAATCCTGTCCGAGACGAGCCTTTAACAAAGACGATCGGTGAGTGACCGCAGGCAGTGTGAAAAAGGAACGAGGGGAAGCCGACGGACCCACGAAAAGCGTCGGTCTCCTCGTACTTCCTCTGCAGTATTTGAACCGATTTCGCCAAAACTTCACATGCTGTAAAGCTTGTTGCACAATGCATGTCGCTTTGCAATACGGGCTTTTTCCATCGTTCCCCAGTAATGCGAATCAAAGCTAGATGTCTGCCTTTTTTTTTGGTAAAGACTAGATGTCTGCCTTACCGACCAAGAAAATGAAAAAGTAAGATGTCGGCCGTAAACCCACGAACAATGGTTTGCGTGAGCGAAGCTTTCGTCACTGTTACCGTTCACGCGGTCTTTCCTCGTCTGAAATATGCGGTGTCCAACGTCATGTTTGGAGCTTGGATTGAGATTGGCAGGACCGCGTTCCTTTTTCATATTTGAATGACGACAGTGTACACGCATCTTGATCTTAAGAACGGTTGTGTTTGGTTCTGTTTGACATACATGATATTTACACCCAAAAATGGCATTTTTTTTTGTTATTCTCGACAAGTGATAGACTTGATCGATGAGAGCAAAGTCTAGTCATTTATGAACAGAATTACTGATAACTTAAAGGGAGATAACATAATGTGAAGTCATCGCCGAGAGTCCTGAAGTTTCTCGACAAAGTCATCGATATCGATGGTGAGCAATCGACACGAAGATAACTGTTGGTTGATTATGTTATATTCGCTCGTGAAGTAACTTCCAATAACCACCGAAAGGGAATTGCTTCTTCTTTCAAGTTTAGTAATTGCCATGTGTAACCGCCGTCTGTAAGGGTTGTAAATACCCAAGTGTGCGCTTTGTAAATTCCATTCAACCAATCAAAAAACTCTAGGTTCTTACAAATTTATCTTTATCTAAACTTTTCCGCAGTTTAAATTCCCGTACTTTAGCCGTAGTTTCGGATACTTCATCGTTTATTAAATTCCGGCATCTACCTTAGTTGTAGTTTTGATATCATCGCCATCGATTAAATTCCAATATTGTATCTTTATCATCACACTTCGCGTCGATTAAATTCCAGCAAAGTGTTACGTACTTCATTGTCGATTAAATTCCAATGAAGCATCTCTATTGTTCCTTGGGTGAGACTCCCTTCCGGAATTGCCACAAAAGTCGTCTCCTCTTATTTAAACCGAAGAAACAATTTCAATGAAAAGTAATTCATCGACGAATCATTTTCGCCGAAACACATGAATACTAAAATCACTCAAGGAGGACCTGAAAGCACAACCCCCTTAACTAGGCGATCGAGTGGGCATTTGTGCACCGAACAAGCGAATGGTGCTATTGTATGGTTATTTGGCCCCTTTTTAATACTCCAAAATGAATACTCGGTATTGTATGTAAGATTAGATTTTCGGATGTATTGGATGAAAGGAAAGTTTTTAAAGGGTTCGGATAATTTTGACAACTCGTTGATAGATTTGAAATTCGAGTTTCTGAAAACTTGTTGAGGGTTCTATGGCGATTGCTAATTGGAAAGACAAAGAGCCAACACATAAGCGTCCATCATTCTCCTTCGCTCGTGATTTGAAAATCGAATAATGATATCATTTAAGACCTCGGGTCAAGCAAGAGGGGGCCGAGAAAGGAAGATGATGATGGCTCTTGAAAAGTCTCGAGTCTCCTCGTGTTCCCAAACACTATTTGATACGATTTCAACAAAACTTTGCATAGGAAGCTTTTAAAAGAAAATTATCCGATCGATCATAAATTTATCATACAAATGCTAATTTAGTACCAAACTTTTCAATTTTACCAATTTAATCTTGTACTTTTATGCTAAATTTCAATGTAATCCTTCCAGTCAATTATTGCCGGAGATCGCTGATGTGACTACGTGTCATGTAGGACGGCCGGCGATGACTGAATCGTCATATCAGCAATTTTTGACAAAAATTGATTCAAAAGACTATATTAGAATGTCACGCAAAAGTTTAGGACTAAATTGATAAAATTGAAAAATTTTCAATATAATTGGCATCCGTACAATAGGTTTATGGTCGATTGAGTAATTTTTCCAAGCTTTTTGCACAGTGCATGTGGCTTTGCAAGCAAAGATAGGCTTCTTCATCGTTCCACATTTTTCGAAGCAGAGTTGTATGCTTGAAACCAACAAACAAAAGTTGCTTTGGGTATAGCTTTCTTGCATGCTTAAGTAGGAGTGTGCAAAGGTACCGGACTAGAACGGAGCAGGCGATTCCCGTGGGGACTAGTTCGGTTCCCGATTCCAATTTACTAAAACAGGTGAGTATCGATCCAGTTCCTAGTTCTAGACGTGGAACTATCCATCCGCCCATCCGGAACGAACTAATAATACATATATATATACATACATATATATAATTTTTAAGGAAAATTTCCAACAAAAAAACATTTTAAAAAAATGAAAACCCTAAAATCTTTAATCTAAAGCTCAATACTCATCAACTAAGTGTTAATCTCATTTCACTCTCATTTTGTTTGAGTCATCTCTTTATCTCTCGTTCATAGTATTGACTCTTAAGCTCATCACCCATTGACTCACACCTCGACTCTCAACTCCCATTAACTCATGGCCGCGCCTCCGGCCGTTCATCGCCTTCCTATCTGTCTCTCTGTTACCTCCATTTGCTTGAAGCTTAGCAGTCCTGTTCTCGGGTGGATTCATGGAACCAATAGGCAGTTTCCGATTTCAATCCTTCGGGACCGGTCATTAGTGGGTGGATTCCGGTTCCATGTTAAGAACCGCCCACCCAAACCATTCTCACCCCTAATGCCAAGCTTCTTGCATGTACCATAAATATACATCGTTTTTCCATGTCTGAAGTAATTGGTGTCCTGAATGTTTGGAGTTTGGATTCAGATTAACGAGCACATGGTCATGCGTGTACACGCACCTCGATCTTATGACTGGTTATGGTTATTAGAATGAGACTTGGTCGTGATTAGTACACGAGTACTGAAATTGTTCGACGAGGACCTAAAAACATACTCCCCCTTTGAGTAATACTTACCCTTTCACATGACAAGGGATGAATTGTCTCTGTACATGTTCACAGGGACGGTAGTACGTGCTTGTGTCGATTGATTAGCCAACTTGCTTTGCGAGACAACTCATTTGCAGTCATACGATTCCAACCATTGGCAGGATTAGTTCCTCTAATTTTAGCCTTTAGGCGATCAAGTGGGTATTTGTGCGCCGAAGAGTACATTGCATGCTTGTTTGGGCTTTTTTGGCCCCTTTACATGCTCAGTATTGTGTGTTAAGATTGAACTTTCAAATACATTTGAATGAAAGGGAATTTTGATAGGGTTCAGACAATTTTGGCAATTGGGTCTAATAGTTGTTACACGGAGAGATTTGAAATTCAAGTTTTTGGAGACTTGTGGAATTATGTGATAATTCTAGATAGGAAGATTTTACACAAAAAATTTTGAGAGATTTATGAGATCATTATCTATCAAGTTACGATTTTGAGAAAATTACTAAAAAAAAGTCATTGACCTATTACACTTGTGCATTCAATCTTAAACCTTTTGATTCGGCCAATTTAGTCCTAAACATTTTAACGATTTGCCAATTAAGTCTAAACCTTTCAATTGCGCAAATTTAGTCCTAAACCTTTTAACAATTTACTAATTTAGTCCCAAATCTTTTTACGATTAGTTGATTTATTCCCTTTTCAACTAATTTTAACTAGAAATCGTTGACGTGACGATCTAGTCAGTGTTGATCATCCTACGTGGTTCAGCCAACACTGACATAAACAAATTTTCCAATTTTTTATATTCCAAATTTATTATTATTTTCTTTTCTTTTTTCTTTTTTTTTCCTTTTTCCCTCCGCTAGCCATCGCCAGGCCTCAACAACGGCCAGTGGAGAAAAAAAAAAGGGAAATGGCAAAAAGAAAAAAAATTCAAAAATTCAAAAAATTAAAAAAAATTTACAAAAAGTTATCCAAGTCGACGCTAGCTATGCTATGTCGAGGGGCCCACGTAGACTAGACCGCAACATCAGTGCTATCCAACTAAAATTAGCCTAAAGGACTAAATTCACAATTTGTCAAAAGGTTTAGGACTAAATTGACAAATTGTGTAAATGTTTATTATTAAATTGGCAAATCGTTAAGATATTTAGGATTAATTTAGTCAAATTGAAAAGTTTATGATTGAATTTGCATAAATGCACTAAGTTTATGACTTTTTCGATAATTTTCTCTATAATCCCTACTTTAGAGAGACTTAGAATTCAAGTTTCCGGACACTTGTGAGATTACATGATAATTCTAACATGGAAGATTTTAATTTAAAATATTACGAGAGATTTATGGGATTATCGTCTATCACGTTACAGTTTTGCTTATAGTACGACGAGATAGAATTATAAGTCATTTCCCATCATTTGTATTAATCTTCATGGAATTTTCGAAAGAAAAGTAGTTCTATAAAAAAAAATACTTTATGTATGGTAGAGATCTAACCTAACATAAATTTCACACGAGCCGTCTATCATTCTTCTTCCAACGTACCTCCTATATATTTAACATTCGCATCAACATTCGCCCCTTCCGGTTCACCGAAAGCCAAGAGCCCAGTTGTGGAACGAAATAAGTTAATGATTTGAAAAAACGAAATAATGATCGTATTAATAATAACTGGGTTTCATACGCGTGCGTAGCGCGCGTGAATAGTTTTTGCTCGTTGTGCAACGTCATATTCTTATAGTAAGATTAATAGCACAATAAAATAAAATAAAATAAAACTCGACATTAGTTTTTCTTTCAAGAGATAATGACATAAACAGTCCCTGAACTTTAGTCTAATGTAATTTGATCCCTGAACTTTTAATTTATTCAATATAGTCCATGAACTTTAGCCTAATATTTAATTTAGTCCCTAAACTTTTAATTTGTTTAATGTGATTCATGAACTTTTAGTATATGTTCCATTTAGTTCATGAACTATATGAAAATGTCCAATGTAGTCCCTGAACTTGAATTAATAGAAGGACTATATTGGACATTTTCAAATAGTTCAGGGACTAAATTAAACATACACTAAAAGTTCAAGAACCACGTTAAACAAATTTAAAAGTTCGGAGACCAAATTGAACATTATGCTAAAGTTCAAGGACTACATTGAACAAATTAAAAATTCAAGGATTAAATTGCACATTGAATCAAAGTTCATGAACTGTTTATGTCATTTTCCCTTCCTTTTAATACTACTTAAGTTCTTTTCTAAAAAGAAAACATTGTCGGAATGCTTTGCTACTTTTTCAAGAACTAAAATAAACATGTATTTACCGTTCAAAAAATAAAAGAAAAGAGTACACCAACTATTCATATAGAGGACAAGGAGAAGGTTGATTACACTATAAGAACAATTAAATAAGAAAATTTAAAATAAAAACCTGAAGTGTTCTCATTTTCTCAAATAAGGATCTGAAGTTGACTTTATTTTAATTAAGGACCCAAAATGAACCTTATTTCAATTAAGGATCCGAAGTGCCCTCAATTTTTCAAATAAGGGTATGAACTGGATCTTATATCAATTAAGGACCTGAAGTGACCATGTCGGTCTTAAAGAAAGGCCTAACCTTGGCGGTTGATCAATGGCGTTTTCATCCTTTACTTTTTTCTTTCCATAAAAAAGAAAAAAAAGGCTAATATTCCTTCCCGCCCGTTTTTTTTGTGTTTTCTTTTTTAAAAAAAAATTAGCCTCTTTTTCTTTTTTATAGTAGAAAAAAGAGACAAAAAAAGGAACAAAAATGCCATTGACCAGCTAGTGAGATTCAGGCCTTTCTTTGATACTAATATGGCCACTTCAGATCATTAATCGAAACAATGTCCGCTTTAAACTTTTACTTGAGAAATTAAGGACATTTCATACCCTTAATTAAAACAAGATCTATTTCATGTCATTATTTGAGAAAACGATGATACCTATGGGCCTTATTTGGAATTTTTCCAGATAACTTTATCAATTACATTTTCTTAAGAGAGTGTGAGTAATCAAATTGTTTTTATTTAACCTTTTCATTATTTTTATTCGGTCAATTTTACCTCTTCCATTTACACTAGAAGAAAAACGAATATGTATGGGCCCCAATGGAAGCGACAGAATTTGACATTTTCCATCAAATGTGTCCATATACATAGCACGCCTCTTTTTCAAGTAAATGAAGAATAGTAATCATAAAAAAAAAACTTCCTGGTCAACCCAGAATTGTAGCTGTTTGACCAAAAAAAAAAACCCAGAATTGTAGCTGCCAACCCACACACATCCTACCTTCCCGCGCACCTCCAAAACGAAAAGCCCTTTCCGACCACGCGAACGGCCCAGATTTCTCCTCTTTCGATCCCCAAGAAAAGAAAAAGAACGGCCCAGATTTCTTCTCGGGCACGATTCCGTTTTCTCTTCGCGCGTCCTCCTCTGTCCGCTAATAACAAAGCAACTGTAAACGTCATATCGCGTAAAAAAGAAATTAAATATTTTTTTTAAAATTCCTCCCGAGAGTGAAAAAAGAAAATGCACGAGAGCCGAAAAGGAGAAAAAAGAATTAAAACGAACGAATTAGAGAAGTCAGTGTGGTACTGCGCGATCTCCATCGACGTCGTGTTTGACCTGCAGCAAACCCTAGAAATTCGCACGCCCCGGTTTGCGCAATCGCCCTCCCTCTTGCTGCCAATCGAATCTCCTCCGCGCTCGGCTTCCGGCTCCCCGTGGATCTCTCTCTGTTGCTCCGGAGGTGTGCCGGCGAGGGGAGGCGGGGCGGCGGAACCCGAAAAATGACTTGCGCATCTCGCGTCATCAATCACTCGAGAAAGGTAGGGGCGCGGAGATGGCTGGCGTGCGTGCGTGCGTGCGTTTCCGTCGCTGTTCGGGGGTGAATTGTCCGACTGCGTCGGATGTTCGTGCCCCGTGGCGCGGCTGTTGTTCGTTTTTCGTCGGGCTAGTGAACGAGAGCGCCGAATTGTGGATTTCTCGATTGGCTCTCGCTCTGGATGCGGGTTTCGCCTGTTCATTTTGGACCGGTTTCAATCTCCGAGGATCGTGCCCTCGTCGTTAGTTCGTAGGAGTTGATTTCGTGCTCTTTGGGTTTCGGCAAACCGTGTCTTGATCGAGTGGGTACGAAATTGGCTTTGGCAGGTCCTGCTCACTTGTTGTCGGGGATCTTTTGTTCAATGCCATCATGCGGCGTTTTCTTTGGATTGACTGCTGGTTTGAGCTTATATCTAAAGCCCGGCAATTGCTTGGTGAAAGCTGTTTTTTTTTCGTGAAATTGAACTAAATTTTCTTTTTCGGTTACGGGCAGCCATATCATGATGCTTTCTTGGTCCTTGACAATTTTTATGAAATGGGATTTGAAAACCTGCAATGGTTTTTCATTGAGCTTTTTCCTTTTTTTTTTCCCATTTTGTTTGGTTACTTTCTGAGCTTAATGGTTGTCTTCTATACCTGTTTTTTTTTTATTTCTTTGTTATGCTATAGATTTCAACTTTTTGTTGGCTAGTTTTCCCGGGGCGCGATATCTGGTATTTGTTGTTTTAGATTTCAAAGTACTACACGCATTGAGCTCCTCACGAAATCTTGATTTGTGCAGCTACGGAATGTCTCCGCGCTACTAAGGCAAGAGAATGCCCTTTTTGTTCGGTGGATAACAAACAGTTCCCATACGGTTTCCAGTAAAAGAGATGGTATGTAGTCAATTTAATCAGTTTAGAGCAGCTAGTTATTTGAACCATTTCCATATACGTCCCCTCCGGTTGATGTTTTCCATTGGCCTTGCATATGTATCTATCAGGGTGAGGGTGATTATTGTTGTGGAAAGACCTTTTTAGTGTAACTGACAAAATTTCTTGCTTTGGCGAGGCTTTTGTGAAGAGCATATAGTCTGTTCCTTTATCGTCCTACCTATTAAGCTAATTAGGTCCATTCAGTGTGCTATGTAGAATATCATTATCCAATTCATAGGCATCTACTATGCTCGAACTTGAACGAAATGTGTGAGGTCACCATAGTCTCAGGTATATGGTGAATATCTGCTCCTAAAAAGATCTTCAGACAGATTGACAAAGACCTGTTTCAAAATCTGGAAAAAAGTAAAGCATTACACATGTTTTAGATGATAAACGCGTTTCGATCGGTTGATCTTATTTTGCTTGATGTTCATATTGTGAAATGTGCCGGAGTATAGTTCTAGAACTGTTGTCGTTGCTCATCTCGGCAATATTTCTGGTTTTACCTGTTCAATGGTCGATATTTGGAGTCTTCGCTTTGGAATATGATAGATATGTCGCAGTTGCACATGTACCATATTGCTTTCCTCTTTAAATGGGGTGCTTATAAAGTAGTACATGGCTGCATGTAAACCTCGTTCTCATTGCCTAGATTTATGATCATAGCATGCCCCAATAGAATTTCATGTCTACCAGTGGGCTCATAATAGTACTAGTGGTTAATTCTGACTCTTCTCCATCATTAAATGGAAGAGAAGCGTCACATCGTAAGATTTCACCCCTTTGTAATGCGAGTAAAGTTCTATATTTTGTCCAGCCTTGCATTCACTTCTGTTATAGGGTTCAAATCAACCTCCATATCTGCCTCTGTGTTCTGCTTTGATTGCTTATCAAATCTGAACTCTGAGAAGTTATTTATGTGACCTCGTCATGTAGTTGTTTATGATCAGCACGCTTATGATATTTAGACAAAATAATGTTGAGGTAAAAGTTTTCTTGGAAGATCTGATTAAGCATAGAGGAAGTAGCTTGCTGTAGTACTTTTTAGATGTACACTTGAAAAAGTAGTGATCTACCGGTAATGGTATTCATCTGTGTCAATAAATCTTAAGATTACTTTCACACTTGCCTCAAAGAGTTTGCATACCCCAGGGCCCTGTTAAATTTTGGCTGTTTATTGTCAATAGCTTCTTTCAGAGAGGGTGAGGGAAGGAAAAAGGAAGGGAAATTTGCACAAACTTGTGAATCCTGTGATGTGTTAATCAAAAGATCTTGTTTTTCAGATGCTTTAAGAATTCGTCATCATGGCTACGTACCTGCAGAAAAGCAGTGTTATTCTATGTCTCTCAATGATGGGATGGTAAGTTAACCCTTCTTACCTTTTATTGATGGGCTAATGCTGATTAATCTTTCCATTATCTGGAAATTTCGTTTTGACAAACCCCTCTATGACGCTGTCACTGGCATGTTCATTGTTCAACTTCATTACCATCATCCGGCTAATCTCCTTCTGGAATATTTTTCCTTTTAAGTACTTGCTTCTGTTTATACATGGAAATGACGAACCATCATGATACTGTAGATGTCATCAGCAGCCATGTTGAAGAGCAGTATGCATTGGATGATGGCAAAGAAATTGGGGAATCCGCCAGCTCTGTCACTACAGACCAACAAGTCCTCCTTGTATGTCATTCCATTCCCTTATCTCAAGACACATGGAAATAAATTGAATTTTAAACCGCAATCTCATCTCCAAATTGTCAAAATTTGATATATATTGTTTTTCCTATATCAGGACAAATGTGTATCTGAAGAGAGGTTTTTCTTCTGACTCAGGTAATAACCCAATGATTTCTAGAACTTGTGATTGTTCGACAGTTCGTGGCTTTTTGAAATATAATCTGTGTTGTTGTATAAACACAAATACATATGTGTGGATTCTACTCACTACTTTGGGTGCAAGTCATAATTTCTGCCATGCAAATGATTCTAGTTTATAGTTGTTTTATTGTTTATTTATGTTGGTTCCTTTGAAAGCTGATTTTTTGTATTTTAAATTGAATGGCCGATGTAGTTCAACAATTTTTTAATGGTCGTTTGTTCAGTGATGAATTACCTTGCCTGCAGAACCTTGTACTTGTTGGGCAACCTTGAAAGATGTCCTCGTAGCTTCCTTTTTTTAATTTAAGTTCTTGAACTTTTAACTGTTAGCCTAGCAATTTTGGCACTTCTGTCATTTGCGAGATTTTGCCCTTTTTCTTTCTACTTTGAAATCATCAATTTTATGGAGTTGTGAGCGGTTCAGTATGTATAAACTCTGTACTTATTTGTGATATTACCGAAATTCTTGCCCATTTCTTGTGTTGTTTTAATCAATAACAATTTTGGGCAAAAATTTTCAGGACTTCCACTGCACCAAGAAATCGGGATGCCTTCTCTCTCGCCTACAATGACTGAGGCATGGATTCTTGTTGTTCATCGGCATTTATTCGTATTCTCACAGACCTTTAAGCATGTTTTCCAATCCTAACATTTTCTGTCTTTTTTAATAAAATTCAGGGAAACATTGCAAGATGGTTAAAAAAAGAAGGTGACAAGATGTCTCCTGGTGAAGTACTTTGTGAAGTGGAAACTGTATGTCTCACGAGCTACTAGTTTTCTGGTATCTGTCAAATAGTTAAGACATTTGTGCTTTGCTTTTGTTTTAAAATTGACACATACTGGTATTAAAGGACAAAGCTACGGTTGAGATGGAATGCATGGAGGAAGGTTATCTTGCTAAGATAGTTAAAGGAGATGGATCAAAAGAAATTAAAGTCGGTGAGGTATTGCTCTTATTTTAAAAAGTCCTTGTCATTTATGTTACAGCTCTGCTAAAATCTTTTGTGCAGAGATGCTTATGAATAATGTTCTTAGCTGTTACTCATGAAGCTTATATAACTATATTGTTAGCAACTTATTTTTATGTATCATTTATTCTTTCGTGTCTTTTCATGTAGGTGATTGCTATCACTGTCGAAGATGAGGAGGACATTCAGAAGTTCAAAGATTACAGTCCTTCAGCTTCAGAGGACAAGGTTTCTGCAGATAAATCTGAGCATTTCACACCCAAAAAAGAAGTAATTGAAGAGCTTCCTAAAGCTCCAGAGCCAAAAGTTTCCCGGCCAAGTTCGGTTGCTTCTGAAGACCGCATTTTTGCTAGCCCTATCGCAAGAAAAATGGCTGAAGATCACAAAGTTAGTTGGTAGAATTAGTTTGGCAACTTGATGTGTCTTTAAGCAGGGCTGTCACCTCATTTTCTTCTATATCAATTCAGGTTCCTCTTTCAAGCATCAAAGGAACTGGTCCTGATGGTCTTATTGTGAAGGCTGATATAGAAGATTACTTGGGTATTAAGTGGAGACGCTTTCCTCATTCATTAGTTTGGTTAATGTTATAATTGCTTTTTTTTAATTCTGGAGTCAAAAGCACTGTTCTTTTGTAGTGCATGACTTGTTTTGTTTCTGGGTGTTTTCGCTGCATTATTGGGTGGCTTACTGACATTTCCTTTACAATGCAGCTTCTGGTAGGATGGAAGTTCCAGCTGCAGCTTCTAAGCAGAAGGTTGCTACCGCTCCAGATTTGGACTACACAGACATTCCACATTCTCAAATAAGAAAGGCAATATTCAGTTACTCATTTTTTACATCATCATTGCGATATGGCAAGCTTATTGCCTGATGGCGATGTATGCTTTGTTTCTTCCAGACTCTGCCTTAACTGCAGAGAATTTTAATATTGATATCTTCCTTTTGCTCAAGATTTCTATTTTACCCCCATCCTTTTAAGATTGTGATTTTATTAATTTCAATGTGTTATGACAGATCACAGCTTCACGCTTGCTATTCTCAAAGCAAACTATACCTCACTACTATTTGACAGTGGATACATGTGTTGACAAATTAATGGAGTGAGTATAAACCTGTCGATCAGTTACTGTAGAGAATTCTATTGTTCCATCTCAAGCTAAATCATCACTCTCCTGCAGCTTGCGTAGTCAACTGAACTTATTGCAAGAGAGTTTGGGTGGAAAGAGGATATCGGTGAATGATCTTGTAATTAAGGTATTGAAGCTTTTGACAAACTGGGAAGGATTTTAAATTAGTGTGCCCCTTTTTGGTTAATATTCTAGATGCTCTACTTTTGCTGAGGTGCAAGTATCAGATGCAATGAGATTATCTTTGGCCGCTACTTGTTACTTACCCCCTTAAGCTTGTCAACTGTCCTGTTTACCTGCAAATTCTGAGAGAGGCACACAAGAAAAATGACACATTTCTTGTGTGCCTCTCACAATTTTCTTGTGAGATGATACATTTGAAGTACTCTGTCTCAATTGATTTGTAATTGTTACTATTGATCGAGAGTGCCTTTTTTCCCAGGCTGCTGCACTGGCTCTTCGCAAAGTCCCACAATGCAATAGTTCATGGACCGATGATTGCATCCGCCAGTAAGTTCATGATCCTTAAGTTAAACTTCGTTTTGGTAGTTTGTGGTGTAATCTCTTCTCATATCTCTTCAGGTATCACAATGTAAATATAAATGTAGCGGTGCAAACAGATAACGGGCTATATGTCCCTGTTATAAGGGTGAGCAGTCTTATGGAATATGGGATTGACTTTCCATGGCTACCCTGTAAGTTCGAAACTGACTTCAACATAAATTTGTGTCATTGGTAATTGTGCAGGATGCTGACAAGAAAGGCCTCTCTAAGATTGGAGAAGAGGTCAAACATCTGGCCCAGAAGGCCAAAGAGAACAGCTTGAAGCCAGAAGATTATGAGGCGAGCATTTTAATGATGTTTTCTTAACTAGTGGTAGTTAATTGTCACAGTTTGATTGTTTCTTGATATATTTTGTCAAAATACATTCATTTTCCATTTTCCAGGGAGGAACATTTACAGTATCCAACTTGGGTGGACCATTTGGTATCAAGCAATTCTGTGCCATCATAAATCCACCTCAGTCAGGCATTCTTGCAGTGGGGTCTGGTAAGTAGGCCCTTTATAATTTTCCTTCGGTTAAACTATAGTTAGTCGTTCTGACAGTGAAACTCTGATTATGCTTAGCTGAGAAGAGGGTTGTACCCGGCTCAAGCCCCGGTGACTACAAGTTTGCATCGTTCATGTCAGTGACTCTAAGTTGTGATCATCGTGTAATTGATGGTAAGTACTTCACAGAGGCACTAAGGCTCCCAAAAACATGAATATCTGCAGCTGTAGTTAGATTTCTGCTCAATTCTTAAATTTAAAGCCGCAACACATCTAAGTTTGGAATACCTTATTTGTGGTTATTGTAAATCATCACGATGTTAATTTGGCCTTCTGCTCAGGTGCTATCGGAGCCGAGTGGTTGAAAGCATTCAAGGGCTACATTGAAAATCCAGAGTCCATGTTGCTTTAAATCTCGATCACTGCTTTTCCCTTTTACATATTCTTTCAAGATGGCAGATCAGGATGAGGGTTGTCATTGTTTCAAGTTGTTCTCCCGAGTTCAAGTCCCGATTGCTCGTTGTACCATTCAGTTCCTCCCAATTCGTGTTTTCTCCATAGTTGAAGGCCCACTTTTGCTCTCGAATAAAGTCGAGGTTGAGGCGAGGAAACCATCACTGAGTTTTGATTTTTTTTGCTGAGTAATAATCCCTTGAATGGGGATAATATGAGGCCATCGTATCTGTCTTTGCTGTCCCTATGGTTTCATCGTTCGCTCTCTTTTGATTGATTAATTGCTCAAATTTTGTTAAGAAATTGCCCTTAGGTAAGGAGAGAGCATGATGTTGCATATCCAAATCCTGTATGAGGAAGTGAACCAGCGTAAGGTACAATGCTTTGAGCTACTGCAATTGGTAGTCTCGAATTCGAACAAATGTTGAACTTTGAACTAGATTTATACCAGAAGCTCGTGGTCCGGTGGATCTACAACGCTCCCTACAGGCTCGTCAGAGGGATTAACTGAGCTGGTGATCTGGGTAAATCCGCAATCAAATTCATCAAATATTGACATTACGAAAAGTGGAAACTTCCTGGTTTCGCATTGATTGAATCGAGTTGACTACTACGATCAAAGCAGCTCCGATGGGAATCTCACTCCGTTTCAACAAAGTGAAGTAATTCTAGGATAAGCTAGACTCATAAACTATGATTTCGCCTAGAACACAGCATCCGTCTGCTATGACTAACGGCATCCGTCTGCTATGACTAACGACTGATATTCATTTCAAGCAAAATAGATACGCAACGGGTCAGCCTTTTCACTAGAATTGCCCCCTGGCAATTCAGGGTATTATGTCATCCCTTAGTATCAAGCGCTCAGTCGCCATGCTCATGTAGCTGCTTTCAGTAATTTCACACTTTATGTCTGGCCGAATGCAATCTCAATACACATCACGCTGTCAATTCTACACTAACATGGCAACATCTGCACTCTTGACTCACATAGGTTCAGCGGGAGCAATTTCGAGATTAACAGAGTCCAAAACGTGGTGACTTCAGACCAGAAATATTGCACGGGAAGCAGTGCTGCTCATTGTAGAGTTTAAAATGTAAAATTTCGCTCAAATGTTTGACAGAAAGATTTAATAAATATTTTCAAAGCCAAAAGTAAAAGTAAGAAGAATAAAAGTGACCGATGTTGCTAATGAGTATAGGCTCAAATCTTCATCATATCCTGTTCCTTCATCCCCATAATGATGTGTACCTCTTTCTTTTCCCACTTCTTGTCCAGCAATGTTGACACCAGGATGCCTGGCAAATGGACTTCGTTGGGTCTTTCCTTCACGGAGCAGATTCGGCACCAAACAACGGCCCGCATCTTGAGTTCAAAATGATGTGTGCATCTACAATAGGCAGAATCCAGTGATTCCCAGAACAATAGGTTGAACTTCAGGTTATGTCCTACATGTAAAATTTGCCTCATGAGTCCACTTGGTCGTGTGATACTCATTGCTATCAAGGAATAGCGAACTTTTTCCTTATGAGACTCCCTCTTTATAGAATGTAGTATGTATGAAACATTCAATAGGTCTGTGACTTTCAAAGACTAATCAAGTCTAGTTGTTCGTAGTTGTAGCTTATCAACATTCTAAACTGTGATCCAGCTTAGAATGCTCAAACTTGTTTCTTTGCCACTTGCAAGTCTCTAAAAGACAAAAGACTGACCTAAGTAGTTACTTTTCCTGCTAAATGCTTGACAAAAGAAGAGAACTTTGTCGAAAGAGATTGATTGAGTGATGAGTGCAACAAAATTGGAGTAGGAACTGAAAGATTGTGTTTTTGCATAAGTTGACTAGTATTTAGTGTTGATTTGAGGAGACTTGGATCTTGTACAGCATCTAGAACTAGCTGTCCATTTGCTCTCTAGATTCTCATTCGATAGACTAGCTGTCCATATGCTCTCTATATTCTTGTTGGATAGGAGTCGAGGACTTCAAACATATTGACTCTCGTTGGATAGGAGTCTAGGAATTAAATCATGTCCAGCCTAATCTTCTTGATTATAAGCAGACCTCTATTTCAGCGATGAATTTTTACCTACATATTAATATTTTAAGGAAATAATGATCTCACTCGGTGCATAACTTCAATTTTCAATGTTTTTTCCATTTATTCCGATGACAGGTCAAGATTTAATTTATACATTTCTTTTCAGACCAACAAAATATAACATTTCGCCATTCGACTACTTATGCCAATCATATTCAAGCAACACTATAATGTGGACTTATAAGTCAAAACTGTAAATTGATCTTTAAACCTCCATACAGGGAGTCCATACTGTTCACTACTGTCACCTATCGCATACTGACCCATGCCTTACCCTTCTACCTGGGGAAGTTTCCATTTCATGATAGAACAGTGAGTAGATTTTGAAAGAACTAAATTTCAGGTAGAACATCCAGCAAATTCTCGACAAGGCAGAACTATAAACTAGTGATAGACATGCAGAACTATAAACTAGTGATAGACATGTACTGGCTGTAGCATAAGAAATCAAACTCTAATGGTTCATTCAAATCCAAACTGATGCCACCTACATCAAAGTTTTACTGGGGACAAAATCACCTCCTTTTGTTTATCGAACCAAACGGCTGCTAGTCTTAGCATATTGTATGTATAACAGGTACATCACATCATCTAAACAACTGAACATTCATCTACATCTCTATTGTCATGACAGTTACTACTGTGAGCTGGAAGTTATCCAGTAAAACAGTTTTGTCTTGCCATATAAATGAAACTAACAAATGTACAGTAAAGAAGCTTATGCTCACAAACTTTAGTATGTATAAATTAAATCTTGACCTGTCCTGAATAAATAGAGAAAATATTGAAAATTGAAGTTATGCACATAGTGAAGTCATTATCTCCTTAAAACATTAAGATGTAGGTAAATTCCATTGCTGAAATAGAGGTCACTCCAAGATGAGGCTCAAACATGTTTTAAATCGTAGACTCTTATCCAACGAGAATATAGAGAGCCAATTCTAAATCACGCACAAGATCCAAGTCTCCTCAAATGAACCATAAATACTTATCAACATATGTAAAAACACAACCTTTCAGTTCCTACTCCAATTTTGTTGCACTCATTACTCGGTCCTCATCTCTTCCGACAAATTTCTCTTCTTTCCACAAGCACTTAGCAAGAAAAAAAACTACCTAGGTCAGTCTCGATGCTGCCTAGCTAAGATCCAAGATAGAACACATCATGCACCAAAGACTATTTGTCCAGCACGAAGGAGGTGACAGAAAAAAGAACAAGTTAGAAGCTGAACTTTAGAATGTTGACAAGCAACAACCAAGGACGCCCGGCCTTGATTAGTCTTTGAAAGTCTCTAACCAAAATTAAGTTCCAATGATCTAATGTTTCATACATACTAAATTCTATATAGAGGGGAGTCTCACTGAATGAGAAAAAAGTACACTATTCCTTGACAGCAATGAGTATCACACGACTAAGTGGCTCGTCAGGCAAATTTTACATATGTGATATTACCTAAATCTCAACCTATCGTTCTGGGAATCGCTGGAGAGGAAAGATGAGTGTATAAAATACTGCACACTCTAATCTTCTCCTAAGGTTATAAAAAGGATGACGTTATTATAACTTCTACTATCATTTCATTATTATGCATAGAGTTAACAGTATCTAACAAAAGAACTTATACAAAAGTATGTAAGAACGTGATTTTGCTCCTTATTTTTATCATGCTCGTTACTGAGTCCTCTTGTAAAGGCAAGTAATCCTTCCTAATGCTTTGCCTCACCATAAACCCAAACACTTTTTCAAGCACACGGCAGAGACTAAAATGTCCTTAAAACATACTAGGTTACTTCAGCTTCCATTGTTCTCCTCAGTTAACTCTCTATTGATCTTGCACAAGATACCTCATTTTAAGGTATATGAGTATAAACCTCTCTGCAAAAGGAAAATTCATCTGGAAAAGGCCCCTTTGAAAATGACACATGAAAACTTTCCAAAATGATGCCTTTTATTTCAGCACGAACACAGGTAAAAATTGCCTCAGATCGTCTAGCGAAAGAAGGCATTCTGCCTTCATTAAGTATTCATCAGACAACACAATTCCAACAGCTAAGATTGATACACTTTTCTGGCACAAAAACAAAAATGCATACCTTTATGCTAACCATCATTATAGATGAAATCGCGATAGATACAGCATAATAGCTCTTTATCTAATACTACTAGAATGCAGCAACCATCTTTCTCTTACGATTCATCACTAACTCAATAAAACAAATCCATGACTTCCTCGAATCACAAAGGCATAAAGAACTCACACCCTAGACCGGCACGTAACGCTTCAGGGCCTGCTTCCCAGCAACTGCTGCGGCTGCCGCCAATCCCCCAACAGCGCCCGCTACTGCGGCCGACCTTACGCCCCTGGCCGCCCTATAAATCGCTCCCGTCCCGAGCCCCGCCCCGACGCTGCTCCACAAATCGTCCTCGTCCCTCACGGCCACGATCCCGCTCTCCAGCCCCGCGTACATGAGGCCGATCACTCCCAGCCGGTTCCCCCAGGCGCGTCCGGAGTGCCCCGAGGCGTTGAGCAACCGGTTGATCCTGAGCTTGAGGGTGTCGGAGGGCTCGATGGCCCTGACGCCGGAGACGAGGCCGGAGGAGGCGCCGGCGACGGAGCCCGAGAGGTAGCCGATGCCGGTGTAGAAGGTGAGGTTCTCGCCCCAGGAGCGGCGCTGGCGGAGGGACTCCTCGGCGAAGAGGAACTCCGGGGACGTGGGGAGCTTGTAGAGGGTTTGGATCGGGGCCTGGAGGTCCTTGTAGGGGTTGTAGAGGCGGTCCTGCTGGTGGCGCTCCGGCGATTCGGAGTTTCGATCGGAGCTCCGGAAGGACATTGTCTCGTCTCCGCTGGCGTAAAGCCCCGAGATTTAGGGTTTCGGTTTCTTCGCGAGCGACGGAGGCGGCGGCGACGGCGGCGGTGGCGGCGGTGGCGGCGGCGGCGGTGGGAGGAATGAAGAATCGAGCGACTTCTTCTCGAGGGAACGAGGCCTCTCCGTTTGGGTGCGGCGGCTACTTCAACTTTGTTGTACCTGCGGTTCAAGTAAATAATATTTATATTTTCTAGCAAAAAATATATATATAGTAATAATAATGACGATGGGAATTATTAATAAGATTATTTTCATTGTTCCCATTATATTATAATTTTCATCTGTAAGGAAAATGGTTTCTGTGTCCGCTTCAATAGCACGCGCGAGTTCAATCTTTTCCGATTTATGACCCCCCAAAAAAAAAGAAAAATTATTTTCCCAATTTGAAGAGGCAATTTCCAAAAAACGCCCTTGAAGTGAACCCAATTCTTCTTTTCGGACTCAATTTTGTTCTAAAATACCTTCATAGACTTTATCGATCCTAATAAACCCCGAGCATAGGCTCGCGAAAACTTAATCATCACCCACATATTTCGCGCCTAACTACTTACTTGCCCAAAATCTGGCCTTTTCTAAAGTTCTTCGCACTCGTGAAAAGCACATAACCAGGTTTATTTCGATCTTACGGAATTTTTATATGAATTATCCTATTGCATGCACGGCGATTTTTCATCTTTAATTATGTAATATGTACCTGAGAAATTTTTACACTTTCTTTTCGATTTGAAAAGTTGAGATAAAGAACTACGGAGATCCTTGCGGTTGTGAAAATAAGGGTGAAGATTCTTTGCCTGAGGATGTTGCCCATGACGAAGGGCCGCGCTGATTTTACTTTCATAGCAAAGCCTTTTTCTTTTTGATAGATTTTTGTAGTGATTTAGCAAGAAAAAAAATTTAGGTACTGATGATATGGAGGCGCTGTTAGAGAATCTGAAAAAGAAACTTGATTGCACATCACAATCCGCCCTGATTGTTTCGTTCATCCACCTAAATTTATCAAGAAAAGTGTCAGTAAAAAGTTCTTGTTAGATGGTATTTACAATTTTCATGACCTTAGATAAAAGACGACGACGAATGACTCGATGAAAAAAAAACTAACGAAAGATAAATATATCATGTATATATTAATTCGAAGCTTTTTTTAATAAAAAAATAGTTTTTGATAAATTTTTCATAAATATACCGATTTTGAGTAATTTATAATAAATATACTAGTTTGGGGTTATTCGTTATATTAATCATTTAGATTTTCAAGTGGACTTGCAACGTTAATTGTCACGTATTATCAAAGTTAACAATTTGAGAGGATAATTTAATGAAAACTATAAGTATGTTACGAATATTTTTGATGATCTAAAAATTAATTTTAGATAAATTTATTATAAATATATTTATTCAGAATTTTTCATGGAATTAACCGTCATTTTTATTGAGTAAAAAATCAGATATTTCAAGGGTACACCTTTCTCAGACGGTCCGCAGCTCGCTGGAGCGCGGAGATGAGCGGTCCTCTTGCTCTTCTCCAAACTCTACAACGCCCCTCGCTCCTCCGCTCCACCGTCGCTGTCCGCCGTCGCCGCCACCGCTCTCGCCCGCCGGCCGTCCGGCCTTCCCTTCACTTCCCCAACAATGCCCTCAAGTACTGGGACAACTTCTACAGGCGTCACCAAGACAAGGTTATACAACTCGCTTAGCTCAGAAAGCCTTGTCTTTGTTCTTTCTTTTTTCCTTTTTCCAGCTTACATGAATTCCCAATGGAAAAAAGAATGTTGATGATGTTGGAGTTTTGCAGTTTTTCAAGGATAGGCATTACCTGGAGAAGGATTGGGGCCAATACTTCTCTGGTGATATTGGGTCGTCAAATGGCAAGAAGATCGTTCTAGAAGTAATAATTTTTTTTCCGTCCATTAATGAGTGAATTGTTCGGCTGTTACTAGTATCATTGGACAAAACAGAGTAGATTTGTTGAGCTTCCTTGCTGCATTTGAAGCAAATAATCATGATAGGCGATGGCATGGATGATTTTACTCGTTGGGCATTTTCAGTTTTGTAATTAGAATGCAGTGTTATCAACGGGAAATCGTGATGAGATATTATCCTTTTAATTTTGTGGCGACCCATGAGATCATAAGAAATTCTTATGGCAGGTTGGTTGTGGAGCTGGCAATACCATTTTTCCTCTCTTGGCTTCATTCCCTGAACTTTATATTCATGCCTGCGATTTGTCACCTCACGCAATTAAACTCCTCAAGGTGCTTCTGGGTTGTTATTCATTCATTCATTTCGATCCTGCTTGTCTTCGACTGTACGGCCCTAAGACTGTAAGAATAATATGGATAAATTTGGGTGTTCTTCTATTTGCAGTCTCATGCGGATCACAAAGAAACCCAGGTGAATGCATTTGTGTGCGATGTCACTGAGGAAGATCTATGTGACAGACTTGCTCCTTCATCAGTTGACATTGTCACCTTGGTAAGAATGTGTGCGTGTCTTTCTTTTGTATTCTTTTGCTCTCTCAATACTTATGATGTTTCAGCTGCAACACATAATTGATGAACTTATTGAGCTCCTAACTTATTGAGCAGATTTTCATGCTATCCGCAGTACTACCAAGTGAAATGCCCAAGATATTGCAGAATGTCAGAGGTGTGCTGAAGGTATAGATTGGGTAATTCTCGTACTAATCTTTACATTCTTATTTATATACTTGAGTTTTTGGTTCTTGTTAGATCAACATAACTTTTTTCTGATGCTTGCAGCCAGATGGTTGTGTATTGTTTCGAGACTATGCCTTTGGAGATTTTGCGCAAGTAAGTCACTTGGTGCTTAGTCCAACAATACTTTCCACTTCATAGTTTTTGTATTAATGACAAATCCATGACAACCTTCTCCTTCATAGTCTGATGACACTTATCACGTTCTTGCAAGTTTTAAAGAGTTTCAATTATTGTCTCCAGTAAGAAGCAAGCCCGTGTAGATAATCGGAACAGCATCTATTTTAGATGATGAGTACCCATGCATGCTATAGAGGGAAGGACGGACTGGGGCATCTATACGTAATATTGACTAACATATCTAACAAAATGAGTGAGGATCGCTTTTCACCCTGCTACACGCCTTCATGGTGGTCATATGTCATGGAAATCTGTCATAAGGGACAGCCTGGATATCTTATTGTAGAGAGAATCAAAGGGGAATTTACCTCATTGTACGTATGATGGGCTCTATCATGAAGAGGCAGTTGATAAACGGTGAAATTTAGCATCGTGCAGATGGAAAAGCTAGTGGAAGTATTGTGGTATTGGCAGAATTGAAATGACACATGTTGCTGTATTGAAGTATGTTTAGGGTGGAACGACACAGTATAGAACACTATGTTTCAAAAGTTTATAGCCAAAAGAAAAGTAGCAGATTGGAAATGGAAAGTGTAGAAAGAGAAGAATGAGAAAATGACTTCCATCCCTTCTTTGTGTTTGGGAAGGTTGCAAGTGAAGGTGAAGAAAATGGATTGCTAATATTATCCCTTGTTTGGAAAGAGGGGGGAAAATGGAGGGGAAAAATATTTGGAGGTAAAATTGCTCATTTGCCTTTTTCTATGTTAGTGGGAATCAATTCAAACTGTTGTCCAATACAAAAATCCAAATGCTTGATAAATTCTAAGCAGCATGGACTGAAGTGGACCAAAACAGTTCACAGCCTATGCTTAGCATAGTACACTAGTTCTATTTGCTAAGTACTTGATATTCTGTTTCAACACTTTGAAGCGGCTCCTAGACATAGAGTCTTGATGCGAAGAGACGAGTCATGAAATCAATGGTAGTGTCTTGCTTCTTGAAGGGATTAAGTTTTGGTAGGTTCTCTGAGCAACGAGGACTCATTGGGTTTGCTCCTTCTATGTATAGGTGAAGCTAAAAGAGAAAGATCGGATGATCACCGAGAACTTTTATGTACGAGGAGATGGTACTGTAAGTACTAAGTATTGTTCGTTTTCTGTTTAACAATCACTGTTTTCAGATGGTAGAGACATTATTTTGAAAAATGTTTCTTTCCAGTGTTCATTTTACTTCACTGAAGATTTCCTTTCCAACCTGTTTCTGGGAGCTGGATTTTTTACAGCAGATATGAGCATATATCAGAAACAAATTGAGAACCGCTTGAGGAATGTAACCATGGATAGGTACTTTTTTATTACTCTTCTTCATATTACCAACAATCATTCATATATTATTTTCGGGGATAATGTCTTCAAAAAGGTTCAATTGGATGTAGGGCGTGGAGAATACTGAGTGAATGTGGTGACTACAACTGGGAAAGACAAATACAACAGGGACAGGATATGCATGAGCCTGAACATAACATACCTGTACCATATTCGGTGATTTTTAAAGAATATTTATGACTACGAAAAATTATAAATCTTCAATCTTTCCTGATGGATGCTTGAGTGGAACTGAAGTTCCACGTTAATTGATCTGTTTTGTGTGAACAATCTTTGTTGGAACAAATAAGAAAAGCTTCACTAAGATGGACCATCCTTTTGAGAAGTTGATATGATAGATGAAGGAAAAAATGTGTTAATCCAAAATCCAAGAGAAACTAATGAGGACCACAAGTCTGATTCTGAATCTCGATGCTCTAGAAAGTGATGAAACTATTGAGTTGGAGTGAGTTGATTTGGCCTGCTCTTTCTATTCTGCATCCAATTACAGTACCCTAACATTTGGTGCTTACTCATTGTGAATTTCAACTTTAGGTGCTGGATTCGTGGCATATTCACTAAGCAAGGTTGCAGACTTCCTGATTCTGTTCCAGCTTCTAAATAATTGCTGATTTATGCGCTCTATCAATTGTTTGATCAGGTTTGTCAGCTAGACTTCCCTGATGATTTCTATTCGCTGACATATGGTTGTGTCATTATCATTGAAATTTGCTTTACATTCTTCCCATGAACAGGACAAGTTTTGTCGCCAAAAGGATATATGCTTTCAATGCTTAAAATGGTGACTTGCAAAAATTAACTCAACTGCAATGGCCGGCAATCCATCAACTCAACTGTTCATGCTGGGGCCATAAACAGGAGATAGAAGCACAAAAGGCTCGGGGGACACGTTACTTCCCTAGAGGTGGTCACCAGCACCCGCACACACTATGGGACATTAACCTACAGTACTTATGAACGTTTTGCTTGTTTCACTATGATGAACTTAATTTATCGAATAGTTATGGACATTCTGTCTGACACTGACATAATATTGTCGAGCTGATTGGGACTTTAATGGTGTTGCTGTTGAAAGTAGTGCCGTGTGATCTGTTGGGATGAGAGAGAGAGAGAGAGAGAGAGAGAGAGAGAGAGAGAGAGAGGTAATGATATGATGAAATGAACAGTGGATGCTTCTGAAGAAGCAATTGCTTAAGATGTATATTGCATCGTCACTTTGCCAAAGATGGAGCTTCGTAACGAAATGTGCAGTGCGGACTGAATCTATTCAATCTCCATGTCTCTCTTAGATGGAGCATTCTTGAGTGTTGGTGGTCTCTGTAATGCCTGGAAAACGGTTTGCAAAGGTTACAAGACAGGAAAGACAACATGGGAAATCTACTCACAATTTATGGGCTTAGCACAACCTGTAGCGAGAAGGTGGCAAAAAATCTGGAATGCATCAGTTTTCGTTGGTTGCTCAAACCTCACGGTAAAAGCGCACAAACTAGACGGACAATAAAAATGGACTCTGATATTTCACAGGCTTCACAGTTACTCCGGACGATGTCGAGATGCAAGGAACGTGAGATCTGCCCGGCCTTATGCCATCTTTTAGTTGTTTACCTAAAATGAGAATTAATGTCGTAGGGACACAACTTTTGGAGATACCACACCTTTTTCAAGTCAAGCAGCATTCTTCGCTAAATTTAGGAATAAATACACCATTCAGTCTGTATCCACAGATCCCTCACTCTAACAAGACTAAAAGGAAAACAGTGCCCAAAGGAGAAGGTGGGCATTGATGCTCTTTCTTACATTCAATAAGGAAAGGAAGGAGAAACTGTGAACGAATCTGTTCTTTCGGGTGCAGAGCAATAAATGCTATGGAAGATAGAAATTAACCTTGTGAATGTCTAAGTTTACATTTCCAACACCGATGGAGAAATCCTCTCTCGACGTAATTTTTTCCTAAATCGTCACAAGCTATTCTCCGACATGACACAACAAAGGAAAAAAACTCAGTAACATTTGTTAGCAGAGGAAATCTGATGTTAAGATGGATATAACAAATAGGCTCAAGACAAATGAATAGATCAAGAAGTAGAAAACGGCGGCGATGAATTTTGAGGCAAAGGAAAAGAATAAATAGAAAATCGTCAAACAGATCCTCGATTTGGCCATAGTGAAACTCTGAACAAGCTTTCCGAAATTGCACTTTGACCCCAGTATTTCTACCTGAGTCCAAAGTTATGGCCAACTAAGAGTGCTTGAATTCTGTTTCCTGCCCACTTTTTTTCATTTCTGTTTGTCATAATGCTCCAGATAGCCAGCAGCAACTGCGTCCGCATGGCAGTACCAATACATAAAAACGAGAAAAACGACTTAAGAGAAACAATAATCTAACAAAACAAAATAACAATTGATTCACGTGTCATGACTTGGCATGTTTGGACTTGAGTTATAAGCAAAACAATTGCTCTTACAATGGATAAGAATTGTATGTTATTCTAACAAATTGCATTAATTACCCACAAGTACCACACGAATTGTCAATCAAGTATGAAACGTGAATTGCACTTATCAGATCAAGTCGTGCGTCTTTAGGTTCAAACAATAAAATGATCAGTAAAGAGAAGTTTGTTATGAGGCACCAAGACGGTGCCAACTCATTTAAAGAGCTCAAAGCCAAAAAGGGGCTCATTTACAAGATAATGCATCTAGAATCTCCATCCAAGCGTTTACAACACAAATTCTTCCCCCCGGAAGCTTTAGTGTTCCACTTTTATCAAACCAACCAAAAAAATGAAAGAGAAATTGATGATAGCCACTTCATCCTAGGGTGAGCGATATGAATGCTTTTCCAGTGCCCATAGTTCTTTCTCAACGGATTCAGTATAACCCAACACAGCAGCACAGAGGCAAAACAAGTTCCCAAAGCAACCCTTTGGGAAGATGATGCTATAGCAAGGACAATGAAGAAGAAGATGCAACACAGTTACTTCCCCAGTTTTGCCGGTAAACTTATATTGGCAAATACTTCACCTCTCTTCTTCAGATTGTCCAAAGCTAGACCGCCTCCCAAAAAGCTTCCCAACCAAAGAAAGAAACGTGCTGGAACCTTTTCTTTCCAAACAGTTGTACGACGAAAAGCAGCGCTGCCTACCACAATCCATCACCTTCTCCTCCATGACATCAAAAGAATCTTATAGGGAATTTACCATCTTTGCTACTATACCAAACAGCATGTGCTCGAGCTAGATGCGGGGCAAAAATCATACAACAAATTAAAGAAGTAAGCAATACTTCCAACTCCCAATCTTGGGCTTGTCTGGAAAAAAAAAAGTCTCCATGATAGCCCATCAGGATTGGTTGGGAAGCTTATTGAGAATGCATTTTTACTTTGGACAAATTGATATAATATATAGAGTCAAAATTTCAAATCATTTAAACGAATCTGTGTTTTTTCTGTGATCTTGCTTCCCAAGCAAGCACCCCGATCACATATAAATATCCATTTCTAGTGAAGCACATTTTAGATATTCAGTGAAATTTTCAAAAAGAAATTTGCTGGGGAGTAGGTTTTAGGAGATCCCCCTTGCCTTCCTTTTATTTGGTTCCTGCAATAATATGCCAAGTTTCGAGCAAACTCACCAGGGAGTTTTCTTTCGGTTCAGATTTAACATCTGCTGACTGAATATCCACATCAGCTCTAGAGACTGAAGCAGGGAGTTCATCTCAAAATGTCGCCCAAGAACAGCCAAGTGATTAGCCATATCTGAATTACCAGTAGTCCTTACAAGAACACAGTCCATCTTGGAACTTGTGAAATCTATTAGCATCTCTAACCATGAATGTCATGTTCAAAGCCCTTGATAAACATTTAATATATTCATGACAGTCTCCACATATCCTCAAGTTCTTAAAGATACGGATCACACCCTCCTTGCGTTGCAGTCCGCCAGAAACCAAAGCCAACCCAATCGCCAGCTTTTCGCTATGAACTCTCAAGCTCTCGACCTTTGACTCATCCTCCACATCATGCAATGCATATCTCACCTGATTCACATAACCTAGCTCTTCTTTCATCCGATTTTCCATTTCTTTCAAGGTGTCATGGATGCTATCTATGAGTGGGTGTGTGTCATCTCCACTATAAAAATAGTTCACTTTTTTATCAATTTCTACCCAACTGCATCCCCCCACCTTTGCTAACCTCTTTTCTTTCACCTCTTCTCTTATTTTTTGGCTCTCTCTCCAATATCCTGCCTCAAGGTAAATATTTGACATCATCACATAGTTCACTGGATTTAACTCATCCATTTTCATAAGGATCTCTCCCACTTCTTGACTCGTCTCTAGATCTCCATGAACCCGACATGCACTAAGCAAAGTCTGCCATATTCCTACAGTGGGCTTCATCTGCATACTTTCAATTAGAATCTTTGCTTCTTTGATGCGTCCAGCTCGACCGAGGACATCAACCATGCAAGAATAGTGCTCCACTTGCTGTTTCATTCGCCTGTCGGCACACAAGCTAGAGAAGATTTTTTGACTTTCATCAATGAGTCCGGAGTGGCTACAGGCTGAAAGAACAGCCAAATAAGTTACACTGTCCAGTTCAACCTTTTCCAACTGCATCTCTTTAAAGAGACTAACAGCTTCTTTACCCAATCCATGCTTTCCAAAGCCAGTGATCATGACTGTCCAAGAAACCACATTTTTTGCTGGCATTTCACTGAAAAGCTTCTCTGCCTCATCCGTTAATCCACACTTGAGATACATATCCAGAATCGAATTGGCGACAGATATGTCCTGACCGCATGACAGCTTGACGGTGTATGCATGCATTTGCTTGCCTTGCTCCAAGAGTGCGAAATCAGCAAATACTCCAATCAAGCTGGATAAAACAAATCCATCAACTTGGACACTGCTTTCCTCAAGTTGCTTAAATAATTCCATGGCATGTCTCAAATTTTCTTCTCGAGCATAACCGAGAATAAGTGCACTCCAGGAGATGACATTCTTATCTTCCATTTGATCAAAAACTTTCCGAGCTTCAGACATATTCTGACACTTAACATATAGATCAACAAGAGACCCAGCAACTGCAGGCCTGCCAGAGATTCCAAACCCACTTGTAATTAAGAAAGCATGAATTTGGCTCCCTCTTTTTATGTCCCCAAGACGGTTACATGCCTTTAGAGTACTCGTGAATGTGTACTCATCCGGAACTTCCCCTGCTTCTTGCATTTCCCTAAACAAAACGAGAGCCTTCTCCACATCATTATTTTCGAGTACGTGTCCAGCTATCATCACGTTCCAGCTAATGAGATTCATAGACGGCATTGTGTTAAACATCCTAGCAGCTTCACCAATCCTGCCGCATTTTGCATACATATCAATTATACAATTGCCAACCACGCAGATAGTATCAAATCCAGTCTTGATAGATAGTCCATGAATTTGCATCCCGTGATCAAGAACACCCGCGACACCACATGCCTTGACACCGGTCGACAAAGTGAACTCGTTCGGCTCAACCGGGGACCTCCTCATTTGACAGAAGCACGTCAGCGAGGCTTCGGCATTTCCATCGCGCAAATAACCGCACATAAGAGCTGTCCAAGAAACGACATTTCTCTGGGGCATTCTGTCGAACACGTCGCGGGACATGCCCACCCGGCCACATTTCCCGTACAGATCGATCAAGTCATTGCTAAGCATAACATCGAAAGCCAAACCCACCTTCGTTATCGCCCCGTGGACCTGCAGTCCCTGTTTGAGCAACCTGTTTCTCGAACAGTTCCGCAAAAGATTCGCCAATCTCTGCCGTTCAATCATTGAAAACGGTGCCTCACGAGGCAACCTTAATATGCAAAAGTCCTCCCGCCCACAAAAACCACAAAGCAGGACCGTGCATTGCATTGGTTTCTAATGGCAAGATCCGACATATGTTCGTGCTCGACGATGAAGTCACACTAACTTACGAGGAGCCAACTACCTACGAGTCCGTTTTAAGTTCGCTCGGCTATCCGTTGCAGACTTCTGCAATCTTATTCATTGCAGATAAAATGATTTTCATTAGTTTTTATTTGATAGATTTCTATTGATTATTGAATAATTGCTCACTTACAGTTTATTATGTCATTTCATAAATTAATCTTAATGTACCTAAGATTACCCCATCTTGACTCTTCTAATTTTTTTTTCAAGCAGTAGGTTTTATTTAATTTTAAAGGAGTTTCTATTTCTTGTCGCATGTACGGTAAAAGTTCTTTTTAATTTATCTGTTTTTGTACCTCGTCGTTATTCCTTTGAAACTAAGATCTTTACCTTTCCACAATTTGGAACGTGGAGATATCCAAGTTTGTTTTACTTTAAAGAAAGTTTAACAACAAGTGTTCTCAAAACATTTATTTTTTTTTGGTAAAGGTTCTCAAAACATTTGTTAAGCCAACTATAAAAAGAAAAACAAAAATACTTTTCAGGACATTTTGAAAATTAAAAATTTAAGAAGTTTAATTAATTTAAACAAATAATTTACACTTCCAGAGTATGTTTAACGATGTTTAACATCTTAGAGCCATCTTTTAACATTATCTCAGTATAATTAGATGAAGATGGGCAAGTTGTTTCTCTTCTCACCGTGTATTTTCTTCTTCTTTTTTATCAGAATATTTTCTCCTTTTCTTAACCCAAATACATGCATAAACTCCTTACTATGTAGCAATAACAAGGGCATTCGCAGGCTCATACTGAATCGGTTGGATGGTTCGATTTGCTTGCTTCATTGGCTACCTTCTTTTGTGGTTTGGTTTGTGGGTTTGAGTCAAGGAATGATGCTTTGGTCTATACATTAGAATCTAATCCAACGGTTCCGCTCTCACGACATTTCATGTGTTTGAAAAACCCTCTTCTATTGAGAAGTGTTACCTTCCATTTGCCAAAAAAACATGTTCTAAATGTCTGTTTAGTGAAAGACGAGACGGTATACTGATTGGCTAATCAAATGAACCTATTGACTCTTGTATCTACTCTTTAAGAAATCGATTATGTTCTATCGTGAGTCGAGCCACATAAACTGCTAAAGAAAGTCTAGTAAAATTTCATGCTTTCTCAAAACCGCCGATTTCATGCTTTTGCCAACTTTGTAGATTTGGCACATATCGGTAAGCACCGTCAGAGCAGGTGCAATGAAGGTCACAATATCCATTAGGATTGAAACTATGACTGATGTGATGGAAAATCTCATAAATGCCGCGAAGGTTAAAGCTCCTTCATGGCCATTTCTCTTGACTAATGAGAGGTACCTCGAGATCAGTTCGTTTCAAGTTGACATTTAAGAAGGCGTTGAGGCACTCGTTATACAGGACCGACAACAGGTCATGGTAAACTCATGGCTAGTTATCCACGTAACTTACAAGTCAATAGATACTAGGAATTTCTGCGCCTTTACTATCATCAAAAACTGTTATTAGGAGAATGACATGAATCTCTTCATCTGAGGACTGGGTGTGGAACAATTCACGAATGACCAGCAACCTTCGACTGGCATCTTCCCTGGATTGTCCTCTTGCTTTCTGCTAGGCAGGAGGGGTCTCGGTTTCCTAAAGCTATTCTTCAGACTCCATGCCTCGGCCTTTGATTTAAAGCGCCCCCACCTTCCTCTCACATTGATCTGAGTTGAATTGCCACGTTAGGATTGTTTTTTCCTTCCTGATTATACATAATACAGATATGATTGGAACGTGCATCAGGGAAACCTTCTGAACTTATGCCATTTTTAATTGCTGTCTTTGTCTAACCAGCCAAGACTTAAGTGCCAGAATTTAGCTACTTTTTATGGGCATAACACTGATGGAAAGTTGGTACATTCCTTATGAGAACATTTGCAGGGAGATTTTGGTTTGGGGGTTTAGGGCGATCAAAAGAGAATGTTTTTAACTGCGGATGAATGATGGTTTGTTCATCTAACGCTTTTAGTTCCTTGGAATGCCAAGAACCATGCAGTTCTAAATGTAAAATGAGCAACAACTGATTTGTTGAAGCAATCACTTCATGAGTAATTTCAAATACTAACCTGAGGGGCTTTTGATTCCATCTCAGGCACTGAACTATACGGACGTGGGTTATACAACAGAGTCTTCTCGATAGTAGCTTTGTCATCCAACCCAAAGTCCTTCAGCCGGTTCAGCTCTGGTAGTACCTCCAAACCGAGATCTGGCCTATCCCTTCTCCTCAGCTCACAGCATCTTAAGGCCATCTTTGCCAATGATAAGGCTTCTTCCACTGGCCAATCGTTTATGGCTGGATCGAGCACTTGAGGAAATGTTCCTCCCTCAATAGCATCTTCAACTTGCATCGCCAGCCCCATTGGAGGCCTCGCCGTAATAATCTGCAGCAGCATCACGCCAAAAGAATACACGTCTGATTTTACGCCAAGCATTCCTGTTTGTTGATACTCTGGGTCAATATAACAGAATGTTCCAGCTGCTGCTGTCATGTGGTACTCAGTCACTTTATTGGCTATTGATGGTGGTACCAGCCGCGCCAAACCCACGTCACTGATTTTGCTCACATAGTGGCGATCCAAGAGGATATTCGAGGGCTTGATATCACGGTGCACCAAGGGCTCTGGTTTTGTCTGGTGCAGGAAAAGAAGACCTGTAGCAATTTCGGCTGCGATCTTGAAACGGCTTCTCCAAGAAATTGGAGGTGTGTTGTTTTTGCAGAAGATTCGGTCTTCTAAGCTACCGTTGTCCATGTATTCGTACACAAGGCATCCATACTCGGGGCATGCACCCACAAGGAGGACCATGTTTGGATGTCTCATGCAGCTGAGTACCTCAACCTGTATTATTGGAGAGACCGTGAAAGAGGAAAGGTAATTGTAAAGGTTTTTTGAGTTGATCATTGGGATGCAAACTTATCGAAATCCCAACATGTTTCTTGTGCTAAAGCCATTAAATATTCTTCATTATGGCCTCTTTATCAAAGAAACGAGGTCTTGTTGCCCAACAAAGATTCATCTGTCTTTCGGGAGTTCTCTCCTATTATTTTTTGTGAAATTTATTAGATAAGGACTCCATAGAACAGGTCCATAGCTTTAAGTGAGAAGAACTCATTCAATAAATAGTAGCTTTAACTGAGAAACTACGAATCAGAGCAAGCCCTGTCGAACAAACTACACTCACCTCCTGTTGGAATTGTTGCAGTCCTTGGGAAACATCGGGTCTCAAGACTTTGATGGCCACAGGAGTGTGATCAAGGCGTGCTTTAAAAACAGGTCCGTATCCTCCTTCGCCAATCTTAAGAGAATTCGAGAAGTAATCAGTGGCCCCTTCAATTTCTTCAATCGTGTACTTTCTGTACCAAACATTCTTCTGGGCCAAGGCATTTATTGCTCTCTTCATCTTTCCTGACTCACCATTTGTTGTATCTTCTGCATTGTGTCCCTTTTTGGCCCCCACCAGCTGTTGCCGTTCTCTAATTTGGGTCACTTCCTTTGCCACTGATGTCTCCTGCTTCTTAACAGTTGGGGAAGTCCAAGCAACCTCCTTACAAAGCTTCGGTTCCGTAAACTTTATAACTTCTGCAGTCTTCATTCGCTGAAGCTCCTTAGCCTTCAAAAAGATGAGGAAAAAAAAATCGGCTCTATCAAATTCGCAATGATGAACACAGTCATAATTCATTTTCCGTGACAAATTGATCATGATCCCTGACCTATAGCATTACCTTTTCTTCTGCAGCAGACACTTCTTCGCATGCCATGTTGTAAGTAGATAAGGACTGCTTAAATTCAAGTTTTAGTTTTTCGATTTCTGCTTCCAGGCCACGCTGTCAAAAAACTCACAAAAATGAGAGCAGTCGTTTCATTTGGTTGTCCAAGAACGAACATTCTAAATATTTCTGTTTAATATCATCTTGAGCACAACACACTTAGTGGAATTCATTAGTACCCAGTTTATATATTACTGTAAGCTACACACAACAAAAGTGATGTTACATCTCTAGGACAACGAAAAGTGCAAGATGAACCAGACTCATCGAGTAGCATGAACTTCTTTATCCATGTTTCATTTCAAGAAGTGCATCCACTTTTTTACCACTTCCTTGAAGTTCTACACATAAACAAAGTCCTGCAATGATCAAAAGATGGGCAAGACAATGCTGTGTATTGTACTCACAGAGGCATGTGAGGAGAAAGAACCCATGGAATTCTCTGGCACTGAGTATCCTTGTACATTATCAGAAGACGAAGGATAGCTTAATTGTCCGGAAAAATCAGTGGCATCTGATGAAGAACTTTGAATAGATAAATTCTCCATTACGTAAGCTTCCAACGGCCGTACCAAGGGTGACCTATTTTCCCTCCAGCTGTCAAAGTTCATCTGCCTAACATCAGTACTTTTCTCGGAGCTTGTACTATCAGAGCTCTGACTTCTCAAACTGCCAATGCTATATGTAGTCCTGCGCAGCACGAGGTCATCAATAATCAGTATGCAAATCAGGTCGCCATATACTTTGGATTAAATTCGTCGAGCATAACATCGGAGGCATCTTCTTACTTGTACCTAGTACTATGATCTAATAAGTATAGCAGCAATCCCTGCATTTTGTTATCCCCTAAAAGATTCATATACATTATGATGATCTCCAACGAACACTGTTAAAACTTGTCAACAAGCTGTATTTGGGTATTTGCTCTTTGGGCGTTAGGGAGTTTTCTTAAGTGCTCCTTCAGTGAATGGTCACCCAAAAAGAAAGTCATGATGACAAAAGTAGATTTACCTGTTCATGTCAAAAGAGTCCGGAGTCTTTGGTTGGATGTTAGGTTGATTTCCAATAGGATAACTCTTTTTGGGATTATCTTTGATACAAGTCGGTGTAGAAGACAACACGTGATGCTTAGTTGCGGCTTTAACAGTTTGAAGTTTATCCTTGGATATAACATAAACAGAACAGGTTGGTGGTGCAGATTTCACCAAGCTAGACGGCACATCAGGAGTTTTGAATTTCCTGCACAAGATCAGATATACTAAAACTTGTTAGTTGTCATTAGGGGAGAACTATTTAAAACACGCCATATACACATGCACTCTTGGGGGGTGGGGAGAGAGAGAGACCTTGTAAGCGCATTGCGACTGGAAGCACCAACCACAATGTTGCTGATGGAGTTATTGACTACATAATCAAGTAGTGCACTGGGAACATCAATGTCGGGGAGGATAATTTCCTTTGCTGCAATCTGAAATAACCATTTTCCTGGAAAATCAGATCCAAATAATTGAAACGCAAACCTTGGCGAGCCACTAAAGAGCATCTTCACCTTAAGCTTTTGATTTCTATTTTCATACTTAATGGTGATCTTATGCAGGGGAAGTTCCGAACTTCCTAATCCTCTTGGGGAAGAAAAATATGTGAACTATAGTCACGCAGTTCGGTCGAGCCCAACTTACCCCTCTTCGAGCGCAGAATCCTCGGTAGGGAAGGAAAAACTGCTGCAGCTCAGCTTCAGTTGGCATCCGACCTCCGCTAGGAACCATCTCGGCGTCACCTGCAACAGTTTATGCCTTCATCAATCAGACATTGTTGGTGAAGCCACATTGGTGCAATTGCCACGCATCATCATCACCGCCCAATTCATGTCCAAATGCAGTTGTTCATCAGGATTTGAATGTGGGACAACGTGGTCCGGCACCTAATGCAGTAAATTCACTAGAGAACAAATCTGGCTCGCTCACACGGATCCCATAAAGCTTGTCGTGATAATTGTTCGTTGAAAATACCAGTACTCTTCAGATTAATAAGCTAGTCCGAACCTGTTATCGCAGTACTTCTCGTTCGAGTTAATACAATCTCTTGGAAGTCTCAAATCGCACCTCTCGTCCATCATGATGAAAACTCCGACCATTCATTTACCGATTTTCGGGAAAACTAACAAGCCGCATTACCAAACTAATCGAACAAAGTCCTTGTAAAAGCTGATTAATTCATTAGAAGAAAACACGGTAGAGCTTGATATAAAAGAAGAACCTGCCTGAATAAAGGCCTTGGGTCCTGACGTGAAGGAGGATACACTCGGAGCTGCTCTTCCGGAGCAGATTCTCCACCGCCCACTTGACGGCGGATTGGCTGTTCTTGTCTCTGTCGATCGCGATGGCCGTCACAATGCCGCCGCCGCCGCCGCCTGCTTCCTCGTCCGGCGCCGCCGCGGACAACCGCGAGTGAGAGAGCGCCATGCGCGAGTTCCACCGATTCACCCACAAAAGCGATTCGCGGCCGCGCGCTCGCGCACATTCGATCAAAACTCTCGCCCTCTGCGACTCCCCCTCTGGACAAAGGACGAGGACGAGGACGAGGAAGGCGACGGAGGGGGGAGGAGCGGGATCGTCGAACGCTTCTCTCTCGCTCTCTCTCTCTCTCTCTCTCTCTCTCTCTCTCTCTGCTGAAGCTATAACGAGCGGGGAGGGCGTTGCAACCTTCTAACAGAAGTCCGAGGGAAAAACGGTTGCCTGGTCGTTCCGGCCGTTTGCCTATTTTGGAGTGGCTTGGCCGCTTCGCTTCCCCCTAGTTCGCATGCCGCACGCCCGAACATAACGTTCGCCTTCTTCGTCTTCTTCTTTCTCCTCAAAGGACATGGTCCGAACGAACCATCGTTGAACGAGTCGAGCTATTCCCACGTCATCATTCCTTCCGGAATGAGTTTCCAGAGCGAGTCTCCTTCTCTTTGTTTTTTCTTTTTCAGAGTCAGTTACCGGAAAAGAAAAAAACACAATTTCAGAATATTTTGTATTTTTTTTAGTTAATTGTGGATAAGAGTCTGTGTTATTTCAGGATTGTGATTAGTAAATAGATTTAAAATTTAGAGAGTACCAAACACTTGGGGGACATGGTGTGGCCGGCACCGGGGAAAAGGATCTGAAAAGTCTTAAACTTATTATATTTCTATTAATTCGATCATAAACCTTTTGATCGGGCTGATTTAGTCTTGAACATTTTGTATTTGTGCAAATTGAGTCAATCTGACTAATTTTGACTGAAAATCATTGACGTTGACACTGACTGGCGTTGGCATTGACAATTTTTAATTTATTTTTCTCTTTTACCTTTCATTTTGGCTAGCGAGGGCCTCCTTGCTCGCGGTTGGTGAGGCTATGATGGCCTCACCTAGGGCCATCGTGGTCTTGCTAGCTCTAGATGAGGCAACCCTCGCCGCCCAAAATGAAAGGAAAACAAAAGAAAGAAAAAAAATTAAAAAATATTATTAAAAAATATCCACAATAGTGCCAGCCGCACAATATAAGACGGTGGGCATGCACATCGACGATTTCTAGTAAAAATTGACATGATGGACTCAATCGACACAAATACAAAAAGTTTTGGATTAAATTGGTCCAATTTAAAAATTCAGGACTATATCGGTACCATTATCAAGCACGAGCGTAATAAATTTAGGACTTTGGGTACTTTGAGCATTGGGACGGACTTTTGTAAATGTTTTTCGTATCTCTCTTCTCCTCCTCCTTTTGTGCTCCGTTCGAAATTTGACAGTTACGAAATTTCATAAGACCCACAACCTTTCAAATTATTATCGACATTGACTTGTTGGGCTGTGTAATTTAATCGATTTCGACAATGGTATGTTGGAGGATAAGGGCTAATAATACCCCGAAAAGCGAGGTATTATCTTCGCATTTCAATGTATTGTTTTACTAGCATCTTACTTTTGATTATATGGTTTTATGAAACTTTTACAGCAGAGAAAAAAAATTCCTGAAGAAAGATGTTTTGGGTTCATTTTTCCTCAACAGGAAAAGTAAATAGGTAGAAAGGGAAAATCATGCATGACCTTGTTCATGAATACTGTGTTACACATTTATCTTCATTTCTTAATTCTTATGCAATGCGAGTAATTTTTCAGGAAAAATAACACAAATGATTCTAAACTTTGACCAAATATTTAATGTGATTCATAAACTTTTATTTTATTCATAATGATCCCTGAATTTTGGTTAATGTGCAATATAGTCTCTTGACTCTTGGTACATTTTCAAATTGGTACCCGGATCATAATTTAGTCCCTAAACTTGAGTTAATAGAAGGACGGCATTGAATATCTTCTAGTTTATGACTAAATTAAATATGTATGAAGAGTGCATCAGAAACCATATTGTACATTAGGCCAAAGTTCATTGATCAATTATGTCATTGTCCCTAACTTTTATAATGATATCTAGGATTTCCTTGTTAAGTGTACATGTGAGTAGAACTATGCACCTCCTAATTGTCAAGGTTAGTCCGCCATTGGTGTGCTATATTAACACGAAAATGACTGCTATGTATGGTTATTTCCAAATCAATATTTTTTATGCAACCGTGGACTTTCCCTAAACGCAAATACAGAAATGGAAAATCGATCAACGAAAAGGGAAACTATATGATCACTCAGCATACTCATCCCCGAGGAGGCAATCACCATAGAACTTTTAAGACACGTGTTTTGAAACGTGAAAATGTGTTGCTTATCATCGTGGAAAATATGCATTTTAATCTTCTAACGGTGGGCAAATATCGATTCGAGGCGCTATGAAGTATCGAAAGCATTCATCGGTCCCCGTCGAAATATAAAACCTCCGAAATTCAAAGGGTGTCTGCAAATTTTCCTGCTATAAATTTTCTCGAAACGGTGCGCGAACGTACACTGAACCTTACCTTCTTTTGGTTTCGTCCTAAGAAAACATAAACGAGTAAAGGCAGATGGGATGTACTGCAAAACTCCAACTCACGTGCATGAACGAACTTTCGCAAGAGGAGGTAAGGAGACATTTCTGGTGCTGCGCTGTTTTGCGGCAGTTTCTCTTTTCCTGCTTTTCTTTCTTGTTTTCTTGTGAAGTCCTGTCCAGAGAGACACGTGCCCATCATCAAAAGGGTATGAACTGCGAAGGACCCATTAGCTTGAGCGGGGGTTTGTCTTCGTGGCAGCTTTTTCTTGGTCCAAGCGCATTGAATGATGTGAGATAATTTCATGGTATACGTGTCCCCAAAAAGCATGCATAAAGGTGAATTAAAAGCATACCCAGAGAATTAAAAAAAAAATGAAGCAGGATAGAAAATTCAGGAAAATATGAGGTTTGTTTTTTGGTCGAAAGGTATGAGGTTTCACTGATCACCTTTTCATGCTCTTTCCTTTTTTTTTTTCTATTTTTCTTTTTCTCCTTCAAGTCTTTTCTGTTTCTACAGCTGGTGAGCACCCTTCAATCACTGCTGATTTACGTCCTTGATCAGAAGGTTAGTTTTGGCTGAGAAGGTTGGTCTTTGCTATACAATAATACCCAATTGATAGTTCATTATAGTATATGGGGAGTTTTGTCTGCTGATTTTCTGGGTTCTTGGTGTATTTTCGGAAGAAGAAAATCGAGAAATCGATGAAGGAACATTTTTTTTAAGGGTGGCCTTAATGGGTTACTTCCGATCGAGGAAATTCTTGTTTTTTTGTGGAAAAGGTTTCACTTTTTAAGGTTAACTTGTGATTCTTGTGTGCAATCTTCTACTTTTTCAGGTTCTTTATCGTGACAATCCATTGCTTCCTCTTCCTGGGTTTGGATTTGGATAAGAGCCTGAATCAGGTTGTTGACACATCATGTTGTGTATTTAAGGTTTGGTGGTGGGTTAGGAATGGTTTTGTCCTTTCTGGGGCTGGAGGAAGAATCGGGAAGAACTTAATGGACTATATAAGGCCTTGACGGAATCTGGGAAACAAACTGCGAACTTCTTTGATTTTTCTTGAACTGAAGGCGTAGATCTGTTCTCAGTCGTCAGATCCGATTACCCTTTTGTTACACTCTTCAATTTCACCGCATGCCCATCTGTTTATCTTAATCTTGAATTCCCTTCCTGTTAGCTTCATCTCTTATTGGTTCGAGATTGGGAGTCAACGACACAAGGATGATAGGGCGTTGCTCAGTCTTGGAACTTTTATGCCCGTCTCCTTGTTGATTGATGGAAATTGAGGGGAGTTGAAGATAACCATTATTGGTACCGCAGAGAGCATATATAACAACATAAGAGTGAGGTGGTGCTGCTTGGTCTTGCAAACGTTTGTTGTGCCCATCTCCCTGCCAGGTGATAGAAATTGAGGGGAGTTGAAGGTAGCCGTTAATAATGCCAAAGATAGCATCTATATGGAAGAAATGTCTCCAGCCGTTGCGGTAACTCTTAGCGTCGGTAATTCGATGCGCGATAACTCTGGAATTTCATCCTCTGCAGAAATTACGCGGCTCAAGCTCGTGACAAATGCAGCCAGCTTCCTTGCGAATCCTTCAAATCTGGTGTCCACTGAGTCTGTCTTCTGTTGCCACGTGGACACTTCTGATTCAAGTTATGTGAACAATTTGGCCACGGATATGGCACGCGATGATGGTGGTGGTGGAGCTAATGAGTTGGTGACGGTGACCGAGAATGGAGATAGTGTGGTCCCTAATGATAACTTGATGCAAGAAAACGACGAGGATGAGATTATGTCAGTCGGGGAAGACACCAGTTTGGTTATGGCCAATGAATTGTTAGCGACAGGCCGAGTGGTAATAAAAGCAGTAGAAAATGATCAAGTTCTGGCTGAGGCCATAATTTTGGGAAATTCCGAGGTTCCTGCGAGTGAACTGATAGCAGCAGTGAGTTCACAAGCTGAAGGCTCTGATATTTCAATTCTGAAGGCTGCTGCAATGGTTTCTCAGCTTCCAAAGGAGAAGAGTCTTGCCAAAGGAGGCATAAGGAGTGTTTTCGAGCTAGATTGTATACCTCTTTGGGGCTCAGTGTCTATATGTGGGAAAAGACCGGAGATGGAAGATGCTGTTACAACAGCACCACAGTTCATGAAAATTCCTATCAAAATGCTTGTTGGGGAACACATGATTGATGGGATTAGCCAAAGTTTAACTCATGTAACCAGTCACTTCTTTGGTGTTTACGATGGCCATGGAGGTTCTCGGGTACATCCTCTATATTATTGAAATTTATTTAGCTGTCTTTTCTATAGTAACTAGTTGAACCTTCCTGGAGACATTTTTTCTTTCAGCTCTCAAGTTTGGATTTTTTCGACTCCTGCTTTGGTTCTACATTCTGAGAATTAATTTGTGTAAACATTTGTGTGTCTTGCTCGTGACTTATCGCCAATAACTTGTTTTGTTGAGATTTCTGTTTTGAGTATCAATTAGCATTGTTGGAAAATTTGCAAGGCAGGTTGCTGAGTATTGTTGTGAGCGGATCCACCCAGCTTTGGCTGAAGAAATAGGACAGGTCAAACATAACATAGGAAATGGGAGTGTCGGGGAAGCTAGGCAAGCAATGTGGGAACGAGCCTTCACTAATTGCTTTCAAAGAGTTGATGATGAGATAGGAGGAAAAGTAAGCAGAGGCATCACCTCTGATCATGGAGATGCTTCAGCTGCTAGTTTCGAGCCGGTTGCCCCAGAAACGGTTGGTTCAACGGCTGTTGTTGCTTTGGTATGCTCTTCCCACATTATAGTCGCAAATTGTGGTGATTCAAGAGCAGTCCTCTTGCGTGGCAAAGAAGCCATGCCCTTGTCAGTGGATCACAAGGTAAGCCAACTTTCTGGCTTTTCATGCCTAAAAGTTAGAGAAACACAGTTAGTTGCAGGAGATAATATTTTCTTTCTTTTGGTGGCTGCTGCTTCTCCAGCCAGATACAGAAAAGGAGTATGCTCGAATTGATGCAGCTGGGGGCAAGGTCATACAGTGGAAGGGCTACCGTGTTTTTGGTGTTCTTGCAATGTCAAGGTCAATTGGTAGGTATCTTGTGCAATTAGTTGTTCTCATATTTATTTTATACCTTCAAATATTTACCTGTTTTGTGGGGTAATATGGTTCTTCCGCTGAAAGTCATGTCATTCAATTCAAGTACCCTTTGAGCTGATATTTGTTTGGCTTATGGCTATCTTTGCTTCCTTTTCCAATTTTCTTTGTGTTTCCAACATAGCAGATTAAGCTACTTCAGGAGGGGATATGGTTTTAGTAGCTGATCTGTCAGTGATCTTGTAGGTGGCTGCCCTAGATTTACTCTGGATACGTTTGATTTAAGTTTTTTTCGCTTCAAAACCATATCTGCTCAAACTTAAGTAGTACATTTCCCTCGTCTCATTGCACTTATTTGAATTGGACCTTCCACAGGCGATAGGTACTTGAAACCCTGGATAATCCCTGAACCTGAGGTGATGTTTGTCCCTCGAGCTCGGGATGACGAGTGCCTTATCCTAGCAAGTGATGGGTTGTGGGACGTGATGACCAACAAGGAAGCATGCGAGGTGGCGCGGAGGCGGATTTTGCTGTGGCACAAGAAGAATGGGATTCCTTCATTGCCCTTGGACAGGGGCAAAGGGATTGACCCTGCAGCACAAGCCGCCGCTGAATACCTCTCTATGCTGGCGCTTGAGAAGGGAAGTAAGGACAACATCTCGGTGATTGTGGTTGACTTGAAGGCTCAGAGGAAGTTCAAGAGCAAGTCGTGATGGAGACACATTCAGCCATCGGCGCCAGCCATCCAAGGCAGAGTAACTAATACAAATATTAGAGAACCAAAGTGATTGTAAGGGGACATAAACTTTGGTCCATCCATTTTTCTCGTGGGCTTAAATGTTTGTGCGAGATAAGAAAAGTAGAGTGTTATTATACAAAGGTAGTAGCAGCAAGCGCAACTCCAACGCCATCACTGTGTGGACATGTGGAGACCTGTTTTCAGCAACAGGTCGCCTGCTGTGTGTAACCGCTGATTAAGTGGAAGTTCATTACCTTTTAGTGCATATGCTAAACTCCGTGGAGATCTCTTTCTGATGGTCTGCCTTGACCAGTAGGATTCTCTATCACACGTAATGAAACTCAATTATCGGTGGGATGCTGAATGCTAGAAGAGAAGATACATAAACCATGTTAACTGAAACTCACGGCAAACGATTGCAAACCTTGATTGGAAGCGCCTTCCTCTTAACGTACCGTTGCAAGGACAAGAAATTCCATTCGTCTGCCTTCGGCACCTCTTTCTCAACTCCGGGAACTTAAAAGAGGCACAAGAAGCTTGACACAAACGCTGTTTTACTCTCGTGACAACTTGGAATCGAGACACTTGGAATCGAGACATTTGAAATGCGGTCGTGGTGACTGCAATCATCCACAGATCCTTGGCATATCAGTCCGGAAATCATCCAAGTGAGCGTCTGCTAAGACGTAGCTGATCAGAAGATCAATTTTCTCAGATGACAGCCACTTCGATCCGGTATCAGAGAACATTCTGACGCGGTATGCCTGGGGTCCTGTGGTTCTTTGCAGTGGAAGCACCAGCCGCAGATTGTATGTTCAGAACAAATTGAGGATTAGCATGTCCTGCCAGTCAAAATTTGCTCGCTTACACAGTAATCAATTTAAGATGTTTAGTCCTCTTCAGATAAGCAAATGCTGATCAATCAGATAAATGACCAAATAAAACAAGTACAAACATAAGACAGACTATGGCCACAGCAGTCTTGAACTGAACATTTTAAAGTTATAGCAGGCGGAAACTACTCGACTAAGAATGTTTGCTTTAGTCACCTAACATTCCTCCGCTGAACTCGCATTGCTTTTCATTTTGGAGTTCAGACCATTTAGATCGAGGTCCAGCAATAAATGTTGTTGAATTAGCTAGCATAAAATCATAGAAGGAAAATGCCTTACCAAAAAAAAAAAATCATAGAAGGAAAATGAATTGATTAGATGCCAAAGCACATAGGCACCGCCTACAGGCGAGAGAGTAATTGTGACACCTCAAGTCTTTGTCAAACATGAGAAGTTTTGTGAAGTAATTTATAAGTAAGACCGATCTCAAAATGGTAACTATCTCGAGTACTCCTCTCAATAGCTTAGCCAATATGGATAGGTCGTGTGATTATAAATACAGCCAATGTAAAGTCCCCTCTAGTAAGTGTGGTCTAAGGGAAAACTAGGCCCGAAACCGATCTAACGAAAGTGAGGATTGATCTTCAAGGCAAGAGGGCTCGGATAAGTTATGGTCCTGGGTAGATCTCTAGGATAGCGATGGGGGCATCGCGATATGCCAACACCAATGAGGACGTCAAGGACTGCCCGATCAACCTACTGGAAAACCTGCACAATTTGGAAGAGCTCACAGTCGAGGACTCCCCGGTCATCTTGAGCTTTAGTGAGCTGCAAAGATTCTTCTAGGTACGAGGATGCTCACTTTCTTCCGGAGTTGAAGAGGATAGCCCTTAGCTCGTTACCCAAACTGATTAGCATAGCGAGTGGCCTACACATTGGCCTGAAACTGGAGAATGTAATTATATGCGATTGCCCAAATCTCAAGAGTCCACCAACTATGGATAAAGTTCCTAATGACAGTTTTTTTCAGGAAACTGAGGAGGATGAGGTCATGTCAGAATCCAGCAAGGAGGTACTGGGAGATAGATAGTTCTGATTGAGAGAGTCCCGTTCAGCTCCCGGGAATCATGCTAAAGGAGAAACGGGGAGAGTGTTTTAGAAATAGATTGGGAAACATTAATTGCTCAGATTGGGGAAAAGATCAAATGATACGTCAACTGGTCCTAGGCATTGATATGTCGTGTAGCAATGTTCTCTTGCACAAACAAACATAAACCAAACTGATTCCCTTCCTGTACTGTGCATGTGCCACTCCTTTTTCTTTTCCTTTTAGTGCTTCAGGAAGCTACATGCTTTTGAAGCATCAAAAGACAGATGACAGCTTCGTGAGAGAGAGGTGCGCCATCGTTTTCTCTTCAAAATATGGGATCGACCAAGTTTCCGTGCTTGTTTTCATGTCCAAATAAAAATGAATATACACATTTTTTGAGAACTTTCCACCAGCCAAACAGCCTCTGCGCTTGCCTTTTCAAAAGCGGCTAGCTGAAGAATCTGTTAGATCCATTGCTCGGCTTTGTACTGACGAATGTCCTGAGTTTGTTTTGAGTTCCGTATGATGAATGCTAACTACTGCCGGGAGCGGATCCATGTGGCTTTGGCCAAAGAAATGGGACAGGTCAAGGATGAAAGTGTTGGGACGCTGGGCAAGCATTGTGGGAAAGAACCTTCAATAATTGCTTTCGAAGAGTTGACGATGAGATCCGAGGAAAAGCAAATACAAGCATCATTCGTGATGACGGAAATGCTTCAGCTGCTAGTCTTGAGCCTGTTGCCCTGGCAACGGCTTGTTCTACTGCTGTTGCTGCTAGCTTCTCTTTGTTCTTCCCACATACAAAGCTGTTGCTGAATGATTAGCAGGATTCCATACTTCACCTTACAAAACAGGTCAGAGAAAGGGCAAGAATTGACCATAATTTGCTGGAAACTAAAGGCGCATCGTCTCCAATCCTCTTGGCCTCGAATCTGGGAATGAATTCCGCGTGACAGTAGAAAGTCAATGGAACGTGAGTCTTCAAAATTCAAATCAAAATTGATTAAGATGCATATCACAAGCAAATTGATTGACCAGATATATCGTTGAAATTTCTACACGATATACTCTCTCCTCACATGGGACCAATAGTAGTAACTGTTCTCACACTATGAAGAGTACGCAAGCGTCCGCGAGTTGTTTCGTTGAGGTATCAGTGCACGCTATGACGAGAACAAATTCGTAGTTACCTAACCTTCACATAGATGCAAAGGAGCCAAAACCATATCAAATGAATGGTGCTCGCAACAAAATTGCTTCCAGTGCAGGCGTTCTCACATTTTCAAAGTACATCATGCAAACTTGATTAAGTAGACTCGCTGTGGAGTAGCTTCCGATGAAGCATAAACATGTTCCATCACCATAGGATGCTGAAAGCTAAAAGAAAGAGATACAAACTGCCGCCAAGAATTCCACTTCTTGATGGGAAGCGGCTCTCTCTTAACAAACTGTTACAAGGACAAGAAAATCCATTCATCTATCTACCTTCGGCGCCTCCTTCTCAACTCCGGGAACTTAAGAGGCACCGGAAGCTTAGCATACAACACGTTATTCTCTCGCGAAAACTTGCATCCTAAATGCTCAAAATGCTGTCTTATGGTTACTAAACTCATCCTCAGATCCTTAGCGACATCTGTCGGGTCTGTCCGGAAATCATCCGCAATCAAAGTGAGCACCAAGACATAGCTGATTAGAAGATCGATTTTCTCAGAAGGTAGCCATTTAGATTCGGTGTTGGAGAACATGGTCGAGAATTTCTGACGCAATATGCTAGGGGTCTTGTGGTTTTTCGCAGAGGACGCACCGTCAGCGGAATGCTGATCTTTGAACTTAATAAGGTGGTTGATATACGAGAATATCCAACCAAGCGTTTTCTTCTCCATCTCATCCTGCAGAAGTCATGAAACATTCAAAAGCTATACATAATTGAAAAAGGAAAGAAACTTGAGAGATAAAAGAAAGTCTGAGAATTCAAGAATGTATGTTCAATTAACAAATTGAGGATTAGAATCTCCTGCCAGTCAGAGTTGCTTACATAGTTATGCAATTCCAAGATGTTACAAGCAAATTCTATTTAATCAGATATTGACCAAAGAAAACCATTACAAACATTAAACAAAGAATTTCGCCACAGCAATCTTAAAGTGAACATATAAAAGCTACAGCAGGCAGAAAATGCTTTATGAATTTGTTTGCCAGAGTCAATTAACAGACACTTCCTCCACTGCCTGCAGCTGTATTTTTCTATTTTTGTTAACTCAGATTAAATCCAATCATTAAAGAAAAATAAATTGACTTCATGCAGATTTAGAAGTATATATGCACTAAGTTAACTTTGCAACATCATTTACTCGGACTAAGAAATAGGTATCCTTTCATTGCAATTGCAATTGCAACTGCAATTTTCCTTTTTCATTTTAATGACATTGTCTGACAAAATGGATTTTGATGCATTAGTTAGGCATGCACTGTCATATGGAAAAATCAAAATGTAGAAATACAACTTATAGATGGCTGTTATAGAAGAAAATCATTGGTTTTTTGTACAGGGAAGGCATCAGCATAATTTTGTCTCACAAACAAATGAAGCATTGTAATCTTCCCAGTATGGTCAATACCTAATATAACTATTTTCCACAAGAACCGGTGGGAAATAATATCGATTATAGAAATACTCGTGAAAAAATGCAAAGGCAATCACCTGTGTCTCCCCCAGTTTATGGATCCTATTGCGAACAAACGTTGGGTAAGCATCAGGTGATACTTTCCCTCCTGCTTCAAGAAGTTGAAGAATATCCGTGATGTAATCCCACTCCCCTTTGAGAATAATTTTCTCTATGGGATAGGCGTCCTTTGGAACAGTGGCAGACGAGTTGTAAGGGGGTATATTGTGAGCAGGATGAGAATCCGTACTTTCAAGATCTTCCTTGTACATGGCGACTTCCTTAATCTTCCTATCCAAATCCTCTTGGGAGTTGGGATCATCTTCTTGCCTAAGAGATTGCATTTTTTTATCCTGCACTCATAAAAAAACTTTTCACGTTGCATATACTTCCACAAAGGTCCAAGCAACTACCATCAAGCATGAGATTCTCCAAATTCCCACAACAGGGCTACTCAAACTTTATCTTCCTCCACAATTTGGCTCAGCCCATGGCTTCACTGTACTTACGAACGATAAATGCAACAGACAAAATCCAAGCAAGGCAATCACACAAAATGGCATTATAAACTTGTAATTTCCAAGGCTCCGATGGATTAACGGTATGCAGCGAAACTTTATGAATGAACACATACCCATGCACACGAACACATTCACACGCATAAGGATGTGAAAGTGCACAAGCACACGTAGAAAGGCGCACAAACAGGCACATGTGAGCATGGACAGAGAGACATAAAGCATGCGCACATGCTTAGTTTGTGCAAGACATGCCGATAAACTCCTACGCGGATGCACACATGGCTAAGCATAAACCGTTACAAATAAGCAATCCTGCAAAAATATCAACTTTTAACTATGAATACTCAGAGGAACAAATGAAAGGCCCTTATCTTTCACGAACAAAGAGCTTCCAGAGAACATCAGCATGACCCAATCTTAATGGAAAGAAGCTCGGCAAAATTATCTTCCACAATCAATAGCACAACGCATAACATGATCCAATGCCCAGGTAAATATGGATCATACCTGTGTTACGGACCGCTTAGTTCCGAAGAGTAAATTAAGTTCTCTAACTTTATCAGCCTTCTCTTTTGCTGAAAGCTCTCCCCTAACCAACTCAGAGTGCTCTTCGTCAGCAATATCTGATCCCACTCTCGGTTCCAATCTGAATATCTGCAGCAGTAACACATAAAATTGGAAGAAGTAAATCACAATGGGCAATATCAGAAGCAACATGTAAAGGAGTGATAGATGAGTATCTTTAAGTGCAAATGGTGTTCTGTGACCATGTGAGCTGTTAAATCTCCAAGCGACTCTACCTCTGACATGCTTAGATCAAAGTTATTGATACGTTAAACAAATTTCCAGGGAAGCAACGTTGGTTTGTAACACAGTAAAGTAACTGCAAGGAAATATTTCCCTCATTTTCCAATGTTTTGCAACATAAGGAACAGATGCAAACTGAAAATGTACTCTCGATAAAATTGAAAAAGACAGCCGATCGGCAACCGCCATCACCACCATTTAGCCACATCCATTGTGCGTCAAACTGTTCATCTTGTAATCATCTCTGGCTTGATTGATAGCTGACTCAGTGGCGCTGACACGCTACAAAACTGGTCGGCATTGTTTCTCCACTGCCACCATTCAGTCTACTCAGCTGAACCTTGGGCAACGAGAACCACCCTCCAAAGTTCCAACTTTTCTTTACAAGAGAAACCCAACTTGCTCTGGGCCAAACAGAGCGAAACGTTTCTCTAATCTGTTTTCTAGATGAAAAAGACCGCTTACGATTTTTGCCCATCTGTTCGAAACAAGATGACCTCAAATTGCTTCCAGCAGGCATAAATTCTACTCTATTATCCGTTTCTAACCAACCGAACCATATCAACAAACAATAGCACCGGACCGAATCGCATCAACAAAACGAGAAACGAATACCCACAACGCAAAAACCCTAAAAAGATTCTTCAGCACACACCTTATCACGGGCGATAGGGACGATCTTGAGCGTCCGCGACTCCTTGTCGAGCACGCCGAGGCGGTAAGAGCAGTACTCCGTCGAGGTGCGCTCGCCGCTGACGCTGGAGCCGACGAAGGCGACGCCGGACTCCGGCGGCCTGACGACGAGCTGTAGCCTCTTGGACCACTTGCTGCTGCTGTGGCGGTAGACCGTAACGCGGGGCTCCGCGGAGCCGCCGCCGCCGCCGCGGGAGGAAGGGTCGAAGCCGGAGGGGAAGTAGGCGACTAGGGGAGCGATCTTGTCGGGGTTGTCGGGGACGACATGGATGGTGGCGTTGAGCTTCTCCCTCGGCCGCTTCTTGGGCTTGGCGGGTGAAGCTCCGGCGCCGTCCATGGGCGGAGGCGAGCGCAACCACGTGGAGGAGAGAATACGAAACTGCTCTTTCCCTTTCGCTACCCCCGCCTTGATATTTATGGGCTGTCCAACCATTGGGCCTAAACAACGCGAGTTCCGAACCAAGCATCCCAAAACTGCACTTATAAGGTTTTTTTTGTTTTTTGTTTTCCTTCTGCATTCTTTTCTTACTTTTTTCCAGCAAGGTCGCCAGCTACCCTATGTCGGCCTAGAGTTAAAAATATATGTATAATAAAATATTCATAAAAATTTTAAATAATTACAAAATTGCAAAATTTATCTGCGTCAGCAATTGTGAATCAAAATTGATCGGAATAATTGCATTGACAAATCGATAAAATTTTAAGACTAAATTGATACAAGTGAAAGGTTTAAAACTGAATTGGCGACTGCACAATCGGCTTCGAATAATAAAGGACTTAGGATACTGGTCAAAGTTAATAGCATCATGTGCGGATTTGGGTGGGTTCATTCGCGCACCGAAAGTATGGTTGGCCGGATAAAAGCCAGAATATGATATGTTTTATCCTATCTTGTGTTTAGTAGTGGTCCAGGATAAGATAAGGTTAGATATAGACCGGATATAGCCCGGATAAAAAAATCCGAGGGGGGAGGTGGGATAGACCCGGATAGACGGAGTTAAATTTATTTGATGCAACACTTCGTGGACCCCACGTGCTTTAAAAAAATAATAAAAATAGCCATTAGCAATTTCAGTTAGGCAAATTAGACGGAGTTAACCATGGACTTGTTTTGACTAAAAAATATATCGATGGGCTCTAATTGCACCAATTCGATAAATTTTAGAACTTAATTATATTTTTTAAAAATTTAGAATTTAATTTCACTTTTAAGGTAGCTTTTAAAATTTGTGATGCATTTTCAAAACCCTTCCCTTTTTAATATACCCTCTAAGCGCAAAGGAAAACCAGCTCAACAACGAACATGGAAGAATATTTAGCAACCATGCCACCGTTCTGCCTCGACAACTCTGGCAACCTGCGGCGGAGCCGCGGCGACCTGTCTGCCGTCCACCCCAGCTCCAACGTCCTCCTGCTCTTTCTCGCCGCCTCCCTCACCCTCGCCCTCTTCCCTGTCGCCTGCGGGCTCCTGAGCAGGTCCAATCACGGCGGGTCGTCGGGTTCGTACCCGAGGCCAGACACGCAGAAGTCGTCATTGTCCAACCCGACAACACCGTGCGGGTGCCGTGACGGCTGCGACTTTGGATCGAATACGTAGTCAAGGTAATGGAAGTTCCAGTCATCGCGCTCCGCCGGGGGAGCAGGCGGCTCAAAGAAAACGGGAGGCGAAGAGGACATATCAGGCTATGGTACACAAGCCTAAGGATGAGGCTGGCAAACTGCCAGCGGCACTGCAGGTGACTCCACCACCTCTGCCGCCGCCGCCCGCTGAGAAGAGTGGGAAAAAGAGAGGTGGGCCGGCGATCAAGGAGTTCTCGAGCTCGCTAAAGATGAAGAAGAAGAAGAAGAAAGAGAGACAAGAATCGAGAACTTCGAGTCACTCCTAGACTCCCAGCTTCTGCCGTCCTCTTCCCACCAGCCGGCCCCGGCGCCTCCGTCCGTGTTCCGCACTTTGCTCCCATCCAAAACGGGGCAAGACAAGGGAAGCTCTTACTGCTCCGCGGCCAGCTCCGCCGCCGCCGGCAACTCCACACAAGACCGGGGCAAAACCAGATGCAGTTTCTCAGTCAACTCCAAAGATGAACACCATCAAGAAATCGCATACACCGGTGACAATGACACCAAACTACGACGAGTCTTTGGATGACAGCGACAACAGCGGTGGCTTGTCGCCGTTGATCCCCTATGGCTCCACCGCGGCCGCCTTTCAAGGAGCCGTCATGGACGTTTGCCATGCGCGACCACCGCGTGTGGATCAATAGCCCGAACGCCCAGCGCCATATATCACCAGATACCAAAGATGATAAGGACACCGTCTCGGAGACGATCGAGAGCGCTTCAAACGCTTCATCAGAAGCGACGTCACCGGCGTTCTGTCCGAGCCCGGATCTGTGAACAAGAGCGCCGGCAAATTCATTGCGACGTTCAAAGCTTGGTTGAACCAAGAGAAGACGAACTCCCATGAAGCAGAAAAGGTTCAGTCTGGGCCCAGAAATCATAGGACGAGAAAACAGATGACAACGACTGACGTTAATGGCGTTATTTTCCTCTTTATGAGAATTGACCCTTATTTTCACTTGGAAAACATGCTCGCATTCCCATATAGAACTGTAGAGGAAGGAACAAGGCAATGGATTTGGCATGTGAATAACAATAACAAGTAGGATAATTCGAAACTCGGGAGCACTCGCAACCGATTTCTGTTTGCATGGACTGGGAATAGTGATGTCATGTCATGTGATGGTTCGTATTGCACGATCGCCACTTCCCTCTCCATGAATGGCGACAGTTCAATGTTTGAACACGACGGCACCAATAATACTGTGCTCAGTTTCATGCAAAGAAGAACGTTGGGATTGAGTTGATGTATGGCAGAGGAGGCGAACGATGAGCGGCCCTCGTGCTGTTTTGGATTTTAGTTGTCTGCCCTGCAACTTCCGAATATCCGCTCAGTTTTTCCTTTTGTTTTCTTTTCGAGTTTTATTAGCTTGCCACTGTTTAAATGGACCCGGACCTTTCACTAGGGTGACCACGGGATCTTGATTGAATCGGTAGGACCTGACTGGTCGGTTTTAGATGATTCTTCAAAAATTTGAAATCGGAAATAACTTGTCCGATTTTTAGTTCCTTGTGCGTAACTAAACCGAACCAACTGAATCGGGCTAGAGGCAACTATAAATTAAAATTAGGACTCTTTCTCTCTTCTAGATCTCAGCCTCTCACCTCCCTCTCTGGAGCAACCACCGCCACGGCAAAGCAAGATGAATGTAAAGCTCATCTAGGATCCAATCAACCCTACTTTCATATGCCAAAGCCCATACATGATTAACAATTCGCGGTCCTTAAAATCTACTTAAGACATTGATTAGATCAGGCGGGCTTGGGCTGATCTAAGAAAAAGTTATTGTCCCCATACTTTAAATAAGAAAAAAATCATTTCGACCCAAACAGCCCAAACTGACAACCTCAAAACATAATCAGGCAAAACATAACAACGTAAGGGTGATCTTCCCTCTTTATGTAGTCAAAACATAATGAAGGTGCATCTATGCAAGGGTGATCTTCCCACTCGCGGGGGGTCGTCGCGGAGGACGTGGATGGAGGCGTTAGGTTTCTCCCTCGCTCGCTTCTTGGGATTGGCGGGTGAAGCTTCGGTGTTGTCCATTGACGGAGGGGGAGTGTGCACGCTGTCGAGGGGAAAAATTGCACGATCGGCCTTAAACCTGTTGTACGGATACTAATTCAGTCATAAATTTTTCAATTTTATAAATTCAGTCCTAAATATTCGCGTGAAATTCTAATATAGTTCTTCCGGCTTTCTCCGGAAATCGTTGATGCAGCGGCGTGCCACGTAGAATGGCTAATAATGACTAGACCGTCACGTCAGGGATTTCTATTTCTACCAACGGATCGATATTTTGCATCTTTCGTGAACATACAGGGAACATTATCAATGGATTTGCTAAATTGGCTAAGGTTTTCTAGCGCCGCACATTCAGAAACCCTAGCCCTAACCGAAGCCCTTACATTCATCTATGCCTGAAAACACGAAAACACTTCCCTCGGAGTCGGATGGTTTCGATATAATAAGCACATTGCAGTGTGTGCAGATCAGATCCCGTGGGATGTGCGCATGCTTGTCATTGAAAGTCTTTGATCCACTAGATCACTTCTCAAATATTTTACTAGGCTATTGTTTTAAGTGTTAATATCATGAAAAACCCTAAACTGATACATTTATGATAAATTTATTTCAAATTAATTTTTTTAACCATAAAAAATCTCAAACTGGTATTCATGTGATAAATTTACCCTAAACTAATTTTTTGACCATAAAAAACTCCAAATCGGTACATTTGTGATAAATTTACCCTCGTTAAATTGGGTTGATACCACGAGCTGGTACACCTATGACAAATGGAGGGTAAAATCCCAAACTGGTTAACCTGTCAATTGCCATGTGTCATCCAACTTAGAAATTTAACGGTAAAATTTAACGGAAACTAGCGGAGGGTAATTGTCACAAATATACCAATTTAGAGTTTTTTATGGTCAAAAAATTATTTTGAGGTAAATTTATCACAAATGTACCGGTTTGGGGTTTTTCACGACATTAACCCTTGTTTCGAAGAAGCCAACAAGGTTCCAGATTGGGTAATTAAGTTGCAAATGAAAAAAAAAAATTACTAACAAATTGGCTTGTATTTTTCCTCCTCAACGCCCTATGGGCTCCGCCCCTTTAATGGGCTCTTTTGGTTTTCCCAGTAATTGATTAAATTATCTTCCGACCAAAAACGAAATAGAGGAAAGAAAACTATGATTCATAGCATATCAAATATGGGGTAAATTGAGTTCAATTTGACTTTGAGGTTTCATCTTGTTCATTCACCTAGCCCCGACCAAAAACCCTCTCTCGATTCTCCACCGAAATTATGAACACATAATTACATTCACTTTTTCCCGTGATTGATGACTTCTAGGTGTTAAAAGTTATGATTCGGTAAAAACTCGAGGTTTTTGAATGATCGAGTTTTGCAACTTCGAACTCGCGATGGATGGCACCCGAATATCATCTCGGATCATACTGTCCCGTGTAACAATTTCGCACCCGGTTGAGCAATGATTTTAAATACGATGTTTGGTAGGCGTGGTCGGTCACCAAAGTTTTATTTAATCAACAACGACTTGTGCCGTCAATTCTTCCTTCACAAGGTCAGAACTCTAATTTTGGATTTTCCTATTTATGGCCAGCATAACTATTGCATCGGAAACATTAGTCTTCATTCCCACATTTTATGCACGTGCGAATTTGATATGTCATGTGTATTAATTGTAAATGATTGCTGCAAATAATTGTACTAAAATTAAATTGAGGAAATTAATTTGTGTCTCGATTTTGCAACATTCCCTTTCGCAGCATGGAGAATCCAAGGTCGTCGCAATTGATGGCCGCCGATGTTACGCTTTGCAGGCATTCATTTCGTCGCAATGCTACATGAACTTAGCTGGGAAAACCCACTAATTCTTATTGCTAAAATTGCATTCGAATGAAGAAACGCGTCCCATCTTTCCAATTTAGAGGCTCGATTGAAAGGATCACGTTCATGTTAATTTACCCAATATAAAAAAAAAATTGGGCATTTTTCTTTCCCGATATGACATAATAATTGGGCGACGAATGCAAAGAAAGAAGAAAAATGAGGTACGTGCATGTTAAAGGGAAGTTGATACATTCGACGGTTCCCTATTCTTCGTGCATGCAAGGCGGCCATAAAGGTGAATCGATACAATTACATGATAACTTTATATCAATAAGAGGGTATGATGAGTTTATGTCAATGGAAAAATTGGGAATTTTTTTGAAAATTCGGTCAGTAATCACTGCGATAGAAGCAAAACCATTAATGAATTTTAGGTTTTGCAAACGATCACTGATCCGTGAGGTTTAAAAATCCTTAAAACTTTGAACCAATAAAAAAAATTCGAAAAACGCCTTGACTGAAACGATAGGATAGCGTGAGAAATTGGGAATTGTTAATGTCTACAAGCCCAAGTTTCTTCTGTCTGTCGAGTTATTGCTTTGCTCACTCAATCTTGCCAGCTAATAGCTAAGGGTCGGGCTTGGGGATATTTCATCTAAGAGTCGAATTTCGCTTAATCATAAGATGCAAAGTTTGACTTTTAGCTACATTTCAATTTAGACTAACCTAAGAAAAGTTCGAAATAAGCCGGATACATCGGTTCCGCGGCTCGTCGCAGGGTGAATTCATCACACGCATCATTGGCTATTCCCGGTGCATCTCCACGGGCAATTATGCAACTACCAACATAAAAAAAAAAAAAACAATCCCGCGCTATCAGGACCTCGACGTGTCCACGGACCCCATTTTTCCTCGCTGGAAGCCAAATTCGTGCCATGCACGCTCCCGCTCGTTCCTTAATCGCCGAGCGGTTTCATCGCGGGCGACCCGATTGAGAAGAGATTGATTATAAAAAGATGGGAATATGCTGAGGCTGCAAAAGCACGCCCGGAGAAGGTAGCATCCGACTTAGGATACTGGAGAAATTCATTCGGTCAAAGCCGATTGCATGATATGAGGATTGTTTTTTTTTTTCTCTTTGGAGTGGCACATTCGTGCCGCGAAAGCAATCAATTGTGAATAGGAACAATCGGCGTCATTAATTCTCAAATTGCTTCTTCCTTCTTTTCCTCATTTTCTACTGTTTAGCCTTCGAGAAGAACAAAAAAGGAAGAGGTGGGACGATGGGGACTTGTAACGAAGGAACGACGCGGTTTCCTGGGGGAAAAACTGATCCATTTTGCTTCCTCAACTACATAAAAATTGGTTAAATGTACTTTTTATATGCACAAGCACTGTCCGAAGACGACACTCAAACTGAAAAAGCAGCGTAGCTTGCGGAGGGCAGTGTCCTACGTTTAAATTCCATGACCAAAGACCATTTCCATGGTCGCCCCACGTTGGAAAATCCTTTTGTTTTCTTTCGAGTTTTGGCCGATGGGCGAACTGCTCTCTTTGTCATCAAGTCATCCGGTTTTTTTGTCCAGCGGCCACCACCATACAATTTCAACCTATAGCCATGAATTTCCTCTGGAACGCGTGCACAGAGAGAGGTGATTAATGGGCAGGCCTGAGCTAAGGTTTGGTCACGCTCCGAGATCGGGTCTATTTCATTGCCCCGCGTACATATCAGAAGTTTATGTACGAAAATTTGGGATCAGACTGTTATATATCCGATTAGCCTGGGTCGGGCCGAGCATCACAATTAAATAAATAGCCCTATCCAGAGACCCGTCTGAAAGTACCGTTCGAGCGCATCATGGACTATTAGGTCCACGATTGGGCCTGATCAGCACTGACAAATTCCGACATGATACTTTAAAATGTGCCGCGAAAGAAAAGCCAAGCACTCGCATGTCTCGTGACACGCTAGCAAATATACGACATGAGATTAATCGGTACGCCAAAGCAGAGATGAATGGGGATAGGACGAGCGACACGGGGACGAGAACCTGTTCGGCACCTAGGTGGGGAGGCTGCCAATTCAAATCGCGTGCGATCAATCAATGGCCAATGGAATTGGAAACCTCCATGTTCAGACAGACGGTGACCATTAACGAGAAAAGGGCAAAGGAAGTTGGCCCCATCTGCCGGGTCAAACACGGTGCGCTCGACGAGGATGGGCCGATGTTACTTTTGATGCCATTTTTGGCGGTCACTGGCCAGCAAAGAAAAACGAATATTAGCAGTAGAGAATTTGGGTAGACTAGAGAGAACGGGGGAGAGCAGAGCGCCAGACGATGAAATGCAACTTTTGACGGCGTTTATTTGATCTTTGTGACGGTCGAACTTTTGCTGCAACTCTAGCGTTCTCGATCGAGGCCAAAAAAACAAAACCTTAACCCCAAAAAAGAAGCTGAGCAGCGCACGTGGTCCACCGCCCACACTCCAACGTTGAGAGACCGGTGGACCATACAGTTGTTTTAACGCTGTCGTTCTTCGTGTGACAGCAAAGCTTGAGGAGCACGTCACTGCTCCCGTCCCGTCCCCCGCATTTCCCTTCGAATATGCGTCCCAACACATGAGTCCCACCGTACTTTAATTCACGAAATTTCTCCTACTCAATTTTCAGGGAAAAAAACCACCAAAAACTTCAAATTTTGTCACCCATAACATATTTATCTTGAACTATTTTTATGACACCAAAAATTCTAAACTATGCTATTTATGATACATTTATTCCAATATACTTTAGTCCGTGGATATTTTTGTCTTTTTTGCATTTTCTTTTTTTTTCTTTCTAGCGAGGGGGGCCCTCGCCAGCATCGGGCGAGGGCGACCCTCACCGGATCCGGTGTCGGGCGAGGGTGACCCTCGCCCGATGCCGAGGAGGGCCCTCCTCGTCGAAAAGAAAAAAAAATACAAAAATACAAAAAAGACGAAAATGCCCATGGACTAAAATACATTGGGGTAAATATGTCACAAATAGCATAATTTGAATTTTTGGTATCACAAAAAAAGTTGAGGACAAATATATCACGAATGGTAAAGTTTGGGATTTTTGATAATTTTTTTCATAATTTTTGTAAATCATTGTTACTATTTTTATCGTTATTAGTAGTAGTGGCAGTAGTAGTATTATAACATAATAGTGACCCCCTACATCACGGCTTGATGATTGCCACCCCGCTCCCCACGCATTTTCGATCCCCGCGCGCGTATATAAGTCAGCTCTCCTTTTGTCTCCTCCTTTCGATCTATACCCCAGAAAGCAAAGCCCCAAAAACACGGGCGAGAAAAGGCTAACTCCCCGGCAAAGCAAAAACCGAGCTCAGCGACAGCCGGCCATGGAGGAAGACGAGGCCGACACGCCGCCCTTCTGGCTCCAGGCCTCCGGCAACCGGCGCCGGGCCCGCCGCGACTCCTCGTCGTCCGCCCTCCTCCTCCTGCTCTTCCTCGCCGCCGCCGTCGCGTTCGTCGTCTTCGTCGTCCCGCCCTTCCTCAGCCTCGCTTCCCAGATCTTCAGGCCCCGTTCGGTCAAGAAGGGGTGGGACACTATCAACGTTGTCCTCGTCCTCTTCGCCATCATCTGCGGGTTCCTCAGCAGATCCAACCACGGCGGAGACGAGGGGTCGTCGGGCTCTTACCCGAGGTCGGACTCGCGGAAGTCGCCGTCGTCGACGTCGAACCCGTCGACGCCGTACGAGTGGTACGACAGCTACGAACGTGGGAGCTCCGATCGGGGCGGATATGGGTTCTCCTCGAGTTCGTCCGGGGGGATGAGAAACAGCAGCTCGTACCCGGATCTGAGGGCGCAGGATTCGCCGTGGACTTACGGCGGAGGACCGCGGAGATTCTACGACGATACCCACCTTGTCGCGGGTCGGGGTTTCGGGTCGGAACCGGTCCATTCCAGGAGGAGATGGAACGAAGAAGAAGACGAAGAAGAGAAGAAGTTTGAGATCAAGCGTGTAGTTGCCGATGATAGTCGCCATCGTAATGCTGCAGTCGAGGAAATGAAAGTTCCAGTCACGCCTCCGCCGTATGCTCCGCCGCCACCCCCGCCTCCTCCGCCGGAGACGCCGCCGCCTCCGCCGCGAGCGCGGGCAGCTGGAAATAAAGGGACGCCGAAGAGAACGTATGAGACTGTTGCTCCCATGACTAAGGATGGGGTTGACAAACCGCCAGCAGCGCCGCCGCCTCAGCCGCGAGCACGGGCGGCTGGAAATAAACGGAAGCCGAAGAGAACGTATGAGACTGTTGCTCCCATGACTAAGGGTGAGGTCGACAAACGGCCAGCGACACCGCCGGCGCCTCCGCCACCTCCCCCGCCGCCACCGCCCGTGTTTCATCCGATGGAGGAGAAGAGTGGGAAAAAGAGAGGTGGATCGGCGACCAAGGAGTTCTTGGGCATGCTGAAGATAAAGAGGAAGAAGCAGAGACAAAAGAGCATCGAGAACTTCGAGTCCCTCCTCGCCTCCCAGCCACTGCCGTCGTCTTCCCGCCTTCCGCCCACGCCGCCGCCGCTACCGCCACCTCCTTCTGTGTTCCACGCTCTGTTCCCATCCAAAAAGGGTAAGACAAGGAAAGCTCTTCCGGCTCCGCCTCCTCCGCCGCCAGTTCCGCCGGCGGCGGCGGCGGCGGCGGCAGCTCACCGCAAGACCAGGGAAAGACCAGCTGCATTTCCTCAGTCCACCGCAGATTTGATCACCATCAACAGATCTCACACTCCCGTGACAAAGAGACTAAACTCCGAGTCTTCGGATGACAGCACGAACAGCGGCGGCCTGTCGCCGTCGATCCCAATCCCTCTGCCTCCTCCGCCGCCGCCTTTCAAGGTGGAGCCATGGAAGTTTGCCGTGAGCGGCGACTACGTGAGGATCAAGGGCACTAACTCCTGGCGCCATGGTACGCCAGATACCGAGGACAATGAGGGCGACGATGAGGCCAGCGTCTCGGGGATGACTGAGAGCCCGTCGAATGCGTCGTCGGAAGTGACGTCGCCGGCGTTCTGTCCCAGCCCGGACGTGGACACGAAGGCCGACAGATTCATCGCGAGGTTCAGAGATGGGTTGACCCTAGAGAAGATGAACTCCATTAAGCAGAGAAGGTCCAATTTGGCGCCGGAAAGAACAGGATGAGAAACACAGGATGATTTTTGGCGACAGGGATGATGTTTTGTTTAAGGATAAAGATTTGTTCTTTTTTCTTTTTTTCCCTGTTTGAGTTTTTGCTTATTTATTTGTTCATAGATGTGCAGATTGATTGACTGTTTTTGGAGTTGAGATTGTAGTCGGGTCTGAGTCGAGTCGAATAACGCACACAATGTTTATACACGTAGAAGGTTGAATCATACACAGGGAAATTGAAATAGATTCTGTCTTCCATAATTCCATATGTTCTCTCTCTGTCTCTTTCCCAAGCTTCTCTTTTTTCTCAAAAGAACATGATCATCTCTATGCAAATGTGTACAGTCCATGAACGAGCTCGTAATGCGTCCCGAGCACGATTCTGTGAGCACCCGCAATCAATTTTCACTTGCATGGACTAGGGATGTGTGATTTGATGTGATGGTGCTTCTTGATACACGATTCGCCGGCTCCCTCTTCATGAATGCTGACAGTTCAGTGATCGAACATGTTGCCATGAATGTGGTATTCAGTTTCACCAAAAGGAGAGAAAAGAGTTTCTGGGTAGGTTCTTGGATAAAGAAAGGCGTAGGAATTGATTTGATTTTTGGCAGAGGAGACGAATGATGAGCGTGCCCTTGTGCTGTTTTGGATTTTAGTTGTCTGCCCTGCAACTTGTGAACATCCACTCTGTTTTTGTATCTTCCTCTTCTTTACATTTCGAGTTGCGGAGCTTGCTAGTGTTCAAATGGACCCGGGCTTTTCATATGCGCAAGCCCATCCATGATTAACAATTTGCAGTCCTCATGATCTATGTAAGACATGGATTGAGTCTGTCATGCTTGGGCTGACCCCGAGCAGCCCAAACTGACAACATCAAACAAACACGATCAGGCAAACATAACTGTAAAAGGGTCATCTCCCCTGTGTAGGTAGTCAAACACAATTAAAGATGCTTCTCTTCACTTGAGAAAAGTCCTGATCCAAAGAACATGTAACTAAAATTTTCCGAGAACAATCAGGCAAACAATCTCACATGCTTACCATAATAACATGCTTAACAAGCTTATGTACGACGACAGTTTCATAACAGAGTCTGTAATCAGCAGGCTTTTACTTTGACAAGCGCAGCAATTAAATAGTTTTGAAGCAACACTAATATAGCCAAGGATGGCTTCCCATTGAAAACCAGCAGCTGTACTCTCTCCACTTACAAGCCAAATTCACATAGCTGTCGACTGTGATTGTTTTCCTGACTCATCTTTCACCTGGCAGAGAAAGATGGTGAATATCTCCACTATAATGAACGTCACAAGAAGGATCACACGTAGTCGTCACATGCCAAGGTTGACCAAAGAACCTGAATTTTGATACCGGTATGGCATCACTTCTGGTGATGGCTTGTGTCGTTTTGGAGCAAGAGGTGGTGGAGGCAGTGTCTCCGTGATCTTTCAGCCAACGCACCTCCGAATTCGGTAAATCACTGGCTGAAGACACGCTTCTCACATTTGATTCATCATTAAGAGTGGTAAATTTTGATTCTTTCTGATTCTTTGAGAGAAATCGTCCACCGGATCCTCTTGCCCTTCTTAATGCATGATGATGCCGAGATTCATGAAGGTAAGGCTGCACGCATCATAATAGATCAGTTCTAAACTTCATTTCTTATGAGATATGTCTAGACCTAGATTTGGTGCATGAAATTTACTGGCTGGTGACGTTAAAGACATCCTGTTCAATTTCGTTAAACCAACATCAGTCTAGAAGCTTGCACCAGTAAATAGAAGTGTAATCCAGGTGCCTTAACAGTTAACATTTCACCCTCGTGTATATGCTAGCTAGTAATAGCTCAACCAATGTAACTATTCAAATAAAAAAGCGTCCCAGTGCTCGAGGCTCCTGCAATGTGGAGGTAGATTCCTAACTTCTTGATTATGGAAGTTGAGGAAAGAAGTCATAGATTCGAACTAAGACGCAAGCTTCTACTTCGATACAATGTTAAATTCTGCAAGATCATCACATATCCATCTAGAAGTCAGCCAATAGATGGAAAAGCCAGTATCTTGTGCTTTTGCAAGTGTGTACCTTTCTATCCTTGATGAGCTTGTTTTCAGCCTCGAGCTTCGCACGATACTGTCTTCTCCTGAGAATACCATGATACTGTTTTGCATTTACATAGATCGGTTCTTCTCGTGTCATGTCGAAGGGCAGAGGCAGTCGAGAAGGTATTGTTCCTGCCATTCGAGGGCAAGAGATCTGCCCACATTTCAGAGGCAAATAGCTTATGAGAGCGTTACAGAGAAGACACATGCTTGCCTCGCTGCAAGTTGGACTAGTGGTGTTTATATAGAGTTCCATTTGAACACAGCGTAAAAATGACCGAACTCGATGTAAAAACCACCACAGTTGGAAAAACCACAGAGTGGAAACCATAAAGCATTTAAGTTAAAGAAAAGGTTGCTAAAAATAAACTGTGCAATATGCCTCCAATCTCGAGAAACTATACAAAAGAGGAAGTACCTACAAAAAGAATCATTAAATTAAAGAAAGCAGAGAGATAAGAGCAAAGGAGATGCAAAGTTAGAAGAAAAGGCAAAAAAATATGTATATAATATAACAATATGTGGCATAGGATTTCATAGACCCACTTTACAAATGCTAGGATTAGTTTTTTCAGCACACTCGTGATCAAATCGAATGGATGCTTTGGTGGTGCTACTTAATGAAAAGGATGGTCTATGTTATAAATTTGAGGAATAATATGACTGCACCATCAAGGAGGCCCTTCACTCAATGAACTCAAAAGAGGAGAGACGCAATATGGAAGGCAGAGGGAATATATGTTGCACTGGAAATAGCTAAAGCAAACGAAGTCTCTCCTAGATGAAATTTTCGGTGGCTCTGTGATTCTTGTAGTTCCTCGGACTCTAATCCACGTTCTGCTTTTTGACATGTAAAGTATGGCGGACAGTACAGAGATCAAGTAGAAAGTATGACCAACAGCATAACAGCACTACATTTATGACATGGACACGGTGCAAATTTGCCATTTAGCTCTAGAAATGCAAAGCCAATTCTTTCTCATAGTCAATCAATGCACCATCTTTAATAACTACGCAGCAAAGTTTGGTTTTGTGGGAATACGTAACAGTGGGAAGTGCTAGTTGACTACTAGCATTAAAGGCAACAAGGCAAACATTGTAACGTAGGATTACAGTTGACACATTCCATAACGAGAGAAACCGATCTCTTCTCAAAACCCCAAGCACACATAAATACAGACCGTGTAAAAAGAATACTTTGTAATTAACAGTCGGAATATGATTGGTTTTCATCTGGACATGCTTTCTAGACTCACAATAACTTACTAATCAACGCCTTCAAAATTTAGAACTGCAAGCACTTTAAATCTGCCACGCATGACCCCTGGCCCACCTCAATTCTGATGCCATTCAGTACCTGTCGGCTTCTTTGAAGTCAAGACTTATAGGAGCAGAGTTGTAGTTGGGAGTCTGACACTAGGTATTTGTGACATGGCAAAGTCAGTACTCAACTTGCGGTGAAAATAGACAATACACTAGTTACTTACACCGATCTGACCACACTACAGTGTCCGCCACGAGAATGCTAAATTTCACAGTTATTTAGAACAAGCACATTATCATGGCAATGAGAATGAGTAGAAAGTTTGTGCACTCCATTTCCAGATTAACTGAACAATTATCCATGTTTATCATTTGCGCAGCTTTTAACTAGTCTAAAGTCTCAAAATTCTATTAGCAAAAGGAGAAAAAGTAAGCAGGAAGAGGTATAATGCATCGGCTACTAACCATAGCCTGTGACCCGTAAGCAGCAGGCATAAAACCACCCAAGGATGGTTCAGCATAGTGGAGTGGGATGCACACCTGCATTGAGAACTTGTTATCCTCTGCCATGTAAACTTGCCCTGGCAAGCAAAGAAAATTTCAACTTAAAGTAGATTGCCTATAATCAACCTCTAAAGGTTGGAAGATTAAAGCCCGAGTTGCCATTGACAAGACTGATTTAGCTTGTCCTCTCACGGATTGCCCGTCAGTTTCACCATGTTCTGAGCAAGAAGAGGAAGCAATATTTAGTTGAATCATTGCTGAGGAATTGCGTAGCTTTGAGTAGATTCAAATCATGCTACCCTGATACCAGCTCCAATAAAAGGTAATGGAAGAGGTTGACCACGCTTGGTTAAGGGTACTAGTAGCTAATTTCCTTGAGTTTATCGGAACATTATCAACAATGCTTCATAAAATTCAGAAAGAAGATCCTAAAACTCTACTTCCCATACTTTGCTCTCCCGCATACGTGATATAAGCTTCCAACAAAACTGGCTGAAATCTGATAAAAAGGGAAGAGAAAACGAGGACATGGGGAAATGACCTGTCTGTTCTAAAACTGTGGCTTGGTTATATTCAGTACTTCCTCCTATATTAGCCACTTCATTGTATGATTGACCGGTTGATTGAGTAGAACACGAGTCCTGCTCTTGAAAATGAACATTCAATTGTTTGAAGCCATGAGAATGTTGCAATGGAACTCCCATCTTTATGCTTGAATCTTTTGGCATTGGTGCAAGTTCCAACTGTGATGTGGTGGAAGCCTCCCAAGATGGGCTACTAGCGACATACCAAGACATTGAATTGATAGAACTTATGTATCGATCGTGCTAACGAGTATAGTTGCTGAAATATCCATCAATTCTCGAAACGACAAAGCGAAAAGACATTTCTCCTGATCGTTGGCCCAACATCAGAATCCCACCGTCAAACTGAATGACCGCCAGAAAGGGTCATAATATCTGGAGTAGACAAATACTCTGAAAACAGCAAAACTTGCAGCAAGAAACTAAGATAAAAAAAAATGCGAGAAGTATTGAGGTTTACTACATTTCCATTCATGAGAAGCTGATTTTCTAGAGCATAGACATTCCACCAAACATTAACTACTACAGAAGATTGTCTTCATGCATGAGCCCTTCAGCAAACCAAAAAAAAAACCCTTCATGAACCTGATCCATCAAGACTACCCCTTCGACTTTACAAAGAGTATCGCAAGCAGTGAAAGGTCTTGGATCATCTCACAAGCCGGCAGGCAACAGCAAATAGGATTCAAACCATGATTGATTACTCCGACAGAATACACCATTCCATTCAATCACAAAATAAAAAGGAAAAAGTTCACGAGAAAAAGCACGAAACGAACAATTGGGTCCATTTAGGCAAGTAAAAGAGTACGTCATGAACCATAGAATTACAGCTCTCCATTAAACTCTTGAAGTCTCTGGAGCTTACCCTCCTCTCTCTAGACCCAGAACTCAAAGTACGAAAAAAATTCACCTGAGTTTTCAACAAGTCATGCTAAAATCCCTGTCACTCATCAAAGAGTCGCTGCTTTTTCTCTTAACCGATAAAAGGAAACTCATTGCACGTCTTAAAGGTTGTAATCCAGGAACAACATTTTCGGTACGTGCATTCCGAAGGCGCGACTTATTCTCTCCTGACCAACATTGAAGCGGAAGACGACCGCATCGCCGAGACGACCTATGCTTGAAACTTTCAGTGCAGGACCATTGACCAGTGACTATTCTTACCTCCTCCTGCTCCTCCTCTTCCTTCACCACGATGATGACCATCATCTCCTCCATTTTCAAGTTGTCGTTTTCAACAAATTGCCGTGTGTAAATTATTCATCCCACACTTTTTCGCCCGCTTTATATTTTTCCTTTCTAGTATATATTTTGAGAGATTTTCACTACAGTAATAATTATTATATTGTGTATATATATTCAGTTATGTTTTACCGATCAACATGTACTAGTAAAGTAATAGAGAAACAAAAATATCATTTTGCAGATAATGCGTTGAAGAAGAAAATGGTATAATTTTGGCGTCTCCATCATGATTTGTTTCATTATGCACGCATTATTAGCTATTAAAAATAAGTTGGAAAACGATCAGAAGGAGTTTTTGTATATTCAATTCACAAAAGATTAGGTATAAAATTTTGAGCTACCGTAAGCTGTGCATTCATAATTGTTTGGTTTTCTTGGTCTGTGTTACGTGGTTGAAATTAAATTTACTTGATGATCGTTCGATTTTATGATCACTTTGGGTGCCCTTCAACTTTTGTGATTAAGAAAATAGTAGTTATCCCTTGAATTGGCTTAGCGGTTAGGGGATGGACGAGCGTGTGTGGATCAGTATATATTCGATTCTTCTGGTCATGAAACCAAGCAATCTATGCTCGGAACTGACTGAGGCTTCCTTAGATCTCCCAAAGATCGACGGCTTGCTCACCTAGATAGTAGAGAAAGAAGGAAGAGAATGAGAGATCCCCTACTTATACAAGAGTCCCTCTCATTATTACTGAAAGTGATTGCATCTCCTCATCTACCAATTACCGTCGTTTATAGCGAGAATGCTCTAAAACCCGATACATTTACCGTATCATCCGTCCTTGAGAATATTTTAGAGGATAGGTGACTTGATCGGTCTTTTTGGACTGAACACGGTTATTTATTCATGGGAAACCTCGGGATCATGGTACTTGCGTGTTACTTCATTTGAAACATCCGATAATCAGACGATTGTTCCAAATGTTTACCTATCTAGACAGGCTCCCTCGTCGATTAGAAATATGGCAACGAGTCACACCGATCATGAGTAAAAAAACCTGTCATTATCTTCCAAAAAGATGCTCCAGTGGCCACTATCATTCCAAATCATGCTTAGTGTGACGAGATTGGCTATAAGTCAAGCGTGTGTTCACTCCTATCAACATTTCTCGCATCTCACCTTCTACCACCTACCCGCCACTTGAAAATTCGTACCGACTATGCGGCAAAATAATCAAACTTTCCATGATGATCTCATCACATAATTTTATAATTGAAGTTTGGTAAGCCACCAATTAACTCCGATCTTGTCAAGATCGGGACTCCTCTTGTACAATACGATATTCAATTTCTTTTCAACTAAGCAATGCAGCTCAGCCTGTACTAGGAATACTGCCGGCTGATGATGTGACCTCGTATCGATTACAGCTAGGATAAGATTGCATGCCAATGATGCGATCTACGTTATTCTACGTGAAAACGACACTTAATTTGTGGTTGAATTACATTTTTTTTTTTAGGGCCACCTGGATATAAGTAGCAATTTAGCATCCTCACATCCAACTCCATCCTCGAGTTTTCAAAATCTACTATCACCATCTTGGTCTTTTATATTGGATTTCGAATTGCATCTTCTACCCACCCATTACATACCAAATTGCCACTTTTTTTCCCAAATTACCCCCACCCAGAATATCCCTACTGTTTCTCTTCCGTCACCCAATACCTCATCTCCACTACCTGTGCCGCCATCACTCTTCCGGAGGCCGTTGCGATCATTGCCAACCTCAAATCTAAGGCCGCCAATGGTCATTGAGTCAGTTCAAGGCAACCTCAATCCGGTGGCCATGGCCACTCCGCAAGCCTCTGTTACAGAGCTAGCGTGGCTCATAAGCTCTCTTGCAGATGCTTGCAATGGCAGAGAGCGAGCTTGCACGAGCTGGGATGGGGACACGGGGGTGGGATGGGTACGGAGTGAGGGTGTCGGCGGAGCGACCGGGGTCAAGCCGTGGACGTGGGCTTGGTATCGGATAGCTGGGTGCTGTTGGGGCAGCAGACTTCGTGCTGTGTGAGGAAAGGCAAAGGATAGGAGAAAGGGTTCTAATGTAGATTTTGGATTTGAATGAGGAACAATGAATCTTTTCAAATTGGTAAGATGTAAATTGTAGATTTAAGAAATTCGAGATGACATATAATATAAGAAGTGAGAAATGCGGATTGCAATTTTCCCTAAACCTATATACGGTGCTTGCTCACCGCCTGTAACCAGATCACATCAAACTTCATTGCCTTAACCAAATTCCACAAGTCGCTCTGATGTTTCCATCACCTGTTGCTTTGTCCGGTTCAAGAAACTAATGAAGTACTGCCAATAAAACAAATAATGGCAAAGACAAACAAAAGATCGAACATATCTTGTCGTTGGTCTTGCCACAACCGGATCAAGAAGCGTGGAAAGTTAACGACAATCTCCGCTGAATATTTTCTCTGTAGATCAAGGGCTTTATTAAGGATATGTTTTATTTCATGGGACATTAACAACTCGAACAAAATTCGTTTATCACTTGGGAAATAGAGTTCATGAAACGTGTTAATGAAAGGGACCAACTCGCAATTGTTCCTACCAGCGCCTCAACTTCTACATGACTGTGGTTGCAATTGATCTTTCTAGAAGAGTTTCAGAGCAAATACTGTGAGAGAAACACTCCTTTAACACCTACAATAAATTTTCGAAAACCGTCACGTCTGAAAAGGTTCAACAAGTATGTCAAGTGAAAACCGAAGTCCCCATCAATTGAAACGCGCCGCTATCTGATGGTATGAGAGGAACATACAATGGTCAGCCATGGAAATAAGGTTACAATTAGGGGGTCCCCATTGACGGCCAAGCTCTTAAAAAAACAAGAACTTTCTTTCTTTCCCAAGCAGATCTATGAAGAAGGTTTATTCATGTGAGCAGAACTCCCAAGAATCTAAGTCGCCCGAATTATTTGTCAGTAGAAACCTCCAAGAACACGAACCTTCAATGGGACTGGCTAAAAATCTCGTCCTTTATATGGCATGTCCTGAGAGAGGGGAGAAAAAGTGTCAACAACTCATATTGTATGCTCTTAACAAGCACAGCGGAAAGCACATATCATTCCCTATATCTTTAAAGCCTTAAGACAATTCTCTAGGGATTGTCTAATACAATAACATAATGTCATTAAGGAGATTTTCAACTTGCACTGACAATCAAACGAGATGCAGGTGGGGCAAGAGTGCAGTATTGTTTGCAGTCTCATTGTACTTGGTACTTTGTCTGTGGGTTATTTTAGAAAAAATGAAAAAACAATCACAACTTAGGCTCTATTTGTTTCATGGAAAATGAAAAATTTTGGAAAATATTTTTTTAAAGACAATCACTTGTACCTTTTACAAAAATGAATTAATGAAAATTGTTTTTATCGTTTACGAAAATGTTTAGACAGTAATTATTGATGATAATGAAAATATATTCCACTGACTAAATATTTCAAACTATACCATCGACCATTTTTGGGAAAATAATTTCCAAATCATTCATTTTCCGTAGAACAAACAGAGCCTTAGCTATTACTTATATCCAAGACAGGTGGAACTTAATCAAATCATTTTACTATCTTTATCCTCTACTTAGTAAAACTCAGACAAATTGCAATGCATCTTACCGGTGGAAAGCCTGGCATGTAAGGCAACTGTCTTGGATGGGCAACAAGCATATGCTGTCCATACTGCAATTAAGTAACAGTGAAAATGCACACTATTAATTCAGGAATATAACAAATGTATAGCCTCCAATAAAAACTTGAGGAAAGTAAGAATAACCCGTACATGAGGACCATTTGGGTGTAAATATGCTTGTGGTGATTGCACAGGGGGAACTTGTGCATTAAAAATTACAGGCTGATGTCCCACAAAAGGCCCCATCTGCAAATTATGAAAGCAAGCCAGCAATCAGGCAAAGATCAATAACATCAACAAGGAAAGAGAGAACAACTAAATAGACTGATGTAACTAGTAAGTATAATTCCAACTTGTGCATGGAACATAAAGCACATAATATATAGAGGTAAAAAAACAAAACTTACTCCAACTCCTACAGGCATGGGGTGCATTTGGGGCACCCCAGACATATTAGCTGGATAGTAGAAGGAGCCATCTGCAACTGGGGACAGAGGCCTAACAGGTGTCTGAGAAGGGACAAAACTCTTTGCATTGGGATTCAGCTTGAATTCCTGCCAATGAAAACATGATAAAAATCAGAAAACCCTCGTATCTCATCAGCAAAGTATGAACCATCTCCATAAAAAGCAGCAAGGAAAACTAAAAGCAAATGGAAGTTTTCCAACCTTAGCATGGGGGTTCAAGTTGGATTTTTCAGAGGATAAGGATCCTACTGATGAACTAGGCGTCAACCCAGCACCAGCAGAAGCTGATGCAACACCGAGACGATCGGAAGTAGATGATGTAGAGCTACCAGGCCGTCCATGAGAATCCACGGACTGTGTTTCCCCATTTTTTGCCAAAGTAGGCGTCTCCAATAGATCACGACGAGAATTTATCTTATTATGATCCTTCGAGGCAACAGTAGAAGAAGCAGGAGCTGCAGCCTTGCACAATACACCCTTATGAGAAGAACCACTCTTTCCTTTCGACAATGAGATGGAATCTGAGCAAAAGAAAATAACATAACATAGTTCCATCATTAACAATTAAACGACAAAATAAAAATGGATGACCTTACTAGAACATAAATTCTTATTTCATCCTGTTTTATATTATCATATCAATAATTGTCAAAGTAAATAGGAAGATAGGAAAGAAAGTTGCAGCAGTCACCATCCACTGAGCAATTGCCTTTATTATCTTGCTTGAAATAAAAAACTCATTCAACAACTCCATTTCTTGTTTTTTCCCTTTTCAGATATACTATGTAAGAACTTTACTCACCCTCAGCTTTTGATATCCCGGTGTCCTTTGCAGGCTGCATTTGCACAATTAGAGAAGTAGAAGTGTCAACATCACTGAGAACTTGTTAAAGGCAATGACAGGGACCACATTCAAATTCCAATGAGGATGCATAGGGCTAAATGTTTCACTTACTGGCAGCTTCCCAGCGTCATCTAACTCAGTATGTCCTCCTTGTTCACTCAATGATCTCTCCTGTACCCTACATAAGTAATAAAAAAAAAACATGACTGCTTGTGCAGTTCATTCCTAAGAAACAATAACAATGACATTTAAATTCCTTTATTCCCAGTAGAAGTAATCTGCATGATAAGGACCTGTTATCATCATCCGATGCAAGAACACTTTTGCAGGTGAATTCAGATGGCAACCGAAAAGCAAGATCAGCACCGGTCTGAGACAAATCAGCACCAACACTAGATTGAGAAGTTTCAGGCCCATCCTGCAATGTCATAGAAAAACGTGATTATGACAGGAAAAAGAAAAGAAAGACACCATAAAATCTTACAGAAAGCTGTAACAGAAGTGCTATTAGTTCAGAGATATTGAATGAGTAAAGAATAACTCAACCACATCGAACGATAGGGCTATCAGTAGAAAACAGCATAACAATGTCATACAGTTATGCAAATCACAAATATGTCCATCTGTCATGGAGAATGACTTGAAATGGATTTATAAAACTGAATTGGTTGAGGATGTAAACATGGCTTCAGTCATCCCAGAATTTGTCATTGCAAATGGTATTTACCAATGAAAAACCCTACTGGATGAGCTATGGACACAAGTGAACCAGAATAGCAATGCTGAATTAAAAAAAATTTAAGAAGGATCAAACATGGGGCATATGAAGCAGGATAGTACTGCCGGTCTACAGATGCACCAACCAGCTACATTGTCTTTCTTATGCGAAAAAGCCACACGAGAACGATTTATATGCACTATATTAGAAGGAACCCCTGAAGGCAATAAAAGAATAAGGTCATGACATAGAAACAATAAAATGTGGCAAAGGTACCGTGGATGAAGATCTTGCTGATACTTGAGTAGCATCGGTGTCTGTACCATCAAGTGAACCAATCATGACAGAAGTAGGGTCACTGCCAAATGTTTCAGTATTCCGTGAATCCAAATGAATATCCTCCTCCTCTCCATATCCACTATCATCAGCAACCCCACCTCTATAGACTGAAGAGAATCTTGTCTCCTCGTCAACATCAAAACTTTCAGGGAAACGAACTCCTCTTTCCTGCCGATCAGAAAACAAGTAAAACACTAACTCCAGGAAAATATATGAGAAATTTACAAACTAAAAGGCAGAAAACAATGAAAAAAGATGCTCACCTCTGCCAGATGAAGATCTTGAGTATCCTCGCCTTCTATTTCCCTCGCAATTCTTGAAGCCTTTCTCTCCAACTCTTGCATCTGAGGGCCTCTCTCGAGTTTAGTCGTGTAAAGATCCTCACTAAAGGTGCTTTTCACTCCAAATAAACTTTCATTCACCTCAAACTGATTCCACCCCCTTAAAAATGACAAAAAGCGATTGGGCTAGTCAGTATATTTACAAAATCTCTTGGAATCTACATTCAGAACCTCCAAGACTTGATAAATAAGTAGATACACACCATGGTAACACACCCAAAACACCTAACAGATGAGAAATTGACAACTGCTATTCAACACAAAAGAGTCCAAGAAAGCTTGCCATTGAATTCAAACTAGTTTTATGAAATCACATGTCAGCCAGCAGAAAGAAAATAGGACAGTGTTTTCCAACATAACAAGCCCTAGTCCCTGCCCTTCTATTCCAAAATCAAGAATTCACAAGCAAAAAGAGGGTTAGGCTTGAGTCAAAAGGCACTACAATTTGTGGAACACATGAACTCTAATGGAGCTGCTTCCACCGGCTTTAGGATAGCCAACTTTTCTAGCACCTACACAATGTTCTAACCCCAAAACCATTTCAACTCCTATGCCCAAATAAAGCATAAAGTTCCTTACACATGTGAAGTTGTGAACGAAAATGAGATATTAGGCAACACTTAAGCGTGTCAAAGTGAACATAAAACGTGATTCATCATGCAATTATGCTTCAAAATTCTAAATAAATTAGGGAATGCATGCATGGATCCAAAAGCTAGCCCTTTTGGTGATAACACCAAGAGAACCTTCCACTAAATAAAGAAATACATTACAAAAGCCTATAAAGTGTTTTGAGTTCTGGTTTTCCTTCCACGATCATCTTATGACACTCCTAGCCAATGTGGAGTTAAGGAACAGTTAATTTTCTATCCTAACTAACAATTAGCATGCAAAGGTTGATAACAGGAATACAAAATACAACATTCTCCAAAGAGGTGAAAAATAACTGTCACAACCTATGCCATGGGGCATCGAAGACATTCTCCAGTTCAGGACACTGGGGATCATCTTCTTCAGGGATCCAAGGTTTTAATTCTCTCTCCAAATCACCATGACGCGCTTGTGATATATAGGAGTCGATCAAGATCTCCTGCTGTTTCTCAGATTGAACCTCATTTGACAGTCCATCCCCAGCTACAGAGAAGTCCTGGCATCGCCCATGAAGATGCTAAAATTAGATTCAGAAGTCAATCGTCACCTTCACTACTACACCAATTGAGACAGAATTTATTCCCTAGCATACACATAGCTATGCGTGACTTGCTTAACTATTTCAATTCATCAAGCTGCATATTTAAAAGGAGACTACAGCAAAAAGGGAATTGATAGTTACCTTGGCAATGACTTGGACAAGTTCTTTGGCAGGTATTATCAAAGTCTTTGTAAAAGCCTTGCTGTGGGACTCACTGTTAACCCTATGCAACTGAACAGACCCATCTTTTATCATGCGAGCCATTTTCAAGATTATACCTGGGAACAATGAATTAAATGTTTATAATCACAAGAATAGATCATTCACTTTAACCACATTAGCAATAAGAAAAACTTACCCATATCTTTATCGACATTTGCGGCGTGATATATTCCAGAATATATGGATCCATTTTTCACCTGGACTTCCACATGATGACCTATTAGGCGTGTTGAGAAGTACACTAATCTATCACGGGATGGGCTTAAATTGCCTCCAGCTTTGCTGTCGGCCATGGAACCTATGACAATCGCCATTAGAGAAAGCCCATATGTAAATAATCCACACATATTTCGGAATATCATACCTGTGCTGCCAGTTTTGCTGATGCCAGATTTTCCAGAATGCAGCCTATTGTCCAGCCTCATTCCTCCTTCTCTTTCACCTTTACAACGGCCAATTCCATTAGCAGAAGGCTTGGGATGTGCAAGTTGCTGGAAGTTCATCCTTGGCGGCCGAGTCTAGAACATGGTAGAAGGTAGAAGGTAGTAATACCATCCAAAAGCAATCAATAGATCTTTTGGCAGAACCCACTAAACAAAAGAAGGAAAAAAAAAAGATAAAGAAGTATGAAGTTCAGCCAAACATGCATAACATGCCCTCTAAAAAAATGTAGTAAGAACATGGCACATATGCAAGGTGACCAAAGAAACACTATTAACTTAGAAAGAAAGCAGTTAATCATAGGTAGGGAATCAGATGCAGTTAAAGAAAAAGGTTAGCCTCCACACTAATCAATCAACAAAAAGAAATACACGAATTGCAATATGATTGCAAGTCTTCAATGCAGAATCGCCACAAGCATTGCAACAATGCAGAGAACTGTTCTTGTACTTGTGGGCTCAAGATGCAGAAAACAACTTTGTATCAGAAAAACAGAAGCTATCTCAACCATATGACATGTAGCAGGTTTGTAAAAGCCCAAGCCTTGTGAAATGCACATTCCAAAATGGGGGACAAGGTATCACAATATCACAAGCAGGATAGTACCTTTCAGATCTTTTAGGAACAACCAAAACCAGAACCCACAAAATAAAAAAGCAACAGAAAAATCTCCCAGAAAAGGTAACATGTTCTTCCTTCCCATGACTGCAAGGTCAAGGACAAAGCAACAGACTCGTAAGCATACCTCTTATTCAGGTGGCTAATATACCAAAAAATTTGTCAACTATCAAAAACATATACCAATTTGGTAGAATACATATGAGATAATGTTTCTTCTTCACAAATTAGTAGAAGAGGTCTATTAGATAATGGCTCCAATTTCAGATGAACTTCACAGAGAATAAATCTCGAGACTGAGTGTGGAAGAGCCTCAGGCACCAATTATGTCAGTTGTCCATTGCTAAAGTTTACTGCAATCAAATATTCTTCAGAGCCTTTTGATGAGGACCTAACAAAAAATTCGAAAGATACTATAAATTACAGTAAATAGAAGCTCCATTCGGCAGCCTCACCTTCCCAGGTTGCAATCCTCTTAAAACACGCACCAAATGAGTGAAGTAAAGAGACAAAACCGATATGCCAAAAGCCCACTCTAGATCATGCATCACCATTGCTCCTCTCAAGGGTGAGATCGTGAACTAAAATGACTGCTTCCTTTCAAGGAAAGGAAGCAACTATGATGCATGTTCTTCTACATTTTCCACGGAAGATGACTTTTTAAAATTCTTATTCCTCTCTAGGGCTAAACTAAGTCAAGAATAGTCCCTCACAATAGTCTACAATTAATATCCTAAGTTCACGTTCTGGTTTTCTGTTGGTTAGAAAACAATAGAAATAGAAAGCTTTTATAAGAAAGGTCTTATGGAGGCACTTAAAGTTAATATCGATCTTAAGTCAATCCACTAAAGGCAAGAAACTGATGGCTATCAAGGTCAACTTGGAGAAAGCTTACAAATGGGTATCTAGATAATTTCTTCAACAGGTTTTGTATGAGCTGGGAATCCCCCTATTCTATTGGTATAGTACCGATTTATTCTGGGATGTAAATAGTTTTATTGACTGTGGATTCCATTTTGTAAATGATCTCTCTTTGCAGATAGGCCAGTAACCCCTACAACTACCTCAGTGTGAATTTTTCTAAAACCCAAAAGAAGATCACGGATAAACTACTCGGAGAAATTATTACACGGGCAATGACCAATCCAATAGTTTAAGAGATAAACAAGGAACTTCGCCACTGTCCAATCACAAGTTTCCTAACAATAGCAATGATATTTAGAACGTTGATCTTCAAACATAACCAGAACTTACTCCGAGAGTACCACTGCTGATTTAGAAATTTTCCACTTTGAAAGAACGGTCAATATTAGTCAAAGCTCTATTTGTTCATGGACAAGTGCATCTGCAGGTATTGACTCGCTAACAAAACTAATATAGATAATGGCTTTATGATAACGATGACTAACCTTTGACTTGTGGAAAATCTCGCCAATCACTGATATCGTTATCAACAATGGTAGCGGCAATATAAAATCATCCCACAAGACCCAAAGGACAACCAAAGGAGGCAGAAGCCTCAGCGGACACCGCAGGTGGAAACAGATGTTCAGAAATAAAGAAACATCCAATGATGGGAACTATTGGATTACCATCTGCAATTACTGCCTCCGTTGGAGTAGCAAACAAAAACGATCAATGCACGCTTGCAGAGTCTGGAGGATAAAATCACGCTGCAGAAAGGAAGAAGGTGCGATGTATTAGGCGGTAGCCCACTCTATCAGCTGTAGAGATCACTTTAAGCTAACTGCATGAACAATCACTCCTACTTCCTCTGTATCGATCACAAACCGTTTCGAGCGTGAAGAGAGAGAGAGAGAGAGAGAGAGAGAGAGAGAGAGCTCGTGCGCATAGAGAATAGCTAACGCATCAGAAGCAGCCACAGATTCATTTCGTTTCAATCCCGCACGAAATGCGGAACAAAAGCGACTGCACCAACGCGCACCTATCCACGTGAACAACCGAGCAACTAAATCGTCAACTCGCGATGGCCGACACCGATCAGAATCACACCCCCCCCCGCGGAGCGAGCGACAAAACCCTAACCACCCCAGCACCCGAGCATCGAAAACGTCGCGGAACAACCAAAACAGCCACTGACTCCCCCCTAAGCGAAGAGCTAAAACCAGTATTCCCCCCAAAGAGAAAGAGCCCTCGGAACCGCAAAATCCGTACCTGAACAGCCTCGACCGGCGCCCGATTGCCGACGGAAAACGGGGCCGGGAACGAGGCGGGAGATGGGCACCTTTCCCCGAGGCCGCGCAGGAAATCGAGGGTTAGGGCTTCCTCGAAGCAGGCTAGGGGAAGGCGACGACGGAACGGCGGATTGGGGCGAAAGAGATCGAGATCGAGCGCGAGCTCGAGGTTGAAGACGGAGGGGAAGCCGATCGATCGATCGAGATCGAGAGAGAGAGGGAGAAAGAAGGGGGCAGCGCGGTGGTAAACTGGCGACGAAATGATCTGCCGTTGCGCGAGACGAGAGAGGGAGAGAGAGAGACTGCGAGACTGCGTAGGATCTTACTTATATTTTTTTCGCTATTATATGAACTCCTATCGTTATTTTCTCGACGGGAATCACTCTTTTTTCTTCTTCTTTTTTATTTTTTTTTCTTGCTTTTTCAATTCCGCGTATCGAAATTATCTTGCACGTCCCGGAATTTGAAAAAGGACGAGGGTCGGCTTTAGCGGAAAAGACAGTGTATTTTCTGTTCTTGCAGTTTTGAGTTCGAGCCTTGTTGAGGATACTCGATGGCTGAAATCTTAATCGCATTAAACCGATGTGAAGAAATATGCCCATAAAGAGTATGCGGTTGAAAGCCTCGCAAATTGATTTTTAAGATTTTCGTGTAATTTAAAATTTTTATTTTTGTTTTGTTTTCGGCTTTTGAGTTGAGAGAAAATAAAGGGCAAAGTGAGGAGAAAAATTGGCAAGGAGATGGTAAGTAGACGAAAGAGAAAGAAAAGGAGATATAGTGGGGTTTACAATGATTCCTTTGATGTATATGGAAAGAAAAGGAAATGTCGGAAAAATCTAATGAATATTCTTGATTTGGTCAGCTTCTAAGAAAATCAAATAGAATTTGGAAATCGATGTGAGACTGCTTTTGGTAACTATCCTGCAACGAGAATATCTAAAATGTTACCTAAAATATCCTTATCCATTTCATTAATTTTATAAACTAAGTTCCATGAAATTACATTTTCATTTTTCAACCACGTGGTTCATCGAACGTAATCGTGGTTTTATCGTTTCTTCCTATTTGCAAACTACGTCTTTTCTTTTTCAGTCTGCTGTTAACTCGCACCTAATTAATTTTACTCAAAAAAACACATCAATCGCATGCACCTCTCACAAAGCTTCACTATCGGTTGATGTCGTTCGTATTTTTTTTTTTTTTTGGTAAGGTATCGGTTGATGTCGTTCGTATTTGTCATTCAAAATTTACTAAAAAGGGGAACACCTTGCCCGACTATGCGAGAGTTAACTTCGGTTTATCATTTGAATTTATTTCTAATTTATGGGATTATGTTTACACCACCACCATCGATTTGTAAAGCTAAAAGCACAAGGAAAAAATTATGACAAGAAGGCATTTTGTGTGAAATGAAATATCAGGAGAGTCACCAAATTCCTGAATCAATTCTCGTAAAAAGTGTAGAGGTTTGGCATAGCATGTACCCATCGAGGAAGTAAAAATTGACTTTTCCCTATCTGATCACTAAAATCGAAAAAATAAATATAAAAAATAATAAAACCTTCATTTTTCTTTAATTAAAAACGACAGTTCTTTGCCCGTCGTTTGTGCTACCCTTTCTTCGATTTACTTTATTGGATGCTGCTTTTGTCCATGCGGATGAAAGATAATATTCAATATGCATGTTGGGCTGGCGATAAAAATAAGAAAGTCTTAGCTATTTTCGCAAAATTCCACAGGGATCATTAGACAAATGGTCCATGAATTTTGATCCGATATACAACATCATTTCTAAACTTTTAATTTATTCAATATAGTTCATAAAAGTTAGCATAATGTGCAACGTTATCCCTAAACTTTTAGTTTGTTCGATAAAATCTCTAAACTATATGAAAATGTTCAGTATTATTCATGAAATTGAATTAATGGAATGACAACATTAAACATGTACTAAAATTTTAGGGATCACATTAGAATAAATTAAAAGTTCAGGAATGACACTGCATATTGGACTAAAATTCAAGTATCGTACTGTACAAATCAAAACTTCATAGATGGCGTTGCAATTCAAAATTCAGAAATTATTTATATCATTTTGCCATTTCACAACTTGCCTCGTTTTCCTCGTGTAATTTTGCGTCTTTCCAAATGGTATAGCAGTTGTAAAATTATTTTGCCTAAATAGGTAAAATTGAGGATTGAGTATCTTCTGGCACCGTGCAGTCTAGCATTGATTGCTTGGTTCGATGGGTGTCGAGCCATCTTTATAGCTGTGTTTCGATTTATCATTATTTAAGACGTAGTCTGTTTCGTGCATCGACTTTTCTAGTCAAATGGTTTGCACGGTTCAAATCCCATATTGAATCGCGTTGACTTCTGGTGAAACTTAAACGAACACATTCGATAGTGCTGGAGTTTGGCAAACGAGGAGGATGACTTGCAGTTTTCGCAAAACTCGAGAAGAGGCACCAAAGAGGTCGCCATGAAATTGGGCTAGTCACGAACCAAGCCTCTCAGCGCCGTCCAATTTGTTGTGAATGGAAAGGAAAATCTTCAATGGATGTCCTGTTGAGTGGAAAAACATTGATGCAGTCTTTAGAAATAGGGTTAATACCATGAAAAATTTCAAACTGGTACATCTGTGATAAATTTACCCAAAATTATTTTTTTGATCACAAAAAATCCTAAACTAATACACCTATGATAATTTTCCCTCGACCTATTTTTTTGATTATCAAAAACCCCACACTAGTATACCTGTGACAATTTTACCTCCGAACTAATTTTTTGACCACCAAAAACCCAAAACTGGTACACCTGTGACAAATTTACCCTCCGTTAGTTTTTGTTAAATTTTACTGTCAAATTGCTAAATTTAATGACACGCGGTAATTGACATGTGTACCGGTTTTGGGTTTTACCCCTCTGTTTATCACAAGTTTATCAATTTGTGATTTTTTATAATATTAATATAATTTAATGGATACTAACAGAAGGTAAATTTGTCACAAATGTACTAGTTTGGGATTTTTAGCGCTCAAAAAATTAATTCGAGGGTAAAATTATCACAGGTATATCAGTGTGGGGTTTTTGGTGGTCAAAGAAATAGTTCGGGGTAAAATCGTCATAAGTGTACCAGTTTAGGGTTTTTTGTGGTAAAAAAAAATAGTTCGGGGTAAATTTATCACATGTGTACCAGTTTGAGGTTTTTTGTGGTCAAAAAAATAGTTCGGAGTAAAATTATCACAGATGTGCCAGTTTATGATTTTTCGTGATATTAACCCTTAGAAATATTGGGAAACAATTTCTCGATAATAATATGATGAGATGATGAAATTTGCACAATTGAAAAGTTAAGGATTAAATTGACAAGACGTAGAAATATTTCTGACTAAATTGATATCGATGAAAAGTTTGAGACTAGATTAGTAGCTGTGTAATAGGTTTACGGCTTTGTTGGACAATTATCCCCGTGAAAAAGCATATATGTCAAACTCATGCAAATGTTCAGTAATCGTACATCCATTCTCGTGATCTCCTGGTAGTTGATTTGAATATTCACGTTAGGATTGGCCCAAACGAATTGAGTCCAAGGATAGAGCAAAAGATGTGCTCAATTGTCTCCTTCTCTCGTTGTCACAGGGGGGCATAACGGTCAAATATAACATCCCTTTTCCATAGATTCTCTTTTGAAGGGATTGCATTAGTACAAAGTGACCATGGAAAGACTTCTACCTTAAGCAAACTCTACATGTCCAGATAGCTCTCCAAAGTGTTTTTGGGAATTTGGTATGAAGAGGAAGTTTGTTTGGTGTTGCGCTTTTGTTCAATCTCTCTTTTGATCATGTTGTAGCCATTTTTAATAGTATAGCTGCCTAATTTAGTAAAGTCCTGTTTTGGAATCAGTAGATTTCTACCAAAAGTTTGCAATCCTTCTCTCAATAGCTTTGCAAACATATATGGGTATTTTGAAGATTGACATATAACCACTGTTTTCGGTAGAATCTCCTTTCTAGCTTTAGAAAACAATTGTTCCTTCTAACCTTATAATTTAACATTTACTCTTCCAAGAATCCAGGCGAGCATATTCCTCTTTAACGTGCCCCAATCCGAGGGCACACCTAAGCATTTGCTAGTGTGGCCAATCTCAGGTTCCCTTAACTCCTTCGCCATATTTTCTCGTAGTAAATGAGGACACCCCTTGCCGAAATAAAATGCCCGAATTGTTTAAATTAATGGCTGGACCCAACGCATAGCAATATTGATTGAGTATCGGTGAATAATTCTGGCATTCCAGCAAGTTCCATCAAATAAAAAGATGGAGCCAATCAGCAAGCAGAAGGCGTGACAGGGCCGGGCTGAATCTATTCAGTTTGATGCCCTCGATGCAAATGTTCGACACCCCGAAAAAAAAAATCACGCAAATGTAATTTCCATTATCACGACTAAATAGATTTCACATGAATTCCGTGGGCAAATTCCCCAGAACGCCCCTCGTTTTCATCAATCGACAGTGAACAGCATCCAAAATCTCTCTACACACACCCTATTCAAAAACCCTCGCCCTCGCTCGCAAAGCCCTTCTCTCCTCCAAAAAGCCGTTCGCTCGCAGCCCTCCCCACACACCCATTTTCAATGCGGCCTCTCGCTCCTCTCTCCACCTCTCTCTCCTAGGGTTTTTGCCGTCTCCCCTCCCCCCCCCCCCCCACCGTCGTCCTCCCCCGCCCTCCTCCACCGTCCTCCGCCATCGAGCCCCGACCGTTCCGTCCCCCTCCCCTCCCCTCCCCTCCCCTCCGCGTCCGTTCTTGATTCCCGACATCGGCCGAGCGCTTGAGATGGTCACTGCTGCCAAGGTCGAAGGCGGCGGCGGCGGCGGCGGCACTCAGGTACTCCCGGCTCGCGTACTCAGCACCATCCGGACGATCAAGGAGATCGTCAAGAACCACTCCGATGCCGACATCTACGCCGCCCTCAAGGAGAGCAACATGGATCCTAACGAGACCGCCCAGAAATTGCTCACTCAAGGTCCGTCCCGGCGTTGCGCCCCTTCCTCCGCCGCATTGCCCCTGTCCTTTTAGGTTTCGTAGCGTGCTCGAGTCTTGTTTCGATGATTTGGTGCGGCAGGAGTTTGAGTTCTTGACTGTGAGTTTGACTTGTGGCGTGGAGCATTGACTTTGATTTTTTTTTCCTTTTTTGGGTGCCGGTAGCAGTCAATCTAAAAGGTGGGCAGAGAGTGCTTAAATGTGGTTTTGATCACGAGTCTTAGCTCGTAAGATTTACCTTGTTAATCTCTGAATTGGTATCCTGGCCATTTTACTTCCTCTTGGTATTCACCCGTCAACGATGCTGTTCTTTTTTTTTTTACCTTCTGGTGAAGTGATTGCTTTGCCTTGAGATGCGTGAGATGAGGTGCTTGTGATTGCAAACTTTATTTGAAACTGGTTCGAGGTAATGCCGTGAGCTGGAGACTTGGGGATCGTGTTATTCTTTTTGGTATCGATTAATTTTACGGCACAGATATATTCAAAGCACAGTAGAGGCTGTTGAGGGAATCTAGCAAACTAAGCAATGGAAATCCCCTTAGTACAACAAATAAGCATTCCACTCATCCATTAATGTGCACAAAATTCGGCAGACGGGATGCTTGGACCATGCAGACGGAGTTCCTTTGCTTTGAAAGAAGCTTTGAAAAGGGTCATTGAAATTTAAAACCATGTTTGTGGTTGTTAACAACTGCATATCTAATGGATGAGGGGGGGGGGGATGCTTTCTATCTTAGAAAACATTCTGGAATGACTTAATGATGGAATAGGTTAGGGATTTCTGTCGTGAGTGATAGGACATGAGTGTTTTGCCTGTTCGTGGGTTTGTTTCATTTCTTATCCTCTGGGTTCCAACAGCATGTTCAAAGCGTCACTCTAGTGTTACTCAGACAGTGACTGATTGTTGCTTCATGGCACCGAATAAGTATAGATATGCTTATGATGAGTTAGAAACTGTTGATCAGATAATTGGATGCCAGTTGCATATCTTTTAACTGGCATTGAGTTCTTAATAGACATATCTGTGTAATTTTAAAACTGTTGATCTATGAAATGGGGTGCGAGTTGCATATTTCAACTGATTTGGTTATCTTTTGATTGCTTTACTCGTTTTGATGTGGTATGGTCATTTTTCTTTTAATGTTTGAACCTCCCAGTTTTGATTTCTTGATTTTTTTAGCTTTTCTCGACATATTCTTTAGACCGCAACAACCGTGCAATGCTGATGCGAGGGATCTTGTTTTTTTTTTTCTAATTTTTTTTATGCAGATCCATTTCATGAGGTGAAGAGAAGAAGGGATAGGAAGAAGGAGGTAATGGTCATTTAGCCTTTCCTTTTTATGGCTACTCTGGTTAGCAGATTATCTCCCTTCGAGGGCAGCTTTCCAGAGTCATATTTAGGTTAATCGCCAAACATATAACAGCTGAGAACATGTGGCTGGAGGAACTATATGCGGAGGGAACATTATATCTATCGTGCCTCTTCTTGTGATTGTTTTGATATGGGCTGGGAAGACTTGAACAAAAAAAACGTGTCCTGTCCAGTTACTTAAATTGACTGGACAGATATTTCTTGTCTGTCTCATGTGTGTACTTTTGGTAATATATCTTGGACTTTATTCCTAATGGGGACATGCTCGATGCTAACTATGCAGTTTGTCCAATTTTCAAGAAAATGGTGTGTGATCTGTACATTTTAGCTTTTCCCTGATATTTATGGAAATGAACTTTGGTGGGAATCATGTCGCATAAGCATTTTGTAATTCTGCATTTCAGTGGGATGGTCGACTTAATGGATGGCATTGTTGGAGCCTTGAGAGCATACAGATGCCTCCGTAGTGTCCATACTTGTCTCCGTTTTTCAAGATGCCAGAGAAACATATTTTTGTAAATAAAACATTTTGAGGTCATCACGTTCTTTGGTGACCTTTGACGACCAGATAGTTTTTTTTTTACTTTCCCTTTTCCTCCTTTTGCCTGCTAGTGAGCTTTGGTGCTCTTGGACTTTGCATTGATAAGTTATGCATTTGGTCTCAGAGTACAGCACAGACAAGTTCTACCGATCAAAGAAAACATTTCAAAAATGTTGGACAGGGTAGGAAGTTCTCTGCACCAGTTGAACATGGCATTCGAAAAGGCTATACCCGGAACGCTTTGCCCAGTAATTCTGGACAGGCAAGGAAGTCTTTACCTGGTAACGGAAGTATGTGAAAACTTTTTGTCTTCATTATAGTTGGTGCTTTCATTGTTTGAATACATTCTCTTGGACCAGCCATCGCAATATGGAGGCTGTTCTCCTTTTAATATGAAATACGATGGGGACTATTGACACATGGATTTGGTTATTTAGTTCTAGACATCAAGTCACGAGGCATATCCAAATGTCTGTTTCCTTCAATATGTTTGGCTGATGGACAAATTCACTTGATGCAGCAAGAAGCAAAGAGTTTCGTGTCGTGCGGGACAACAGAGTTAATCACAGTGCAAATGGGGAAATGAGGGTTTCCTCCCAGGAGGAACATCCACAACCATCCACAGACCCAATATCATCAACTTCTGATAGAGGGTAGGCTGACTAAATCATTCTGTTAGTCTACTCATTGTGTTGCTTTGCGTATCTAATTCTCAATAGCATATGATATTGTGAACAAATCCCTTATCTTCCTGGCCGATGACTTAATGTCCTCTATTAAAAGATTATTTTCCTATGTTAATTCTTTGGACAATTTTGTACTGAACATGGAAATATCAATGGTCTTTGGTTGCCTTTTGCACAGATTGAAGGGAAGTTCATCTGTTCTAAAGCCTTTGGGTGGGCAGAGTCATTCTCCAGCTTTTAAAGTTGCTGGCTCGCTAGATCGACAAGCCTTACCAGCCAATTCAAGTGGCACTTCAGGGAAGGAAACATTAGAGCAAGAAAGGGTTACTGATTCGAGCGCAGTTTCGCGGGTACAAGCCGCGAAACCAACCAAATCCCAGTCTCATTCTACAAGTTTAGCGTCAAGCAATTCTGTGGTGGGGCTTTATTCATCTTCAACAGACCCTGTTCATGTTCCCTCTCCTGATTCCAGGTCATCTTCTGTGGTTGGGGCTATTAAGCGTGACGTTGGGGTTGTAGGTGTGCGGCGACAGTCTTCTGAGGATTCTGTCAAGCATTTATCAGAACCAGGTGTTTCTTTGTCTAATTCTCCATTGAGAAGGAACTATACTCCTTCAGAATCCTTTCAGCCTTTGACTGCTGTCTCTAAGACTGACCAACTTGGTCAGACTGCTGTGAGTCAGTCTGCTTCAGCCTCAACATCAAGCATCCGATCATCCATAACCAATCAGTTCAGTGGCAAGCCACATCAAGCTGTGGGCCATCAGAAAGGTATATGGTCTCTTTTGCTGTAATTTTTGGGAACCTTTTCTTTGGATGATTGCCTTGTCATCTTTTAAGTAAATCAGTGAATGGCCAGTCATCAGCGATGTTTTAATCTCAGTGATGCGTGTTATTTACTAGCGGGCCACCCGCTTGTTTTCGTGGGGAGAATTCTATCATGTATAAATTTTGGGTATGTGATTGGAATAGACCCAATTAATGTATATGAAGCGCCAGTGTGATTGCTTAATTCACTTATCCAGTAATGGGAATGACTATATATTGAAGATCCTATATAAGCTTTACTCAAATGGATTACTTAGGTTGATGTTGAAAGTTGATTTATGCTGATTTGATTGACACAAATTTTATACCAAAACTATTGGAATTCACTATTTCTTGTCAGGATCAAGTCGCATTCTTTGGTCAGGTTGTCGTGTTGTGTCATACTGAAAAATCGTCACTCATACTTCCCTTAAAGAATTTATTTAAACTCATTCCATACCACCTATGTGAATCTGAAACTAACCCCTGCACCTGATTCATCCTCTTGAAACGGGTTTTCCTGTGATTATTTCTTTGAATTTATGGACAGACGGGGAAGATGGAACCACTAGATGTGATATACCAAAAAAGAGGTAGGGAGGCCTTCTGCAGACCATTATGTTGTGCTATGTATTGCCTCATACATCCCTTATGGAAGTTTACTATAAATGCAGAACTACACAGATAGAGTTATGATTTCATCGCGGTATCAAATGTGTTTCTCTTGCTGTATCATGTCATGTTGAGATTTACAACTTATGATGAAGCGAGTAGGTTGATTTAAAATGAACTAACTTGTTTAAATAGTTATAATGAAGTTGCTTATTTTGTGAAACATAATTGCAGTGGCTCTTTTGCCAACTTATTGTCTGTTGCGGCATTTTGTCAACTGTGTATCGCGTGTGAATGATTTGGTCCGGGGGGGGGGGCGCACCTCCTTGTTTCCTTATTTTATCTTTATTTTTTTAAAAGCAAATAAACAACTGCTGGAATCTCGATCCATTCTTCAGCAGAGGACTAATGTGAGATGTTTATGCAGTTTCCCAGCCAATTAAGGAATGGAAACCAAAGTCCAGCCAGAGGCCAAGCAATAGTAATCCAGGGATAATTGGAACACCTCCGAAATCTGCTGCTCCTACTGACAAGAATTTTAAAAGAGTTGATTCACAAGCAGCTAACATACCAGAAAAGTTCGCACGTCTTAACATTCATGAGGCGCAGAATGTAATCATCGCTCAGCATATAAGAGTCCTGGATGCTGATCGCTGTCAGCTGACTTTTGGCAGCTTTGGTGTCGACTTTGATACATCTAGGAATTCTGCTCTGGGAGGTGCTAGAGAAGAATTAAATGGGGAGTCAGCTGCAAGGTCGGTCAAATTTAGTTTAGCAGCCCTTTTATCTTCAAATGTTTGGCTGGGTGAGGTATTCAAGAATCAAGTTTGGATTTATGAAACTTGCAATAGTTATACACCCATCATTTCTAAAAGCAGTTGTACTTCTGGGCTGTTTGGTTTTAATCATTATCTTGTCCATGTGCATGACTAGAATCAGAAAATTAGAGCTTGTGAAATTTTGGTAGATGGTACTCCTGACGGACATGCCCTTGCACTTTTCCCTTTCTTGGAGAAATGTATTTGCATTGTAAAATTGAGTTAATCATGTTTCATTCATTAAAGAAAAGTGGATAGATTAGCTCTTTGATTAGTTGTTGTCTGATTAGTTTGCTGATGGCAGTTTGTCAGAATCGGCCCCGGCATCTTCTAGCGGAACTTCTGAATTCAAACAGGTGGACATGGTTGAGGAGTGTGTTAGAAATTCGAGATCAAATTCTCCAACGTCACCTGGAACTTCTGATAATCAGCTGACAGACAAAGAAGAAGCAGATGCTCAGGATTTAGACAGTTTTAATGCCATTGGATTGGTCACAGATCACTCCCGAGTCAATGCCCCTTCAGAGTCGCAACAACAGCAAGATCCTTCTGAACTTCCCAGCTTTTCGGTGAGTGTGGGTTGATGAATCGAGTTTTCCTTTGTCTAATTTGTCAAAAATTTCTTGTGGGGGTGCCCTGATGCTTCTTTTTGGTTGTGGGTATTCTCTTTTCTTAGCATTATGGTGCCTTTTATTGCGCAGGCTTATGATCCTCGGGCTGGGTACGACATTCCATACTTCAGAACCACTATGGAGGAAGCTGTCCGTGGACAGGGCCTACCATCTCCTCAAGAGGTCAATCTGCTCATCATGTTTCTATGTTTAAATCGCATGCATTCTTTTGCCATAGACTTGCTGGGACACCTAGTTTTCTTCAGGATGCCACAAATACTATTTCCTGCATTTAGTAATGAAGTTTTTTTCCCATTCGATTGCCGTTATTTTCTATCTTTTTTGGATTGGGAAGGCTCATTATGTTAGGAGCAGTAAGGGGCTCTAAAATGTGTAAAATTCAAGTTTTCAAAACTTGCATATTGTGCTAACAATAAATAAGGAGATGTCATCACTCTGTATCTTCCTTAGCTATCTGTAGGTTATTTTGATATGTTTGCTGGATGCTGATTGGAATTACTTATATTGGTATTTGTAGGCCTTAAGTTCACATGCCGCTAACAGCATGCCGGTATCAACAGTAGCCATGGGAGGACAGCAGCAACACCAGCAACCACCACCAGTGGCTCAAATGTACCCCCAAGTTCACGTTTCCCATTTTCCAAACCTAATGTCATATCGACAGTTTCTCCCGCCTGTTTATGTTCCCCCTATGGCCATGCCTGGCTACTCCAGCAACCCTGCATATCCTCATCCATCTAGTGGCAACAGTTACATGTTGATGCCTGGAGGTGCTTCTCATCTTAACACAGGTGGCCTCAAATATGGAGTTCAACAGTTTAAGCCTGTTCCAGCTGGCAGTCCTACAGGTTTTGGCAATTTCGCTAGTCCCGCAGGGTATGCTGTGAATCCTCCTGGCGTTGTAGGGAGTGCAACTGGGCTTGATGATTCATCCCGAATGAAATATAAGGATAACAATCTGTATGTTCCAACTCCACAGGTAAACCTTCATAATCTTCCTGGTGGCTACTGCATGGTAGCTTATGGTTTTAGGAGGTTCAGATATGGCAATGGTGACAATAGATGGTGAAAAATGCCAGTAGCTGAAAAGTCACTGAACTTCAAGTTCCAATCATTTTGTTGACAGAAGCAAGTTTATGAGTCGAGTTTCACTTCTCGGGAAATGTCGTATCTGGTGTTATACTATTGATTTTTATGTTGGTCCTGGTCTTCTTGGATTTTACTGAACTCTGATTCTGGAACTCTTTAGAAATAGTAAAATCCTGTACTTAGGAATTTTTGCTAGTCATTGGTTAGGATCGAGGATGAAAATCTTGACTTGGATTTCTAATCGCAAATCTGGCTTTCTTTTATGATTATTTATGAAATCAACAACTTGGGCAGATGCAACGTTTGGGTGACTAACTGGAACTTTTTGTTTCCCAGTTTACTAATAGTCATGATACTCCCTTCGATTGTAGCCATTTGGTCACGGTCACTGACATGTCTTTGTGATCTTTTCTATATTGTAGGCCGAGACATCTGAAATGTGGATGCAGAACCCCAGAGAAATCCCAGGAATGCAGTCCACCCCCTACTACAATATGACGGGGCAAACACCGCATGCCGCATATTTGCCGTCCCACACTGGGCATGCTTCCTTCAATGCAGCTGCCGCGCAATCTTCGCACATGCAATTCTCGGGCTTGTACCACCCGTCTCCGCAAGCCGCTGCAATCGCGAATCCACACCATTTGAGCCCATCTATAGGGGCGAGCCTGGGAGTGGGGGTGGCTGCGCCTGCTCCTGTGGCTCAAGTCGGCGCTTATCAGCAACCACAATTGGGGCATCTTAATTGGACGACGAACTTCTGAAAGGAAATGTTAGTCTGACCCTCTGCTTGCGAGCAATGGAAGTGGCCTTTGCAAAGTTTCGAGTATTTTTATCAAACGAATAACATCTGTAATCAATTTTCGATCGATCCGTCTCATGTTTAATCAAATCTAATTTCTCTGTTGATCTTTTGCTTCCCGAGTATATGTACTAGAGATGAGGATGATCCAGAGGCCTTGTAAATTGAAGAGCTGCAATCCTCACTTGACCACTCTGTTGCTCGGCGATAGATATGTTGGTCTGATCATGGAATGCAGAATTCGATAACTTCACATTGAAGAGCACCGTTAATAGAAGCCTGAAGTTTCTTGAGATTTTGTAGTTCAAATTGAATGACCATGAGGAATTTGAGGTAAATCTAGGAAAAAGGCTAATGAGCTGATAAGCGTGCCGATAAATTTGAATCTCCTCCTCCGGTTTTCTGTAAGTCACCAACGATGCGATAGGGAATCTGTATATAGTTGACTCAATATATTTTTGCAGGCTTGGTGCGAGTGGGACCTACTTGTCAGCTGTGCCAAAAGTTCGATTCCCTCCTATAGAGAAAATAACGATATAGGGTAAATTCGACACCGGCTTTGATCGCCCTATTGTGAGAGGTTGCGTAGCTCCCTATGAGCCGCATTAGTTGACTGTTGAAACAGGGGCAGAGACAGAGACTGAGGCTGAGGAGTAGAAAAGCTGCGGTGACATCTCCTTCCTTTTTGTCTCTCCACGAGATTTTTAGGACGAGTTGCTGAAATTTTCTCAAGCTCGTGCTCCAAAGTTAGAAAGGAGTGTTAAGGGGACAGTTGAGTCGAACAGAAGATAATCCCTCTCGTGTTTTTGGTACTGGGATTCCTAGTTCTAAAAGAGTTGTCTGCTAATATCCAAACAAAGATCAGCTCCCCCTTTTCTCCTCGACTGTAGTTACTGATGCAGCAAAGGGTTTCGAATATCGGGGGCCCATACACTTTGAATTTTCTCTCCTCTGCTTCCTCCCTCGTCAACCTTTTATTCTCTAGCAATGGAGTGCTGGGAATATTTTGAGCCTGCCATTAATCGTTTCATTAGATGCGACAGCTCTCAAATTTCACATACATTCGTAGAATTATTGGAAACAAATCGATATTTACTCGTAGAGACCCCAAGACATCTAAATATGGGTGATCTAAACTATGTATCGAATGAGAAGGACAAACACGCTCGCTATTTAAATAATTTTATAAGACGCCGTAAACCTATAAATAAAATAATCGATGCAAAGATTTCAGTTCGGGATCCTTAGAAAGACAGTACATTCTCCGTCGTAAATCCAGTCTCCGTACCCAGAACATATACCTTTTCAATCCCCACGATGAAAGCAAGCGGAAACATTTTCACGCTTCCCTTTCATCCGTGGACTCACGGTCCTTCCCATCCTTAGCTCGAGGCCACCCCCAACTAGCCCTTGCCACACAATCGCTCGACCCCGCTCCTTTCGCACCTTCTCTCCCGCAAGAGAGAGTGCAAACCCATCCCTATGCATTCGTCAACCTTGTTGCTTTTCCACCGCCAGACATAGACATGGAGAGAGAGAGAGAGAGAGAGAGAGAGACTGACCTTTTGTGCTGCAAATGCATATAGCTCTTTAGCCTGCTGAAACACATTCTCTGTCTGTCCGCCCTTCCCTGAGCTCATTCCAACCCTACTCCTCCTCCTGCTTCTTCTCGGAGAGATGCAGATGCAGACGCGAGAACAATCCCTTCGAGAGCACCACGCGCGCAGACGCGGACCCCGCGACGATCGCCACCCTTCCTTCTCTTCCACTCTCCTCGACTCCATCTATCGCTCCATCGACGAACCGCGTCCCCGCGCCGGTTCGTCCCATCCCTCTCCGCTCTTCCGCGACCCCCGCGCCCCTAGAAATAAACACCCCGTCGCTACTGAAGAAGAACGAGAAGGAGAAGAAGAAGAAGAGGAAGAAGAAGAGGGAGAGAAGTTGGCCCATCGTCCAAGGAATCGCGTGACGCTCGGGAGGTGGATGGAGAAGAAAATGCGCGATGAGAGAGTCGTCCTCCGCAGGAACTCCGTCGCGGCCGCCGATGCGCGCCCGCGGAGCGATCCCGACAGCCGCTCGGCGTTCGTCCTGAGCTCGAGCTCGAGCTCTTCGAACTCGAGCTCCGGAGGGAGATTCTCGTCGTCCGAGTCAGAGTCGGCTTCGGCTCGGGGTGGCGCGAAAGCGCGGTCCCTCTGTTGCGACGCGCCATGGCCGAAGCCGATTCGCACGCGCGCCTCCGTACGGTCAGATACTTCTCCTCCTCCCCCGCGACATCCTCCTCCGTCGTCGTCCTCATCGGACGCGAGATTCTCTCTGGTGAAGACCAAGGCGAAGGCGCTCAGAATCTACGACGACCTGAAGAAGGTGAAGCAGCCGATCTCGCCGGGTAATCGGCTCGCGAGCTTTCTGAATTCTCTCCTCGCTTCGAAGAATTCTAGGAAATCGAAGATTTCGAGCTCATTGAAGCAGTGCGACGAGAGCGCGGAGGTTTCGGCCACGGGCGACGGCGGTGTGCACGAGGACGTCGCTCCGGAGGAAGAATCGAAATCCGGCAGCGCGTGGAGGAACGCGAAGGCCTCTTACGGCGTAGTTTTAGAGAGGAAACCAAAATATGGCTACGAGAACACAAACCAGAAGGCTTCGGCCTCCACGAACGAAGGTATATACGAGGATGCAATCTCATTTTCCCAGACCAAACTCATATCCAGCAGCGATGCACTGAAGAACGCGAAGATCTCGAGCTCTGTAGGACGTCTAGGCGGCGACGGCGTCTTCGAGAGGAAGTCGAATCCCGAATGCGGTCACGAGCCGGCTTTTCCTCCGCTCTCTCGGTCGCGCTCGGGCCCGAGCGACTCCGTGCCTTATTCGTCCGGCGACAGGTCAGTGAGCAGCTTCGCGAAGATCAGGTCGGTGAGGTTCAACTTACCGGAAGAAGACGAAGCGGCGGCGGCGGCGGCGGCGGCTGCTCCGACGAGAGCTCGCGGCGAGGATGACGTCGCGGAGGCCGTTCGAGAGATCATGGCGAGGTTGAAGAAGAGGAGCGATCAAAACGAGCGCGGCGGCTCCGTGGTTGCGAGAGATCGAAACGCGGAGGAAGATGACGGTTATTCGAGCTCTGATCTCTTCGAGCTGGACAATCTCACGCACATTGGACACTACTGGTAAATTCGGGTCCCGTGAAGGGCATTTTAGGAAATGATGAATGCTCGAGGTAAGCCTTTTGCGATTTCTATGTTTTTGGGATGGTTAAGAATCTTGGGTTACCTAGCCCCGTCTAAATTTGGATTGACAACTCTAGGGAATTTCACTTCCCTGCATATCCATGATTTCATCGCAGGCTTTATATTAGCACGACAGTTTTTGGACCATTACGAGAGTCGCAATATTTTCTACGCTTCTATAATTTTATAAATTTTTTTTGTGATCCAGAACATGCTGTTAATCTCATAACATATTAAAAGCTGTCGCTTAATCATTTCTCATTGCTAAAAATGTTTTTCCGTAGTCATCATCGGCAAAAGACGTGACAGTGTCATCGAGCTCTCATCAACGAAGCATAACGCGTATATTGGACACCATGTCATCAACGGAATTTCCGACATGTGGAATGCATGTAATGAAAAATAGTTCACGTGGACAGAGTTAGCATCTGAGAGTACCTTTTTAAAATTAGATGGGAATGATGAGACTATTTGATACCACTTGCAGGTTGGTCGCACACACGTATTCAAAGGTCCATACTATTTAAAAGAGGTAAGTTTTTCTTTAGATTCAGTTGGTCGTAAATTAAGCAGTTCGATGCGTGGACTCTACATGAGATTCTCAAGGTCCCTCCGTCTCAAGTCACCGGCTTCACCGGCTAATAAATGGGAATGCAACACGATGGCTTGAACCCCATGTGACGAGAGTTCAGACAAAAGAAAGGGGCGGTAGACGAGGCAGAGCGCAGGTCCTTTGCCTCTCCTCGTCGGTCGATCGTTCGTGATCGGAGAGAAGAGCGTTAAGCTAAGCTTTTTCTCTCACGCTTTCTTCTCCTCTTTTGCATGTAAATTCGTTCCACGATGCTTCGACAGAGCATCGAAATACACTCTGCCCGATGCGGGGCTCTTTCCGTGTACAAGTTCGACACGTACTGCCCGCCCTTTTTTCCCTCCTCCGGATGTGATTTGACTTTCGCGTACGTTGGAATGATTAAGGTGAGTCTCCCCGGGCCATGCGTTCTCCAGCATCATCGATCTTCGGTTTGCGTTTCGGGGCGCCATTTGTCCTAAAGTTTTCCCCGACTAACGAGGCGTGCAGCCTGTCGTCTTCATAATAATTCCTGCTTTTGAAACTGGTAATCCAAAAAGGGGTGCTGACAGAAAGAAAAAAGAATACAAATTTTAAGTGACCGATACCTGGGAAGAGCATCGCCTTGTCTGACGAATTGTGGACATGGATAGTGAGATCTTCGATCCTTTTGAGCTCCCCCCTTCCATTTCAACATCGGTTGGCTCTTCATTTCTAAGAGCGTATCTTCGATGTATATTCGAAATCTAACTGTGCTCTCTTCATTTTTTCTGTCAACCATACACGAAATGTAGCGTACATCTTCGATCTTCACCGTGGACGTGTTCATTATCAACCGAAGCTATCACATGATTTTGTTTCACAATTCAGATTATTAGTAATACCATTGTCGAATGGTCGGTTCATTTCTTGATGGAACCCTTGTTCATGAATTATCGCCGTCTAAAATGCCAAATTTGGAGAATGTCCCTCAAGCGTTCAGCTCCCAACTGAAAGCAAAGATTTCTCTTTTTTGCAACAAATGATGCTTCGAGCATAACACTTTTTACGGGCGATATTTCCCTTTTCTCTTTGCTCTCGGTGTTCGTGTATTGTGGTCACCGGGTCTCACCAAACAATGGTTTCTCGCCATGAGATCCTCTAACAAGCAATGATGTTGTGGGGGTCGCCGCCCTCCCATCAACTCGGGATCCTTCCTCAATCATAATTAAGAGTTGAATGGCTTTCGATCAATTTCAGAAATAATTAGCATCATCAATACAAACAATATCGATATAAAACATATCGTCTGATCATTTCCGAACAAGGATGACATTTCAAGGTGGATGATTCAGCTACTGCTTGAACTTTTCTATCCTTGACCAAAAAATTTAATCTTGCTGTCAAGATAAGGTGTAAACGTCGCCGACCCTACGCTATATAATGGGATGATGGGCTTTTAGGCCAATGGGTTGGTCCTGCAATTGTCACTCACCAACCGTGCATAGATCATGTCCATCCTACCCGTCTACCTAGTACACTATCTTACACTGCATTGGACCACTCTTGACGTGGTCTCTGGTCAACTAATGGTTTCATTCATAGCTCTGATGAGAGAGAGGGAGAGAGAGAGAGAGAGAGAGAGAGAGAGAGAGAGAGAGTGAGTGAATCCTTGGTGATCCCGAGAAGAATTTAGCCGATGCTTGAAAATTGCAGCCTTTTTCATCCTATCTTGGAAAATTTACATAATTGTTAACCATTCTGCAAAACTTGAAAAGAGGAATCACGGTTCACAGTAATCGGATGGTATGTAATTCCGAAGGCCATTTTCAAAAGAGGAAGTGACTCGTCGAATCTGAGAAGATATGGTGCCCTATAGATTCGCACGATCTGTGAAAATAACTTTCCACAGTGTTATATTCTAAAGAGAGATCCTGAAAAGGAAAAAAGAAAGGTGTGTGAGCTAATCCTAAACATATTTGTATCGGCTTGTGGATGGACGTTTTAAGTAAAACCTCTCGCTAGGGCGCTCCCGGAGAATGAAATTCACCTGAATTTGGATATTTTAATGAATAAAGCGTCCCTTTGTCTGATAGGTTGTATTATGAACCATAATTTAGTTGATCAGAGTCGTTAGTTTACATATTATCAAAAGCAAGAAGATACATAAAGGCTACAATAATAGGACCATATTATAAGCGGCGAGTCCATTACCTTGCACGGGTCCCTGGGGATTTCTGTCCTGTGATCGATGACTCAACATTGAAGAACAAATTTCTAATTAACAGACTGAAGTTCGGCAGATTGGGCAGTCGGAGTGCGAGTAGAGCCACAGATCGATACAAGAGGAGTGGAAGAAGTGCTTGCACTGCTGGAGCTGCTTGATGCTTTCACCTTCCTCGAACCCCGTCAGGCACACAACACATTCGGCCTGACCGTCTGCCTCACTGGTGTACTTCATCCTGGACACCGAGTACGAGTACGCAACGGAGTTTTGGGTTCTGCACAAACAGAACCTGTAGACGAGCAGTCCTAGGACAGTGGCGATGTAGGTGGCTGTTGTAACTGCTATGGCTATGACCAGTGCAATGGCAAAGTAAGATATGGACATGGTCTTGTGGCTTGGTGGTGATGAGTTGATTGTGGGGGTGTGAACTGGATTGGGGAAATTTTTCAATGACCGAGAGTAGGGTGTTTGATAGTTGATGGAGATTACAAGGGTGTTTCTCCCGGGGATATCAATTAGATCCCAACTTTGTGTCTTCATGTGCTGAACCTTATTAAGGAATGGCATATTTTAGCCACATAGCACTCTCCTTAACTAAGTTTGAAGGGGAGAAAAACAAGAAAAAAAAGTTGTTTCTCTGCATTTTGATTAAGTTTGTGTTTTTGTTTTTGATGTGTTATTATGTGATTGAGTGTTGAATATGCATACCAATATGCATATATGTTTTACGTTATTTCACAAGCTTTGCTCTGTTGCGATTTGTATCTCACATGATGAACTTTGCATCGAACGAAGTTTAGCGGCGCGACGAGAACTGAGACAGTGAGATTGGTAATGTGAGAAAGCGAGGCCATTATACTAGCTAAATTGAAGGTGCATACTTCAGCTGATTATTATTACTCTGAAAGCCAACGCTGTTTCTAATACATTGCGAACGACGAAAGACTTAGAAATGCATTATTTTATTTGTTCCAAGAACAGTTTGATTGGTCCTTTAGAGTTGGCGGCTTAAAGTTTGGATTTTGTTCTGGTTGGAATCCACTCCGATTACCCAGTTTGACAAAGGTTCTATTCAACTAAAAGCTGAAAGCTTTCTGAGTGTAATCTTCTGTTTCTTATCGTTTGTCTTTTGGGATGCGAAATGGGTTGTAACTTCTGGCTTTAGTGAAGTTGATGACTCCATGTGAAACGAAATTAGTAAGACCACGGTAATCTCCTGTTATGTTCCCCAATTTAACTAGTGACTGAATTTGGGCAGTTCAAGTTTGCACTTTGCCATTTCTCAGTCACTCTCGATGAGGACCATAATCTTGCTCGTGCCCGCATTCATGCTGAGGCTGCTGTTCAGAAGGGTGCTAAGCTTGTTTTTTTTTTTTTTTTGGTAAAGGGTGCTAAGCTTGTTTATTAGCTGTAAGTTGAATGAATCTCTCATAATGACCTCACGTCGATGTTGTTTGTTATAATGTCCGAGTAGATAGGACTAAAAGTCGATTTGCTTGGGTACAGGCGAAGTGGAACTGTCTTTCACAAAAGAGTGCTTCCTGAAGTTCGCTGAGGATTTTCGTGAGAAGACACCCCTCGCCTTCGTTCTCATTGCTATCAGAACTTACTCGGCTACATGAAATCACTATCCTGGGTCGGTCAATGCCAGAATTGGATAATGGTCGGTGGTACATTACTTGTTGCATAACTGGGTCAGATGGGAATTGGAAGGCAAAACTACGGAAGCAAGCAAACACTAGAGCACCAAATGAGTAGATCATTGATGCGCTTTCAACTAGAGCAAGACGTGAACATTTAGCCCTGCAGGTTCATCCGTTCGATATGGAATTCGAGGGAGAGTTTTTTTGTTCTAGGAGTCTGATATGATTTTTGCAGGAGGAGAATGTACTATTGTCGATACAGGTACTCATAGAAACATCTTTCAAATGCTAAATATTATCATCATGAGCATAGATAGACTTTCAGTGAACAGTGCCATGTATTCAATTGGATGCCGTGCCTAACAAATCGAGCTCTTTGATACTGGTTGTATGAGCCGTTGCTTGGTTAGGGTTGTGTTGCGGTCCGAATCTGCCGTGACATGTGCTTCCCTGAGCCAGCAATGGTATACAAAGAGAGGGGTTACCCTCTTACAATATGGAAATTTGTTGTATTTCCTAACTGTAATGTCACCGTTGTGAATTTCAGGAGCTCATAAGATATGCTACCCTGGGGCGTTCAACATGAGCACAGGCGTAGCGCTCTGTGAGGTTTCACAGAGAGCTGGGTAGGACAGAAGGAATGGATTGGCTTCTACTCTGAAACAATGTGTCCTACACTGAATTAGGGACAGCGTAGGAGAATTTAACTGCTGCACCTATAACTCATGACTTCGGCAGTGAGTCTGTGTGCATCGGTGATCGGCGTGTCGGTGTGTGCATGTGTGTGCCTGTACACTTGTCTGTTTGTATGTAGTCACGCATCGGGGTTCCGAGTAGCTAAAGAAACGACGTCAAACATTTGCTGCATTCACTTGTTCTAGGAAATTAGGGTCGGTGCTTCCTGTCAAAGCAGAGGATCTCTTTTTTATGGTCTGAAAAGCAGAGACAAGTTCAGTCATGGCCAGTTCATGTCAAATGGTTCATGACAGTCAGTAATTGGATTACCTCTGTAAGCTATTTGTAGCTACTTGCTCGCCATGATTGAGGGTTCCCACACCATTTGGGGTCATTCCACTCACTTCGGCCCGGTAACTTTTGAAGTTCAGAATCATTTAAACTAGCTCGAGGATCAGGATCCAACCGCACAGTCAAATGGTTACGCTCATCGGAAACTCTAATTCAGTTTTGCTGCCTACAGGTAGGAGAAATGGTAGCACTGACAGCGATGAAGCGACTCACATGATATCCGAAGCAAACCTTGAAACAGGTCGGTGCTAGGTTATCTAGTCGCAGCATATCTTGCGTGGAGAAGTTTGCTAGTATCTTGACAAGACCCTGATGATCTTTCTTTTTTTTTGGGTTGAATAGCCAAACCTTCGTGCCCCGGATTGTGAGGGCTAAAAGCCTAGAACTCAGGATAAACAGAAAAGCTCCGAACAAGAGATGAGATATCAACAGGCCAAAGCAACAGATATTGAAGTGTGCAAAAAGGGGGAAAGACAAACAAGGAAGCAAATTTGACAACAAGAAGATTTGTCTTATGAACCACTCTAAAAACAAGGTCCAAAAAGAACAAGAAATGGAATGGGAAATCAGTCAAATGTGGGAGCTTCCTAAACTCCAAGAACTTGGAGGAAAGAACAGTTCCAAGAGCCTTAACAAACTCCCAAACCTCACTCTCTTTAAGCACTGTTGAACGTCCCCTGATCCCACAAAGAAAAAGGGAAGGGGTGAGAATCAAAACGACCAATGCTCTGAAGTTGTCCTTCTCTTGTTTTAAAAAAAAAAAGTTGCGAAAGGAGCTTCTTGAAATTAGAGAAACACAAGCTATCTCAAGTAGATCACTCCCTCACAGATGAAAATCATGATCTGGGTCCTCCCAGGAAGCATGAAATCATTCACTCTCCGGTAAGGATAAAAAGAACAAAAACCGTGATTCAGCTGAATAACTCCATAATCGACAAGCAGAAGAACCATGGGAAAACAAGAAAGCAGCCAAACGAAAAACCTTCATCATCAAAATTTGCACAGGCAGCAAAAAGATGCTTCTTTTGATCTTGAATTGGATCATCTTCAGAAGCTCATTCTGAATAAGGGGAATTAGAAGTCCCTCTCTTCGCTGCCGTGTGTAGAATTTACTGGAACGAGGGAGGGGTTGGGGTTTCAGTTTTCCCTTGTCAACTATCATACATATGGCATTGGTCCACTTTTAGAAAAGTGGTGTTCATGGGATAATTAAACAAATGGTCATTTTATTTTAATCCAATGTGAAATGTCGTCGCTAAAATTTTAATTTATTCATTGTGATCCTTGAACTTTGGCTTGATTCACAATGTCGTCCATGAGTTTTGCATTTATTTAATGTAATCTCGAAACTTATGTTAAATGTTCAATCTAATCCTTAAACTATATTAAAATATCCAATATTATCCTCTCATTAATTCAAGTTCATGAAATTTGTTTATTTGACTTCCAACCCGGTAAGTTTGAACGGTGGACAAAAGTATAATGTTATGTGTGGATTATTCGCATTAAATATTCAACTTAAATTAAAATATAATAATCCACATCATCAAATAAAGTAACATGGATAATAGTTTTTCCAAATCGAACCAATTAATGATTATTATATTTTAATTTGAGTTGAATATCTTAGGTGGATAATCCATATGTAACTTCTTTTTTTGTCCAACTTTCGAACTTATCAGATTGAAAGCCAAATCAGTAAAAATTTCGTAAACTCGAATTGATAAAAGGATAATATTGGATATTTTAATATAATCAAGAGACCAAATTAAATATGTACTAAAAGTTTGAAAATTATATTAAATAAATTAAAAATTTAAGAACGGCATTGCACGTTGAATTAAAGTTAAGAGACCATTTGTGTGATTTTAGCCTATGCTAATCACAAATCCAAGTTGAGGGCGCTTGGAACAGAGTCGTTGTTCACCGTTTCTTTTTTCTTCTTTTTCCCGCGGGAATAAAAACGGTTGGATGAGAGAAAAGGGCGAGCTTTATCCATGGCGACTGCTCTTCTCCCTTCCACACTTTCTTTCCGAGGCTCGTTAATCAGACAAGCCAACCGTTCCTCGTCCGTTTTCTCCAACACCCAGAAGCGTGTCTTCGTTGGTTGCTCTGCCAAGAAGAAAATCGGCTTTTTCGATCAGATTCTTGATTACATCGAGGGTAGTACTGCTCTCTTACTCGCTTGCATTTTTATTTATTTATTTTGGCCTCAATTTCTGTTTTTGAATGCGGTCTTGTCTATATTCCCCAATCGGGTTCATTCTTAGAATCAGTGTGCGCGCATCTTAAAGGTGGAGTCACATGATGTTTCGCTTGTGGTTGAAACCATACAGATCAGATGCTCAGCAGTGTGCTTAAGAAGTAAAATTAGAAGCATAACATTTGGTTCATTGCCTGTTCAGGAGGGCCTTGTTGGAAATATGGGATAAATTGATGGGTGAATGAATGAGAAATTGATACTCAAAGAACACCCTTGAGTTGGAAGTGGGAAGTGGAAAAAAAAACACTAATCCCACATTGGAAAAGAAGAAGGCAATGGAGTGCTTTATATACGGTTACACTTATTTGAAGTGGTAACTATCGTAGCACAAACTCTCTGCCTCGCGCACAGGCGCAGGGGGGTGCAAATCCGACGCCCGACAAGCTGAAACTTGGGCTCGAGCGCACATCCTGCGTACACGATTGCAGGACCGAAAAGTGGGCCTCGCGACGAGCCCAATTTTGCCTTCTGATTTAATTTTTCCAACTCAAACGGTTACGAATTTCATAACGTGCGGCGGATTTAATCGGTCGTTATGAGTATTGATTCTGTAACGACAGATTTAATCGACCGTTACGCATCATTGATTCTGTAACGACAGATTTAATTGACCGTTTCATTGATTCTGTAACGACAGATTTAATCGACCGTTACGCGTCATTGATTCTGTAACGACAGATTTAATCGACCGTTACGCGTCATTGATTCTGTAACGACAGATTTAATCGACCGTTATTCTCGACGCGTATTGATTTCGTAAGCCGTTATGATTCCCGAAAGACTTTCCCCTCTGCTCTATTTATAGAAATCACTCTTCCTCTGTTTAAAAGCGAAAAATCTTCTCTGCATTTGCATCGTTTCCAAAAGTGTTCATTCCCGAAATTTGTTCAAGTTCGCCGGAAGCTTTGAAGTGCTGATTACTTCTTAGCCGTCTGCCGTTGTATCCTGGGAGACAGACGTTCACGAAATCCTCAGCCGTGTGCTAGAGGGAACGAATCTGTTTTAAGGAAACTGTGTCAAACACAGGCCTCGGTATTCTTTTTTATTGTTAATATAATCTTGAGGTTTTCCAGACTCTGCAGATTTTCCAGACTCTGCAGATTTTTTCCAGACTCTGCAGATTTTCCAGACTCTGCAGATTTTCCAGACTCTTGAGATTTTCCAGACTCAGCAGATTTTCCAGACTCTGCAGATTTTCCAGACTTTGCAGATTTTCCAGACTCTGCAGATTTTCCAGACTCTTGAGATTTTCCAGACTCTGCAGATTTTCCAGACGGAGAAATTTTCCCCTCGGGTCAACAATCTTAAAACAGATTCGACCTTTATACATTCAAATGGCTACTGGAAAAGAAGTTGTCGATGTCGTTGCTGGATACGATGGTGTCGATGTGGATGCTCACGACATCACCAAAACCTCTGCCTATGTCTCGGCTGTCCAACTGCCTGGCTCATCCTCTGTCCATCCTGCTGTTTCTGTCCACCATGGTGAGAAACCTGAAAAGTTCGACGGACTGAACTTTAAAAGGTGGCAGCAAAAGATGTTGTTTTATTTAACAACCTTGAATCTTGCGAGATTCTTGACTGAGGAAGCTCCTAAGCTATCCGAAGGAGAAACGGATAAGCAAGCCTTCAACGCTGTTGAAGCCTGGAAGCACTCTGACTTCCTGTGCAGGAACTATGTCATGAATGGTTTACATGACTCGTTGTACAATGTCTATTGTGCAAAAACGACGGCAAAGGAGTTATGGGAAGCCTTGGACCGAAAATATAAAACAGAGGATGCCGGAGCAAAGAAATTTGTTGTCGGTCGATTCCTTGATTATAAAATGGTGGATTTTAAGACTGTGATCAGTCAAGTGCAAGAAATTCAAGTGATCTTGCATGAAATCCTAGCTGAAGGCATGAACTTGAGTGAAACCTTCCAAGTGGCTGCTATTATTGAAAAGCTACCTCCTGGGTGGAAGGATTTCAAGAATTATCTCAAGCACAAGCAAAAGGAAATGAACCTGGAAGAGCTGATTGTTAGACTTCGAATTGAAGAAGACAACAGAGGATATTCCAAAATGGCAAAAACCTGTGCCACCAATAAGTATACATTGTGATAGTTAATCTGCAATTGGAAGAGCACAGAGTAATATGTATAATGGTAAGTCTAGACATATACGTCGTAGACATAATACCATTAGACAACTACTCTCAACAGGAATTATCTCTATTGACTACGTAAAGTCAAGGGATAATATTGCGGATCCGCTAACCAAAGGGTTAAACAGAGAGTTAGTTGAGAAATCGACAAGAGGAATGGGACTGAAGCCCATGAAAGAATAAGTTTGTATAAAGGAAACCCAACCTAGTTGACTGGAGATCCCAAGATCTAGGTTCAAAGGGACAACCTAATTATATAAACTTAGTGATGTCACTGTGGGGGTTATCCCTAAAACCATTCCTATATAAAATATCAGTGATATTGTAAAAGGAAAGGATAGCAATTTGCTTTAATGATTCTTAAGTGGAGTAAACAAATTACTCATAAATTAAGTAATCACCTATGTGAGAGAGAAGTTGGGCCGCTTCAAAGGAGAATTATTTAAGGGCTAAATTCTTTAGAAACTCTTGCAGAACCAGGTTGATGTTCATGGCCAAAACGAACATAACTATGAGAACTGAACAAAAGTTTAGATGATTCCTGTGTGAAGTGTATGATTCATTTACATAAGAAAGTTGGACAGTTCAAGGACATCATGTCTACTGGACAACTAGTAAAGTAAATATACTTTCACAAGGGAAGGTTCAAAGGGTAACACCTACCTATCCTATGCAGGTTTCAATTGTTGAACACTATCATAGAGTCAAAACTAAAACAATTTTCATTCATGTGGGGGATTGTTGGAAATATGGGATAAATTGATGGGTGAATGAATGAGAAATTGATACTCAAAGAACACCCTTGAGTTGGAAGTGGGAAGTGGAAAAAACACTAATCCCACATTGGAAAAGAAGAAGGCAATGGAGTGCTTTATATACGGTTACACTTATTTGAAGTGGTAACTATCGTAGCACAAACTCTCTGCCTCGCGCACAGGCGCAGGGGGGTGCAAATCCGACGCCCGACAAGCTGAAACTTGGGCTCGAGCGCACATCCTGCGTACACGATTGCAGGACCGAAAAGTGGGCCTCGCGACGAGCCCAATTTTGCCTTCTGATTTAATTTTTCCAACTCAAACGGTTACGAATTTCATAACGTGCGGCGGATTTAATCGGTCGTTATGAGTATTGATTCTGTAACGACAGATTTAATCGACCGTTACGCGTCATTGATTCTGTAACGACAGATTTAATCGACCGTTACGCGTCATTGATTCTGTAACGACAGATTTAATCGACCGTTACGCGTCATTGATTCTGTAACGACAGATTTAATCGACCGTTACGCGTCATTGATTCTGTAACGACAGATTTAATCGACCGTTATTCTCGACGCGTATTGATTTCGTAAGCCGTTATGATTCCCGAAAGACTTTCCCCTCTGCTCTATTTATAGAAATCACTCTTCCTCTGTTTAAAAGCGAAAAATCTTCTCTGCATTTGCATCGTTTCCAAAAGTGTTCATTCCCGAAATTTGTTCAAGTTCGCCGGAAGCTTTGAAGTGCTGATTACTTCTTAGCCGTCTGCCGTTGTATCCTGGGAGACAGACGTTCACGAAATCCTCAGCCGTGTGCTAGAGGGAACGAATCTGTTTTAAGGAAACTGTGTCAAACACAGGCCTCGGTATTCTTTTTTATTGTTAATATAATCTTGAGGTTTTCCAGACTCTGCAGATTTTCCAGACTCTGCAGATTTTTTCCAGACTCTGCAGATTTTCCAGACTCTGCAGATTTTCCAGACTCTGCAGATTTTCCAGACTCTTGAGATTTTCCAGACTCTTGAGATTTTCCAGACTCAGCAGATTTTCCAGACTTTGCAGATTTTCCAGACTCTGGAAATTTTCCAGACTTTGCAGATTTTCCAGACTCTGCAGATTTTCCAGACTCTTGAGATTTTCCAGACTCTGCAGATTTTCCAGACGGAGAAATTTTCCCCTCGGGTCAACAGGCCTAAGTTACGGAAATGGTATGGAGCACCTGATCTTCTTCCCAAGGATGGGTCTGGTGTGGATGAAGAGGATGAGAACCAAGGTTCTGCTTTTGTTTCTTTCAGTTCTCGTTCTTTTTTTTTTTGATTAAAATAAGTGCTCCGCTTGGGATAATGAACATACGCAAGCGTAGTTAGATGCACAAAGCGCGCATAATGAATACATCACGATAACTAAATTGCGAGAGCGTGCCACAGAATTAACTGTGTTTGGATTGCTGTGAGGCTTTTGCTTTGTTCTAATATGTAGGTGCTTTGAGTTTGCTGATGCATTTGCCCTTCCGTTTTGAACTCAGAAGAAGAAGAAGTGAGGGATGCTGTTTTAGTCACAGACGGAGATAGTGAAATGGGTCAGGTTCGTTTCAAACTTAATGTCAATAGCCATCATAGGCAGTATAGAAAGGAGAAGTACTCGCTATTTCTGTTCTTTCTGCACATATGCACTACAGGAACTTCTGGGTATCTTTTCTCTCCGAAAGTAATTTCTCTAGCCGAGTAAAGCCCGTGGAGCATTCCTGTGCTTAAATTTGCGAAATGTTTTCTTTGCTCTTATAGCATCCTTTTCAGAGTTCACTTATTGACTCTCTGTCATTGTCCCATTTACTCGATTTCTTCCCCGCTAAAGTATGTTCTTTCTTCCAACATTTTTGAGTTAATTGTATTATAGTATCTGATTCCTGTCATTTCTAGCTTATGTAGACGATTATTCTTTCACTGATCGTTAAAAGAACTCGAGTCAAGGCATTGGTCAAAGACAAGCGGATGGCCAACGAGGCCTTTGGAGACTATGTTGAGGTAAGCAAAGACGTGCATGCTCACAGCATCTCTCGTCTGTTGTCACTCATCTGTGCTTCCAGCGCTCCTTTTAATCTATGTTAATTTGTTTTTGGGTGGAATATCCGATTAAGTAGTTATGGTTTTCCTTGCAAAGTCAGTGGCTGGAGACATGAATAGCAATCAATTCCTCGATAGAGCTCTCAGAGGAGTTCGGGCCATCATATGTCCAACCGTATGTTGATGTGCTTTCTTTCATTCTGTCCTTACCGTTGTGCCTTCTCCTTATGTTGTCTTTCCTGCATGAATATGGAAATACTTTGCATAACTTGTTAAATAACAAGGAATAAAATACCTGCTCTACACTTGATTTTTCGCTTTCAGTTAGTTCCACCTTGATTATCGGTACCCTTTTTTTTCTCCTCTTACAGGAAGGTTTTCTATATAATGTTGGGAGCTTGAAGGGAATCAAACACGTAATTCTCTTATCTCAGGTATATCTTTTTTGAAAACTGTAGACAGACACATTCCAGGTAATATATGCGTATCAAATGTTATTGTTTAATGAGGCTGCAGTTGTCTGTTTATGAAGGTTCGAGCGGCATTCAAGCTATGATGAGAGGCTCTTCAAAAAAATTGGCTGAGCAAGATGAATCAAAGCTGATGGCTTCAAGACTACCTTACACCATTATCAGGGCTGGCGCATTGCAAGATACTCCGGGTGGAGAACAAGGCTTTCGCTTTGATGAGGTGCCGTTATATTCTTACTCTGGTGTTTTTGATGTTTAATTCTTTGTTAGTAAAGATGGATGAAATTGGAATTGTTTAAGAGAAGTCCATCTGATGAGATATTCTTGATTTGAGGAACGGATTGCCTCTTTCCGCTGATGGCCGTGATTGTAGGGATTGGTAATTTGTAAATGGGAAGGATCCATCTCATTCAACAGGATTCGCTGGAAAGAAAAAAAATCATCAGGAGGCACACATAAGTAGTAATTTGCAAGTATTTTCTTGTTTGAAATGGTTGGACAAAGGTGATACTCAGAAGAGTCTGTAAACTGTTCTTTTCTTGCAACTTATTTCGCGCACTTCATTTACAGGGTTGTTCAGCGAAGGGAAGTCTCAGCAAGGAAGATGCTGCTATGATTTGTGTTGAAGCGCTCGGCGCAGTCCCTCAAGGAGGATTTGCATTCGAGGTAGCAGTCACCATTTGCCTCTTTTACATCGCAGAGGTTTCTGTAAATGGATAAACTTAAAACTCTCCTCGAACATCGGTATCTACGTTTTAGCTCAATCAGTTTGGAACGTTCTAAAATGTATATTGGATAAACTAAAAGTGTTTCTGTTCCCTCATCAGAGTTCTATGGTTTTGCCTTGGTGCTAGGTTGTTAATGGAGAAGAGAAGGTATCAGATTGGAAGCAGTGCTTAGTCAAATTGATGGAGAAGGCTGAATAGCAGCTGTGATGATCAATTCTCCTCCTCCTGCCAATTTTTCTGTTTTATAATCCTTTCTATTGGTTCTTCTCAGCAACTCCAAGACAGAAAGTTTCAGCAAGTAGTTGTGGTCTTGGGAGATCTTGACACTGTCTGACATTCTCTTGTGCTATTACTTATCATGGGATCTGTTAGAAAATCGATTCTCGGACAACTCAAGCCATCCGGAAACTGATAGGCGATGATCACGTGGAAGGCGGACTTTACACCCGAGACACGGGACACAGGAACGCGAGAGAACATATGGTGCAGTTCTAAAGGGAAGTGCTTGGAATTTGAATCTTTGACCTTTGCTAGCATATTGCATTAGAAAGGCGCTTACGCTACGATCTTAGAATGGAAACCGGTCAACCATCCAGGCATATGATGTTTTTGTTAGCAAGATAGAATAATGTTTTGATTATGGTTGTCATTATGGTCAATGGTCACCTCTAAATTAGTAAACCGAAGAATAACTGGAAAATAATTTTTTTTATTGTATGTACTCTTGCATTTGTAAAATTAATTGGGTGAAAGCCACAAAAAACTACAAACTATGTCTATTATAACACATTTACCTCGAATTTATTTTTGTGGCATTAAAAAACACCAAACTATATTTACTATGACATATTTACCCTAAATTTTTTCTTGTGATATAAAGAACCACAAACCTGTATATAAATGACACATTTACCCTCCGTCAAGATTCAGTTATACTATTTTTTAGCAAAAATAGCATCGTTTTTATTTTACTTAAGCCACATGGGCACCATATCAACACTATTTGCTTTCTAGTGTCCATGTGGGTAGATTTCTTATGGTTCTCATTAACGTATTTTCGACGGACGGTAAATGTGTCACGCACATATATAAGAAGTTCCCGATAAATATGTCGCAACGAGTGTAATTTAAGATTTTTGGTAGTTTTTGCCCAAATTAATTACAAATTTAAAGCGAGGGAAAAATCCAAGAATGTTGGCCCCGGACACGGCCAAGAAGGCTGGATACTGAAAAATCATGCCACATCGGCCGATACGTTACCCCCATCCCGTGACGGTTGAGAGTTGACCCCCCACGTTGACTTCCGGCGTTGACCCGGCTGCACAAACTATAAAGCTCCCGTGCGTGGGGGCCCACCCGGCGTTCCGCCTTCGCCCGACGTGTACGGCCACGATTCCACCTCCCCGTCTTCTCCCTTCGTCCCTTTCCCCTATTGCTTATCTCCCTCTTCCCCAAACCCCACCCCCCACCCCTCCCCGATCGTGATGAAATATCGCCGCCGGTGAGCCGCCGCCGCCGCCGCCGATACGGTCCGGTCCGAACGATGGCGGACAACCCGACCTCGTCCCCGAAACCTCAGCCTTCGAACCCGATGGATCCGGCGGCGTCGGCGGGGTCGATCCCCCAGAATCCGTCGCCGAACCCCCAAATCCCGTCCCAATCGCCCCTCTCCCATCCCTCCCCTTCAATCGACGCGGCGCAGATGAGTTCTCAGATCTCGTCCCCTCCCCTCCCTCATTTCCCTCAGCAGCAGCAGCAGCAGCAACAGCCGCAGCCGCAGCCGCAACCTCAATCGCTCGTCCATCAACAGACGCAACAATCGTTAGTCCAGCAGCAACAGCAGCAGCAGCAGCAGCAGGCACAGAACGTTTCCGCCATGAACAATTTCCAAATTCAGCCGAATCTTCAGAGATCGCCATCGATTTCTAGGTTAAATCAAATGCAGCAAATTGGCTTACTGAGGCAGCAGCAGCAGCAGCAAGGTGGAGTGTATGGGCAGGTCAATTTCGGCGGGTCCCAGCAGAACCAGCCGCAGAACCAGCAGAATCAGATGGTGACTGGGAATCTCACGCGGTCGGGTTTGATGGGCCAGAGCGCTCATTTGCCGATGCTATCTGGTACGGCCGCGGCTGCTGCTCAGATGAATTTGCAGACTCAGATGTTGAATTCGGTGCGTCTTTTCTTGATATGTCGTTTATCGCTATTCAGTTTTGTTGTTATCTTTGGTTGGCATTCCAGTTGGGAGCAGTGTGAGGAGGTTTTATTGTCTTGTTAAAAAAGTTTAACTCGTTTTGAGTCCATCTTACAAATCAAGCGTGCAGATGGACATCAGTGAAGCAGGTAATTATTAAATGGAAATGGCATGCTTCGAGGTTCCTCTGCGTTGGTTATGCAGCGGATTGTCAGTAAAGCAGTTCCTTTTTTTTCTTTTATTTTTTCATTTGACTCTCTTGGTCGGATGAGGTTTTTGGAGACTGATTAGCTAATTAATATTATTTTGTGACGTGTTATGTTGGGAAATGTAGAGATATTGGTCTTTAAAACCGTGAATTTTGTGGGTGTAGCCAAGGCAAAAGGCAGGATTAGTACCAGGGAGCCAATTCCACTCTGGTAATTTAGCTGGACAACCATTGCAAGGGATTCAAGCAATGGGATCGCTTGGCTCGTATAACATGAACTCACCACTAAGGGTTAATGGTGCTCTAAGTTATGGGCAGACGCGGATGACCCCAGGGCAGATGAGGCAGCAATTGTCACAACAGGCTCAAATTGCATCTCCTCAAGTATAATTTCTTTTCTCCAATTTTGTTGACAAATTTATCCACGGATATCATGATATAAATAGTTGGACCTCATTTTCTGCTGTTGAAGTTCAGATCTCTTTAACCCACGAAATGTCCTCATGGGGTGTAGATTGGTAAACGTATAATGCTATATCATAAACTGCATATGCAACTGCACATTTAGCTTTTCAAAAACGAAGCAAATGCTCCTACTTTTGACATCACATCACATTGTACTCTGTTAAAAAATGAGATACTTAATATATTTTTTCAGCTTGCTGAAAGTTCGAATGTTTTGATCTGTCAAACTACAGGTTCAAAACCTGCAAAGGACATCATCCCTGTTCATGAATTCGCCAATATCTGGATTGACTCAAAATGGACAATCAGCTATGATGCAGAACAACTTGTCACAACAGCAGTGGATGAAGCAAATGCCAGCAATATCTGGTGGTCCTGGTTCACCTTCATATCGCCTTCAACAACATCAGAGGCAGGCTCTTTTGCAGCAAGTCAGTTCAAACCCTCAGTTTTCGCAAAACCCAATGGCCCTGAATCCGCAACAGTTATCACAGCTGGTGCAGCAGCAGTCATCAATGGGACATCCACAGCCACATCAACAGCAGCAGCAGCAGCAACAACTGCAACAACCACAAATGCATCCGCAGCAGCAGCAGCCTTCTCCTAGGATGCAGGGACCTGCAGGGCAGAAATCTCTTAGTTTGACTGGATCACAGCCAGATGCTACTGCTTCTGGTACAACAACACAAGGAGGAAGTTCAAGCCAAGGAACTGAGGCAACTAATCAACTTCTTGGGAAAAGGAAGATACAGGACTTGGTTTCGCAGGTTTTCTCCCACATTTCCACATCATTTTTTGTTGTTTTCCATTTGTCTTATCTTTATGAGGTAGTTGTCACGAACACTCTGTATTTGGTATGTTATAACAGAGGTTAAAAATCTGCTGCGCAGGTGGATCCACAGGGAGTACTGGATCCTAATGTTGAGGATCTTCTTTTAGAATTTGCTGACGACTTTTTTGATCAGGTGAGTTTTGTTGTCATCTAATTCGTTGCCCTTATCTTTAACCAAATTGCTAACCTGGATTATGAACTGACAATTCTATAATCCAATTGCTAAAATTGGGGCAAATTGGTAATATTTTCTTTTAATCTATTTTGGCCTGTCTCCCGATCGTTCACTATCTGACTTAGGTTTTGAGTTAGTCTCAGATCTATGTGGTTATTTTTTGCATATGCTTAGCCAGTGAGGGTACTAGTTGTAACGGATCTATTGGCTGCAGCATGCTTAATCTATATGTGGGATGTTCTTTTTCTTTTCTGAAGTTTGCTTCTTGCTTGAGTGATGAAGGTCAGTGCAACATATCTGGGTGTCCGAGCAACCTCAGTGGCAGTTTGGCCTGAAATTGGCATTCTTTGAGCTTAATTCAACTTGCAAGTTGTAAATGCAGTCATGTCATGTTTTAACTCAGTTTGTTCCTTTGAACCTGGTGACCTTTTGTTAAAATGATAGTAAATTGTGCGAATGATCGATCACAATTCATAGATCTACTCAAGCTTCTTTTGGTCTTATGCTTGTGCCTGAACTATCTTTGTGCTTTGGCTTCCTACTGTATTTGTTTGCAGGTAACTACTTTTGCCTGCAGTTTGGCTAAACATCGCAAATCGTCGACATTAGAGTCCAAAGATGTATTACTGCACCTAGGTTTGGCATCCCCCTTATCTGCGAGTACATTATATTTCAATGGAAAATCTGTTGAAATAAATACAAGAATAACCTGTAAAGTTCAATCTTTGTGGTTGGTAGCTGCTGCATAGTTAAGAACCTAGGGAGGAGGTGATATTGCATGATTTGATTAAATTAGGAGAGGCCTTTCCTAATATAATCTGTCAACTTGCTGAGTTTAAGGATATGCATGTTAACCGCCGTCAATATTAGTTCGTCCTCTTGATGACACCGGACACTTATCAGCTTCTAATGTAATGCAAGGTTAATAATATAATGTGAATTTTCTTTTTTCCGCTGCCATCTTTCTCCTTTCCGAAAAAATGTTGTGTTTACTCTGATGTGCATAAGACATTTTGGTCATGAGCAGGCATTATCATGTAGATTTAGCTAGTCTTCCTGTTTGTTTATTTGGATGACGTATCCAACTTGAGCTAATTTATGTGCTGTTGGAAGTCCTAAGGTGTCTTGAACTACATTCTACGTTGTCCGTGCAGCTGTAGGTGCTATGTTAGGTGATTTATTATTGCATTGTTTTCTGAAAGTAATTTTCATTGTGCTTCCTCCCCTTTAGAATGCATAGATGCACACGCTTGCAGTTTCTGTCAAATTTAGGTGTCTGAGTCTTCAAAATTATATTGCAGAAAAAAATTGGGGTTTGACAATTCCTGGATTTTCAAGTGAAGGGCAGAAGCACCTAAAGAAACCTGTAAGTATTGTGTTTAGTACTTAATTTTCTTCTGGATTAGCATAGGATGCTCTACAAAATTTCTCAGATTTCGCTGCATGCAAATTATGTCATCACTCTTATAATCATAGTCACATTATCATGGACACCTTTTTCTTGAAAAAACTACAAACGACATTCCTTCATGGCCTATCATGTATGCTTAGTTTCAAATTTAAACTGTTGGCACAATCATGGAAGTGGTTTTGCTTTGTCTTTCAATATGATCCAATTTTAAAGTTTTACGAATCTATGATTTGGGGGATCTTTCGAGTTCATTTTTCTTTATGGTAAAAGTAGTTCCATTTATTTCTCTTTGCTATGAAAGCGTTGTCCTAGAAGAGTTTTTTTTAATGCTATCTTGGTGAGTTCTTTGTGTTGATGTGAGTTTGAATTTTGCTCTATGAAATGTCGCAACTGTTTTTGACATTTCAGTTTTTAATAAACTGCAGTTAGCTAGTGAGGTTCACAAAAAGCGTCTTGATATGGTAAGTGGGGTTTGTCTTAATACAAGCTTGTTCTCTTATTGTCACAACGAACCGAGATTCTCTTTTCTTGTATCTCTTGTCGTTTGCCAGGTTCGTGCATTGAGGGATTCTTCGTTCACGGAAAGAAGTTCAGATATCTCTAAAGAAATAACGAGACAGGGGTCTGACAACATAATTGGGCCCAACCACTTAATAAGGCCTTCACCAAGTGCTGACCATTTGGTCGCACAACCAACTGGTTCTCAGATGCTGCAGCAACTAACACGGTTTTAATGTAGCTGAGATTCCCTTGCTTCAGTCAATTTGAAGATGGGGTTATTTATCACCTGATGTCTGGTATTTATTTGAGCCTTAAAGTTTTATGTGATTATTACAGCTTTATTTAGATGGTTGCAGCTCTAGTCTATCTCTTGAAATTGTCTATCTCCTTGAATGTATCAGTAAGGATCATACTAATTCTGTCGATCTGACCTAATATTTAACTGCAGGTTGGGTGTGGAGGACACAGACTGTACAGTAGTTTGGCATCTGATACATGAATTATTTGGTCAAAGATGACAGTGACTGACCATGCTCATTAGATTCTTCCTGGAGTTCTACTCTCTGATTTGGGAGAATAAAGCATCCAAAGCTGGGGCAGCTGGGTTTTTGTTCTATTGTTATTGATTTAACCTAGTGTTGTGTGTTTGATCTGAACTCGTGTAACCTTTAGATGCAGATATATGTTCTTGCTTGAAGAGAAGTGCTGATTTCTTAAGGTGCTGTTCAATCTTAGTTACAATATTGAAGTGCTTGTTCTTATGGATGAATGTACTAAAAGGCAGACTTTACACCCCTTTGGATAAAATGTTATACGTAAGATGAGCATCGAGGTATTTTCAGTTTTTCATTATGGATTACTGTCAGGTGCTCCAGAAGCTTTGCTTCTTGCACATCTCAGCTGTCGGATGCATGAGACTGTTATGCATACCATGTTCAATAGAATCATTGTTGAAAATTCATTTGAAGCAATGCTCCCAGAAAATGTAATAATCAATTCCTATGGAGGAGTTGCTCAGCGTAGGTGCGCCGGCCTGTCTGCGACGTGAGAACAGCTGAGAGAATTAGCTTCCGTGAGGCAATTACCAAGGACGTGTGATTGAAGATGCGGCTCTAAAGTCTTCTTTTGTCTGTTTTGTTAACCCATTGAGGTGATGAACACTGAGACGAACTACTCCACTTGCGAGATTAGATTTGTTCGAGATATCATATGGATCCTTGCCCACATGTTTCGTGTTTGTAAGGGCAGTCACACGAAGACGGTGGATTTGACAATTACTATTCGACTGGGCGCCAGAATACAAGCCAATATATTCCACCAATTAGCCCTTTGATAGCAGTGGTCCTCGTTGAGATTTTGGAGCACCACCACCGTTTTGTATTTGTTCCTGTTCTGTGTCTGTCTTTCGTGGATGGACCTGTTTTGATTGTGTTGAACTTCATAAGCCTGGCTGGCCTTTAACTTTAGCAGGCCGAAAGCATGTTAGCTGTCCCTGTCTCCCTCGTACTGGACTCCAACAATCACTACTGCGACAATTAAATTCCTGGAAAGTTTCGAATAAGAGCTTAAATTAAGGTGTTTTCTCAAAAAAAAAAGAGGCTCAAAATAAACATTATCTCAAACAAGAATTTAAAGTAGCATATTAACCTCAAATAAGGGGACCAAATCATCAATCGCTCAAATCTTCGTATGCCCTAGGGCATT